>CM053600.1:19634802-19674109 GCA_028646575.1 Pseudocheirus occidentalis | reverse complement strand
TGGGAGGGGTCTTACAGTGGGATCAATGTTCTGGGCTGGGGGGTAGGGACAAAAAGGGGAGAAAATTTGTAACTCAAAACCTTGTGGAAATGAATGATGTAACCAAGAAAATAAATTAAAATTTAAAAAAAAATAGATGAAATTCCTCTTTTCCATGAAATGTCCATTTTTCCCCTGTAGGATTATACTCAATTTTTCTGGGTAGGCTACTCTTGGTTGTAATCGTAGCTCCCCTGTCTTTCAGAATATTATATTCTAAGCCCTCTGCTCCTTTATAGTGGTATGTGCTAAATCTTATATGATCCTGACTGTAACTTCATAGTATATGGTTTATTTCTTACTACTCAAAATAGTTTCTTCTTTTTACAAATAATTTTTATTTTTGTCCATTAAATGTAAAACATTGTTTCATATTAATTTCATAATTGTGGGTTCCAAATTCTTTCCCATTCCCTCCTCTCTTCCCCATTGATAAGGCAAGCAATTTGATATAGATTAGACACGCACATTCATGCAAAACATATTTCTTTGTTAGTCCTGTGAAAGAAAACAGAGACAAAAATAAAAGAAAGAAAGAAAAGAAAAAAGTATGCTTTGATCTATATTCAGATTCCTTTAGTTCTTTATCTGGATATGGAGAGCATTTTTCATCCTAAGTCCTTCATAATTGTCTTAGATCATTGTATTGCTGAGAATAGCAGTTATTCAAAATTGATCATCATATACTATTGCTATTACTTTATAAAGTGTTCTCCTGCTCCTGCTCAAAATATATTTTCTTGACCTGGGAGCTCAGGAATTGGGTTATAATATTCTTGGAAGTTTCATTTTATGATCTCTTTTAGGACATGACTGGTGGATTCTTTCTATTTCTATTTTCCTTAGGTTCAAAAATATTGGTATGATTTTCTTGATAATTTCTTTGAATATGATGTGTAGGTTCTTTTTTATCATGACTTTCATGTAGTCCAATAATTGTTAACTTGTTGCTCCTTGATCTATTGTCCAGGTCAATTGCTTTTCTGAGGAGGCATTTCAGATTATCTTCTGTTTTTTCATTCTTTTGACTTTGTTTCTACACAGGATCTGCTGTAATTTCTTTCTGACCAGTTGTCCAATTCCCTCACCATCTCTGGATGATGAGAGTTTCCACAACTGTTGTTACTGCTTCTGCTGCTGCTGCTGTCATTTTGAACCCTTCAAGTTCCACAGTTGGTGTTGTTGCTACAAGGGCACTCTAGACCCTCTAGATGTTCCCCAGCTTATCAGTGTGCTTGCAAAATGGTGGCACCCAGAATCAAACAAAATATTATAGTGATGGTCTGATCAGAGCAAAGTGCGAAAATATTAACACTTCACTAGCCATAGACAATTTCTTAGTGCAATCGAAGATAGCACTTTATTTTCTGTCCATAATGTCACATTTTCTGCTCATACTGAGCTTGGAGTTCATTAAAATTTCCCAGATTTTTTTGTTTGAATGAATTGATGCCTAGCCATACCTCTTCTCTCAACCCTTCTCTCCTCTCCCAGTTCAAATTTCAAATATCTAGACTACAAATTGGAATAAGATAAGTGCATAACAAAGGTCAAGCAGGGAAATATGAAAGATACTGTGAGGTAAGAATAAGTAGACATGTTTAAAAATGGAATTACACAAAAGTCACAGTGTGAAAGAGAATTACACGACCAGAAAAAATAATGGATAAGTATAGTGAGAGTTGGACAGTCTACATATACCTGAGAGTTTTATAACACGGGGAAGGTCTCCAATATTTTGAGTGGACCTTCTATGGAAAATTTCTAGAAGGACATTGATGAGAGTCATGTAAAATGGATAGGCAATGAGTTGCCATCTACATCATGGGAGGGATTCCCACATTAATGAATTCCTGTACCCAATGGAGTATTAGAGTAATTATATTAGGGTGAAACAGAGATCACCCCTACCATTAATGAGTGTTTTCAGCATTTCTTGCACAAGTTATTAAGTACCTAACATCTTGATACAGTGATTGCATAAAATGTCCAATGCAATCTGTAGTTAGGTGGGAGCATTTTCAATGTATCTTCTAGAGATTGGACAGAGGACAAGGTCCAATATTCTGGAAAATAAGCAAGATGTGAGAAAATTCAAAATGAGGGATAAGGCACTAGGGAAGGGGAGCAAAAGAGAATGGACCAAAATACAGGAAATTTCCCTTCAGTTGAATCTTACAGGAATAAAATTCCTGCCTGCATGTATCAATATGACAGAAGTAGTAGTAGTTCTAGAAGAAAAAAAACAAAACTGGAATAACCAAATTTGATTCCACTGCTATACTGAAAGGTCAACAGTGATTTTTATATTTCTTTCTATTTACAGTGCTAAAAAGAAAAGGAAGTATACTTTGTTTCTAGAACTTTCCTATGAATAACTGAGATATTCCCCTACTACTGCATTGAGGACATAGGGATGGGGTGATCATTAGGATGTGGTAAAATAACTTTTGTTACTCTGCTATTGTGTTAAAGATGTGGGTCACAGGGTATAGAGGGAGGCATGTGGCAGGGACTGGAGGCAGGGGGAACAGGAATGTACTTACACAGCTTAAAAAGAAAATCCTCACCACCAAAGTCAAAAGATGCAAGATCAGAAATGGATATAGCCTTATCAGTGGAAATTTTATTAATGAAGATCCATTATCATGTGATTTGTCATTGCATCCTAAGAACCACACATCCTTTCTATATCACTTTCAGCTGAAATCTCCAGATTGTGTACCTTTGACAAACAAGCCAGTTTTCCATGTCTAGTCTTGATTAGAATCAATAAAAATTATAATAAGGCTTAAATCAAGGGATTTTCCAGGCCACTGACGTAGGCATATCTCCATCTCTTGGATAAATTTCTTAATTTTTCATTACACGTAGCATGCAAAGTTATGTCTTGTTATTCAATCTCCATTTGGGAATTTTGTTTGAATGAACTGATGCCTAGCCATACCTCTTCTCTCAACCCTTCTGCTTTTTTAACAGATCAATGTAGGATGTCCCCAAAGTCTTGGTTCAGTTTTAAGCCCTTAAAAAACCTATCAACTATAATCAGGGCTAGGCATGGAAAACTTTTTTTGTATTATAAATTTATTTTATTTTCAATTCATATAACAAAATAAGCATTTCCATAAAACTGTACAACAACAAAAAAAGATGATTACACATGAAATGGCAAATTAGCCATGTACAACTTGCTATTCCCTCCAAATCTACAACAAAGTTATCATGTAAATTTTTTTCCCCTTTTTTTCCCTTCCCTCACTCTACCACTCTAAGGATGGCTACAATTTGCAACAAATAGGTACATACATACATGTGTATATATACATGTGTATATATACGTATATACGTGTGTAAAATTTTAGGCATGAAAAATTGAACTACTTGCCAAAATATACTTAATGTCTACTGCATTAAAAGTGTGGTTTCACGAAGAATTCAGGTATATTATCAAGTTATACAG
This sequence comes from Pseudocheirus occidentalis, assembly GCA_028646575.1. Lineage (NCBI taxonomy): Eukaryota > Metazoa > Chordata > Mammalia > Diprotodontia > Pseudocheiridae > Pseudocheirus > Pseudocheirus occidentalis. Next base: position 19,670,610 of record CM053600.1, on the reverse strand, counting down.
AAAGACCTTATGCTCCTTAGCAGTCAGTGATGAAGCAAGCATATGAAAAAAAAAACTTAATTAACGACACTTCCATTGATAAAACCGAAATCATTTCTGATCTTGAACCATTTGAAAGTGCCAAATACTTTGGTGATGAGAACTTTTTTCTGAGTATGCAGGTACATCATCCTTCAATACCTTCCCCAAGCTCTATGCCCCATAGCTATAAGTTATTAAAGCTAAAATTGCACTAAAACTTTTGGGATGCACTATATTTATTAGAGTTCATCATTACCTCAAGGGGAACAAGATGTTAGACTGACAAAATTTGAAAAAATCTCTGAAATAGTTTTGATGGGTGTTTTACCTAGGGTTTGATGAAAATATCTAGGTTGTACAAACTCACCTGGACTTCTTTCAACAACTGTTTTGGTATGGCTTTGAATTAAAAGGTAACTTTATTAGCAAAAACTACTTTTTCCCTATATTCTGTTCTCTAGTCTTTGTAACACTTTGCTCAAAGTAGCAGGGTTTTTTTCTTTTTTGTTAATAGCCAAAGTGTCATTGTTGCTGTTTTTTGCTAATCTCCTTACTGTTCTTCCAACTTAAAGAGATTTAAATTATACCATATAGAAATGCGCCAGTACAACCCCTCCATCTAATATTTACTCATATTACTTAAGGTAGTTCAAAATGGTTTGTCAGTTTTTGTCATCTTTTAAAACCACACTTTACTTTGTATTTTTGTGTGACTAATCCTGTTTTATCATGGGCTTGGATAATACTTGAAATGCTTTGACTTTCCCATAGTAAGAGACACTGCAATATCTCTAGCAGCCATTGAAGTGTATTTCTGAAGAACTACTACTTTCACATATTTCCTTGGAGTAATATCCATCCTTTAGGGGGAAAAAAGCACAGAATTGACAAGACAGCAGAATTGACAAGACAGCAAAAGAGAGAAATGAAACAGATGTATATGACAGGAAATCTAGCACTCTACTGACAGAGAGCTAATAGTGAAAAAAAAATAGCTCCCTCCATTTTCACCTAGTCATGGTCAACATTCTGATTCAGCATAAAGTCAGGAGAAGCACACTGGCAGTAGCATTGTCATCACAAAATCAAATCATATCAAAATTATTGCTTGTCCCAAATAATTCATGTAGCACTGTAATCTCTTTCTAGTTACCAGTTTCGCTTATCACCATAAATAACCCTCACAGGAGACACTTTATTTTCCCCATTTGCTAAAATGGAAAAGGGAGGGGGAAATGAAATGTCCCTGACCTCACTAAGAAAGTTTAATCATGCCCATTTTACAGATAAGGAAACATAGTAAGTGATTGATTTGTGGTCACACAAAAAGTAGTGTCAGTGCTAGGAATCTGGGAATCTAGTGTCTCTCTGTCTCTCTCTCTCTGTCTCTGTCTCTCTGTCTCTGTCTCTTTTTTTCTTTCATCCTCCTCCTTATGTTCATTCTCCTTTTTCTTCATCATTAGAATGTACCTCTGAGCATGAGTAATTTACTCATCTTACTCACCTGGTCCATTAATTCAGGGAGATTCCAGTCATGTTTCACTTCACTCCTTACTCCTCAAGCATCTTTATTGTCTCATCAACTTCCTCACCACTACATTAGCATCTTTTCTGCCTTAATTCATCCCTCACATTCACTCCTCCATCCAGATCCAGTTGGAGAATGAGAATCAAATCCATTCAGCTCCTGTCCCACTCTCCCTGTAGGAAGCTGACCCCAGGACCAAAACAGATCTTGATCCCAATAACCTTCTTAAATGCTTTTTTTCTTCCTTTCTGTCCTGAAAAAAAAATGTCTCTAGCATTTGCCCTTTCCGTCTCTGGTTCTGTCACATCCATTTTTACTTTTCTTTAGCAGCTGAAGCCTGATGACATTTCCTCTACTTCCTTAGTCACAGAAGCAGAAGGGTTGAGAGAGGATAATATGTAGCAATGATTGTAGAGGCCATGTCTTGTCCTAAACTGCCAGAGCTATTCCCTGAGACTTTGGTTTCTAACTGGTAAACATTCACCTTGTTTTACCCAGATCCAAATCTACCACCTCATTCCTCTAATTTCTGATTGCTGATTCTTTATCTGCCTTTGGTGAATGCCCAGTCTCATTTAAAGAGTCTCCATTTTCCCTCCTCCACTCATGTCTCTGTGCTCCTAAATTTTGTGTGGCACCAAGGTCTCCTACTCTTTCATCTTAAAAATTTCACAGGCAAAAGAGTGAATTCCCTTCCCCACCCCCACCTCCAACCCATTTTATTAGTGCCTGAAAAACTAATGAGGGATTATACATGTCCTTTGTCTACTGCCTTTTACCTTTTGGAGAATTGAATTCAGAATGGTAATTTCTGGTACACAATCCTCAACATGAATCTGTGCCACATTATCATTGAGCTCTTCCTTTCTTGTATTTTGTATACAGCTTCTAGATTACAGCACAGGTCTTAACCACAGACAAATAAAGTCACCGAAATGAAAAATATTCTTCGGGCGTTTTTTGGATATCACTTCCAGAGGGTTAACTGCCAAACACATGCATTAAAAAGATGATCTCAAAAAGAAAATTCTTGAGAGTTTCAATATATCATAAGTATATCACTTAGCCCCTCCTCTGGGCCTTAGCTGGCATTTTGCTCACAAGCACTCCCATAATGCAACTAGGTGGTTCAGTGGATAAGACGTTGGGCCTGCAGATAGGAAGACCTGAGTTCAAATTGAGTCTCAGTCAGTTGCTAGCTATGTGACCTTGGGTGTGTCACTTAAGTGCTTTCTGCCTCAGTTCCCTCAACTATAAAAATGAGGATGAAATGAGAATATTTGTAAAATGCTTAGTACAGTATCTGGCACATAATAGTTTTTTCCCTTCCCCCTTAATATATACGAACAACAAGGACAGCTAGATGGCACAGTGAATAGAGTATAGGCACTGGAGTCAGGAGAACCTAAATTCAAATCTGACCTCAGATACTTAACACTTGCAAGCTGTGCGACCTTGGTCTAGTCACTTAACCTCAATTGCCCTGCCTTCCCCTCTCCAAAAAAATGACTATATACATACATATATGTGTATATATATATATAAACATATATTTTAGATGAGTTATTTTTTCCATGTGTGGGAAATATATAGGAATTGCCATATGGAGATAAACCACAGTATATCCAATTTAATTTTAAACACAGGCACAAAAAAAGAACATGATTGTTCTCACTGGCCTCAAACTAAAGCAATAGTGATATGGCCTAAATGCCTTAGTTTTCCTTAGAAGTCATTTATAAATATCATAGAAAAATTAAGCTTAACATTTTTAAACTATTTGTTCAATTAAATTTTTCTTAGGCACATTACATTTAGCAAAAATCTAATATTGATGTTATGCTTTTCAGTGAGAAAAATCTGAGGTGTGAATATATACAAAATATATTTCACATATGTGAAATATGTGTGATATGTCTATGCTTTACATATACTGTATATGCATGTGTCTATATACATTCGAATGCGTATGCACGTTGCTTCTGAACATAAGGTACATAACTAAGAAAAATAAAACTTCACAACTAGATGTCTTGATTCCTCTAAACTAGTGATATTTTATATAATGGAATCAAGACTGGGGCAGGAGATTGTCTTTCCTGTGTTTTTCTGTTCCAAACAAATATTTCTTTCTAAGTGCTTAGACTAATGGGTACCACAGAAATAAAGAGAAAAATCTAATATAGCTTTCATCATTCTATTTCTTTTTTTTTGTCATATACCATGGAAAATTCTTAAATCTTTTCTCAAGCTTAAGAAATATTTCCTTCTGACCTACTCTACCCTCATTTCCCCATAGTATGTTCTCTTCAGTTTTTTGAACTAGTACTAGCAGACACTGTGTATCAAAAAAACAAATAGAAGAAAAGGAAGTAATTTCCTGGCCCTTTTTGCCATAATGTTGTGTAGTGAATCTGAAAAAGAAAAAAAAAATTCTTCTAGCATTAAGCCAAGTCTATCCAAAAAAATAAATAAATAAAGTGAATGTTTAGTAAGTGGAATAGATTAAGCAACCAGTTCAGCACAAACAATAAATGTGTGGTTTTTTTTTTACTGGTCATCATTTGACAAGAATTAGTAAGTATGTAAATCATATGTACCATCATGGACATACATGTATTGCTTAAAAGACTGGTTAGCTTTTAAAATGTCGCCAAGTTATCTGATTCTGGTCCACAAAAAAAAATGCCTTGACATAAGCAAATAGAAATTAATGTCAGTTTATCACTTTTCTGCCATGTTTGATCACTAAGAAATGGAAAATTTCCTTTGAGAGAGATCTGTGCTGCTGTGTTTGGCCTTTAAAACAGTGTTATTCCCAGACCTATGACTGGAAAAAAAAACTCCTACATATTTTTTAACTATTCAGATTTTTATTTTCTTGGACTTGGGCATCTTGGGCAACAGTTGTTGCAATTCGAATTTGAATAATTATTTTAAAATTCTTAACTTTTTAATCCTCCGCAAAGTTGTGTTCTGATGTCTCAATGAATCATGGAGGTAACTTATTTTGAAGATTTAAACAGCAAAGTTAAAATTCTGACTGGATGTAGCAGGCTGGAAAAAGTGTAACTATAGTTCTGGCCAAAAACCTTTTTCAAGGACTAGCTTAGCTAAGTGTTGAGAGGCTTGTCTCTAACAGCTGATCAATTCTATAGCCTTGGCAACATGAGAATTTTTTTTAAATAAAGGATGACACTAAGTTCTGTGGAGTCCCCTTGCACTTCTATGTTAACAATTGCAGAGTGACAGAAACTAGGGCAAAAGAGACTAAGAACCAGTTTTTAGATTCCCTAGAAATATTAATTTTTCGTAATTTAATATAAGCCAGTAGTCAGTGACAAGCCCTTTTCTCCGTTGATGACAGTAGAGTCACCATGTTTGTATTTTCACTTGGTCCCTAATATGGTATATGAAGGAACAAAAAAAATGGCACTAAAGAAAGCAAAAATGAGAAGGACAGTGGAGGCCACGTATGCACAAAGGAGACCCCCCGCTGAAAGCAACACAATTTTCATGACACAAAATATCAATACGTATTTCTATTTATCTATAAACTATTTGGATACCAGATCTGGTGGTTTAGATCATAAGCTACCATCCTGTTCCATTCTTGCCTGTGTTTTCCCATATATTCTTCACACTCTGCCAGTCACTGCAGATCTACTTTTTTTGTCATTCCATAGATATAGGGAGCTCAAAGACCTACTAATCCAACCTCTTCATTTACACTCTAAAACCCAGGAAAGTTAAATAATTGGCCAGAGACTACACTGAGAGACAACTAGGGTCAATCTCAGATCTTGTGCTTTAATTTCACTGCTCTCTCAGTTCTGACATGGATACCATATCAGTGGCTGTCTTTCTATTATCCCTCATTCTCAGCAAGTGACCATCCCTTTACTTTCTCTAATTACGCATTCCCTGGACTGATTTATTTATGTATGTATCTATTAATTTGCTTACTTTTGTCTACTCTTCCATTCATTTATTCATCAATTTACTTATTTAATATCCAAGTTGTCCTTCTCATTGCTGGTCAATATGAGCACTTTGAGCTGCTCTGCTTCAGCTCTGAGTCAGTTCAGCCCTCTTTAGACAACCTAATGGACTCCCTGGTCTTGAAGGCTCACCATGTTATGGCTGAACTTAATACAGACATGCAACTGACATAGCCCACTAAAGTTCAGAATTCCCAAACTCAAAGATTCACCAGCATCAGCATTCCAAGTAGCTGGAATTACAGATATGCACCTCGATGCCTGGCTCTTAGTTCAATTCTCTTAGGCACATAACTCATCATTGGGAATAAGTTACAGCCTTCTTGCACCCACCATACATCTTTCCTTTGCTCTTTGAGTTACCTGAAATGTTTCTTCAGAGACTATGACATTTCGAGGTTCTCAGCCCTATAGTATTGCTGATAACAATTTCTGTTAAATGTATGGTTTATGACCTGGAAAAAATTGTGAAATGGTAGAAAGCTCTGCAAAATTTCCTCAACCCCTGACTTCCATTCTTTCTCCTGTTTCATCATGGGTCCAATGCACCTGTATGGCCTGTTGCAGATAAATGACAGTAGTATATAAACTCAATTGCCTCTCATCAAATTGTATGGCATAGTCTGAATAATAAACATGTTTTCATCCATTTTTTTACTACATGGAAAATTAATTTGAGTCCTTTTCATTATTTATGGACCTTTTGAGGTCCTTTTTTAGAGTAGGTCTCCCAATTTCACCATGGTTAAAAGTGTAGTGGTCCCTCCCAGACTCAATCTCTCTATAGACCAGCATGGAAGCTTTGATTTTCTCCATTTCTGACCTATATGGGTTTATGAAGCCTTGTGGTCACTTCCTCCTGGGTACTCAGTATATCAATACCAACTTTAGTGTGGATTCCTGATTAATTTAGCCCACTGCAACTCAGGAATCCTGAGCTCCAGCAATCATCAGTTTCCCAGATAATAGAGATTACAGGCAAGTACCACCAAGTCCAGTCATTGTGAGTCTTATTAAGGAGACTCTGGAATGTCTTGAGGATTGATTCAAGTGAAACAAATTTACTCACAAATAGGGAAATCTAGAAAATCTTACCCACCTACAAAAAAATCATCTTCTCTCTGGATATGGTGTCAGACACCCTTCATCACAGTGCAAACATGCATAATGAGCACATGGAAATAAGAATTAGAGAGTAATTCTGGACAGATGGTTTTGTGACTATATTTCCTACGGAAGTTTTCATGATCTTAATGCTTATTGAATCATTGTCTTTAAGGCCATTTGGTTCTACTTAGAAAATACTTTGTTGTTACATGTTTATTTTTGATGGGAGAGGGAAAATTTTAAAATAGTGAATACCATGAGATCCTACATTCTCTGTATGTTGTGGTAATACAGAAAAATATTTTTGAAAATTCAACAGTTTTCTTATATTTTCACACCTACAATATGCATGCAGAATATTTTCATAAATTTTTTGTAAAGAAGAAAAAGTAGTCATGTAGATTGCCTTTCAATTGCCTATTGGGGGTATCACCATTGTCTGTGATTTTTCTCCACTACTTTGACACCTTTACCTCTTCTGTATTGTAATACAACCCTTCAATCCTTTCTATACCTCCAATATGGATTTCCTCATTGTGTATTTCCTGTTGTAACACAGTGTCTGCCTATATATACACTCAGTGTGTATATCTTTCTGCAAATACATAAACCTGAAAGCCTTTCTCTTAGGCTTTTTACTTTTTTGTGTTTTAATATATTGGATGATGAATCTTGCTGCATGTTCTGCTGCTCTGTCTGGTTTCAAATTCAAGGAAAAGATGCCCTTCCCATGTTCTTCATCTCTAAACTCATCACCATGCATCTAACTCAAGCCTTGACTGACCTCAGCCTCTTTTCCCCTCTGATTGGAAGGTTGGAGGGTGAAGTACTAAATGACTCTCAACAGCTTTCCTTTACAGAGGGCAGAAAATTGAGTTTTATTCATGCACCCTGCCAGGCTCTTAGGCCAGTTCTTGCACATAACCATCACGGGGAATAAGTTACAGCCTTCTTCAGTCCTCCATACATTTTTCCTTTGCTCTTTGAATTACTCTCCCAGGTTTCAACTCCTTTAAGCAAGATGCCCCATCAACCTTACACTGAGTATCCCTGGTTTCCTTCCTCCCCCAGCCCATCTTCCCTACCTCCCTTTGTGTGCTGTCTTCTCCCAGTAGATTGTGTATTCCTTGAGGGCAGGGCCTATATTTTCTTTCCTTAATTGTATCCCCAGTACTTAGTATTCCCAATGCTTGGAAAATAGTAGGTCCTTAAGAAATGTTTATTGGATTGGATTGGATTGGATTGGATTGGACTGGATTAAGATATTTCTCCCTTGTTTGCACATTTCTAGATAAAGAGAGCCCAGAAAAAACTTCAGTGTGCAGTGAGATGGTATAATGATACAGTGCTAGACTTAAGTATTTGGAAGGCTTGAATTCAAATCCACCCTCTGACACTCACTAGCTGTGTGACCTTGGACAAGGAATGTAACTTCTAATTGTCTCAGTTTCCTGATCTGTAAAAAAATGAGGAGAATAATGAGGAGAAAAATGAGGTGTCTTGTCTTGTTATTGTTATTATTAATGATCGTTGATGTTGTTGTCAGGAAGATCTGAGTTCAAGTCTTACCTCAGATACTTGTTTTCCACATGACATTAGGCAAGTCACTTAATCTCTCTCAGTCTCAGGTTCTCCATCCTCTAAGGATCTATCCAACTCAAAATCTATGAACTAAAGATCTTAAGAATTGTAAAAGCATTCTTTGCCTCCTTGTTCCCCATCTTGCTATACTTAACTATGTTGCACACCTTAAGGCAAATGCCCCTAATGTAGGAATAATCCTATGTAAAAATATAAAGAAATCTGTTTTGATTTCCTCTTTTCTGACCAAATATCTCAATTGCATAATTTTCCATAGAAACACATTTATAACTGAAAATGTACAGTGGACATCATCTCCTCTAAGCCTTTTACTTTATAGTCAAGGAAACTGTGGCCAAGAATGCTAAGATATTTGTCGAAGGCTAACAGGTAATCAGTGGCAGAATGAAGATTGGAATCCAGGTCCTCTGAAATCTGAATCCAGGATACTCTGTACTGCACCGTCAGAGCTTCATTCTTCTGACCATGTCCATTCCTTCTTTCACACTACTGACCATGAACTGTTTCACTTCAAGGTAGGGGAAAGCAGAGAGAACAGGCTAAAGAGACAAATAAATTCCTGATATAATAATAATGACTTCAATTTACTAGCAAATATTATCCTCTCCGAGGTAACATAATAAACCAAAGCTATTGTGGTGTGCTGCTAGGACTAGGAATTTTAGATTAAATGGAAAATCAGTAAAAGAAATATTTTTACTAATGCAACCTCAAATCACACACATATTTTACATGGTTACTTTTGTCTTCCTAAACACAAAAGGTTTGCAAGCTCATGACATGTGTATAACAAAGAGGAAGACAGTGTCTGATAGAAAAGCTCAGGTGGAGGAGGGTCCAGATCTGCCTACCAAGGTCTTTGCCTACTCAGTAGACTGAGCTGTGTGTGTGTGTCTATCTGTCTGTCTGTCTGTCTCTCCCTCTCTCTCTCTGTCTTCTCTCTCTCTCTTTCTCTCTCTCTTTCTTCCCTCCTCTCTCTTTCCCCCTTTCCCTCTGTCTCTGTCTCTCTCATCCCTAGAACAGATAACCCATGAGAACATCTGTCCCATCCCATGAAGGGTGGGATGGCAAACATTCTCCCTCACCCAAGCAGAAATGACAAACTGCTTTTTGGTAATAGAATACTCTGCTTCTGGTTCAGCCTGAGTCAAGACCTTGGGCCCTGACTGACTTTTGCTTTGACATTTTTTTCATCAATACACATGGCAAAACAGTTTTCCTAAGACAGATATTTCCACTTCTCAGTTAACATTTTGAAACTGAGAGGTTAGGGGTTGTTTAATCCCTCAGTCAGTTCTGGCTCCACCATGATAAATAATCCCTACATAGCAATTGGAAAAGACAATCACCTTTTCTTTCTTTTTCCCATTGTTGTCTCCATTGGTTACAACCCTTCTATACTATTAGACTAATGTCCAATGTGAAAGTATTTGCAGATTCTATGCATGATTGCACACTGCCATGGGCCTGGTGGGGGGGGGGGGGAGAAAGGGAGGGGAGAAAATTTGAAAATCAAGGGATTGTTGAACTGAATCTTGTAAACTAGAAGTAAATAAACAAGTCAATGAAAAGAAAAGAAAAGAAAAGAAAAGAAAAGAAAAGAAAAGAAAAGAAAAGAAAAGAAAAGAAAAGAAAAGAAAAAAATGCCCACAAAGAGTTATTAGCCAGAAGACATGGATGTTGAAGAAGACAGCATAAAGCTAAGGTGACAGCAAAATGAATGCCTGCCAGTCCTACAAAATGTGCCATACTTTTTAAATGTCAGACTCCTGGGAGAGTATCATAGTTGTTATAAATTACTGTTTGCTTAAATTTTGTTAATCTGCTGATAAATCTTTCATCCTTAGCATTTCTGTCGTGTAGAGGAAATAAAGAGCTGTCCTATACTTGATCTATATCGTACTTTACATTCCTACATTTTGGGAATAGATAAAATAAATACAAGCCAAATGTAACTTTTAAGTGATTCTCCCTGGTGTTTTAGGGTAGGAGTATAAAGAACCAGGAAGCTTCAAAAGAGATACTTACTCCCTCTCTTTGTACATTAGGGTTCTTCAGAACTGAAGCAGGTCTCAATGCATTGGTCCTGAGCTGAGATGGGACTCTTAGTGGGAGAGGGAGAGAGCAAGCACTCCAGCCTTCCTGAGAACAGTCATGGTTTTGTGTGTATTCATCAGACTAGCTTGATTCCTGTTTTGTTTTTGTTTGTTACCCGCCTTTAGAATGTAGTCCTAATAAGCTCATGTATTGTCTCCTTGTTCTGTTTCTCACGGTTTTTGTATTCAGGTACTATGACTGTTGTTCTCCTCCACCAGTGAAAATTTCTGACTTTGAGCACCTTTCTTATCCCTCAGATTGATTCCCACATCTAAGATCCTATTTTTGGTTTTGCCTGCAGTTCTAACCTCTGATAAGATACTCTCAACCTCACTAGCCATCCAGCCACTGAAGACTTTGGGATGCTCTTTAAATCACCCTCATTCCTTCTTGATTTATCTATGACAGTGATTTGCAAACTTTTTCATCTTGTTGTTCAGTTGTTTTTCAGCCATGTCCAGCTCTTTTTTATTCCATTTAGGGTTTTCTTTAGCAAAGATGCTAGAGTAGTTTTCCATTTCCTTCTGTAGTTTGTTTTACAAATGAGCAAACTGAGGTAAACAGACTTAAGTGACTTGCCCAGGGTCACACAGCTAGTTAGTGCCTAAGGTCAGATTTGACTCAGGGAAAGAAATCTTCTTGACTTCTGCTATCTCATCTAGCTGCTCCCACACACATACACTTTCATCTCTGGAATTTTTCTATTCTTCAATGTTATTGAAGACTCTGAAGGAGCTATTGTTTATGTGGACCATATCTATCAATATTTACTACACTAGAAGTTAAAATATTTTAAGATTATTAAAAATAGTTTTTACCCTCCTGACTCTCTGAAAGGCTCTTGGGGATGCCCATGGATCCTGGGACCACATTTTGCCACATTTTGCAAACTTCTAACGTGTGCATCACACTGTTATATTGGCCGAAGTTTATCATGTCTTACAACAAAAGGGAAAGATTCCTGACACGTGTTATCATAGTTCCCATAATAAAGGTGAAGATTTTAACCTCCACATTCTACTATCCTATCTTTTCATTCTCTTCTCTCCGGACATTGCCAAGACTTAAATGATGTGCTCTGCGTTTTTATAGTGGTTTTCCAGTTATCTCATAACTTATTCACTACAATTTTTCATTGTGCCTTTTTTATTTCAAACACCTTTTTATGAGAAAATAAAGGTGAATGAATTAGACAAAATAAAATATGGCATGAGAGATCACACGAGTTAAAGTTAGAGATAACTTTACATATCTATGTATATTCATGAAAAAAATTATTATTTTTAGTGCATACATGTCTATGGTATATTTAAAATATGTGCAAATGTTCATGCATATAAACATGTAATGAATGCATATGAATAGCCAATATAATGTAAGCCTTTGGAGATTGCTATGATTGGGTTTTTTTCATTTTTTTCATATTCATATCCCTATTCCCTAGCACAGTGCTTGATATATTTTAGGCACTTAATAAATGCTTGCTCATTGATATACAATGTGATAAATCAAATAAAACTAGACCATCTCTAAGTCCCTTGTAATTCTAAAATTCTATAATTCTAGTTACTTGGGGATATCTAGAATTTTAAAGTTGAGAAAAGCTGATTCTCAATATTTTGATGACTGGTTTTTTTTTTTCAAAGACTAGATCAGTGATTTCTCCAGATGTAGAAAGTTCAAGTTGAAGAGTTCTGTCTGCAGTCCTGGAGACTTGTCTGGGCCATTGAGGTGACAAATAGCCACTATGTATAATAGACAGTACTTTGCCTAAGACTTTCTAACCCAAGGCTAGCTCTGTAAGCACTCCACCAAAAATGGTTCCCAAACCATATTAAGTTGTATTTGGTAAATATTTGTAAACTAAATTAAAATACAACATAGATAATGTTAATATGTGATTTTTTAAATGAGTGTGCAGCCCCAGGGATTCTTATATATAATTTAATAGACTCTGTTTCTATTTGAGTTAGACCTCCCTGTACTACCTTCTGCTAACTTTCTGGTTGCTGTCATCTACTAGATTAAGAGAAAGTCATCTCTCTTATCTTGACATTTGGAAAGTCCAGCTTCTCGTTTTCTAGCAGGTAGGAGAGTAGAAAGAGAGTAACTCCCAACAGAAAAATTCTGCCTCCACCATCCCACCCTTGCACACCAAACATAATGCCAACATTTGCTGTAGCAATTTTGTTTCTCCATAGGCTTTGAACACTTTCATGTTTGCAGTTTTGTTCAGGAGTGTCCTCATTTCTTATTGCTCTTTTTTTATTTATTTGCTTTTCATTCCAAAGAGAGAGAAGGCAGGAAGAAATGATAGCGATTGCATAAAGTCGCCAGTTACCCATGTAAATCCACCCTGTCTTAGAAATATTGTTCTACCTAGCAGTTAAACATTATAAAACTACTCATATCATATGTCAGTTACATTATGAGTGAAGTAAGCTTGGAAAACAAACCACCATGTGTAGTATTATTTTCAATGGAAAACATTTTCCAAGTTCCAAACAACCTACTTAAAAGTCAATTTCTGGAAGACAGCCCATGCCTACATTAAGAACTACACAGATTTTAATGTCAGGGTAGGAAAAGAAACCTCGAGGGAGAAGAAAGTCACAATGTCTCTTAATAGAGATATATTTGGCAAGTTTAGAATACCTCATATAAAATTTGAATAATAAAAATATCTTTCTCTGTGCACAAATATTCAAATGCTTCATCACTATAAATTAATAAGACTAAGAATTATGATATCAAACTCTAGATAAATTCATTAAAAAGACATTTTACTAACACATGGTCTTTTTCTACTTAAGTTCCAAAGAAATGATGCCCTTTATTGACTAATTTTACAACAAAAGACTCAAGATTTAAAAAAGGTATTTAAATAGATTCTGCACATGATTTTTTAATAAAGACTAATGGAATTTTCATTTTGCTTTATTCATATTCTATAAAGACCCTTAAATGTAACTATTGCCTTGAACAATGGATCCTAAATTACATTTCCTTTCCCTTTTTTGTCAGATAAAATGAATTGCTGCCAACATTTGCTGTAGCAATTTTGTTTCTCCATAGGCTTTGAACACTTTCATGTTTGCAGTTTTGTTCAGGAGTGTCCTCATTTCTTATTGCTCATTTTTTTATTTATTTGCTTTTCATTCCAAAGAGTGAGAAGGCAGGAAGAAATGATAGCGATTGCATAAAGTCACCAGTTACCCATGTAAAGAAGTATAAAATGAATTATATGGGCTTTAAAAAAAAACGAGCTCAAAATGAAACCAGTTAAAAGGCTTAATCCATGCTTATTTTGATGTTTATTTCCTATTTCCATTTTGCTATTTTTAGTTTTAATTTTTAATATAGGAAAGTGGAAGAGAGAATAGGCTTGACTAGGAGGTGTTGACATTGATATGCCATAAAAATAGCATTTTGGAATAGAAGAGTTTATTAACAGGTTTTTGATTACTTCATTTTACAGAAGAGGAAAAAATTGATGCCTTGTTAGATGAAGTGGCTTCTTCAAGGTCACATGATTGGAATCAGAAGTAAATATGGTCTTAATCTCATGAAAATTATGGACTCAGCATTTATTTGCATGAAAAAATATTTAGATAGATTTGTCATAAGCTGGATATTATGAGGAAAGAGGTCTGTCTACATCATAGAACCCCAGATGTAGAATTTTGAGGGGTCTCAGAGGTCACATGGCCCAACCACCTCTTTTATAGATGAATAAACTCAAGTTCAAGAAGATTAAATGGTTTACTCAAAGTCAGAGAGTCAGAGAGATCAGGGCCGGAAACAATATTGGTAGGTGGGTCCACACTACTAGGCATGCTCTTTGAATTTAGATGTTCTTTCTAAATTCATGAATCTTTTCTCAATCCTAATTGTCTTTGACTTCTCTTTAACAGTTGACATTGCTGAATACCCATTCTTTATTGAACCACTTTCCTTAATTTTGCTTTCCATGGTGCATAGCATAGTAGAAAAAGACCAGGACTTAGAATCAGAGGATTCTTAGTCCAATGTGCACCTCTTTTTCTCCCTTGACTCTCACAGTGGCTCCATGCATAGCCATGGAATAACACCCATTTTACAGCTGTGATAAATTAATCTCGGAGAGATTATGGGATTTTATAAGGTCAGCTGGCTGGTAAATAAAAAGAACAAAGGTATTTTGATTCAATTTTTCTTTTCTCTGCACCCAATTACCCATTATTCTGTTTCCTTATATTCTTTCATCCCATCTAGCACATGTGTCAACTAATCCTGTGAATTTTCCTTGGAAAGACCTCCTGAATTTGCATTCTTCATCATTACTACTACTCTGATTCTAAATCAGGCTATCTCCTATATGAATAGTTGGGGATATGCCTATTTAAAGTAATCCTCAATGACTCATTGATGCTGCTAGATCAGTTTTACTCATTTTTTCATAGAATTATAGTCTTGAACTCCAATGTCCCCCAATCTCTAAATCTATTATCTCATTGAAAGGTATACCAGGAAAACTTAGCAGGAGACTTCAAGAAAGAACCTCAAAGACTATCTACTCCAACCTTTGCCTGATCAATATCCTCTCCTACATCATCTCTATAAGTAATAATCTAGCATTCATCAAAAAGATCTCTAGTGATAGCAAAGCCACTGTGTTCCATGGACATCTTTCAGTTTTTGACATATTAGATATATCTAATTTTTGGTATGTTTTCCCTTGCAACAAGCCTAAACTATCTCTCTGCAGTTTACATTCAATGCTCCTACTTCCTCCTTCTTGATCTAAACAGAATAAACCTTTCTTTTTTCATGATGCCATTAAAGTCCTTAGAAAGTTCTATCATAGACTGCCTAGTTTCTATTTCATTGAGGTTAAACATCTCCATGTTTTCCATCCAGATCCTCATATATTGTTATCTTTGGTCATGTCACTATCCTATTTGCATCCTCTGGACATATTCCAATATGCAATGTTTTCTTTTTCTCTTTGTAATAGAAACATCTCTTGCCTAGAATGGAGAGAACTTTTTTTTTTTGCTTTTTGGAGTGGGGAATGCAGGGAAATTGGGGTTAAGTGACTTGCCCAAGGTCACACCACTAGCAAGTGTTAAGTGTCTGAGACCAGATTTGAACTCAGGTTCTCCTGACTGCAGGACTGGTGCTCTACTGAGCCACCCAGCTGCCCGAGAACAAATATTTTTAACAGATGTTCTTAATTCTTGTTTTCTAAATGATGTCAGATTTTGTAGAAACAAATTTAAGGAAAAAATAGCTTCAAAGCTCTTTTGTTTTACACAATCTACCAATAACCCAATTCTTATTTCCCTGAGCAATACAAGAATAACAACTTGAGATCTGTCAATCTAATACCTAACGCCTAACAATCTAACAAACCTAAAACCCACAGTTTAAAGAAAACAAGTGAGAAGATGATAAAAGGTTAGCTCCCATTAATGAATGTAACTTACTGGGCCAGATAAACTATACCCCAGGGTCTTGAAATAATTAGCAAATATGATTGCTGAAATTGTATTGGTCACTAAAAGATCATGAAGACTTTAATGCAGAAAATGAGGTGAAAATGGATATTGAAAAGTTTATCAGTTGATAGACATATTGTGTTGACTGGTTTTGCTAAACTGTTTTTGTTCTTTATTTTTTTAACTTGTTTTAAGGAATGACTCACTAGGAAGTGGGGAGGGAAAAGTATATTTAGAGAATGAATGTAATGTGGCAAAAAAAAGAATCATTAAATGATATGTGGGTGCAGTGTATAGCCTGCACTCCAGGAGCTGGGCAGGAAGACCTGAATTCAAATACAGACTCAGGCCTTTACAAACTTAATTAAGAAGCCTAGATAAGTCACATAAACCTCCCCTAATCTCAGTTTCTCCACTTATAAAATGAGCATCATAATATCACTTACCTCCCAGGGTTGTTTTGAGGATCAAATGAAATAATGTTTGTAAAGAGCTCTACAAACTTGAAAATGCTATAGAGATGCTTGTTGGTATTGCTGTTTGCTGTTGCTGCTGCTGCTGTTTTTGTTACAAAAGGAGGGTTGATGGAGAATGAGTGCAAAGCTAGACAAGTGTGAATGTTATTCTCATTTTTCAAAAAATTAAGTGAAGAATCTGAAGACTAGAGACTGATGAATTTGACTGATTTCTGGCAAAATTCTAAGGTAGCCCTCCCTCCCATCCCATAAAATTTACCCATACTTCTGTATTACCCTCACTTTCTTGGTCTTCCCTAGTATTTAGTTTCTCCACCATACATTGTGGTGTGTATTATTTTCTGATTAACACGCTTGTATTAACATTATATTTAGGAGTCTTTGATGATGGATTGTCCAAACTTTTTATTTTCTCCTCTTTTTTTGCTTTTTGAAGGGCAATTGGGGTTAAGTGACTTGCCTAAGTCATGTGGCTAGTAACTGTGTCAAGTATCTGAGGTCAAATTTGAACTCAAGTCCTTCTGACTCCAGGGCTAGTGCTCTATTAACTCCACCACCTAGCCGCCCCCTTTTCATTTTCTTCTGCATATAACTCAAATATTTTCAAATGGTAAGCACTAAATAAATATTGCATTTATCTTCATATCATATACTTTAAAATATTTTAAGTTTTGTCCATGTTTTGTTTTTAAATTACAAACATTTATAGATTATTCTCTATTTTAAAAAAATTCTAACAAATATGTATAGTTAGACAAAACAAATTCTCTCAATGCCTGTATGTAAAAACATATATGTCTCATTCTGCAACCTAATTCTGTAACATCTCTGTAATGGATAGAATGTTTAATCATCAGTCTTTTTGAATCATAAATAGTCATTGCATTAATCATAGATTTTAGAGCTTTCAAAATTACTTGCTTTTACAGTGTTTTTAGTATATAAATTGTTCTCTTGGTTCTGCTCATTTCATTCTTTATCAGTTTGTAGAAATCCTCCAAATTGTTCATTTTTATAACATTTGTATGGTAGAACAAATTGCTCTGCTTCTGTTTACAGTTCATGTAACTGTTTCCATGCATTTCTGAAATCATCTATTTCCTCATTTCTGTACCTCCATATCTCTTGCTTCTGAATCCACTATCAGTCCTTAATAAGTGCTGGTTAAATTGAATATCATTTTACATCAGTATCAATATCAGTGTCAGTGTCACTATCAGTATAAGTGTCAGTATCAGTGTCAGTGTCAGTATCAGTATCAGTATCAGTATCAGTATCAGTATCAGTATCAGTATCAGGCTGTTTCAGAATAGACAAGTTTCTTGAAGGGTACTGGTATGGTAACTTTTTTAGAAAAACTCCAGAGCACATGGCCAAGTTTGAGCTGAAACTACAGCTAATGAACTAAAACACAACTACATTAATAGATGTTATTTCACACAGAACTAAAGAAAAGTACTCAAAATATGAATATACAACCTTGAAAATGTGATAGCATAACTATCACCAAAGACTCCAAGCTAGCCTCTCAACTCTTACACTTTTCCACTTCCATTTTACCATTATCAGATTAATTTGTTTGATTCCAGAGCCTGGTTGCCTTACTCTGCTGCATAAAATCTTTCAATGCCTCTCTTCATTTATTAATTTTTTTAATAAAAAGGTTCATATTCCTTAAATTGGCATTCAACATCTGCTCCAATCTGTCTCCAATTTCATTTCAACCCTTATATACCTCAACCAAATTGGACTATAGGCTCTCTCTGAAATGTGATCATCACTACTTTTTTGCGTCTATACCTTTGCTCAAACTGTTCCTTATTTTTTGAAAAGCCCTTTCTCTACCTTTATTTATAGACATTATAACCAACTTGTAAGACACATATCAAATATTCCATCCATGAAAACTTCTCTAATAGTCTTTAGCTGGAAGTTCTCCTTCTCTCTTTTGGCATTTTGTCCTCCACTTATATATGACTTACTGATTTCTGAGATATGTTATTTTCCTCTCTATGGTCTTATCACATTGTACTAGATTGTAAACTCTGTGAAGGCAAAGACTTTCTAAATTTAATCTTGGAGTCTCACAGTCTCCAATACAGTTTCTCATAAGTGGAAAGCATGGTAAGTTGAAAATACAGTTTATTCAAGGTTACTAAGGAAAAATATATATGTTTTATATCACTTTGAATATAAAATAGCTACCATAGTGCTTGCCTTATCAATGGATGAGGAGAAGCTAAAGAGGGAGAGAATATAAAACAGGAAATAAAAATTTTTAAATTCTAATAGAAAATAGTTTATTTCTCTCTTTTCTTTTTATACTTATCACCTTTATTTCCTCCTGAAGCCTTCTTCTACCTCCTCTTCCCTCACAGGGAGCTATCTCTTAAAACAAAGAACTTTTTTTAAAACTGCAAAACCAATTTATTGAACAAATATGATATTGCATCCTGTGTTTCACATCCATGGACACTTACTCTGCAAAGGAGCTCTTGTTGCTGTTTTTCCCTCTTTTTCAAAGATGACAAACAACACCCGAAGTTGATGTCCTGACTTGCACATAAATTGATTGGATTTAAGTCAGTAGAGTTGAATAAAGTCATCAGCTTTGTTCTCTTTTCCAAGTCATTGAAGTCCAGTGGCAAAACAAAAACCAAAATGCCTGGCAATGGCCCAGGATGCATTGGAGAATTTTGACATCTTTAATGTCTGACCAAACTCTAAGTGCTTCATAATACCTTTTGCAGCTGCCTTCATGGCCATTACAAAGGAGCAGGGCAAGACTCGATAAATTTTTTGAGTCTATATTGGATGATATAGTAATGGCAGTGATTTCACATAACGGTCCATTAGTTGTAAAATGATGGATTTTTGAGACCCATTCCCTAATGCCTTTCCTTTTTATTCATGTCCACAGATATTTAGAAGGAAAACAATGACAAAAGTTTAGTTGTTTTAGTTCCTCAAAGAAAAGAATAGGAAGTATATAAGAGTTCCTTCTCTCTAAGTTTTATGCATCATTTTCTTGTCATGAGTTTCTACTTAGGTAAAAATTAAAAAAGATACATGCAAAGAAAGAGAAAGAAGGAAATTGTTTGGGGGAGGATTTCAAATTTATTTAATTTCTCTTTAAGTACAAATGTATTTAAAAGTGACCATAATTTGTGAACCATGATCTTAGTTTCACAAAATAACAAAAATAGAAAATTAGAAAATAACTTCAAGATTTTTGCAGGATCTCCCAATTACTCAGTTCTCAATTTCCTAATGAATAAAGGATTGAAGACTCCTGATCCATTGATCTACTACTTTTCTGAAGCTTTAAAATGAATTCTTCTAAAAAGCTCTATAAGAAATTAGAAAATAATGCTATAAAAAACTTTTTGAAAGCCATCGAGTACAGGATCAACCAGTTTAGGACTGTGCTTTATGCTTAGTCTAGTCTGCCTTTTTCCCATTCATTTTCCTACTCACTTCCTTTGGTTATGTTCTTGCTCATTTATTCCCTCCCTGTTGAGCTCCAAATAGAGAAGTTGATTTAAATTCATATCACTTGGATTTGTGAATCGTTGGCATGTCTTTCAGAAACCTGATGCTAGAATGTAGGTTGAATCTACCCATGGATTTTATTGAGAGACTCTGTCCCATCTGTGGTACTTTTCAATTTATTACATCTTCAGGATGTAGATTCCATGCCAAGATGATTGCTTCTCAACAAGGTAATCAAATTGTATCTTTAGTTAGAGTAAAATATTTGTTCACTATTGTTGAAAATAAAGTATAGCAAAATATTATTTTAAACGTATATGTGTATAGACAGACAGACAGACAGACAGACAGACAGACAGACAGATAGATAGATAGATAGATAGATAGATAGATAGATAGATAGACAGATAGATAGATAGATAGATAGGTAGATAGACAGATAGATAGACAGATAGATAAAGTTTACAATAACAAGGACATATAAGGGCCTTTATATAGTCAGCATTGTATAGTAGGAAAAAATTGATGGATTTGGAATCAGAAATTTTGCAATCCATTGATAATTATGATACTTAGTTCCTGTGTGACAATCGACATGCCACTTACATTTTGGAGGTTTAAATTTTTCTCATCTGTAAAATCAGGCAAATGGAGTAGATGACCCATAAAGTCTCTGCTAACTCTAAATCTATGATTTATATATGTAAAGTGCTTTGTAAACCTTAAAGCTCCATACAAATGTTAGCTGTTCCTTTACTATTAAATTAGATCTCCAAGGAAAGACATCAAGTCTAGAATATTTAAAGAAGACTATAATCCTGTAGAAACCATGCCTTAGAATTCATATTGTTAGGTAAGGTTTTTTTTTTAGGAAAAAATATTTTCACATGTGCAACAAAAACAAACAATTAGAAGATGGTTCCTACATTTTCTTTAAGTATAATATTAGCTTAAATTTTGCATTTATGAGGCATGTTGCCAGAAAAATCAAATATTCTAAGCATATGTAATAAGAAGTCAATAAATGGCTATTGAACTGCATTGAATCTCTTCTAAGTTCCCAATGCATAGGTCAAAGTTGACACAGAAGAGCTCACCTAAGCCCCCATCCCTCTACTCTATTTTACCACTACCAGAAAGACCTGTACTGAATTCAGAGTCAGATTTTTTTACTTGTTCTAAAGTAAATGAATGAATTCTTCCAAGTGAAATTGAACTTTCAAAAAGTTGAACTTCTAAGGAAGTATGGTACACTGTAAAGAACACTGTACTGGAAGTAAAAAAAAAGTATTTGTCACATTTTGCACAAATCACTGATCTGAGTCTCATTTCCCACATCTATAAAATGAGGGGTGTGGCTCCAAATGTGTATAGCTTATCTGTAAGAAACAGGATAAAGAAGGGGGAATATATTAAATATTGGATATTAAAAGATACTGATGTGGAGAAATCCAGGTGCCAGAAATGGGAAGCATGGTGTAGTACATGAGAGTAAAGATCAGAGTAGACAAGAAACAGATCACTTGGATAGAAAGACAGACTAGATGAGAAATTATAAACAGAAATGATAAAGCTTGGCATAAAAGTATGTCACAGCAATGTTCGGGGGAGTTCAATTATACAGACATCTGCTGGAGGGCTCTGTGTCTCTTTTTCTCTGTCTCTGTTTCTCTGCCTCTGTCTCTGTTTCTCTCTCTCTCCTTCCTTTCCTCTCAAAATCAGAGTATCAAATAACTCCTTTACATGCTTTAAAAATAATCCTTCGAATATGGAAGCACCAGCAAGGAGACATTTTATTCTCACCAATAGAGAGGTTGTTAGGATAAAACTGAGGGAGAACATTTCTAGCATTTAATGACCCTAAAATTTCTGATAGTAAGAAGGAAAGCTGAACATATTTTGAACACATACCCTAGATTTGGGGAAAACAAACTTCAAAGTTCAGAAAAAGTTTAAGCAGAATTCCATGAACCAAATTTCTGCAAAAGAAGTCAGTCCAGAAAAGATCAGAAACTATTTAGAATGACATTTTGAACTCACAAAGGGAAACAATTCTATTGATAAGGAAAAATGAATTGCCTGGGAAGAGGGTGGGGAGGGGGCCGGGGCCAGGGAGGGGGGGGGGATTGATGTGAATGCACAGGGAACTCACCAACCAAATCAGATCATTAAAGGATATGTACAGAAGGTGAAAACAGAGACAATTTTTAAAAGATGAATATAAAAGCATGGAATAATTGGGGAAATCACGTCAGAAATCCTAAAGCTTAAAATGAGTCAGGTCTAGGAATGAAAGCTGGACAGCACAAAAGGATTCTTTAAAGCTATATTGGTGAATTAAAGGAAATTGAGGGAAGGGATAGTACTCTGCTTAGAATGGATAGATTGATAACTGACAACAAAGCAAAGGTAGAGCTGACCATTTTGAATTTTGTTTCTGTGTTCTCTGCTACCAAACATTGCTTTCTTATTGACAATAATAATAATGACTAGAATTTACAACATAGGGCTTACTATGTGCCAGTCACCATGCAAAGCACGTAAAAATCCTGATTTCATTTGATCCCCAAAATAATCTTGGGAGGAAAATGCTGTTCATCTCCCTATTCTACAGATGAGGGGACTGAGATAAACAAAGATGAAGTAGCCTGCACAGAGGCACCTAGCTAGTAAGTGTCAGAGGATGAGTTCAAACTCAGATATTTTTAATTCCAAGACCAACAATGACAGAGTAAAAATGTTTAACACAGAATAGATAATCAGATAAAAAGACATATCATCATTCCTTTGACACATGCTGACTTTGTGACTCTGGGCAAGTCACTTCTCTGTTCTTTCAGCAACTCAATTTTAGAGATGGTGCCAAATGTGTTGAGAGAAGTATTTTCCCTAGAAGGAAGTTCTCTATGAAATCACATGTTGAATTCCAGGTTCCATCCCTTAAAATGTCTAATTATCATTTATGTATTCAAGTCATGTGATCAAAATGAACTACATTTCTAGGTAACAAAAGAATTTTTCAACATGATTGTCGAACCCCTCTTGCTGATACATGAATGACCATAGAGAATGGGAGTATTACCACAGGACTAGAGGCAAAGGTTGCAACTTTTCAAAAAGGAAGTGGAATAGAATCTTCAAAGTACACAGCAGTGAGCCTTTCTTTGATTCCTAGGAAAATCTAAAATGATTTGACTCATTTTAAAAAATGGTTAGTAAATTCACAGGAGGAAAAAGTCAGAATTATAAGGAGCCAGCACAGCTTCATGAAGCAAAGAGCCCTCTAGGAAAAATATTTTGTTTTGTTTTGTTTGTTTGTTTTGGACGAGATTCTAAAAGTAGTAGAGAATTCAGAAGAATTAGACAGATATAGTTGACCTAAATTTTAGCAAATTATTTGATCAAGTACATTATTATCATGGAAACAATGAAGATATGTGAATTAAGCAAAAATATAATAGGATAAATTTGAAAATGGTTGAATGGTTAGACTCAAAGATTAGTCATTAATTATCGATGTCAATTTGGTGATACATCTAAAGAGGAAAGCTTCAAGTATCTGTGCTTGGTCATGTGCTGTTTAATATCTTAATCAATGACTTCAGCTAACATAAATGACATGCTCATCAAATGCTTACATGACATATAACTGCTATAGATTACAAACATATTGGATGACTGTCAAGATCCAAAAGTAACTTGACAATCTGAAGTATTTATCTGAATCCATTAATATAAAATTTAATAGATATAAATGTAAAGTCTTATATTAGGGTTCAAGAAATCAATGTCAAAAATAAGAGATGGACAGGTATACTTAGATGGTGATTTGCTTGGAAATGATGTGGGAGTTTTAGTGAACTAAAAGCATATGTCATCCATATAATGTAGCAAAAGAAAAATCTAATGTAATCTTGGGTTGTATAGCTAGGTATAACTTCCAAGACTAATGAATGAATAATCCCTCTATACTTTGCATAGGTCAAAACATATGTTGAAAACTTGATGCACTTCTCAAAGTCACACTTTTTAAAAGGATATTATCATTCTGGAGATAATCTAGAGAGGAGCAAAAGGAATTTTGAAGGGTCTTGATTTCATAACAGACAGATCAGTTGAAGGAACTGAAAACGTATATTGAGGCTCAAGAAAAAAATAGGAGGAAAATTGTTTGTTCTGTGGTTTAGTCACTTTTCAGTTGTGTACAACAATTCATGACCCCATTTATTGATTTATTTTTTTTGGAAGGTGGAGAAGAGGCAATCAGGGTTAAGTGACTTGCCCAAGGTCACACAGTTAGTAAGTGTAAAGTGTCTGAGACCAGATTTGAAGTCAGATCCTCCTGACTCCAGGGCTGGTACTCTATTCACTGCACCACCTAGCTGCTCCCATTTGGGGATTTCTTAGCAAAGATACTGGAGTAGTTTTCTATATCCTTATCCAGCTCATTTTACAGATGAGGAAACAGAAGCAAACAGGATTAAATGACTTTCCCAAGGTCAACAGCTAGCAACTGTTTGAATCCAGATTTGAATTCAGAAAGATGAGTCTTCCTGACTCATCCCAGCACTCTATCCATTGTAGATGCCAGAGGAACATAGTTGCTGTCTTCAAATATATGAAGGGTTATCTTATAATATATATATATATATATATATACACATATATATGTATATGTGTGTGTATACACAGAGAGAGAGACAGAGACAGAGAGACAGAGACAGAGACAGAGACAGAGAGAAGGAATGGCAGACCACTCTAGTATCTCTGCCAAGAAAACCTCAAATGGGGTCATGAAGACTCAGACATGACAGAAAAACAAAAGAAAGAAAATTGTGGTAGCATAATAAGACTTCATTTGTTTGGTCATGAGAGGGCAGGATTGGGAGTAAAAGGTAACAATTTAAGAAGCAAATTTAGGCTTGATATCATTAAAAATGCAAAACCATTAGAGCTGCCCCAATGTGGAATGGGTCATTTTCACAAACAGTGAATTCTCTTTCATTGGAGGGATGTTCCATGGAGACACTCACCAACCACTCTTGGGATATGTTAATATAGGAATACATTTGAGAAATAGACCACACTGGAATGACTAAGATCCTTTTCTAGCATTGCAATTCTATGGTTCTGTCATGGTGATACTTTGAAGATTTCTAAGTTACTTGTTAACTCCAATATTCTATGACCCTAGACTATCCCTTAGGAAACTGGCAAAACTCATACCCATAGCCTTATGTTCCCCCTTGAAGTCGCTTACTGATTAAAGGAATAATGAATTTCTTGGTGTCAGGTACCATTTTTTATCTCTGTATATTCCCTAGCATCTATCACAATATATTGAGAACAGTGGGTAATTTAAAAATGTTTGTTTTGGAGCAATCATCCACTACTTGCAACAACAATGATACAATCACACATACACTCTGGCCACCTTTATGTGTTTAGATAGAATGTGACTAGCACTCTAAAAATGCAAAAGACCAATCTAA
Source organism: Pseudocheirus occidentalis (assembly GCA_028646575.1). NCBI lineage: Eukaryota > Metazoa > Chordata > Mammalia > Diprotodontia > Pseudocheiridae > Pseudocheirus > Pseudocheirus occidentalis. The sequence goes on along the minus strand of CM053600.1, from coordinate 19,645,314 downwards.
AATCATATACTAAAATGTTTTTATCCAGCATTATTATGTGCTAGAGATTCATAAGGGGTCTCTGCAGCATCTCAGTAAAACTAGCATTTGCTCGTCTTTTATGAGTACAGTGTCTTATACATAATATCAACTCCTCTTACATAGAACTCTAAGTTTTGCAGCGTGCTTTCTTGAGAACCACCCTGTGAGGAAGCTAGTATTCTCCATATTTCCCAGAGGAGGAACCAAGAGGCCAAGTGACTTGCCCAAAGTCACACAGCAATTACATGGATGAACAAGGACTTAAACTCAAATTTCATTATCACAAATCCAGTACCTACTTTCTCCACAGCATAATTGCTTTGGGGTTTATGAATTGCATGTTGAATTTTTTGTTGGATAACTCCAATAAAAATTTTCTCTTTTTGACATAAAAAATGGTTTACCAAATTCCTGGGATTAATTTTAGTTAAAATCATCCATGGAGTTTTTCCCTAAGGCCCTGCATTTCTACTTCTACTAGTAACTGAATGCAGGAGGGCACTGAGAATAGTGAAGCTCAATCAGCTGAAGCTAAAAAAAAATTTTTAAAGACCTAAGACTCATATATCTGCATACAATCATCTAATGTATGCTCTACTATTATCAAGACAAGGCAGGTGGGATTTCCCTTATCTTTGCCACAGGCCATTCAAATACTGCTCTCCAGTTAGAATTTCTCTTCTGCTCTAAGGCTGTTCTTGATGACAGCTTTACCCCAATTCCATCTGCATTATTTTAAAGGTAGATGCTAGGAAAGAGTTAAATTAAAAAGTTAAAATTTAAAAAATTAAATTCACAAATTGACTCCAATGGCAAAAGTTTTCTAAGACTCCCTATGAACTCATTTGGTATTTTCAATTTTTGACATTTGTCTTATTTCATTTTTTGTTCCATATTAAGAAATGTCTTTCAAAGTTATAGCTTAGCTGCTTTTACTCCTTTCCTATTGGTACATTTGATTATAAATTTAATTACTTAAATAAATAAAATAGTCTTTTGCAATGGAAATTATAAATGCTTAAATTGCATTGATTCATGTTTCTACTTAGTTACAAAAAGGAACACAAAGCAATATTCAGCACTAATAGCACTAATCTTTATGCTGTATAAGGAAATTGCAAAGAGACTTACAAAGCTTAACTTGCTTAGTTTATTTTTCTTGAAATGCAATCTAAGCTTTCATTTTCAGGATACAAATACAATTTCAATTTCATAATTTCTTTTGAAAAATGAAATCCCAAGAAACATAGTCTAGTTTCTAGTACTAGTACTAGTATTGGATCTAGTAGTAGTAGTAGTAGTAGTAGTAGTAGTAGTAGTAGTAGTAGTAGTAGTAAATCTAGCACTAGATTTAGAGTCAGAGAGCATGAGCTCAAACCTTTGCTCTACTACTACCTTGAGTGAGTCACAACCTCTCTGAGCTTCATTTTGTTTAATGATGGTATTGTTTTAAATCAGACATGTAAGCAGTAGGTAAGGGCTAAATTTAAAATAAGCTAAACTGGGGTTGCTAGGTGGCACAATGAATACAATAAAGCCGTGTAACCATGGACAAGTCACTTAATTCCAATTGCCCTGCCTTCCCCCCTCCAAAAAGCAAAATAATAATAATAATAATAATAATGCTAAACTTCTTCAGGACATGCATTGGTTAGGCAAGAGACAGACTGATGATGGTTGGTTGCTGTGGGTCACATGAGAGCCACCCAAAATCCTTTGGCAGACTACAAGCAGCCCATGTTGTGCAGGTTTCTTTTATATTATTTCTAATGTCCCTTCCACTTCTAGATCTTAAAATCATGCAATATTTCTGCTTGTATATGACCATAGGTACAACAGTCCTGAAGTAGGAGAGCAAAGAAAGTCCTTAAATTCAATCTATCTGATTTATATGGAAATATATCATGAATATGTATATACAATTAATAATGAAATTATAATATGGAAATATATCAATGTGTATTTTCCCTTGTTCTCAGTTTTTATCAGCTATAAAATTTGAGATCTGGACTAAATGAACTTCAATGTTTCACTGTCTCTAAACCTGTGATCTCACCTGAAGGTATATTAGGAAAACTTAGCAGGAGGCTTTAAGAAAGTATAAGCAAATGTAATGTAATAGACTGTGCTCATAATTTGTTCCTGGAGTTACTACTGATAGTTCTGTAGTGCTTTAACAGAAAGGGGCTGATAGAAAGTATGTTTTGTCCCGTCTAGCAGGAGGGCTTGAAAGACAATGGGAATTGGAAGCTCTGTGGGACTGGAGAAGCTAGAAATTTGGAGTTCATCCAAGAAGAGAGGAAACTGGGGTTGTGGGTACACTCATGTTTGAAATGCATTCAATGAAAACAAAATTCTATCTATGGCAAAGGGAAAAAAATAAAGAAAACATGAGAGAAAGTGAATCTAGTTAATTTGAGAAACTCTTCTTTTTAGGTCAAATTTACCTTCAGTTTTTGGCTGCTTCAATATTTTCTTTCCTTTTAGATCAGGGCTTCTTAAACTTTTTCCACTTATGATCTGTTTCCACTTTTGACAGCCTTTGTTATTGCATGGTCTAAGGGCATGCCCAGTGCAAAGTGACCATGCTTTGTGTTCAGAACCAAGACTGCAGTGAAGTTTCATGGTGCAACACTGACAGAAACACTTGTATAGATTCATTACACATTTGATTTTTAATTAATTTTTGGTGGTTGTACATTCAGAAACCTTTTACTGCTGACAGATTTTTTGAGGCCCCATATGGGGTCACGAACCACAGTTTAAGAAGTTCTACTGTAGATGATAAACTTCCAAGTGTTCAATGAACATGTCTTCTTTCAGACTGAGTTGTAATCAGTACTGTTGTGGTTAAAACCTAGGGATGCTAAAAACTTTCACAGTGAGGGCTTTGTCCACTCAAAAACTGTGGTGGTTTCATGATGTGTTGTGGTGGAACTGTCTCAAAGAATTTAGAGTTAGACCGCCTCTAATCCAAACGTAGACATGATAGACTGATGCCTCTCTTATGAAGCAAGCTAAATTCCAAGAAGAACCAGCAACTGTAGAGAAAGCAAGATGGATTTTATAGGGCAAAGATGCATTTATACTTCAATGTAATTTTTACAATGTAAGTACAATGTAAATTTACATAGAATAAAGAAATGTCATTAATATTAAAAAGGCAGAAGGAGTTTGTTAAGGGATTAGGTAATGGAGGATGGGTTCCATCTATGGTTCCTTGGTTAAACATTCTGTTCATTCTGCCCTCCAACTGGCTAGGTATTGTGGTTCTGTCTTGGACTAAATGGATGATGTGATTGGATACAAGAACACACCTGTTTCTGTGGGAATGGGTGTGGGGGCAGTGTCCAGGTAGAGGCAGTAGCTGGGTTCCCATCACATGGACACACCTGCTGTTTCTGTGAGAACTAAGAGTTCAGGGACATACCTGTTGTTCCAGTGAGACATATACAAAAAAGTTAGGCTACGTGGAGTGGGGGTGGGGGGTTGGCTAGGTACAGTAGGGCTGTTCTTCAGTGAAGCTGAGCCCATTATGAAGTTGGGATATTAGGTCTGGGGGCAGCTTTACTAAGATTCCATCAGTAAGAGAGACTGTTCTGTGAATGTGAGTCTTTAATGATGATTGTTCTGATAAGTTAGATTTTTTAAATACTTGTTGAACTGAGTTGTATAATTCTTTGGGAGCATTGAAAGAAGTTGGGGTTATAGTACAAAAAAATCAAGACAGCTAGGCTGCACAGTGCATAGAGTGCTGGGCCCAGAGACAGCAAGACTCATTCTCCTGAATTCAAATCCAGCCCCAGACATTTATTTGTGTGTGACCCTAGGCAAGTCATTTAACCCCATTTGCCTCCCTTCTTTATCAGTAAAATGAGCTGAAGAAGGAAGTGGGAAACCACTTGTAATGATATGGACATTTGAAGATCTTCCATGCCCCTTGAACTTGCTGATGTAGCAGGAAGGGGTGGAGCAAGAGAACGGCAGAACCAAGCGAGCTTCTGAGCGCTGGTGACTGGAAGCAGCAGCAGCGGCGGTGGCGGCACTGGCACAAACTCCTTTTCCTTTGAGCCAGCCAGAATCTCTGCTAAGGACTCCTACTGAGGACTGCCAGGGATGGACCTGCGGGGTGGCCGGAGCTGCTGGACACAAGGCTGCCTGGACGCTGAGCAGTTGTTATGAGTGAGGAGAGGAGGATCTTTGCCTGAGGTCTCCTGTCCTGTTTTGAAGGCTTGAGAATGTGGGTATTTACTACTTTAGCTACATGTGCCAACTTCATAACTACTGTGTCGGCTTTGACTTTCTGGTTTGGGGACTCAATTTTCTGGTATTTGAATAAATGCTCTGACTATATTTCTCATGTAGAGAGCCTGTTACATTTTGTGATTAATAACCATATCAGCATACTTATAGTTACTGCAGGCAATGTGAATACTGCATTGCTGATACACCACTCTAGTATCTTTGCTAAGAAAACCCCAAATGGAGTGACAAAGAGTTAGACACAACTGAGAAACAACTAAACAGCAATAATGACAAAATCACAGCTGATGAAATATTGCCTGCTCCGGACCACGAGGCCATAGTCAGAAAAGTGTGGACAGGCCCATGTTGCTATAAACAACTCTAGGCCATAATCTTCTGGTGGTAGTTGGTATAGCACAGAAGAAAATATTGTCATTAAGGGCCCCTTTATCTATTAAAGACAATGATAGATGAAGTTCTACAGCGTGTGCAAAGCAAATTAGCCCTGGCATTTCTCTTCTAAATAATCTTATATGTATTTTTCACCCCATAAAAAACATTGCTAGTGTCATTAAATAGTTTAGGCAGTAATGAAGTTGGCCAGAGGTTTTCTTTTCTGTTCCTCGGTAATTGAAGAAGATTAATCCTTCAGGACTGGCTTAACTTCCATTTTCTTTGAAAAGACTGTTGGATCATAGATTTAGATGTGGAAGGGGCCTTAGAAGTCACCTATCCAACCCTCTCTCTTATATTACACATAAGGAAAATGCGGTTTCAAGAGGTTAAGGGACCTGCCCAAAGACCCACAAATAGTAAATCAAAGAGCTAGGATTTTTAAAATCCAAGTTCTCTGCCTCCAAATCCATCACTCTCTCCACTGAAGCACAAGGTCTCCTAAACAGCATTGGATTAACAGGATTTTATTGAATGATGGATGGTTACAAGAAAGGCCTTCGGTTTGGTGGCTGACCTTCAACTTGCCCAGGAGCAAACAAAAAGCTTCCCTTTCTCTCATAAATTGTTTTCTATTCTAAATATCAGCTTTTTCCCTTCTCTTGGAAAGTCTCAGTGGCTATTGCAGTTCATTTTGCTTTCTACCTAAATGCCCATATAGATTCAGTACTTAATGATAAGTTTTATAATTGTCAAATGGCTTTATGTCTCATCTTCCCAACAATATTATACACTTATTGAAGACAAAAGCCATGCAATATACACCTTTATGTCCTCGACAGCACCTGACTCACAGAAGACACTCAAATGCTTGACAGTTTGGTGATGGGGATGATTCTTTCCTTCTCTATCAATGATTCTACTTCCTTACTTTTCCTTTAGCATCCTTGAGTATAAGTATGTCATAAAATAAAGAGAGGCCTGGACTTGGTATAGGAAAGACCAAGGTTCACATCCAGCCTCTGATACTTATAAGTTGTGTGACTGTTGAAAAGTCACTCAATAGTTCAATGCCTCAGTTTTCTCATATGTAAAATTGAGATATTGATAATTGTATTACCTACTTTATAAGACTGCTGTCAGGAAAATATATGAGATAATGTGTAAGAAGTGCTTTGTAAACTTTAAAGCAGTATAAAGATCCCATATATTATTGTTTTCCATGTGAAGACTAACATAACCTATACATCATGATTATAAGGCCAAGGACAACATGGTGTAGGGTAAAAGCTGTGGACGATGATCTGGTTTTCTGATTGAGACCAGTGGTGCATGATGAGAACTGCTAGGGTGGTCAATGTTTCAAGGCCCCTGGGATCTGAATAGTCTACCCAAGTAACTACTAAACTTTTAGTCCTCTAATTGAAGCTATTGACTTGGTATAATTAAGTCTTTATAAATATAAATGAAAATAATTGCATGGGGGTGGGGCATATTGGTATATTGGATAGAGGACTATCCTAGGCATGAGGAAGAACTATGTTGCAATGTCTTTTCTGACACATACTGCTGTATGATCCAGGGCAAATTACTTAGCCTGTCAATATCCCCATGTAACTAAGACTATAAACTGCACAAAAGATCCTCATCTATGTTGATAGGAGTTTACTCATCTATGAATTCCCTGTTCCAATAATATTACAGTTACAGTCCCTATACCTATAAATAAGTATTAAAGACAGAAAGATTCCTAAACTGAATTGAATAAAAAGACAAATGAACTATTTTCAACATTCCCCATCCTATGTTGATTGACTGGTATTGGATTTTTCAGCTCTCTATCATGTGTTCTCTGAAACCTTGACGTTGATATTGACAGTCAAAACACAGGCTTCCAATTAATCTTTGGACTCCTTTGGGCCAGATCACATAGACCTCTTTATCTAGTCAGAACTCAAACATCTGAACTTTTGTAAGCTATGAGCTCCCTAAATGATACCATCTGCTGGCTAAGGAGCCATTTTTTCGCTCAGTTCTAGTTTGGATCCAGAAAGTAAGATTTCTATTCAGTCCAACCCAAGCGACCAGAATTCATGTCTGCCATTTTACAGAAATAATTCTAAATTTCATACTATAATCATTATTGATTTTAATTCTTCTGTATTGTGCTACGAATCATCTTTAGGCCTCATCAGACATTGCTCAGTACTTATATGTAACATATAATCTTAGACTGCTGTACTCTCTTGTAAGTTGCACATGTCTGTGATCAATACTCTCTTTTAAACCCATTTTCTCTGTAAGGAACATGAACTTCTTGCTTTAATGTCAAATTTCCTTTGCTGAAACACTTTGTGAATCCTCTTACCTTGATTCTGCCTGGGAATCTTTGTTAAATAAAAGCGAATTTTTAAGCCAGAAGCACAAAAGTATTCACTTTTCTTCATAAAACTCATACTGGCATTTTAACATATTAAAAAGTGACCAGCCCCTTTAAAAAAATGTTCAATAGTAAAGTCCAAAGAACAATAGTCAAGGGCTTAGTAAGAGAAAATTCTTATTTAGTAACTATAAATGTCCACATTTTGTTTATTTTACAGCACACTGGGAAAAATAATGTATGTTATTCAGTAGTAAAAAAGACTGTTCCTTTCTAAATCATTTGCAGGGAAAAGATATTAAATATCTCATTAAAAATTTTGAGAACTTTCACTTGGGGGTAAAATTAATTTTTGAAACTTAAATCTTTCTGAGGGGTTCCTACTCAAGGTTACATAAACTTCCATCAGCATTTTTTTACATAATGTTTTCTTTTATTGCTGTGCTACTATTGAGTTTTCATCTATATCAAAGTTTCCAAATAAAACCTTGAAAATGAGCAGTTATAATAGAAGTTTATAGGCAAAAGAACACAGAATTGGTTTAACTTTTAAAGGAGTGCCTCCACTGGGGAGGTTTAAAGTATAAGATAATAAAAGAGTGGGAGTTGAGGGGAGTGGGTTATGAAAGGTTTTGAAGGCCAAAAAGGGATTTTTTTTTAAATCCTGGAAGCTGCAAGGTGATGAATTTTTAGACCATGGAAACTCACAAAGATCATGTCCTTAAGGCTTGCAATTTTCATTACTTCTACTAATGAAATCACAACTCCTTAAATATTGAGATATGCGATTTGCACATTTATATCTTAATTGAGCGTCTTATTCACCATAAAAAGATGTTTTATACAACTCAGATTCTATTACCAATAAAACTTTGTCATTCAAAGTGAATCCTGAGTGACAGTAGCCGATCTACTGTGAAATGTCACCAGAATTGAGCTCTCTTCCTTTTTTCTCTAGTATCGCTCCATTTCATGATGAAATGTAGAAGTTTCTGAAACTCAAGAAGGCAGTATTGGCAATGATAGGGCAATTTTCTGTACAAAATCATCATTAGCAGAAAACAGCTTTATTCCTCTCCTGTCTCCTTTCTTGACTCTCCGAGTGTTCTCGATCATGCCATAATGGGAACCTTACCCCTCCACAAACATAGCGCTGCTTTTCAGCTTCTTTTTATGTTTTGTCTTCTCCCATTCAAATGTAAGCTACCTGAAGGCAGGATCTACCTTTCTTTCTGCTTGTATTTGCATTCTATTCCTTAGCACAATGTCAAGGACATAGTAAATTCTTAACAAAGTGCTCATGGGCTCAACTTGAGCGTTGATAATGGAACCTTGGACAATCCCTATAGTCAGGTCCCATTTGCTAGTATCAACTTTTCATCTTGCAAAATAATTGCAGTCAATGGGCAATCACAATGATAAGCAAGAAGATCAACAAGAGTTGCATTTTTTTAATCAAGTACTCTACAAAAGTTTATGCCTACAACCATTATCGATGTTCAAGATGAAGGCACAAGCATTTTATTAAGCATTTATTATGTGCCAGACAATATGCTAAGAGATGGAATACAAACACCAGGTGTGCTGTGAACATGGACAAAATAAAACAAAATTGAAATCTTAAGCTACATTAACAGGTATTTTGCCTAGAATGAAAGAAGTGATACTCCCATTTCTATATTGCCCCACTTAGAGCCCCATCTGGGTTTGAAAGATCCATATTTTTGAAGGAACATAAAATCATGCAATATAAGGATCACTTAAAGGTCTTTGGTTTTGTTTTGTTGTTTAATCTGGAGAAGAGAACTGGAGAAAGTAAGAGCATCACTTTAGGTATTTGAAGGATTGTTCTATGGAAGAGGAATTAAACTAAATTTCCTGGGTCACAAAGGACAAAGAGCAATGAGTGGACATTGCTGAGAAGTGGCTTTCAGCTTGATGTAAGAAAGGTTATAAAAAACAATTAAAACTATACTGAAGTAGAATGGACTGCCCTAATCTCCGTACCAAAAGGTAATTTCAAGCAGACTATTGGGAGGGATGTTGTTGAAAGGATGTCTGTCTAGCTATAGGTTGAATGAATGACAACTAAATTCCACCCAGCTCTGAGATTCTGTGATCTTCATTTGTTGAAATCTTTCATTTCTTTTAAGGACCAAATATTTTTTTACATCACATCACTCAATTCAATTCAATTCAATTCAACAAGCATCCAGAGTGTACAAGGCATAGTGCTAGATACCAGGGTACTATGCTAGATAAGTGCCTGCTGAATTTAAATTGGAGGATATCTGTGGCAGCAGACACAGCATACCTTAAGGATTCAAGGCACAGGCCTGGACTGCAGAATTCTAAATTCTGTGTCTGTTATTGCTGTGACACTTTTTGACTTTGAGAAAGTCATGCTACTCCTCTGTCTATATCTTCATCTTCAAATTGGGGATGATCACAGCTATCCTTCTTTGCAGACATGTGGTAAAGAATAACTAACTAAGGAAGCATTGACATTTCTGTGTTCCATGAATGCCAAATAGTAATGATATTCCTTAACTTCCTTTGCATGTTCCTTTTGAAGGTAAATGGGTTTACATTTAGAGCAAAAGGAACATTTGGTCAAAGGTGTTAACTGCTGTCCACCAGTTAGATCATTCTGAGTGACTTTCATTTCCATTTGAAATTGAGAACCAGTTAAGAAGGGTATTTTACATGTACACAGATATGGTGTTTTAGCCAAAAATATTTGCATTCTCTATAGGAGAGGGAAGAAATAATCAAGGAAAGAAGGAATTTATTTTTCACCTGATATGTGAATTTTTTTAAATATATGATTTAAAGAGAAAAAATATATATATATACATATATATATATATACTTTATATATGTATCCTACACCCTTACTCTTTGAAGCTGGCAGATTGGGGGGTAAGGGGGGGAATGAAATACATGCCATCTGATAATAGCCCACCTAATGTAATATCTTAAAAGAATATTCAGTTTGTAGGTATCCTGCTGTATTTTGCCTTCAAGAATATTGCTCCCTGGGAGTAAATTAGGCATTTTAGGAAGTCCTATTAATTTTTTTAGTTTCTCATTCAGCAATTATTACTCAATAGACTACATAATTTAATTAGTTATAATTCCTTAATAGTCCCCTCTCTTTCTGTTAAGGTTTTTGAAGTTTTTTTCTTTAATGTTTGTGTATAAAAGCATTGACAATCATCGTCTCACTTTTGTGGAGTTATTTTTGAACCATCTTGCCGGACTTCTACCACCAAACACATGCATATTTAATCAGTGCAACCTTCAGATTCTTTCTTCATAAATCCACCCATTCTCCATTTCCATATTCACCATCTGTGGAATAGTATTTATAGCACAGGACTTAGAATCACATTTTTCCACTTATACTCATTAGCTGTGCAACCATAGAGTAGTCATTTCCCCTCTCTGGGACTCAGTTTCTTCTTTTATTA
>CM053600.1:19598484-19628198 GCA_028646575.1 Pseudocheirus occidentalis | reverse complement strand
AAAAAAAAAAAGAAAGTGCTGTCACTATTGTTCCTGTGAACAATAGGAAAATTAAAGCCACAGACTATGCAATGATGATGTGATTTTTAGCCCAACAATTGTGCCTTTCCCACTTAAATTGTGCTATAAAGTGATATAATTTATAAAATTATGGCCTAAAGTTCTAATGCCATTCAAGAAAACATATCTTGATATGTACTGTCATTGATGTTAAACACTAAAATATGCCTTTGTCTTTGTTCTTTTAAATATTCATTTAACATTCTATTCCTAAGTATCCTGTTGGCATACTGTTCAAAACTTCCTTCTTCCTTTGGTTGCATACTTCTGAATCATTTCACTAATAATTAGCAAATCAACTAGAGAGAGAGGGAAGGGGGAAAGGAAAGACCCAAAGCTTAATTTCATCTAAGATTGGACCATGGGACTGGTCCAAGGTTTGAGGTTAGAAAGGTAAGTGAAACAATATTCTCAAATTATTAATTAGGGTTATCCATAGATTTCAGTTATTCTCATCCTTTGTGTAACTAAGAATCATTAATAATGGAGATTAATCTGTGTGGATGTGTATACACACAATTAGGTAATTGTATTTATATTTGTTCTCTTGAGCATCATGTAAATGGTATCTATGTAATGGTAACATTTAGACATATGAAGCATAACAATAGTTAATTTTGAAGTTAGTCTATTTTTGAATTGTTTACATTTGTCTTTAAATCATCTATTCCTTTTTAGATGCCTTGAATTGTATATTACACAGGAGCTCCATAAAATGATCAATAACACAGTTAATTAGAATATTAAGAGAGGAGCCCTATTGTAACCTCTCTGCATTCCAAGCAGAACTAACTGAAGGAGGCTTAAACACTGGAGCAGGAAGAAATCTCAAATGACTGGTTTTCTTCCAAAATGTATAACCCACTAATGTGAGACAATGTTTAACTGCTATGTCCACAGAGGGTAAGAGAGAGCATTTTTGCTTCTGGTCCAGGTCAGTACATTGTTAATGATCCACTGCATGGTTGATGTGTTTTCCTCTTCTCTCTCTTATAGCACCACATATATGCCATAGACTTATTAATTTATATTATTACTTATTTATTAAGAGTCAAAGGCAATGAAGTGAAAAAAGAAGGCAGTACCAGAACAGACTAAAAATCCTTAGCACACAGCTTGGAAATAGTTTTGATCTAATGTGAATAACATTAGCTAAATTCATTTTTCCTCTCTAAAGATCATAACAAGTTAAAAGAGCAAATCAATTACCCTTGAAAGAATATTTCGTTCTTTCTAAACAATAATGACCTTCATTTATGAGTTAGAACTTAATTTTCCACCAGACCACATAACATCAACCTGCCCTTTGTATTATCTCTCCTGTTTAGAATATAAGCACCTGAAGTAAGAAACTGCTTTTTTTGGCTTATATTTTGATCTCCAGAATCTAACACAAAGCCTGGCACCTAACAAGCACTAAGTCAATGTTCTGTGCCTCTATCTGGGTAGCTGAGTAGCTGTCCATCTATAGATACAGAGATTAAATCTGTAAATGAGGAAATTGTTTCTACCAATGAAAGTAGGCACCTTCTCTACAATTTATAATCTTGGAGAATTGTCCAGATAGTTGAAGGACTAAGTGACTTTTCCAGAGTGACATATACAGAGGATGCCAGAATCAGGACTTGAACATATGTCTTTCAGATTCGGATCCCAGTATTACAAATATTGTACCATCTAGCAGTGACAGATACTAGAAGTAGATGCATCTTCCCTCTGGAAAAATTCACTGTGTAGTATACATCACATCTCCTGCTAAATTCTCACCTTATGAGATGACTCCCAACTCCCTCACTAAATTGCATAATGGAATCCTATTGGACATATTGGAACCCTAGGGATAATGACGACTTCCTCACTTTTCTTATGAGGAAAGTTAAGCCCTAAAGAGTCAAGTTGTTTTCTTAAATTGGCACAGCTCATAAGTGAAGGATTTGAACCTGAACTCTGGTTTTATAACTTCAGTCTCAATGGTTTTCCACTTTACTATATCTCTAACTCAAAGGACAGTTTGTGGAGCAGAAAAGAACTGATTTTTCAGACTTCAAAATGACAGTACATCATTCTGAATAATGAAATGTACTTTACTGTAAAAATTATATAAAATGTGATATAAGTATACGAGCATTTGTCAATTGCATCAATTATTTGAAAATCAAACTATAAAAATGTCTTCACTATTGCAAAAAAAGGAATGGGAAAATAAATGTGTATGAAAGACTTACTGTCATCATTCTTAATTAGCTCTTTCCAGGTATAGTAAATAACCTATAATAATTTAACCTACACTTATTTATCTGTTTAAATATGATAATTAATATATATTATGATGTATTTTCCTGGGGTGTTTTCTGGATTTTTATGTGATTATATTTTCTTCATTTCTCTGAACAAGGATCTATGTGCATATGTACAGCAATTCTTTACTGGTTGGAATATGTGAATAATCAGAATATCATATGTTCAACCATGATATATAATATGAAATTTCTTTGGAATAGCTTAGGATAAAGACTATAAATTATGTATACCTTATTTAGAATGGAAATTATTTAGAGGAATTAAGGATATCTTAGACATATATCTGAAGTTAATTTTTAATTCTTTGCAATAATAAAACACCAGTCTGAAAAATGTGATTTGAAAGTAGAACTAGAAAATGCAAAAATCTAAAATAATAATCAATGTTATAGTAGACAAAGAACATAAGTGGTAGAGATGTACCATTTTGTTGCAAATGGAAGCTTTCAGCACAAATACAAGAAGTCAGTTGCTTTTGAATGAAACTTCCTACATATGTCTCCACTGTCCATGGTTCTGAAAGTTGAAAACCATTAAGAGAAGAGTGATGGCAGCCTGAGCCATGGTAATGGTGGCCAAGCCTGTAACTATCACCTCTGATTTATAAGGTACATGGTATCTCTGAATTGCACTTGTCAATCTCCCACTGAGAACACTCCTGGATGCAGCACATCAAATGTAGCCCTGGTGAAGGGAACATTTTGATTCACTTATCACTTGTAGAATGTGCCCTGACTTCTTAAATAGTTAGTGCTACTTTTGTATGTAAATTAACTGAACAATTATACCATGACTCACCTAATTCTGAAGGGCATCATTATGTGGCACCAGATTCATTTAGTGGATTCAGGTTTTTTATTTTGTTTTTGGTACAAGTTTGTAAAAGTCTAAAATATCTAATTGGTTGTTTAAAAAAACCAATAATTGTAAAACATGTTGTCAGGAATAAGAAAAAGATTAATTGTTGGTGGTCCTTGCTTAGGGTGAATTAACAATCCCAATGAACACGGTTCAAACAATTAATAAAACAACCAGCCATAAGATTTACATTAGTGCTTAAAGGCCAATCCATTACAATGAAGTAGTGTGTTCATTAGGAAAAGAAAACTCTAGGGAAAACATATAACAATCCCTATTCCTTCTCAGTTTTTTCAATGGCTATAGACTATAGACTATCAAAGGGAGAACATGATGCTTCTATGGTAATGGATATGATCTGCCCTTCCACAAGCACTGAGCAGTAATTGCATTATTGTTCTGCTCCTGAACTGGCCTGCAGGAAACATAATGAAGGTTTAGGGAAGCAAAAATGTTGTCTCACTTTAAAATATAATGAAAGAATGTCTTGTCTCTGTCAGTGAGAACTTTAGAGAGTAATGAAGTATTTCTTTTAAAATTCTTAGAACATTTGGTAGGCTTAAGTCTCAAAACAAAAGTAGAATTCAACTTCAGAATTTGGTAGAACATAAAAAGTGGGGATGGTCAGGATACACAGGAGAAAGTTTTACTGAGAATCCAAAGCTTTCCTAGGAATAAATTTAGCTTTCTTTTGACATGAAAAATAAAGTAGTTAGGCATTTCTCAGTCATATTTACAAATTTATAAGCAAGAAACCTTTATTAAGTCACCATTATGCATACTGTATGAAATATTTTCAGATCTCAGCATCAGAATATATATGAAGTTTAGATAAGAAAGTCCTTATATTCATAGAGTTTCTGGTTCATTATGGAGGATAGAAATAGGTAGCTGTAATGAAAACTCTTCCAGCAGAGTGTAAGCTCCTCATAGCAGGGATTGTTTCATTTTTTCCCTTGCTATACACAACAGATAGCACCATACCTGACATATAGGAAGTCTTTAATAAGTATTGAATTGGATTGCATTACATGTTAAGTGCGTTAGGGTGGCAAAAGCAAAGTGATATGTGAGATTTCAGGAATATCATTCTCAGCTGCATAGTATTCTACTATGAAATCCTATCCCATTCAGAAGACTCAGATTTCATCACAATTCAACAATAGACATAATATTACAGCAGAACTTATATATGTATGTGTGTGTATATGGATGCATATGTATATTACGGAGCACAAAGAACAAAGATTCTTAACCCAGGAACCATCAAAGGATTTTCAGATAGATTACAAGGGATCCATGAACTTGAACTAATCTTTTGATGTGTTTATTTAAATATAATGAGTCACCTTTGAAATTGCATGTACTTTATTTTATGCACTTAAAAATACTATACTGATAAAATGTCTTTACATTTCACCAGACTTTTCAAAGTGTCAATTACACAAAAAGTTAAGAACATCTAGTATAAACTTCCTGACTGATACAAAACACATTGAGGTAAAATCTGTGAACAAAACGTGCTTATTGAACGTCAGTGTTTTTGAGATTATAAAGACAAAAATAAATAGTGGAAAGTACAAATTCCTGAAAAAAGCATCTTTTGGATGTAAATAAAAGGAAATGGAAAGGAAAGGAAGAGGGAGAGAAGGAAAGGGAAAAGAAAAGAAGGGAATGCAAGGGAAGGGGAGGAGAAACTCTTTTGCTAAGAATTTTGTCATCAAATTCCTGAAATCACTTTTGCTGTCCATCTTTATGAGATCACTATTTCAGAGAAATAGTAGAGGTAATAGTTCTTGATAAAAATTTCAAGATTCATATACCTTATTAATTCACCAAAATTGATATTAAAATGAAATCCAAAGGCACTTCAAAAAAGTTCATTCAAGTAACTCATTAAAATTATTTTTTAATTCTATGAAACTTTTAAATCAATAAGCTATTGTCCTGTATCAAGGCATTTCAAATATAAAAAAATTAACAATTTATCTTTTCAATTTTCTTTCCAAATAATAAAATAGTCCAAGTAACATAAGGTCCTTCTAAGTGGTACAGGCAGCTGGTTGGTTCATTACCATGCTACTCTTAACATGGCCCTTTTCAGAGAAATTGAAAATCATTCTTAGGAAAATTTTTTCCAGGAATATCTGTTTAACACACCTGAAGATATTCCCACAGAACTATTTCCTAGAGCAAATGCAGAATTGTGAAGATAGTGAACTAGTATTCCTCCCTGAAATGTTCCGTACATGCCAAACAGAACAGGTAGCAGGGAATTATGGTCTGCCACCCAGAGCCATTCTATATAGCTTTGCTCTTCTCATTTGGTTTAATTTCTTGTTAATTCAGCAATTGTTGATCCTGATTTTGCATTGTCACATTTTCCCTTCTAGCAGTAGAGCTCCTAACAGTGCAGTTATTTACAGTATATGATCAGAAGAAAGTAATTCAAAGTCATCCAATCAGAAGTCTATTTACTGCTCTTTCCCCAAACACAGATTTGAAGAAATTCTTACACACAAATGGACTTAGCACAAAGGCAGGAGAGAGGGAAATGTTGTTATGCTTAAGAACAGTAACTTAGAGACTTTAATTGAAAGAGCATGAGATTAGACATTTTAGCCATTAAATTCTTCAAGTTCTTGATTAAGCCTTGTTAGATAGAGACTGTAAATGAATTCCCCAAGATTCTCATGATTAGTCATTTTACTCAATCAGGGTACTGCTATTTGCTGCATTTCTTTCAGTGATTGCTTTCTCTTCACTAGCACAGGGGGAAATAATCCAATAAAAAGTCTGGCTTCTCATGAGTAAAATAGTATTTTATTATGATTTGAATCAAAATTGGGAGAGATCACTACATTTTTCTAATTCTTAACAGTGTTTAAATATAAAGTAAAAATATAAATTAGACAAAAAAATATCATTTCCCTAGTATTTAAGTCAGTCTCTGTGATCAAATATTTTAACACATTTAACTCTTTCAGACCATTTGGAATGTCAGTTAAAATAATTTATATGTACTAAATGGTAGCCAGATAAGTAAAACTTCAAAACTGCCTAATTCAATTTCTTTGAACAATGTAAACACTGAAATAATCTATAAACTTATTAATAAACATTTATAAAATTCTCTATGTGCCAAGCACTGTACTAAACACTTACAATGCAAAGAAAAACAAAAACATAGCCCCTTTCTTCAAGAAATTCAATAAATTAATAAAAACAAGTAAATAAATAGATATTCTCACAATACAGAAATAAGCATTTAGAAGGTAACCTTAGAAGGGAAACCTTTAACAGTTTCAGGAACTATGAAAGAACTCTTGCCAAAGTTGGTATTTGGGCTGAATCCTGGAAGAAACCAGTGATCTGAAGGGAAGGGAAGGTTGAAAGGGGCAGTGAAAGGGGGAGACCTAGTTTGTTGGAAAGCAATTAGTCCAGTATTGTAGGATTATAAATTGTATGGAGTGGAGTAAAGTGCAAGAAGAAGAGAAACCTAAGAAGGGACCAGATTGTAAAGAGCTTTAAATGCAAAATGAAGAACTATTTCATTTGATCTTGAAAGTAATATCGAATCAACAGATTGACATGGTCAGACCTCTGCTTTAGGAAAATTGCTGTGAAAATTATGTTAAGTATGAATTGGAGTGGTGAGAGACTTAAAATAGGGAGGGCAATTTCATTTCAAAAATATAGCTGAGAGGTGATGGGGGCCTGAACTAGGGTGGTGCTCTGTGAAAAGGAAAAAAAAAGACAGATAGATGGCAATCATTGCAAGAGTAGTGCCGGTTACTTCTCTGAGTATTGAGGACACATACAAAAATAAAACAGTCTTTTGAATCAAGGAGTTTATGTTCTATACGGCTAGACAGCATGTGTACAATAATGTACATGCATAGATTGATTGACTTAATAGTTCCCACCTGTGGCATGGATCTATCCCTGATTAGGAGTAGAGTCTTAGTTATTTCTGCCTTTGTAGGAGATAAGAAGAGCAGCATAGCTAAATATGTATTCATCTCTTATCTTAGCTCCAAGAGGAGATATCAAGATAGAATTACATCTATCTATAACACTTCAAATATCTGTAATCTAGGAATATTATGCTTTTAGGGGTTCAGAATAAAATCTACTTTTACTTATTGTTCTCAAAAGGAAGGCAGCACTTTGCTTATTCTGGGTCAGTTGAACTCCTTCACACCAAATGCTGGCTATACAGAATATATTCTTGGAGAGCTAACAATTACATTGACCTAAGTAAACAATAAATAGAAATGAGGGAAGTTGTAAAGCTTAGACTAGATAAAATGGGACATAAGAGTAAATGAGCTCTTCAACTCAGGAGCAAGAAAAAATTTCAAATCATCCAAGGAGAGATACTGTGGATACAGGAACTGGGAATCAAGTAGGAGGATATACAGAACTCTCCTACATGTAATTAGCTCTGAGGACTTCATTTAGCCATAGAAAAACTCACCTTCTGCTTCTCTGAAGTGAGTTTAGAAGACCCTCAGCAATTTAAGAGTCTACTCTCTCTTTCTCTCTCTGTCTCTCTTTCTCTCTGTCTCTCTCTATCTCTGTCTCTGTCTCTCTCTGTGTGTCTCTGTCTCTGTCTCTCTATCTCTGTTTCTGTCTGTCTCTGTCTCTCTGTCTCTCTGTCTCTCTCTCTGTCTCTCTGTCTCTCTCTGTCTCTCTGTCTCTCTGTCTCTCTGTCTCTCTGTCTCTCTCTCTCTCTCTCTCTCTCTCTCTCTCTCTCTCTCTCTCTCTCTCTCTCCTAATGCAGGAGGCATCTCCACAGAACTATCCTGGGAATCACTCCAAGCTGCGTTTGGACAAAAGTATTATCGGTAGTGAGTGTCATTCCCCACAGGTAGCATGGGAATGTTATTGTGTGCCTCAGAGAAAAACAAAATAAACATCTCTAACCTCTTATACCCCCGTCTGTCTCCATGAAAGACTGTAATTTCTGACACAAGGGGAAGCAGGAATTTTGGTTCAGTTGCTTGGCCACTCTACTTTCTTAAGAGAGAGGAGGTACTGAGCTAGGTTTATATCTATTTATTTCCTCAAATACTATTATTCTAGGGGATGTGATTTTTAGGTTAAAGCTAAATTTTGATTATTGTTTCATTAATGGGGGAAGAAGGACCCCAAGCTTTATATTCAACAATTGACTCTCTTCCCATCAAATACTAGTTATGCAATGAACACACCTAGACAGCAGAAAAGCAATCCATTTATTTAGCAAAAACAAAAAACAAAAAACTGGATATTATATGTAAGAAAACAAACACACACACATACAAACACTCATAAATATGTATGTATGGGTGTGTATGAATATACACATAATCAGGCAATATAGCAATACAGAGTTCAGGAACTTTCTTATTTGGAGTGAGGTAACTCAGTTAAAGCAAAAGAAAAAATCCTAGATCTCACATAAAGGAAATTCCCTGAAGTCTCTAATGTAGCAAACTGGGTACAAAATACCAACTTCTAATTCTTCTAATATTGGTATCTTCCCTTTTGCCTTAGCATCCTAAAGTGGAGTTGGCATCTTCCATCCTGTCTTTTGAAATTGGAAGCCCAAATAACCCAAAATAACTGCGGAGCCCAAAGAGACTCAAAGAACCTGGAACTTTCCTTTTGTGTCAGTCAACTCTGCTCCAAGCCTCATGTAGGTTTCCACCAATGGAGGGAGCCCTTTAACCATTGATTATGGGAGTTTAGTTACATATGTAAGTTTAAGCATAACATGTAATAAATGAATACAATATAATTATGAAAGAAAGAACAATAGTAGTTGAGAGAACAAAAAATAAGATATTTACTATGTTTTTATTATATACAAACTAAGATAAAGACTCAGCTAAATGTTGTTAAAATTGGAATTTAGATGCTCCAATGTTAAGTATTTCTAATATTCTACTGTATTTCTATGCAATCTGTGATAGTGAACTCTATGCATCAGTTGCCCCATTTACAGGACAGAGATAATAATGTATTTAAGACTCCAATAGAATAAATGATAAATAAAACAAATAGCTAGACAAATGATAGATAAATGATAGAGGAATCATAGATAAATGATAGACAATTGATAGATAAAATAAATGAATGAATGAATAAAGAGGCCTGGCCAGAGATTCACTTATTGCAATTGATCATCTAAAGTTCTGGGAGACAAAGTTTCAGAAATACTTCCCTTCAAGTTTTGATTCTAAAAAGCTAAGTTAGGTTCATAAACCAAACTCAATTGAAATTAAAATGTCAGTCATCTGCATTAAAACTTTAAGAAGAATTTGTTGAGTTATCAAGTGACACAGATTGAAAGTTTTCTAAAAAAAATGCTAAATGAATTTTGGTTTGGAATTGGTAAAGGATATCCAAAATGGCCCTAAATATACTTCTTTTATTTTGTACTACTTTTTATGTGAAGCAGCATTCTCAGCATTGATGTTTACAATATCAGAATATCAACTATGAAAAACATTGAAGATGTCTGTATCTCACAATATCAAATATTCCACCAAGATTTAATTCTTTATGTAAAAATAAACAAGCACCAAATATCATTAGTACATAAATTTCTTTCATCTTCACTAAATGGTAAAATGACTTGTATACAAAAGAGTTGTTTTAAAATAAATTTATGATTTATTATCAGTAAATGATTTTGTATATCTATTTTATACACCTGTATATCCAGGATCACATAAAAAATTTTCAAGCAAAAAATTATTGAGAGTGGAAAAAGTTTAAGAATTCCTGCAATACACCATGAAGTAATAGCAATACAAAATACATAGGTACCAAATGGTAAAGTATTTAAATACTAGAAAACATAAATGACTTACAGTAGTAAAAAAAAAATGAAACTATACTAGTGGAGGACCGCAACTTGCAATTTTCAAATCTAGATAAATCTAACCAAAAAAAAAGAACAAGAAAGAAGTTAAAGAAATTAATGAAATTTTAGAAAATTTAGATATGATAGACCTCAGGAAAAAAATTGAATGGAAATATAAAGGAAAGTACATTGTTCTAAACAATACATGGCCCCTTCAAAAATTGATAGTGTATTAGTATATTAAAAACCTCAAAATCAAATGAGGACAGCAGAAATATTAAATGCATGATTTCAAAATCATAATGTAATAAAACTGCATTCAATAAATGGTCATTAAAATTAATTAAACATAACTGGAAACTAAATAACCTAAGTCAAACGAAAGAGTGGGTCAAAGAAAAAAAATAACTGAAGCAATTGATTTCATTTTTTTTAATGACAATAAGACAACCTCCCCAAATTTATGGGATGAAGTCAAAGTGGTACTTTCAGGAAAATTTATATCTCTAAACACTAACATCAATAAAATATTGAAAGAACAGATCAATTAATTTGGTATGCAGTTAAAAATTAGAAAAAGAGCACATTAAAAATCCCTAATTAAATACCAAATAGAAAAGCCTGAAAATAAAAGGAGAGATTAATATAATGAAAAGCTTTCTAAAATGTTAATTAATAAATAAAACTAAGAGCTAATCATATGACAAAAATAAATAAATAGATAAACCATTGGATAGTTTGATTTTTTTAAGTAAAAAAGAAAAGAATATTACCAGTATCTAAAATGAAAAGGGTGAATTCACCACTAATGAAAATGAAATTAGAGCATTTATCAGGGGATATTTTACCCAAGTATGTGACAGAAAATCTAAGTAAAATGAATTTACAAAATTTGAATTTACAAAAATAAAAACTGACCAGATTAACAGAAGAGAAAATATAATATTTAAATTACTCTATCTTAGAAAAAATACAATGAACAAGTCATCAATGAGGTCCCTATGAACAAATTCCCTGAGACAAATGGATTCACAAGTGAATTCTACCAAATATTTAAAGAACAATAAATTCCAATATTATATAAACTACTTTTAAAAAAATTAGGGAAAGTAAGAATTCTTCTAAATTTCTTTTATGAGACAAATATGGTACTGATACCTAAACCAGTGAGAGAAAAAATAGAGAAAGAAAACTATAAACCAATTTCCCTAATGAATATTGATGCAAAAAATTTAAGTAAGATTTATTTAAAATAAAACAAAAATACTAGCAAGGAAGATTGAAATAATCAAATACAACAAGCCAAGATAATGCATCACAACCAAATAGATTTTTTTTAACCAGGAATATAGGATTGGTTCAATATTAGGAAAGCTATTAGCCTAATTGACCATAGCAATAGCAAAACTAACAGATTATCTCAATAGATGATGAAAAAGCTTTTGACTAAATGCAATATCCATTCCTATTTAAAACCATAGAGAGCATAGGAATAAACAGAACTTTCCTTAAAATGATAAGTATTACTTATCTAAAACCACCAGCAAGCATTATCTGTAACGGCAATAAGTTAGACATGTTCCCAGTCAGACCAAGGATGAAGCAAGAAAGCCCATTATCACTTCTATCATTCAATATTATTTTAGAAATGTTAGCTATAGCAATAAGAGAAGAAAAATAAATTGAATGAATTAGAATAAGCAATGAGCAAACAAAACTATTACTTTTGCAGATGATATGATGGTATACATAGAGAATCAACTGAGAAACTAAATGAAATAATTAACAACTTTAGCAAAGTTCTAGGACATAAAGTAAACCCACATAAATCTTTAGCATTTCTTTGTATTACCAACAAAGTCCAGCAGCAGGAGATAAGATAATTCCATTCCAAAGAACTACAGATAACATAAAATGCTTGGGAGCCTACCTCCCAAGAGAAACCCAGGAACAATATGAACATAATTACAAAACACTTTTCACACAAATAAAGTCTAATCTAAACAACTAGAAAAAATGTTGATTGCTCATTGATAAAGCAAATCAATCTAAAATTTCTTTAAAAATTACAGTTTTACATAAATTATGTTTATTCACTGCCATACTAATCAAATTACAAAAAAAATTTAACTATCCAGAAAAAATAATAAAATTCATCTGGAAGAAAAAAAGGCCAAAAATGTCAAGGGAATTAATGAAAAATGTGTGAATGAAGTTGACCCAACACCATCATATTTTAAATCATATTCTAATGGGGTAATCATCAAAACAATCTAATACTGCCTAGGAAACAGAGTGGAGGTTGAGTGGAATGAATTAGGTACACAATACAAATTACCATATTAATCTGGAGTTTGATAAACCCAGCATTCCAAACTTTGAGAATGAGAAGTCACTATCTGACCAAAAACTGCTGGAAAACTAGAAAACAGTTGGCCAAAAACTATGCATAGACCAAGATTTCACAACATATACCAAGATAAAATCAAAATGTGTATATGATTTAGATGTAAAGAATAATGTTATTAATAAATTAAGAGAACAAGGAATAGTTTGTCAGATTTATAGAAAAGGGATGAATGTTTGACCAAACAAGAGATAGAGAGCATGATGAGATTAAAATGGATTAATTTTAATTATATTAAACTAAAAAAAGTTTACACCCAAAAATGCAAACAAGATTAGAAGCAAAGCAGAAAATTGGGTAAATTTTACAGCAAGTATCTCTGATAAAGAAAGACCTCGTTTCTTAAATATATAGAGAACTGAGTCAATTTTCTAAGAAAATAAGTCATTCTCCAATTGATAATTGGTCAAAGGATATGAAAAGACATTTTTCAGGAGAAGAAATCAAAGTTATTGTAATGGTAATGGGAATTTGAAGACCTTCCCTGCCCTTAATAAGCCTAAGGGAATTTGAGGACTTTCCCTGATTTAAAAATATCCTTTGCCCTGTAATAGACTGAATGTCTTCACATGGAGCCTGTGTTGGGAGGAATGTGTTTAGGGGAGGCTTGTGTAATTGTAATTAATTTAGCAGGTACTTAGCCCTTAGTTACTAAGGGCTAAGTACCCCTGTGAAAGAAACAGAAGGTGTAAAATCTGTCTCCTGTTGCTGACATAACAGGAAGACAGGAAGCCAGTGTGTGTGTGTGTGTGTGTGTGTGTGTGTGTGTGTGTGTGTGTGTGTGTGTGTAAGAAGAGGCCCAGAGAGACACAGTCAGAATCAAGAATGTTCCTTCTGGAAGCTCCTGGGAACTTAGTTTGAGTTTTCTATGAGACCAGAATCTGGTGATGGTCAAAGTAACTGCTGCCTCCAGGAAAGCTGAGATTTATTCTGGCTAGCTGAACTGCTAGAGAACTGAAGAAGCATTATCAGGATAAGATTTTGTTTGTTTGTGGCTTGGCTGACCCTTGAGTTTCAGGCAGCAAAAGTTGTGAAGAGTTTGAAATGTGCTGGACACTATGAACTTAGTGTGTAACAAGAACTGCCCAGAGGACTGAATGAGAACCTGGGAGTTGTCTGTCTCTGAATCTAGGTGATGGTTTGGTGGATTCAGGTAGTTGCTGGGACAATGGAAGGGGATCCAGGGAATCTGAGAGACTCTCCAGAGTCAAGATGAAGAAAAGACCTCTCCTTGGATATTGAATGTATGACGAAATTGAAGTTTACTAGAAACCAAGGGGTGGAAGGTTTGTGTAATTTTCTAATGATTGTATTTAGTGATTAATGATACTTAGTGACTGATTGCTAGATAAGTGACTGATTAAGGTAACTTATGAAACTTATGATTGCCCTATGAGTGGAAGACAGACTTGTATTGTGAAATGATCGAATGATTAAGTAAGGAGGCAATCCTCCTTTGGGATACCAGATGATTATTCTTTTGTTCTTTGTTCTAAATACTGTGACCACTTTGGTGAAAACTATGTGACCAGTTTAATGTTGAGCTGTTGTGAACACTATATTGTAATTTTCTGTGGTAAGATGTAATGTTGTGAATATTATATTGTGATTTTTGTGAATGTTTACCCTGATTTGTTATTGAATAAATGGAGTGTTTGCTATACTGTGTAATCAAAACCTTAAAAGCTGTTCACAGTAGCATTCTTTTCAGAAGCTGCTTGTGCATGGCATTAAAGCTTGCTTTTCAGAAAGGCCCACACTTGTTATTTTGTAATTAGGTAGTGGATAACAAGGGTTGTGATGTTCTCTGACCCTGGAGAAGGCTATATATGCCTCTGAGGTAAGGTTTTCCTTTGAGGTTCACTAATTGGAAGAGTTGTTTAATTTGGCCTGATGAAACTCTGGGCATTTATTAAGCCCCTCTCCCTCTTAAAAAACACAGATGTTGGTGCTTCTCTCTGGTAACTATCTATGTATGTATGTAATTGTCAGAAAGCTAGAAGTCCTGTCTGTTGGTCTGTCGAGTTGTGCTATTTTCCCTATATTTTTGTCTGCTTGTAACTTCTGTTTCTATTCTCTGAAGTTCAGGGTGCTGATTTTTTCCCCTGAACTAGATAAATGATATATGTTTCATTGAAGTAATATTGTTAACCCTTTTTGATTTGCATTCTTTTGGAAAAGCAGATCAAAGAACCTGTGCTAGCAATCATCCTGGATATGCTACGGTGCTTGCTATTGCAGCTCTCTATCATCATATAAAATGCTCTAAATCACTATTGATTAGAGAAGCAAAAATTAAAACAACTTTGATGTACCAGATCATACCTATAAAATTGGCTAATATGATAAAATAGGAAAATAACAAATGTTGGGGGAAAAAATTGGAAAATTGGGATTCTGATGCATTGTTGATGGAATTATGAACTGACCCAACAATTTTGGAAAGCAATTTAGAACTCTAACGAAAGGGCTACAAATCTGTGTCAGATTTATATAGTAAAGAGATCAATACAGGGAAAAGAACTATTTATACTTTTGTGGCAGCAAAGAATTGGAAATTGAGGGGATGTCCATCAATTCAGGAATGGTTGAGCAAGTTGTGGTAAATGATTGTAATATAACATTGTAAAGCCAAGTGTGAACAGTTTTCCAGAGGAGGGCTGCTGTGAATAGCGTGTCAAAGTTCTGATTACACAGTATAGTGGACAATCTATTTATTCAATAACAAATCAGAGCAAAACATTCACAGAAAATCAAGGTACAGCATTCACAACAACTTATCACTAAGATGGTCACATAGTTTTTCACCAGAGTGGTCACATAGTTTTAAACAAAGTACAATCATTTAGCCAATCAATCACTTAGTAACTTAATCTTTTAATCAACTTTTTAAAAGTCACAAAATACAAAAGTCAAAGTTCTCTATCCCCTTGTAGCACATTCATTTAGTCAATTACGGAGGCCTGAATTCAATCACAAAGTACAATCACAAATAAATTACAATTCCATCAGTCACTACTCAACAGAAAATAACACAAGTCAGCAGACAGGGCTTCCAGCTATCTGACCATTACATCCATGCCTAGTTAGTTACCAATATCTGGGTTTTCAAAGACAAGGGGGCTCAACAGCTGCCCAGAGTCTCATCTGGCCAAATCACACAACTCTTCCCAAAGTGAGTTCCAAAGCAAAACCTCACATCAGTGTCAGTCACTACTCAGACAATTTCATCAGTCACTATTCAGTATTCATGGAGAGGTCTTTTCATCTTGACTCAAGGCAAGCTTTCAGGCTCCCTGGATCCCGTTCCATGGTCCCAGCTCCTACCTGAATTCACCAAACTGTCACCTGGCTTCAAAGGAAGACAGCTCCCATTTTCTTTTCCAAGTCTCTGTGCAGTTCCTGTTCAATGCTGAAGCTGACAGTCCACCTTAAATCCTTCAGAGTCTCTGTTCTTGGGAAGTCAAGACTTGACAAAGCAACAAACAGGTTCATGCAAAATACCAGCATCACAGTCATGCTTCCTCAGTCTTGGCAGCTCCAGCTGGCCCTTGGAAGTCTTTGGCCACTCCCAGGAGAAGCTGGAAGCTTCCTAGTAGAAGCTCTAGCTGGTTCCCATTATCCACAGCCTGTTACTTTCCTCTTCAGTCTCCCAAGCAGCAGCTGCTTCTGTCTCCACAAAGATTATCCCAAGAAGTTCTTATTTTCCAGTTAGTGTTTTTCCTTACATACAATATTGCTCCTTCCTGTTATGTCAGCAACAGGGGTTCTCTGTTCAGCCCCTTTCTGATACATCAGCTACATGTGGTTCATACCTTATGTTTTTTTTAACAGAGACTTAATTTGAAACTAGGTGCTAAGTACCTTTCAGCTTAGCAATACAAAAGAAACTATGTAATTACTGTTACAAATACTATTGTTCTATAAGAAATGACAAGCAGGATGCTTTGAGAAATATCTCTAAAGAATCACATGAAAGTATCTTGAATCAAGAAAGCAGACCCAGGAGAACATTGATACAATAATACTATACAATGATCAGCTGTCTATGACTAAACTCTTCTAAGCAATACAGTGATCTAAGATAATTCCAAAGGACTCATGATAAAAATAAAAGCTATCCACCTCTAGTGAAAGAATTGATAGAGTATGAATGCAGATCAAAGTACAATATTTTTTACTTTTTTTATTTTTTTATTCATTTGTTTTGGTATGTATTTTCTTCTACAACATGACAATTTGTAAATATATTCTGCATACTTGCAATGTATAACCTATATCAAATTGCATGCCATATCAAGGAGAGAGTGGAGAGGGAGAAAGAATTTGGAATCTTATTTTTTAAGTGATGTTGAAATTGGTTTTACTTGCAACTTGAAAAACAAAATATCATTCAAAAATTACTCAGTATTGTTTTTAATACCTAAGTTAATTATTGTTAGTTCTCTCTGTCATCTAACACATTGGAGTACTATTGAACTCATAAGATACCTGTAACTACAAAATTCAAAAAAAAAGTTTTAAATTTATTTTTAGTGGAGTTTTGAATGTTTTATTTAAAATTTGTATCACAGCATTTATTTTATGCTGATAAATTTTATTTCAATAAATTACTTCCTCATCATGGCATGGAATTTGTGGTGGCTGTGTCAGCAAAATGTAAATTTGGGAAGGCTTTAAATAAATGAAAATGATTCAGGAATAATTTCAGTTTTAGCCTATATTGGATGCCTGAGGACAAGCCTATCTAATGGCAGACAGACTTATTAATCACCAGCACATCAATATTAATCAATAAATGCTTTGACCGTAAGAACCTATGTAACAAATAAAAACATAACATTTTCCTTATTCCTGTGCAACTACTTTCATTTATACAGTAATGATGGAGTGATAGTAGACTTGCAAACAAGGAGGCCAAAAGTACTAGGAATAGCTTTAGATAATCTATAATCCTTAATTTAAATGTCAATACCCTACTGAAGGAATTGAACCACATTTGTATTGCATATTAAACCAGTAGACCAAAAGAAGTTGCAGTAAAATAAAAAAAAGACTGGCTCTCAGGTTCCCTTGGAGAGACAAATAAGGGAATTCTCAAAATATTTCAGTCAGTGCCCAAAACCATTAAAAAAATTGGTCATCTTGCCTTTAAGTGCTTATGATGCCCATAAGCAAGGGAGATCACTTCGAAGATAGTAGTTGTCATGCAGAGGATGAAAGACAAAAATTGTATAAACAACAAGCTCCACCAAAGCAAGCCAAAACTTGTTTTAA
The DNA here is from genome assembly GCA_028646575.1 of Pseudocheirus occidentalis. Lineage (NCBI taxonomy): Eukaryota > Metazoa > Chordata > Mammalia > Diprotodontia > Pseudocheiridae > Pseudocheirus > Pseudocheirus occidentalis. The sequence goes on along the minus strand of CM053600.1, from coordinate 19,610,439 downwards.
TATTTAGAAACTTAACAAAGCAAAGCCATAGAAAGTAAAGGGGCAATGGTGAAAAATACTGGTTGAAAGATGCTGTTTGTGACAAAAAAAACTGAAAGAGACTAAAAGGTTAGAGACTACTCAAAACCTTGGGCATTTAAAGCGTGAACATTAAAAAAGGAAATCCAAAGGTCCTGGGTAGGGTCAGAACAAAATATCAACAAAAATAAAATTGACCTATTTTAATGCAGGAAGTGATTAGTTACAGGCGTAGAAACCATCATAGATATCTGTGTTCAGTTAGAGCATCGAGTGATTAGAATCTAGGACCGTTGGGGTGGCTAGGTGGCGCAGTGAATAGAGCACCGGCCCTGGAGTCAGGAGTACCTGAGTTCAAATCCGGCCTCAGACACTTAACACAAAAAACTAGCCGTATGACCTTGGGCAAGTCACTTAACCCCAACTGCCCTCCAAAAAGCAAAAAAAAAAAAAAACTAGGACCGTAATTGGAGAGAATAAAGTCTATAAGAGATGCTACTGCTATTACAATAGCTGCAGCATGATGTGTTTAAGAAAGTCATTAACAATACAAAATGTGCAAATGATAAATGTAAGGACATTTATCTTTCTTAGAGAGATTTAATTGATACAAAATGACCACAACAGAGGGAACAAAAATCCTTCCAATATCCTCTGCAATAACAATATTTTAAATATAAGACTCTACTCTGGAGCAACAAAACTCATTTTTATATCAACCAACACACATAAACATGCAGATATATTTCATTAGCATATTAGAAGAGGAAAAAAGAGACTTTTAGAAAGGAAAGTTCACATTATACAATATATTTTCCACTTTATTATTGATTAAAAGATGTGGAAAAAAATAATCCAATAATCCCACTGCCTTTTATCAAATTCTCTATCTCTCTCTCTGCCTCTCTCTTGTCTCTCTCTCTCTGTCTGTGTGTGTGTGTTTGTGAATGTGTATATTATTCTCTTTTCATATTATATATATATATATATTCATCTACAACATATATGTGCACACATTCATATTACATACATTCACATATGTATCCAAAGCATTTTATTAGGTGGAGTAAAATGTGACTCTACAGGGTTTCTTCAAATCAAATATCTCTATTCTTTAAATATATATATGTATGTATATACACACACACGTATATATGTGTTTGTGTATATGTATGCATGTTTGTATACATATGTGTGTATGTATGTATGTATGTGTGTGTGTGTGTATGACAGCACTTGTTTGAGGCCCCTGCAATCATTATCAGGCAAGGCATAAATCAGGGAGACATAAATTGCCTTAAGGTGTTTATCATTCTCATGAAGGAGAGTCATGTCAGAATTGAATATTGATCCCAATAGATGGTAAAACTTCTCAGAATTCTCTTACTGTTTTTTTTCAGGGTGGGGGATGGCATTGTGCCATTTGCATCTTTGCAATAGAAAACTTCATCTTTTTAATACTCTCCCAGTGGCATTATACAAGTTATAAAACTCCGATTTTTAAGAAAGTGCAACTAAGTTCATCCAAAATGAGGTAGTGGGTGGGTGTAATGAGGTTACAAATGATAAACAAGGAATGCAAGAAAGAAAAGGAGATCTAATCAAATGAATGCATAAATTAAAAAACAGATGATTGATTGAACCTGAGGAGAAAGTGAAAGATAAAGATTGCAAAATATATAACATCCATTGATGTCATAATGATGTCAAGAAAAAGGAAGCCCCCAACATTGTGAGTGAACCCCTCTACATAAGAATACATAGACAAAAGTCTGCCAGGATGAGCAAGCATTGAATGTTATAATCTTCTAGAGAAGGAGATGCTAGAGCAGTAAGAACATAGATTCTTTAGAGTATTGAAGTGTTTGAGTTTTTTGTGTGATATGTGGGTGTTTTCAAATAAGAGTAAGTTCTTAGCAATGTTATAATAGTAATGCAATTTGATCCCTTTGTATTGGCAAAGCTAACAGGTACTTAGTACTTAGTAATTAATCAAGCCTCTGTTAAAGAAAGAGAAGGTATGAATCCCATGTTGCTGACATAACAAGAAGGGAACAAACAGGAAATGGCTGAAACAGAAAGGAGCTAATGCCTTGTGTATATAAGGAGAAGCCCCTGTTGGGTCAAACAGATCTTCTTGGAGTCAGGTTCTGGAGGCTCAGGAAGAGAGGCCTAGGATGGAGAAAATGATTTTTGATTTTGGGACCTGGGTGAAGTGATTTTGATTCTGAATGAGCTGGAGCTTCTGCTGGGGAGCTACCAGCTTTTCCTGGATGCTGCCAAAGACTAAAGAAGCATGACTAGGATCCTGGTACTTTGTATGAACCTGTTTGTGACTTTGTTAAGCTCTGACTTCCCAAGAACAGAGACTGTGAAGGATTTAAGGTGGACTGGGTGCTGTGAGCTTCAGTGTAGTACAGGAACTACACAGCAAGCTGGACAAGGAACTAGGTGCTATCTGCCATTGAACCCAGGTGACGGTTTGGTGAATCCAGGCAAGAGCTGGTACCATGGAAGGGGATCCAGGGAATCTGAGAGCTTACCTCAGGTCAAGATGAAAAGCCCTCTATGTGAATACTGACCTTGATGTGAGATTTTGCTTTGGGACTCACTTTGGGAAGAGTTGTGTGATTTGACCAAATGAGACTCTGGGTAGCCATTGAGCCTCCCTAAGTTTGAAAACCCAGATGTTGGTGCTTCTCTCTGGTAACTAACTAGGTATGGATGTAATGGTCAGACAGCAGGAAGCCCTGTCTGCTGAATTGAGTAATGTATTTGTGATTGTGCTTTGTGATTGAATTAAGGACTCCATGATAGACTAAATGAAAGTACTACCCAGGGGTGGAGTACTTTGACTTTTGTATTTTTGTGTCCCGATTGAATGACTGAGTTGATTGAATCATTGAGTTACTAAAAGATTGGTTGACTAAATGATTGTACTTTGTTGAAAACTATTGTGACCATTGTGGTAAAAACTTTTGGCCGTTTTCTGTGATAAGTTATTGTAAATGCTATATTTTGATTTTCTATGATAAGTAGTAACATTGTGAATGCTGTACCTTGATTTACTGTGAATGTTTTGCTCTGATTTGTTATTGAATAGAGTGTTCACTATGCTATGTAATCAGAACTTTAAAAGCTGTTCACAGTAGTGTTCTTCTGGAAAGCTGATAGTGCTTGGCTTTACAAATGTATTGGGAGAGTCTTTGACCTCTATTATGTGTATCTTTGCCATAGCTAATTGTCTAACTGAAGCTAATTGACTTAGATGGTGAATAAGAGAGAGAGGAGGGAGAAAAAAAGGATATGCAGAGGAGATTTGTTTTTACTTCTCCCTTCCCCAGAAAATCTTAGGCAAATTCAGGATTGCCACCAGGTCACTGAAGATTTACTCATTCCATTTTATTGGTTTAATATTCTAGTATTTCTAGCTTCTTGTAAAGAGAAGAAACCAGGCCTGAGACATAGTGCCCAAGATTGAGAGAAGATTGGTGATACTTGTTCCAGTGCTAAGTGCTTTCAAAGATATTTGTGTGTATGTGTATACACATATATATATACATATATGTGTGTGTATGTATGTATATACACACACACAATTTTCCCAAAGTATTTTGCATAAAATAAATGCATAAGAAAAATGTAACTCCACAACAACTCTAAGAAAATCTTCAGCAAAAAACAAAAATGGCTACAAAAACTACAAGGGTGATTTCATGAAATTAACTAATAGTTAAAAATGAAGTTACAAACCTATGAGGGAAATTAGAGATTGGGAAGGGGAAAATGAAAAATAAATAAATTGATCTTAGAGAAAAAAAGCATATTAGTGACCTACCTGAAAATATAAATACTTTCAAATATTTTCAATAAAGCAAAGAGAATTTGATACAATGACACTTCAAGAACTGTTTACCAAAAAAAAGAAGACTGAAAAGAATTCCAGAGATAGATAAGAAAGAGAAAGACTATATGTCTATATATCTATTGAACATTAATGCAAAACTATTGAATGAAATGTTAACAAAGAGGCTACAAAGCATAACAAAATATTATATACTGTGACCAGATTGGATTAAATCAGCATTGGTTAAAATTTTGTAAAATATTAACATAATAGACTATATTAAGGGAAAAAAATCAAAATCATGTGATAATATCAGTTAATCCTGAAAAAATGACAAAATAGAACATTCCTTTATGATAAACACAGTACAGAGCATACAAATAAATGGATTATTCTTTAAATTGCTAAATGGTGTTTATCTAAAGTCAACAGTTATAATTATTTGCAATGGAAAAACACTAGAGTCTTTAACAATACATTCAGAGATAGAATGAGCATAGCCACTGTAATAAGTATTTTATACTAGAAATACTGACTATAGTGATAAGACAAGAAAAGACATTGATGCAGTAGGCATAAACAAACAACTTTTTGCTGATGATAAATTTTACTTAGGAAACACCAGAGGCAACTAAATTAAAATAACAATCTCAGTACCACAGCAGGATAGAAAATGAATCCACAAAAACCATCACCTTTTTTTCTATATTACAAAAAAAACCCAATATGATAAGATGAAAAAAGAAATTCCATCCCAAAATGCAAAATATAAACTTCTATAAGTCTACCTACCAAGACACAAGTAGCAACCGTACATTAACTTGATGTTAACTTGAACCATTGGTGAATAAACTCAAATCTATACTATCTTCAAACTTTGTTTCCGTTGTCCTCGGTCCCATCTAATCCTACCTTCTCTAGCAAATTCCATACTCAGTCATCCTGTTTAATTAAAATTGTCAAGCTTTCTCTATTTATTAGTTCCTTCTATATGACTCAAAGTATTTCCAAGTCTCTCTTATCCTAAAATTCTTCCTTGTGCATTTTCCCATTCCCTCAAACTATCATCCTCTATGTCTCCTCTTTTGAATACCCTTTAAAAAAATAAAGAACTCCACTTATCTTCACTCATTCTTTTGTAAATCTCTTGAAATTTGACTTCACATTTGATCATTCAATTTCCCTTTCCAAAGTTACAAATAATCTCTTAAAATCTCTGCCAAAATCTAATGGTCTTTTCTTAATGCTTTATCTCTTTAAAAATCTTTGACATTGTCAGTCACTTTTGCCTTCTGCATATTCTCTCCTCTCCAACTTGTCATGGCACAGGTCTTACTTAGTTCTTCTAGCTTTCCTACCCCTTAATCTCAGGCTCCTTTTCTGGTTTTTTTTTATCTATATCATGTCAAGTAAACATGGATATCCCACAAAGCTCTGTCATGAGCCTCCTACACTTTTCTCCACATGGTGTCTCAATTGGTGAACTCATTAGCTCCCAAGAACTGTTATGGTCTCTGTACATATTTCCCAGATCTATATACTTAACCTAAAGTCTTTTCTGAGCTATAGTCATGAATCTTCAACTGCCCCTTAAAAATGTTGAAAGTGCTTGTTAACTAATTGTCTTTTAAGTTCTTCCTTCTACATTTTAAATGTTCAATTCTACCTCACCATGCTATTGTGAGGATCAAATGTTTGAAAAAAGTATAATCAGAGCAGGATAAAATGAAGGCAAGACACTTTCCAATTTAAGTACTCAGTACTTAGAGTGTAGCAATTCAATTCTGGAAGAGCTGAGTTCAAATTCTGCCTCATTCACTTACTAGATTTGTGACTGTGGGCAATTCACTTACCATCTTTCAGCTTCAACTTCCTCTCCTATGAAATGGGCATTGTTCTAGTTATTGTTATTTACAAAAATCAAAACAAAATATAACTATGACCATTAAGTTCTAACTATATGTCAGGCACAGTGCTAAATTACAAGATACAAAAAAAGGCAAAAACATGCTTCCTTACCAGAAAGCTGATATTATGAGGAGAGTAATAGTGAAAAGACTGGAAGGGTAGGAAGGGATCAGGTTCTAAAGGGTTTTAAATGTCAGAGGATTTTAAATTTAATCCTAGAAGTGAAAGTAATTTTCCTAATTTATAGACTACAAGGGGGTGTCAAATGGTCAGATCTCCTTTTGAGGAAGATTAGCTTTATAGCTGATGTGGAAGATGAACTGGAGTGGGTAGAAACTTGGGTCAGGGAAATGAATCAGAAAAAAATTGAGATAGTCTAGGTGTGAGGTTTGAGAGTCTACAACAGGGCACTGGTTGTATGAGTTAAAGAAGGGGAATATAGGAGAAATGTAAAGATAGAAATGATAAGACCTGGCAATAGACTGAATGAGAGCAAGAGTGAGGATTGATGGATGACATTGAAGCCATGATCAATGATGATGGAATAATAGTGTACTAAACACTAACAGGAGAATTGAGAAGATAGTAGGGTTTTTTTTGGGGGGGGATAATAAGTTCTGTTTTGGAAACATTGAAATTTATTAACTTTACTGATTCTGGATATTAATGTTCTTCTAATTCATCCAAAGATAAGCTTATTTAGACATCAGGTGATATAAAATTTTGCTTTATGATTGTCCATCTACTGTCAGATTCTGTTTGTTATTTCTCTTTCTTGTTCACATACTTTGTGTAACACAGTCTACCCTTCAGGAGTTTTCAATGAAAATGTTTTTCTGTTGGGATATACTATAAGAAGACAGGGACCAATCAAAGAACCCCAGTGATTAGTGGAGCAGGTGGATCAATAGACTTAAGAAAGCATGATGGGAAACAGAAGAGGGATTTGATAGACCTCAGGGTCACAGTGAACAGAATATCTTTCAGAATAAAAAAAGACATTTTAGAAGAAATCAAATAAGGAATCTTGGAGATACCAGTAATGTTACTTCTATCAGTAGAAAATATAATATTATACAGTAGCATGAGTTCTAACTGATGTAAAAGAGGGCCCCAATATTCCCTCTGAACTTTGGACTGCCTTTATCTGGAAAACTGAAGATCAGAAATCTGGTTACACTGGTAGCAGAGATAATAACTGTGTCCCTTAATGTCTTAGTGTGTGTCTGTTCCTCCCCAGCTTACAAACACACCACACACATACACATATCTAGAAGAGAATAGTAGTGACTTGGAGTTTGAAAACTGAGAAACACCAGAACTATTTTATAATAATCGAGTAAATAACCATTGCCTAAATTATAACTCTTAGAGATTAAAATTGGGAAGTATATGCAATAAGCACCAGAATTAGAGTGATATTTCTGATAGAGGGACTCAACACCTGATTTGAGAAGAATTCAAAGTATATGTTAAGTGTAGAGAAATTAATTAGCTGCTAGCACACCAGACTTAAAAAAAAAGATCATGGATACCTGGGGCTAAAAATTTCTTGTTAGAGAGATGAGAAATTGCTATGACTCTGAGGCCACAAGATGGAGGAGGCTTTTACTGGTCCTACACTAGGATTTTCTTTTTCTAAGAAAGATAAAATATTTGTTGCATGCAACTTTGCACCACACACTAAGCTAAGCAATGGGGATAAAGTTCATGAAAACAATATGGTCTCAACTCTGAGGGAACTTATATTCTAATAGAAGAAGATAAAATATAAAGGAGAGGTGGTAAGTGATGGGGCAAGAAGATAAAGAGTGGAAAGAGGGTGAGATCATAACGCTCATGATAGGGTGAAGACATTGATGAAGTGCAGCAGTCTGGAAAGTGAATTGAGGAAGAAATGATCATGCCAAGACACCTCAAGGAATTTTAATCTTGCCCAAAGACTCACTAATCAAGAGAATATACTACAGGGATGCTATCTCAAGCTGCTGAAGTGGTATCATGAGTGTTGAGGAAGGGGTATATTCAAGAGATATTGTGGAGATATAAACAAAAAGATCTGGAAAATTTATTTGCACATAGAGTGAGTGAGAGTGAGAGCTTAAGGAAGTTGCCAATATTGCAAACCTGAGTTACTGGCAGAACCGTGATGTTCTTGGTTGTGGCAATTAGTTATCCCTTCCACTTCACAACTTGCCCCATCATGGTTTTGATATAATGTAAGTCAGCATAAGAAATTAAGTGGGAATTTGGGGAGTTTTGTGAAAGCTTCAGACAACACATGAAGGCCAGAAGATGACACAGAAAAAAAAATTAGGAACTCAGAGAAGCATAAAATATATGTATAGTATTGTGCAATATCAATATATTTAGTCTTCAAAGAACATAATTCAGAGATTTTCCAGATTATGGGGCACAGCACCCCTAACCCTCATGATGTGGAAGGGATGATTGTACACTCTGTCCCCCTCTTCCAGTCCCAGGCTACTATATGTGAGCTCTCAAAGTTCTGAAGTACATCTACTGATCGGTAGAGTTCTTCCTTTCTACTGAACTACAGAAAGTTCATGTGTAGATACCTTATGATTGCAAAATGAATCCCAGTCTCTTTAAAAGAGCAATGGGAAATATTTTTCACCATTTTTATCTTCTTCAGAGCCAAGATTTCTAGATTTAGTTTTGATTGTTCTGTTGTAGTCATTTTGTATAGTTTCCCTGGTTCTGCTTAAATCATTTTGCACCAATTCATTGTAAATCTTTCCATGTTTCTTTATATTCATTGTGTACATGATTTCATGTAGCATGATAATATTTTATTATATTTATGTTCAATTTATCCATTCCCCAGTTACTGGGAATCAAATTCCTGTCTAATGTATTGGTACCACAAAAATGCTGCTATAAATATTTTAATATACACATTTTGTCATTAATTTCCTCGTGGTATATTCCTAGCACTGGAATGCCTCATTAAAAATGTATTCACATTTTAGTTGCTTTATTTCCATAATTGCAAATATCTTGCCTGTAAAAAGGAAAAATTGTTATGACAATTCACAGCTAAATCAACAATGCATGAGTATACCTGTCTTCTGATACTCTGGAGAAAACCTTAGGCCAACATTCTACCACTTCCCCCCCCAAAAAAACAGAAGTCATTCAAAGTAATCAGTTGAAGGATAGTAATGGAATATCTATAGATTTCTGAACTTTCTTATCTTTCCTGTCTCTGTCTTAGGCCATAAAATTTCAGCAACATAAATACTTGGATGCCAAGCATGCTTCAGTTCTATCTTTATTTGATAAATCATTAACTAATATAAATAAATTTATCCAGAGTACAGGGCATGCCTACCTATGAATGAAATTTTGTGACACTCTTAGGCCACATGACAGACAACACTTTTCCTTTTTCTTTTTTTTATGTACAATCCTTTAAAACTTTCAAACACATTGATTCTATTGCCCCTTCTCTTCTTTGTTCTCTAGACAAAATACTCCCAGCTCTATCAACTAGTCTTTGTATAAAATACTCTTCATCAGTGCCTTCACATGTTAGTCACTCTTCTCTGGACATGCTCCATCTTATCTCTGTCCTAAATAAAATATCAAACCCACAAAAGACCCAATAGTCTACATATGATCCAAACAATACTACAGAGCTATCACCTCCCCTCTTCTATATCTCTCAATGTCTCTCATTATAGCCTAAGGTTACATTGCCATTTCTGGCCATCATGACATATTGATAACTCACGTTAATCTTGCCATCAACTGTGATTTTTATACTGCAACATTTCATGTTTTAAGGCATCACAATGGTACTATTCTGAATTAATTAGTAAAACAACCTCAGATCTGAGAATATATGACTGAGAGTAAGTCCTAAATACTTACAGGGATTTTGGAAGTACAAATCATGTGCAATGGTCTCTGAAGAATGGATAATAGAAGGGCACCCCACAATAGATTGTATTCAAGACTTTAGGGAAAGCTAATTTTTACAGGGATACAAATAATCCTTTGGAATCTGGTTTGGTATTTGTTATCAATAACTCCCTTGTTTCCATACTAAAAATTAGCTGTCTCCAAAGTTTTATGATTAGACTAAAAAACAGAACCATAAAAGTTCAGAGAAATTGTGAATGAGAGAGATGGCTAAAAAATAGTCCATCAGACAATAATGTCACTTTTGAAGATTCACCACAAACTCATTTGGAGTCAACAGTGTTATACTGCAGGAAACAAAAGAAAACAGAACTAAATGTGAGTGAAAAGATATCACCATTCATTGTAAAGAGTTTGGATTTGGATTCCAGGAACTGGGGTTCAAATTTCTGCTCTACAAATTGCTTCAAGCAATTTACCTTTCTGTACCTTTTTCAATTCCCAGAATTTAGCACAATACTTGGCACACAGATGATGCTTAATAAATGTTTATTATTTATACATTGATTGGACCTCAGTTTCTCACTTGTACCATAAAGAAGCTGACCTCAATATCTTCTAGCTCCAAATCTATGATCATATGATCCTATAACTTTGAGATTCAATAGTAAAAACATAGTTCTCAGAACAAAGTAGGCAAATGGCAGTTCTCAAAACTAAGTTCACTTGTATGTTTTAAGAGAGTCATTGAAAAGTTTTAGAAACACCCAAAAATGATCAAAGAAAAAGGAACAACCTATATTCACAAAAATATTTCCAGAAATTCTTTTTGTGGTAGCACAGAATTTAAAGTGTAGGAGACGGCAAGATGGCTGCGTAGAAGCAGCAAGGTCCTGCAGCTCCCACACTGCCACCCTAAACACCCAGAAAATATGAGCCCAGACAAAGTCTAGGAAAGGCTAGGAGTCTCAGACTCACAAAAATACAGAGAACACACCTCTCGCTGAAGGCAGCTCGGCAGCAGGGACTCATCGTGGCCACCGGAGTGGAGACTGGAACAGCCTGAAGCCGAGACTGCGGGCAGGCCTGGGATGATGGGAAGGAGCCGGGCTGAGCTGAGCCCAGCAGCCAGTCTTCAGAGGTTCTACAGCCTCCAGCACCTCCACATCTGCCAAGTTGTGGGGAACCGGAGGGGAGAGGGGCAGCCCACAGAGCAGCAGAACAGAGACCCCAGAGACCCGGCCAGCCCAAAACCACAGGCTCAGCAAGGCAAGGCCTCAGGGCTGCTTCCAGGAGGAGCGGAGCCTCCCAAGCCACAGCATGAGTCTACTTCAAAGAAAATCTAAAGCACCTGCCTGAGGGGAGCTTTGGTCAGAGAGGGTTAGTGAAAGTTGAAACGTTGAAAATTAATTTGGGGGCGAAAAAGCAGTTTGGCCAATCTGCCCCCGGGGCAAGGAAGCAGGGGAGGAAGGGAACTGCCGGATCTGCCAGCGGCCCCCACCAGGCTGCTTCAGAGCCCCTGACCTGCAGACTCCGCAGGGGGGCTAAATCGATAGATCAGGGCCAACTGCTTTTGTGTTGAGTGGCCTGGATCCAGATCCTGGTCTTGGGTTGTGGTCCTGGGGTGCACTTTCAGCAAGCCAAAACTGGGGGAACGTGCAACAGCCCCCTAATAGCTCTGGCAGTTGGGAAAACCCCAACAATTTGGAACAGAGCTTGCCCCATAGAAGCAGAGTTACCAGACCTAAAAAAAACCCAACCAATTAATTGACTGGCCAACATGAGGAAAAGGAGGCAAAATAAAAATACCCATAAAACTCTAGAATCCTTTTTTGTGGATAAAAAGGGTCAAAGCATGGAACGGGAGGAAGAGAGCCTAGAACTCAGAACTCCTACACCAAATGCTTCCAAGACAATTGAAGAATGCCTAGAAGCTATACATCAACTGAAAAAGGACTTTCAAAACAAAATGAGAGAAGTGGAGGAAAAATTGGGAAGAGAAATGAGGATGATGCAAGAAAATCAAGAAAAGAGAGTCAACAACCTGACTGAAGAAAACAACACTTTAAAGAATAGATTAACTCAAATGGCAAAAGAGGCCCAGAAAGCCAATGAGGAGAAGAATGCCTTAAAAAGTCAAATTTGCCAGATGGAAAAAGAATCTCAAAAGCATTCTGAATAGAATAATTCCTTCAGAATTAGAGTGGAGCAAGTAGAAACTAATGACTTTATGAGAAACCAAGATACTATTAAACAGTTACAAAGAAATGAAAATATAGAAAGCAATGTGAAAT
>CM053600.1:19561560-19597984 GCA_028646575.1 Pseudocheirus occidentalis | reverse complement strand
CCTGCCCTACCAGAAAATAAGAGAGCAGAGCAGTGGAGGGGCTTTACAGTGGGATTGCTATTTTAGGGTTGGGGCAGGGGCAAGATGGGGAGAAAATGTGTAATTCAAAAACGTAATGAAAATGAATAATGTAAACAAGAAAACAAATAAAAACTAAATTAATTTTTAAAAAAAGAAAGTGTAGGAGATGGAGGGAGGAAGCCAAGAAGGAGATATAGAAACATGACTTCCACACAGCTCCATCGTCCACCTCCTCTGATACATGTAAAAATGATTCTAAACAAACTTTAGGGCTACAGAATACGCAAAGTGACAGAGAAAAACAAATCTCCCACAGCAGGCCGGCAAGAAGAGTTCATGCTGGGAGCCAAGAACAGTCCTAACTGAGCCATAGATTTAGCCCCAGGGCAGTCCTGACCAGCTGCGGCCAGAGCAGACTTCAGGAAATTGAATAACCAGCAGCTGTGGTGGCTTCCAAGGTTCTCAATCCACAAATTCCAAAGACAAAATAAAAGGTCAATGAACTTTGTTAGAACAGGGGAAGTGAGATCTGGATGCTACCCCTGAGACAAAAAGTGGAGGAGGGATGGTGGCTGCAGCTGCTGCCACATGGTTGCTTCTGGAGTTCCTGGCCTGCAGATTGTAGGGGAACCAAGCAACCATCCAGAGGGTAATCACTATTGCTTTGACTTGCTTGGATCCAGATTGTGGTCTTGGGTGGTGGTCCTGGAGTGGATGACCAGTGAGGCAGAGCTTTTGGGGGCTGTAGAGAGGGCACCTGTCTAATAGCTCCAGCAGCCGCAAAAAACCAAGAAATTTGGAACATAGTTCTCTCCATTCTGGAAGCAGATTTCTACCATGGAAAAGAACTCAAAAGTCATGTAATTGGCTGACAGTATGAGCAAGCACTGGAAGCACAAAAAGACAATAGAATCCTTCTGGGGGGACAAAAACGATCAAGGGATGGATCAGGAGAAAGACAGCAAAGTCAGAACTCCTGCATCAAAAGCCTCCAAGAAAAAATAGAGGATCTCAGGAAGGATTTTGAAAACCAAGCAAGAGAAGTGGAGGAAAAATTTGGAAGAGAAATGAGAATGATGCAAGAAAATCATGAAAAGAGAGTCAACAGCCTGCTGAAGGACAAAGAAAAATACACTAAAGAAAATAAGATAGACTAACTCAAATGGCAAAAGAGGCCCAAAAAGGCAATCAGAATGCCTTAAAAAGCCAAACTTGCCTGATGGAAAAGGAATTTTAAAAAATCACTGAGGAGAATAACTCCTTCAAAATTAGATTGGAGCAATTGGAAGCTAATGACTTTATGAAAAATCAAGATACTATAAAACAGATACAAACAAATGAAAAAATAGAAGGCAATGTGAAATATCTCATTGGAAAAAACACTAACCTGGAAAATGGATCCAGGAGACAGACACCAACTTTCAAAAAACTATCCAAAAAAGTTGCTTTGATATTCTAGAACCAGATGGCCAAATAAAAATTGAAAGAATTCATCTCTTGAAAAAGACCCCAAAAAGAAAACTCCTAGGAATATTATAGCCAAATTCTAGAGTTCCCAGGTGAAGGAGAAAATATTACAGTCATTCTCAACCTTCCTAATGCTGCGACCTTTTAATACAGTTCCTTATGTTGTGGTGGTCCCCAAACCATAAAATTATTTTCGTTGCTACTTTATAACTGTAAATTTGCTACTTTTATGAATTGTAATGTAAATATCTGATATTCAGGATGTATTTAAATTGAAGATAACTCACAGGTTGAGAACCGCTGAAATATTACAAGCAGCCAAGAAGAAACAATTTGAGTATTGTGGAAACCCAGTCAGGATAAAACAAGATCTAGCAGCTTCTACATTAAGGGATGAAAGGGCTTGATACATGATATTCTAGAGGTCAAAGGAGCTAGGATTAAAACCCAGAATGACCTACCCAGCAAAACTGAGTATAATGTTTCAGGGGAAAATATGTTCATTCAATGAAATAAAGGACTTTCAAGCATTCTTGATAAAAAAAAACAAAGTTGAATGGAAAATTTCACTTTCAAGTACAAGAAGCAAGACAAGCATGTGAAGGAAAACATGGAAAAGAGATCATAAGGAACTTATTAAAATTGAAGTATTTATATTCCTACATGGTAAAATAATTATTGTAACTCACAAGACTTTTCTGAGTATGAGGATAGTTGAAGGGTATATATGCACACACAACAATATGTGTGTATGTATGTATATGTGTATATATGTATGTATGCATGCATGTGTATGTATATATACATATATGTTTATACAGGAGCATATATATGTGTATGTGTGAGTGTGTATATATGTGTACATATATACATAGACAGAGGGCACAGTATCAATTTAAAATGAAGGGATGATATTTTAAAAATAAAATTAAGAGGTGAAAGGAATGTAATTAGAGGAGATAGGGAGAGATAGAATAGGGTAAATCACCTCATATACAAGAGGCAAGAGAAAACTGTTACAATGGAGGGGAAGAAAAGGAAGGCAAAAGGGAATGGGTCAACCTTACTCTCTTTGAATTTGGCTAAAGGAGGGAATAACATACACTCTAAATTGAGTATCTTACATATAGGAAAGTAGTGTGAAAGGGGATAAAAGGTGGGATGATAGATGAGAGGGCAGATTGTGGGGGGTAGTTAACTTTTGAAAAGGGACAGGGTCAAAATAGAATAAGTGGGAGGTGGAATAGGATGGAGAGAAATATAGCCATTCTTTTACACTATACCTACTATGGAAATAACCTATACTGAAATACTTTTCCTCCCAGTAGGGGTAGGTGATGAGGGAAGAAGGGAAATAATCTGGAAATCCAGGTTAAAATCATATGTTAAATATATGTGTGTGTGTGTTACATGCAACTGGAAAATAAGATATATAGGCACTTGGGTATAGAAATCCTTCTTGCCCTACTAGAAAGTCAGAGGGAGTGTGGGGGAGGATATAAGAGAAAGCAGATTGGGGGAAGTGGTATTCAGTAGAATTTCTATTTTGGGGTGGGGGTAGGGTAAAGATGGGGAGAAATTTTGTTACTAAAATCTTGTGGAAATGAATGTTGAAAACTAAAAATAAGCAAATTAAGAGAAAAAAAGAAAAAAATTAAAAAGACTTGTCCATAGCTCTCTCAAATTCTCATGTCTGTATATTTAATCCAGTTTAAGGTCACTCTGGGAAATCAAGTATTTAATGAGGGATCATTGTGTACTCAACTTTGTACTAGGGACAGAAAATAAATTTAAGATACTCTCCTGGACCTCAAGATCACTACAATCAAGACTGGCATAAAAGAAATTACTGTCATTTAATGGAAGATAGCACACAATCAAGTGCACGATTTTTTTCTAGACCTTCAGTCAGTTTTCTTGTTTATTTCATTTAGTCCAAAATAATAAAGCAAATCAAAAGTAAATGAAAGGTAAATGGGCAGATAATTGAAACTATACTTGATTTCTCTTTTCTATATTATTCACACTGAAGAGGAGCTAGTTCTTGAAGTGCTGGTCTAATATTAGAATGAAATGAGAAAGTTATGCCATTATCATTAATTTGTCCATATTTTGTTAGTGTCCTGATTCATCTTCATGTAGATGGAAGTATTTGGATGACCTCATTATAAGTATTGGGAACAGTATATGTCAAAATAATTTCCTCCTGTAACTAAATTTCTATACTTAAGTGGTTTCAATGTGAAGTTTCAAAATATAAAAACAGATTCCCAATATAACCATGTTTTCATTTTTTCATTTTTTTTAAAGATTGGAATAGCAACTAATAACAAAATCTGGGGCATCAGGAATTCAGGTTGCATTGTGCTTAATTTGCAGGTGACCTCCAATCCTTTTCTAAGGGCATGGGGCACAATTCATAAATGTCATTCACCAAAGCTCAAAGAACTGGAAGCCTCAAACAAAAGAAATTACTCTTAACCTTACTTTTTGATGGGAGAAAAATGAAAAGAAAATAGATTATATCAAAAATAATGTCCTCATTAAGCTAAAGGTCCTCTACCATGCTTTAGAGTATAGTCATGATGCTAATTTGATGTACTGATGATAAGCTTGAGCCCTCACAATGTGTTATCACAAATCCTCGTAGACTTTGTTTTGTAAACCCAAAAATGTGATATAAATATTTGTTTTTGTTATTATAATAACATGATGGTAATAAGAAAAAATATGAACAGTGCCCCACACAAAAATCACACTTTGATGCCATATTATATTGTTCAGATGTCCTTAATTTCTTCATGGTCACTCAAAAAAGTCACAAGCCCTAGTAGGTTTTACCAAGTTATAATAGCTTTGAGTATGAGTTATGCCAATAGAGTGCTTTTTTTGGAGGACAAGCTTAGGTAAGTGTGGAGAAAGTCATCAACAGTAGATTGGCCTAGTTGATAAATTCTTTAACCAATGTGCCTTATGACACTGATTTTTAAAACAAAGAAAAAAGCTTACTGAAGCTTAATTCTACTTAACTGCTTTCCATTTCTTTAGCAGTGGTAGTAAAATGATGGAGAAACAGGTGTATTTGTGCTATGAATCCTACATTTTTTCAGTCTTTCTACAAAATTAATCATTGCTATGCTCCATGTGATATTTTTGCCCACCAAACAATATATGATACCAGACGATATGAAAGTAGCAGCAGGTCTAAAAAAAGAAAATCTCATAATTTTTCTCTGATAGATAATTAAAGGAGTTAGTGAAATTCTTGTCATCATTCACTCAAAGATAATAACCAACATCATGTCACTGGACACTTGGTCATTTTACACTGCAAAGCTCCTATACTTATGGGCAACAGGATAAACACAACAATAATGGCAGCTTATGTACTACCATCAAAGTGAGGGCACAAAAATATAGAGAAAGCCTATGAAGTAGTTGACAAGAACCTACAAACAATCATTTGAAGTTTGGTGCCTTCAGTAGGAAGGTGTGACCTAAGATAGGACAGAAGAAAATAATTTCTGTTTGAAAACGTGGACCAGAATTAAGAATCTAAGGAGGATAAACATCAGTAGGTTGTTCAGCAGTTCTGAAATGCCCTGGACACAGCAAAAGCTGAAATACCCTGGACACAGCAAACACTGAACATCATAAGAATGTAACATGGTATGCTGTGGGCTGCTCAGTGGCCAGTATTTAAGCACAATCAGAGATGTGAATAAGAAATGATCAGATCATGTGGGTAGTTCAAGGAAGAACCAAGAACTTCATTTAATGATTCTTTGAACAAGGTTTTTATAGAACAAGCAGACAAAGATTCAAGTATCAATAAGCTTAGTTTGTCACATCCTGGAATATTGTTTTCAATGTCATAGTCTTATTATGATGATAGTCTGTCACATCTTGGAAATAGTTCTGATAAGATCAGGCTTTGTTATTAAGGCTCCAGGAAGTCATGGGAAAAGTCAGTTAACTCTTATAAAATTGTATTCACATAATAAAAGATGCTCTGAGGGCAGGCTTCAAAGCCCTGAAGCCGCAGTCTCAAAGACATCCACATAGAAACTGATGGATATCTATATAAAAACTGACCCCCAAGAATCAAATATTTTGTCTTACAACAGTGATATGCTGCTGCAGTAATTTCCTAATCAGATATTTGTGTTCAATCAGATTGTTGAATGGGTCAAAATTAAAATCAAATTAAAAGAAATGATAAAGATAAGAAAATGTTACAGGCAATTGTAATCTCTCCAGCAATATCTTTTTAAACTGTTATGACCCAGGTAGAAATTAGCAAGTTGTAACAGACTGACCATGGAATCCAATTAAAAGTTTTAAGGAGCTTTAATAGAAAATTACTTTAACCATGGCGGCTGACTTTGACATGCCAATCAGAAAGAAATAGAGAGCCAGCCCTGATCCAAACATGCAGACCGTTTTTATACGATGTAGTCCCATTGTCAATTGATTACAGATAGATTAAAGAAGAAAACCAGGCACAGGGATTCGTCAGGGGAGTGTAAACTCCTTTCTGGTGAATGAGGGAAACCAGGGGTTTATAATTTCCTCTGTGCTGATCAATCAAGAATTAGACATGGGAACCAGAGATTGCAATTACCTTAGGATAGATCAATTAATATTTGGACATGGGAACTTAGCTTAGTCTTATGGCTGAGGAGCTAAGTACAATTGTGAATAATTTCAGGTACATAGAAAAAGAAAACAAGACAGATTACTTGAGTGCATTCTTCTAACACTGGCTCTATCTTGGGTTGATTCCCAGTTTTAGGCCTGCTAGTTCCTGGTTCAGCTTGGGTATTCAGGGCTTATTTGATTTCTTTAATTTTACAGAATATCAGACTATTTCACTGAGATTTCAACTTAACTAATTCTTGCCCATTTCAAAACAATTAGTAGTAACTATTGGAAAATGGATAAAAGTAAAGATATTGATTATGTTTGTTGCTTTGTATTAGAATTTTACCAATATAAAAGTTGCCACAATGAGGAAAACAAACAACCTCACCCACAAAAGATCCCAGACATCAGTTACTTGATCTTCTTGTCAAGTTCAAACACACTGAAGGTAAACACAGCCCTATTTTGGAATACAAGCTCATTCACACAGCCTTATGGAGAAGGGTAGATTGCAATAACATTTCTTACAAAACAGCAAAAAAAAATAACACAGAACAAAGTAAGTAATCTGAAGTGATTGTGTTTTTATTATCTAGGCCATAAGGAGGTAATGAAGGTTTTTGACCAGGGAAGTAAAACAACCAATCTTGTAACTTAGAAGCTTATTTAATAACTTTGTAGGGGTGTGGTTTGGAGGGAGGAGAGCTGCATCATTATTCTTCTTCTTACTTACCTAATTTGGCCAAGATCACAAAGCTATTAAGTGGCATAAAAGCGTTTAGAACTATTGCTTTCCACAACAAAACCCAGACCTCTGTACAATAATACTTTTCAACTTTCATGTCATTTGCTAATGTAATAATAAAGACTGACTTGTCAGACTATTAGTTTTGTCCCTTGTTTCCTTCCATTAGATCAATTTATCAGAAAATCAAATACATCAGATATTCTGTCTAGCACAATTAGACATCCAACACATATTCACATAGTTCAACTTTCTCCAATCACTTCTACCTATTGCCTCTATGTCCAATATTTAACTGGAATTTAGAAGTTGCTATTCATACCCACCACTTTCCTGCCCAGACTGAATTGTGTTCTCCTATAGTGATACATCTTCTTTATAAATGCCTGTTGATTTGATTTGACTTAAAAGGTGTATCTCTTTACCCTTTAGAGTACTTCTCTAAGAATATTTTTTGTCTTCAGAGGGTTTGTCATTGTAATTTCAGGATAGTTAATAATTTCTGGTTAAAATTTTTCATTGAAACTACTTCTCAATCTCTGTGAAAGAGATAAATTTTTTTTGATGAGCTTACCTACATTTTTACAATATGAAGAGAAACACAGACAGAGAGACACAACTTCAGACTGCTGTCACAACGAATTATTCACTTGTCAACCATAACCCCCTGCCAAGAAAGGTGGATAATCCTTTTATAAAAACTACTGACATGTATTGATGTTCCACACGGTTCCTATGCCCTCATTTTAAAATCATGACTTTTCTATCTATCATATGAAGAGTACAATTATAAGCTACTGTCACACAATCCAGTACTGGGAATATGTGTGCCCTTTATCAGACCAATATGGTATCTGGTTTTACAGTTTTCCCCTTGAGTCTTTTTTCCCTTCTCTTTGATTTTATCATAAACTTCTCTTGTTTACATTGAGAAATCTCCTACAGACCTATTTTCACACTTCCATAAATGTATTTCATTGATTATGAAGAACAGAACATTAATTAATGTTGGTTTTTACATAATAAATCAAAGATTAGAAAATCAAATGCCTCTGCTTTTTATCACCTCTATACATCTAGTCATTAATTTTTTATACTTTCACTGAGATTGCAAGACACAACACATGACTAGTAGAAGAAATTGACATTTGAGCAAGTCTCTAAATTCTCCTGTTTCCTACCAAGTACTTTAGCTATTTAAACAAAAGAAGAAAAAACACTTAGACTAGATAATTTCTTCCTATATTAATCGGAACAAGAAGTGCTAGAGAAAATACTTGTGATGAGTCTTGGTAGACTCTCAATAACACTTATGCAGATGTATCTTGAAAATAACACACCTTTCACTTAACCTTGTCTGATCTTCATAAGGCTACCTCACAGCATTCCTCAACAAAAAAAATCATCAACCCTTACTATATGTATATTCTTCTAAGAGTCAGTTGAAGAATTCCTCACATCTACTAACATGTTAATTCTCTTTATTTTTCTGTAAAATATGAAATGTTTTATTGCTCTAATGGTACTGATTTTTTCTCCTTTTAATCTTCTGTCACATTTTTTCATTCAACTCAACATATATATGTGTCCACTGTCTTTATTTCCTTTATATTTCCCTTTTTTTTCTTTTGACCCTGATTCTAGAATTTGTTTTCTTATAGGAGAAACCTTCACTGCCTTTAACGAGTCAACGTAAAAGGAATTCAAGACTCTCCATTTCCTGATTAGGAGTGAGACCAGTTTTGATTCATGGTACATAGCACTGATGACTGCCTCAGACACAAAGATAATTCTGTGCTTATCCATCAATGGCCACGATCTGCCAGTATGTCTATTTCCTTAGCACCTTCTTTCCTTCTTGAATCTTCACTGTAAATCACAATGGTTCACTTAGCCTATGTGTTCTCCACTACCCTCCAGATATTCCTAGGACACTTCCTTTAAATTGGACTGACTATTTCCTTCCCATTTACTATAAACCTTTGTTAATATGCCAAATGTTCATAATATTGATCAATTTATATTATACAAGTGTTCAGGTCAGGCCCTTTTAGCAAACACAGAGAGAGAGACCCCTGGTAACAAAATTCCAGATTTTCTCACTGACCTTTCCCTTATACCATTCCTTTGCCTCTTTACTGCTAGATTTATTGGTGTACATTTTTAAAATAATTTTTAAAATGTTATATTAAATTATTGTTTATTTGCTTTGATAATCTGGTTGAAGGATAGTACTCATTGAAATACTGGCTAGACCATAAATTTCTTGGGTACAAGGATTATTTTCATTTCTTTATTCTTTGCATCCCCAACACCTACCATAGTACCTAGAATATTCTAAGTAGGGCATCTAGTGAATAGACCACTGGGCCTGGAGTTTAGAAAAGTTGGACCTAAATACAGCCCCATACACTTACTAGTTGTGTGATCCTGGGCAAGTTACTTATTTGTCTCAGTTTCCTTATCTGTAAAATGAGCTGGAGAAGCAAGAAGCAAAACACTTAGTATCTTTGCCAAGAAAAGCCCAAATGGGGTCATGAAGAGTCTGACATGACTGAAAAGACTGAACAAAAACAACAATTATTCTAAGCACTTAACACATGCTTGTTGGCTAATTGACATTCAAAATAAAGAGCCCCAAAGAGGCAGATTTTCATTTTTTTTATTTTAATTGACTTCTGCTGCTACTGATGATTATGATGATTTATTTAGGAGAATAAGGTTTGGAAAGAACATTTCACACATTATCTCATTTGAGCCTCCCCAAACCTGTGAAGTGTGTACTGCAGGTACTTTTGTTATTTTACCTGTTAGGCAACTGAAGCTTTAAAAGAGATTAAGTAGAGGCAGCTAGGTCATGCACTGAATAAAGCACCAGCCCTTGAGTCAGGAGGACCTGAGTTCAAATCTGACCACAGACACCTGACACACTAGCTGTACTGTGTGACCTTGGACAAGTCACTTAACCACAATTTCCTTGCCTTTCTCCTTCCAAAAAGAGAGACAGAGACAGAGGCAGAGACAGAGAGAGAGAGAGAGAGAGAGAGAGAGAGAGAGAGAGAGAGAGAGAGAAAGTAACCTGCCCGCATATCAGAGGCAGAATTTAAATACAGGTGTCTGACTCAAAATCAGCATACCACGTGGATTCTTACCTTCTTTTTTTGAGTTTATTTTTTATTTTTAGTTTTCAGCATTTGCTTCCATAAGTTTTAAATTTTCTTTCCTTCCCTCACCAAGATGGCATTGCAATCTGATATAGGCTTTATGTATATATTCCTTTTAAGCATTTTCACATTAGTTATGTCATCTAGAAGACTCAAAATGAATGGGAGGAATCATGAGAAAGAAAAAAACAAGATTCTTACCCTCTTAAGGCAAGATCTGCATGTTGTTCTATCTTTCTATGTCCAGTCTCTGGTACAGTATTTGCATTTTGTAAGTATTTACTTAAAATCAGATCAAGTCAAATGAAAACCTCTACAATTTTGAGGTTTAGGCAACACCAAAGAAGTCTTATTCAGCTGTTTCATCATAAAATATAAGAAATCCTGAAGTAAAACACTGATGCTTCTAGCCCTTACTGCAGTGCCGGGTACATAGTGGACACTTAATAAAGGCTATTGACAAAAAACAAGTTAAACCTATATAAAGAAAGCAAGAAAACCTTTTATTGGTCTCTGGTCACATGATGCCTGTGTCACCTGAGGACTAGACTAACTAAGGAAACTGAAGCTGAGAAAGTTTAATCAAAAATTATTCAGCCAGTGTTAGAATTCATATTTGAAGAGAGATCCTCCTGACCCTCAGCATGCCACCACATCCACCAGAGTATTTTGTTTTATTTAAAGTATAATTTACAACAATGTTGTTGAAAACTCAATTCTTTTTTCATAAGTAGCATTAAATGCAAGATAAATCATTTTCTTGTTTTCCTGCCTCCTCCTCAAATGAAACTCAGAGCTAAAAATTCTCAAGTGACAGCACGTGCCTCACTAAATAGACTGAAACTGCCTTATACAGAAGCTAGCAATCACCTGAATCACAGATGTCTCAGGTGACATTTTTGGACTAACAATGCAAGGGAAAAAAGGAACATCACTGCCACAGCACAAAAGTTTCCTTGATAAAATTAAGCAAAAGCCAAGTTTAAGTTCAAATTCTAGGAGAGGCAGGGGAGACAGAATTACTTTATTCTGCCCTAAAGTAGTATTTCTATAAACCCAAGCCCTATTCACATGTCTGTGGGAATCCAAGTTTAAGATACAATGTTTCACAGGAGGATTGGAGAAAAGAAGATATCCCACTGTTTCTTTTTCATTCATTTAATCCTTGAACTACAGATTATTATTATTATTTTTATTCATTAAGTGTTTAAGTTGAAGGAAAGGCAAACACTTGCTGTCTATGTATAGCTTGGGAGATTAAAACCATATACTTCCAAAACATGCAAATAGTTGGATCAGCTAGATTATCATGTATTTTGGTATATGGAAATGTATAGTGTTTGCTCTGAAAATTCTAACTGTATTACTTCAAACATCTTTGCATACTGTTCCATAATTGGCATAATGAGAGAACAAGGAGATCCTGGAATGTTACTGTCATACCAGTTTGTTCTTCTAAAAATCATTGCATGGATGCAAAAACACCTTGTGTCCTCTGATTCCATTTCCTCTCCTCTGCTTTGTTCTGACTCTTCTACAATCTGCTTTTTAACCACATCATTAAATTGAAACTGTTCTTTCTAAAGTTCCCAGTGGAGGTCTAGGGAGCAGGGCAGAGGAAGGGGAATCATCAATAATTTCTTAATTACCAAATCTATTGGCCTTTCTCAGTCTTCAACCTTCTTGACCCCTGTCTAGCCTGTGACACTGTCAATAACATTCTTTCTTAAATTCTGTCTCCTCTCTAGATTTGGTGAAGCTGCTCTCCTTGACTTCTCTTACGTATCTGACTGTTATTCCTCAGTCTTCTTTCTTTGGTCTTCATGCAGATCATACTCATTGACAGTGGGTGTCCCCAAGTGTCCGTTCTAGGCCTCGTCTTCTCTCTCTCTGTTATTTCACTAGGTGATTTTAGCAGCTACCATGGGTACTATTACCATCTCTAAGGTGATGATTCTGAGATGTCTTTCCCTAACTTCTCTCCTGATCTCTATCATATCACCAGCTGTCTGTTGGACATCTTGAATGAGATGTCCCACCAAAACCCCAAACTCAAGATCTCTAAAACAGAATTCATTGTCTTTACCCAAGTTCTCTTCTCTTTCAAACTTTTCTCTTACCTTCAGGTTACCACTATCCTCCAGTAATTCAGGCTTGCAATATTGGTATCATCTCCGACTCCTGACTTACACTCACATCACATATGGAATCTGTTGCAAAGTCTTGCTATTTCTACCTTCACATTTCTCATATACAACCCTACTCTGCCTTCACACAACGATAACTCTAGTCCACACACTTATTTCCTCATACTTGGACTCTTATAATTGACTTCTAAGAGATCTCCCTACCTCAAGTTTCTCCCCACTCCTGTCTATCTTCTACCCAGTGGTCAAAATGATCTTCGCCAGTATATATTCTCTCATAAAACCTTCACAGGAGGTACATCTAGGGTTCTAGAAATCTTCCTCTAGATCTCTTGATGTATTGCTAACAATAGTCTGTGGGTTGTCCAGTTATACCATTTTCTTTTCGCTAATTGACTGACTTATCTCTCTAATGATGTCCTCTCCTCCTCCACTTGTCCCGTGCAACTCTTCACTGGTAATGTGGTGTAGCTTATCCACACCCACCACATGCTTCTCTTACCTTTGAACATCGCAGAACTTTAGTTATTTGGAGACTCTGGTACCCTGGGACTCTCAATCACACAAGGTCACTCAAAATAATTGAGGATAACTATTCCCATAAAAAATCCAAGTGGAAAAAGGATGCCCATTAGCCAGATTATGATGTGCAGGTGTGTAGACAACCCATAAAGCTGCTCCATTAGTACATATCTTGACCAGACAATATATCTGATGCATCGAACCCAGAACTGAACAGGAGGAGGAGATTGAATCAGGATGGTCTTGAACAAATTTTAAACCATTTTTAATTACCAGAAATAACTCCAATACATAAATCATACACGTATGTGTGTGTATGTATGCTTATGTATCATATACATGCATATGATATACACAAATTCTTCTTCCTCTGTAGATGAATATGGTATCAAGAAATGAATTTAAATTTTATCTCATGTGGGAAATGAGAAATTATAATTTGAAAATGTTTTGCTCTTAAAGCTATATAATTATGTGATGTCTGCTACTTCTTCATTACAAAGTTTTCATTAATATCTTTGACTATGAAGCAGGGTACAATTGCTTCCATGACATAGTACATAGAGCCCTAGGCCTGGAGTAAGAAAGACCTGAGTTCAAATGTGACCTCAGACATGTATTAACTGCTACATCCTGAGAAAGTCTCCATTTGCTTCAGTTTCCTTAGCAGTAAAATGAGAGTAACAGCACCTATCTCATATAGCATTTGTAAAGTCCTTAGATCAGTGCCTGGAGCATAGTAGGTGTTATAGAAATGCTTATTCCCTTCACCTTCCTGCTACTTTTCCCATCTCAGATAAGGAATCATGAGATTTCTCTGGGACCAAGATTTTTCTTATCTAACAGAGCCAAAATTATAATACTCCTGACTTGAGATAAACTCCTTCAAAACAGAATGGAGATGAAAGATAGTGGCAAAAAATAAAAAAAAAGAAATGATCAGCAGGCTCTTCTGTAAAATGGCTCTTTTCCTAATCAGGAAGATGAGATGGGAGTCTGAGACTACTCAGTCATGTGTCTATGCTTTCACTGATGTAAAGAGCAAAGCTTAACGTGCCTGAGATAATTGTCACTTGATGGTGCTCTAACTCCATGACTTCCTTGTTTTTCCCCATTACCAGACTCTGAAAGTCAAATGAAAATCCTCTGTTACAAAAACAGATACTAAAGGCTCACACAAGAAACTATGTTCCAGGAATGGATGTAACATGGTGCCAAATAGCATTGAGCAAGAGATACAACAGGCCATAGGAAATGGGCATGCAAATATATGCCCAAAGGAGAAAGGGTTATCTCTGAAGGACTGAGCAAAGAGTAGAGGAGAAGTGCTTATCAGATCATCTATAATTTAATTTACTATAGCCTGACCAAATTTGCAAAGCCTGGTGAAATCCAGGAAATGCAAAAATCAGATTAATGCATTTTTATTGATTACCTCGTCCTACTTTTTGTTTTAATAGTTTGATTTAATTATAAATTTAAATGTAAAAGTAAACTGAAAAGTCACCTCCCAGCAAATAAAAGGTTATGTATATCTTCCACTTAATATTATATATATATATATATATATATATATTCACTTCTATTCAGTGAAATGTGTTTTGTTTTGTTTTGTTTCTCCCTGCAAGAATTAAAGGTATCAGTGCCATGTAAATGTGATAGGAAACTGATGGCAAATATTTACCCAAACATCTGTTTGGGGCTGCCTTTCATTGTAAAGAAGGCAATAAATACTGTGGGTGCACAGTACTGAGTGTTAGATAACTACTATGCCAAAAAATAGCGTTGCAAAAGTATGATAATATATTTATGTATGTAACACAAAGCCAGTGCATGATATTTCCATAAGGTCTTCTTTATTGGTAGAGAAAAAGTTTACTCTGTATTCCATGCTTCTGAAGGGTACAGTTGCTGAGAGCTTGTGGGAGGAGAGATCTTTTTTTTTCTTTGGCTTCTAGTTCTAAGAGAGGGTACAGAAGATTCCAGGCTTTCAGTAATTTCACCTCTTACCAAATTTTACAAATATGAAGTTAGAAATAGTGGCTTATATTAGTATATTAGTAAAGTGTATTTTGGAGATCTAGTCTGGTGAAATGAATAGCTAGATGTTTCAGTGGACAGAGTACTGCACCTGGAGTCAGGAAAACTCATCTTCCTGAGTTTAAATCTGGCCTCAGACATTTACTAGCTGTGTGATCCTAAGCAAGTCACTGACCCCTGGTTGCCTCACTTTCCTCATCTGGAAAACAAGCTGGAGAAGGAAACAGTAGAACACTCCAGGATCTTTGCCAAGAAAGCATCAAATGGGGTCACAAAAAGTCAGAAATGTCTGCATAATAGTTAAACAACCAGCCTGCTGGAGCCAAGAATGCAACTCAAGCCAATGAACGTGTATGTATTTTCATTAGCTTATACTAAGTCTATAAAGGCTTAAACACTCACACTCACACACACACACACACACACACACACACAATTTAGTGTTTGGGCCTAAGTGTTTAGAAAGGAAGAATAATAGAGAAAGAGACAGCCTCAGAGTCTATAGTTGACCTATGCTGGCTCTCTGAACTTTGAGCAAATCATTTGATCTCTCAGTGACAGAGGCAAATACCTAATTCTATGTTTTAGATCAGA
Organism: Pseudocheirus occidentalis; assembly: GCA_028646575.1. NCBI lineage: Eukaryota > Metazoa > Chordata > Mammalia > Diprotodontia > Pseudocheiridae > Pseudocheirus > Pseudocheirus occidentalis. Next base: position 19,582,640 of record CM053600.1, on the reverse strand, counting down.
TGTTGATCAGCATTGGAAAGTCACTTCCTCACTGGGAATTGAAATCATTGGTTAGGATTCATGAATCAATTAACAAATGTTTTGAGTTCGCTTATATGTAGCTTAAAAAAGAATATTAATGCATAAATTGTTTTCTGAGGAAATACTTAGTGTTTTGATAGGTGATGCTATGAAGTTATGGTAAAGGTCCTGAATCTGGGATCAGAGAACCTGAGTTTGAATCCTCATTCAGCAACTGTAGAAATTAGTTTTTTGAGGCCTCAGTTTCTTTAGCTGTAAAATGAGAGGGAGGGAGGAGGTTAGACTACATGTTTACTAAAGTACTTTCCAATGATAAATCTTATGGCTTTCTAGTATTATCCATGGAACTGTTATTTAATAATTTACTTTTATTTAATCTATTGGCTATATTTTACCTGCAAATCCTCCACAGAGGGTTTATCCATTGCATAATGTCATCTTCCTGTCATTTCAGGATCTCGTGAGTACTAATGTAGTACCCAAGTCATACATCTATTATTGTTTATTGTCATTATGTGATGGGCTCACCTCTTTTCCCAAACATAAATGTCCTCAATAATGCCTTTGACCCAGGGAAACAGCTAAATAAAAAGAGAAAGTTTAATTTATTGTCACTATGACATAAAAATAGAATTCATGCTACATATAGGTAAACTCAAAATATTTGTTGTTTATTTATGAATCTTCATCTATGATTTGATTTTTCAGTGAGGAAGTGGCTTACCAATGCTGATCAGCAACTCATCTACAACATAAAATTTCAATATTTTCCTTAGCCTGGTGGAGTAGTAAGGGAGAGTAATGGCGATATACAAATTAGGAAGAGATGGCAACATACAAAAGTGTAATAAGTCACTTTTATGGGTCTAGAGAGTATCTCAATGACTTTGAGTTAAGTACTAATCATAACAGTTTTCAATCAAAGGTAATCTATTCTGAAGAATGCAGTTTCTGAAAATTTAGAGACCAAATCCTTGTCCCAGAGAATATATGTGTGTGTGTGTGTGTGTGTGTGTGTGTGTGTGTGTGTGTGTACACACACACAATTTCTCTGGACTATGTCAGTTTAGGGCAAGAAAGAGAAAAGAACTACTTTTTTTAAAAATATCTTTAAGGAAGAAATTTTGGTACATCTAAAAAATCCCAAACCTTTGATAAAGTTGCCTAAAGGAAAAATATACTATGTTTTCTCTCCTGCTTAAGAAGAAAGTATGCTGCAATTTCTCAGCAACTTAATAAAATACATGTTTTGATTAAGGTTTAATAGGATGTTTCGTTTTGGGGGTTTTTATGAATGAATACTAGAACCGTAAACCATTCATGTTTGTGCTTGCCTTTTCCTGAACTAAACCGAATGGTGTTTGGGATGGGACTTAATAAAATAATTTCAAACCAACATTTTTTTCTGATTTTGTAGCATTAATATAATACAATATAATACATCATTAGCCATAATATAGATGGCAGAAACTGAGTTTCAGTGGAATGTTTTTATTTATTTAATTAGAGGGTCAAGTATGAACTCTGAATTTACTGATATAGACAGATTCCAAAACAAATCTTTATTATTTTTGTATTAGAAAGTTGTGAGGACAACTGAGAGGTTAAGAAGAGTTGGCCAGTATGGTAAAAATATTTGTTAGAGGAGGTTCATAGACCCAATCTTCCTGACTCTGACACTATTTTATACCATGCTACTTCTGTCTCAATGAATAAAGGAAAAAGTTTGAGGTAAAAGGTTATATCTTGATCCCCTCAAATGGAGGTAGAAAAGAAAGAAGCAGTCAGACACTGGTTAAACTAGTACATAGAGGGCTATTAATTGGTCTCTGTCCTTTTCCTGAAATTAGCTTTTGACGCCTGCACGAAAAGAGGGCAGAAGGTTGTGTGATTCAGTTATGGGAGGCAGGTCCCTCAGTCTTGAGGAAATGAAAGGAAGCATTAAAACCAATAAGGGAGCAGGTAACAGTGTAGAGAAGACCACCTCTCAAGAAACTAGACATTCCTTTCATATTCAGAAGGGTTGGAGGAAAACGACTAATGTTTAACCTTGCCTCTTATCACATTTCCATATGAACAAATGTCGTATCGGGAAAGGACAGGTAAAGAAAGAATTGTCAGGACTGTCTTCAGTTGTTAGCTATATAGTTGAAGGTAGCCTATTAAGGAAAGACATTAATGGTCTGGGTTGAGATAGTTCTATGCAAATACTTGATGTTTGCCTAATTATATTAGTACTATGTAAATAAGTTTCTGCAGTGAGTAAAGGAAAGAGAGATGGTATTACTACATACCATTGTGACTATGGGCAAGTTATTTAATATCTCTGGGTTTCAATTTCCTCATCTGCAAAATAAGAGGTGAGGCTAGACTGGCTCTAAACTGTATATCTGTGATCCTATAATCACCCATCTGCTTTGAACTCAAAAAGTAACCACCAGAGTTAAGCCAACTGACTTCTCTGAATATCGGTAAATCATGGGAAGTAAATGTTAATATGATGTATCAATTTCCATTCCAATCAATCTCACTTCTATACCTCTAGAAGCCATGGTTTCAGTAGTATGGCTATTCTCTCTTTCCAATTGAATATTGGAAGCCCCAAGACCAAGTAATGTTCTAATGTTTTTCCGGTGCCTCAAAATTCGCACTCCCTAAAACGAACGTGTTAATGATCTACCTCCACTACTACTGTGGGCTTAGTTTGTATATATTCTGGATTTACTAATCCATGAGTGTATATGATTCCTTTAATAGAATATAATCTCTTCAAGGGCAAGGACTGTGTCCAATACTTAACACAGTCCCTGGAACACAGATACAATAAATACTTGCTAGTTGATTAAATGACAACAATGTTTTATTACAAAGGTCTCTCCCCTCACCCCACTCCAGTGGAATAGGAAGAGAGAATAATTGGGAAAGGATGGCAATATACAAGAAGAGCATTAATGGAACTTTTAAACTAGATAGAGCAGGTAAAAAAAAAAGACATAAAGACTATACCACACACACACAAAAAAAAAAACCCTTCTGCCTCCCTCATGCTACCTCAGATAATTATTTCTTAGGAAACTGCTAACTTTCATTAGCAGGAAGAGTACCAGTCAACAACAAAAGAAATCTTTCTACTTCAGCTTAATGTTTAATTTTCCCTATTATTATATTTTAACCCATTTGTGAATTTGGCGGCTCTTTCTGTATTTAAAGACCACAACTGACTTTAATGTCTCTGCCAATTTTCTATAATCACTATAGCTTTCCCTTCTGAATAAATGACATTGGTTTAATTATTCAAAATTCAAATTTTCTTTAGACTCTAAAATCAGAATGTGGTGTATTATAGTTCACTTTAATTTGGATGTTGCCAAGGAGACATTTAATAAAGGAATCTCAATCAAATAGCAATGCACTTCCACTAATTACGAGGGAATGCTACAGAGCATGGCAAGGTCAAGAAAAGAACTAAGTTATTCACTGTTCAAAACACATTTATCAGGTGCCTACTAATTTGAGAGTACTGGGAGAAATACAAATATATATAACATATGGTTCTGTACCTTTACAGAACTTAGCATCTAAGTACTGGCTATAACAGAAAAGACATTGGAGACAGAACAGCTGGGTTCAAATCCTACCTCAGGCACAAATTATGTGACCTTTAGTAAGTCATATAATTTTCCTGGCTCTAATTTTTTCCTGAATAGGATGACAGAGTTAGACAAGCTGATCTGGTTAGTTGTGATTTTTGGTCTTATGAGACATAACAACCTGTGGCAATCTCCAGTAAAAATCACATGGTGTAGAGGTGAGAAGTAAGTGCAAGCTCTTTAAGGTTTCACCAAGATTTGTGCTCGAAGTTTTTCCAGTCAGTACAATTACAATAAATGTCTCCATACTTATGTGGAGAAGTAAGTGAAATATATATGCAGAATTGAATGTTAACATGATTTTTTAAACGAATCAACTCATGGAGACTAATTTTTTTTAATTTTTTACTTTCTGGAGGGGGGGAAGGCAGGGCATTTGGGGTTAAGTGACTTGTCCAAGATCACACAGCTAGTAAGTGCTGAGTATCTGAGGCCAGATTTGAACTCAGGTCCTTCTGACTCCAGGGTTGGTGCTCTATTCACTGTGCCACCTAGCTGACCCAAGACTATTTAAGAAAGAGAAAGAGGGAAATACACACTATGGAGGGCATATTATATATTAAGGAAATCACAGGTGCTTAAGATAGGAATTATTATGTGACAGTGATATAATAGTTTTCTCCCCTATTAGACTGTGAGCCAGCCAAAAGATGTCTTTTGCCTTCTTTTGAATCCCCAGTGCTAAGCACAGTGCCTAGAACATAGTAGGTACTATGAACCAGTTTGAACTCCTCACCAAAAAAGACCGAAAACTTGGACTGACCAATCATTTAAAAGACATTTTGATTCACCCTAAGTAACCCCAAAATTAAGCTGACTGGGAGCATTCTTCTATTCATGACTGACAAAGGCCAGGTGCCTTGAACTGGACACTGTCTTGATTAATTGTATCTCTTCTTGTCATCCTGTTATAACATTCCCTTTTTCATGCTAACAAAATTACAGGCATCCTGAAATCAGGGGCACTTAATTGCTTTATGGAAACTATAATTTTGGTTGACAAAGGACATTGACATCCTGATGCAAGGAGGAAGAGGAAATACTTCCTTGCTCTATGGATATATAGACTTCAACCGGTCTTTCAATCATTTTCAGTGACTTACATGCATCCACACACGTCTGCCTACTTTGAGAGAAATGAACATGATCATACAGTGTAATTTGTTTTTCTGAGAATGATCTCTGTAAGGCTGACAATAATTCACAAATGTTTATTGAGTGACTCACTGATAAATGCATCAAAGAGGCCCAAAGCAAAATGCTACGTGGAGATAATTTACCCCTATCTCAGTTCTTTGTACTTTAGAAGACAAGAAGATTATAAAAGCAGAACTAGGCGCATGTATTGGTCATGCATTGTGCAATTGTTTAGATCTTCAACTTCCACAAGAAATGGCAAAAATTACTTTGGTTACATTGACTGGTTTTACCTCCATTCACTGGATAAATTTTAGAAGAAGAGCCTAGATAACAGTTTCATCATTATCCTACCTTTTCTTGGACAACGATATGACCTCTTTGACACCTCCTATCTTTCAATGCTTCAGTACGCAACTTTTAAAAATATTTAAAGGTATGCATTTAGGCAGTGCAACAGTTGCCTTACATTTGCTAAAATTATGAGGATGGAAATGTCAGAATTTCTATTTTTTCATTTAAAGTTTGAAATTGTTTGTTTCTTTTTATATATGACATTTTCCTTTAGACCAATTTACATAGAAGTCAATTATACTTTAAATGCCTGTGCTTTAAGTTTCACTAAATATTTTTAAAATTTTGACAAGTTTCATTTTCAAGTTGTAGATAACTGATACATAGTAAGAAGAGAACTGGATTTGGACCAAAGTCAACTCTGACTTTGCTGCTCACTAATTCAGTCATCTTGAACGTGTCACTCTTGCTCCCCAAGTCTTGGCTTTCCATCTGTTAAATGAGGGAAATAATATATGTGCTACCTATATTGTTTTCTTGCTGTGAGATTCAAATGAAATTGTAATGCACTTGTAAGCCCATAGTGTAAATGTCATTTTTTATTTTGAAATTATTAGAACTTTTGAAATATCACTTTTTCTCTTGTTATAATAGCTCATTGGTCCAATGATTACACCTCTAACAATCTCACTGATCCAGAACACAGAGGGAAATAAGTGAGAAAACACTCCTGATCATTGAAAGAGTCATAGTCAAATCTTGTAGAATTCTGTGCTAATAAAGATTCTTCATGTAATGAACTTAGCCATTTGGTTACCCCTTTAGTTCGATTCAACAAATGTAGTTAAGATGTTCCTTTGGGCCAAGCTCTGTGATGCACCAGGAATACAAAAAGAAAAGAGTTCCTATTATCCAGAAATTTACAGTCAATTTAAAGAGTACAAGATTTACCCAAATAAATTCTATTTCTCTGCTTATTTCTATCTTGTCTTTATAGGCTATGTATTCAAGGACAAAGAGATGAGAAATAGAATGTTCCAAACAAGCAACATCAGAGAGGCCAATTTGAAACAGAAAATGCATGGGGAATAGTTATATGTAATTACCCTGGAAAGATAGCTGAAAGCTGGATTGTAAAAGACTTCAAATCTGTAATGATAAGGGAATTTGAAGATCTTCTCTGCCCCCAGGAGGCCTAGGGAATTTGAATACCTTTACTGCCCCTTAATGGACCTCACTTGGAGCACAACAAAAGAAGTTTGTTTTTCAGGAAGGGTGCACTTTTTGTTACTTTGTAATTAGGCAGTGGGTCACAAGGGTTGTGAAGTTCTCTGACCCTGGAGAACGCTATAGATACCTCTGAGGTGAGGTTTTACTTTGGGGCTCTCTTATGGGAAGAGTTGTGGGATCAGATGAGACTCTTGATAGCCACTGAGGGCCTCCTCCCCCCCTCTCCCCACTATCAGCTTTGAAAACCCGTATGTCAGTGCTTCTCTCTCTGGTAACTATGCAGGTATGTGATGATCAGACAGCTGGAAGTCCTGTCTGTAGGTCTGTTGAATTGTGTTATTTTCTCTGTCTGTATTTTTTGTCTTCTTGTAACTTGTGTTTGTGTTTTCACTGAAGTTCAGGGAGCTAACAGTTTCCCCTGAACTAGGTAAATGATGTATTTTTTAAATTAAACTCAGATTGTTCACTCTCTTTGAGTTGCTTTCCTTTAGACAAGCAGATCAAAGAACCTGTGCTAGCAGCCATACTGGGTATGCTAGGGTGCTTGCTGCTACAAAATGCTAATAAAGGAGTTGTCTTTTTAATTTTATCAATGGGTTATAAGGAGCCTTTGAAAGGTTCTAAGACAGGAGAGGGCTGTTCAAAATTGGTGCCCTAGGAGGCAATAATTAATACATAAATAGTTTTTACATGCAAAAAATAATGCATAAGGAGGTGTACTGGTAATTAATTTAGCAGGTACTTAGCTCTTAGTAACTAGTACTTAGTAACTAGTACTTAGTAAGCTAAGTACCTCCATGAAAGAAACAGAAGATGTGAACTCTGCCTCCTATTGCTGACATAACAGGAAAGGGTTGGCTGACACAGGAAGCCAGTGTGTGTGTGTGTGTGTGTGTGTGTGTGTGTGTGTGTGTGTGTGTGTAAGAAGAACCCCAGAGAGAGGCAGTCAGAATCAAGAATGTTCTTCGTGGAGAGAGCAGAATTTTCACATAATCTGGAAGCTGGGCTGCCACTTTCTGGACTGAGAACTGAGTTAGAATTTTCTATGAGACAAGAATCTGGTGAAGGCTGAAGTTGCTGCTGAGGAGGCCACCTGGATGGCAGAGATTTCTTCTGGGTCCTAGGGCCAGCTGAACTGCTGGAGGACTGAAGAAGCATAACTGGGATAAGACTTTGTTTGTGGCATGGATGATCCTTGAGTTCCCAGCAATGGAAGTTGTAAAGGTTATGAGATGTGTTGGACCCTGTGAACTTCAATGTGTAGTAGGAACTGTCCAGAGGACTCGACAAGAACCTGGGAGCTGTCTACCTCTCAATACAGGTGACTGGTGGATTCAGGAAGGATCTGGGACCATGGAAGGAGATCCAGGGAATCTGAGAGACTGCCCCAAGTCAAGATGAAGAAAAGGCTTCTCCTTGGATATTGAATGTGTGATGAAACTGAAGTTTATTAGAGACCAAGGGGTGAAGAGCTTGTGTAATTTTCTAATGATTGTATTTAGTGATTAATAATGCTTAGTGACTGACTGCTAGATAATGGACTGATTAAGTTACCTTATGACTGCCCTATGAGTAGAAGACAGACTTGTATTGTGAAATGACTGAATGATTAAGTAAGGAGGCAAACCTCCTTAGGGATACCAGATGATTATTCTTTTGTTCTTTGTTCTAAATACTGTGACTACTTTGGTGAAAAATGTGGCCATTTTAATATTAAGCTGTTTTGACCACTATATTGTGATTTTCTGTGATAAGATGTAATGTTGTGAATATTATACTATGATTTGTTGTGAATGTTTACCCTGATTTGTTTTGGAATAAGTGGAGCATTCAATATGCTGTGTAATCCAAACCTTAAAAGTTGTTCATAGACACTAAATTTTCTAAAAAATAAAAATTTCCTAACTAACTAGGAGTTAGTTAAGGGATGAAATGTAGACCATTACATTTGGGTTTTTTTTATCTTAAGAGTCAACATCTATGTACTTTGCACTATCATCTTTTTGGATTCTCACCCTTTTTCCAGATGAGGACAGCAGTCCTCTAAAAGATTGTGTGATTTGCCCAAGTTGACCCAGGTAGTAAGCATCAGAAGTAGGTAACCCTGATCATCTGACTTTGAAGTCAGAAGAAAAATTTTTATCTTTATATAAAACCAGTTTACTTTTAACCCCTACCCCATAGCTGTTTTTCTTTGAGAAAGACGAATTCTAGATAATGCAATAATGAAAAGAAAAAAGCACTTGATTTCAAGTTTTCATTTGGATGAAGGAATTCTTGTAAATATATTTTCTTTTAGAAGTCTGGATGACAATTTGATGCTCTTGTCAAGCAAATAAACCAAAATGAATCAAATTCAATTTCCCAAAGATATTTTCTTAGGAGTGCCCTGGGGTTAATGTAGATCTCTAGGCTACATTGATATTACTGTTCTTTGATTTGGTAGTGTTCCCAATCTGGGATTTTCTTCTCTGCTCTAATAGAGAATTCAATATCTGCATGACTGACTGGTTCATCAGTTTCCTGTAAAGCAGCCAACAAAAACTTTGTCAAATTCTTTAGTAGAAAAAAGATTTGAGACTTTCCCAAAATGTCTTGCTTAACCCTCTGACCTAACCCAATTAGGAATAGAATGATGCAGTTTGTGTAATTGTGTAATTGTAAGTCCTTGCCTTAACTCACAGGGTCAGTGCCACAGCAAGTGGATTACTGCCCCCCCAAATTCAATGTAATCTGTAGGTACAAATTCCCTGAAAATGTGCCTCCAAAGACCCCCTTCAATTATATGTTCACCTTCAAGAGTTAGGCAAATATCCTCATAATTTCAAAGCAAGCTATTCAATGAAATGGTGCAGTAAGAAAGCATTTCCTCCAAACTTGATGGATGTTGTTCAGTCATTTCAGTCATAGTCACCTCTTCATGACCTCATGCAGATTTTTCTTTGCAAAGATACTGAAGTGATTTGGAATTTCCTTCTCTAGATCATTTCACAGATGAAGAAACTAAGGAAAAGAGGGTTAAGTGACTTGCCCAAGGTCACCCAGCTATGTAATGGTAATATAAATGGTAAGATCTTTCTCACCACAGACTCATATGACTCAGACTTCCATATACCTTTCAAATGGGAAAGCCTTTCCCATTCACAAGCTAGTAAGTATCTGAGGTTACATTTGAGCTCAGATCTTCATTCCAATCCCAGTGCTCTCTTCACTGAACCACCTAGCTGTCACAAACCTGAGGGATGCTCTCTCACAAATGCATACAGTATCAGTAGAGAGAGTGGAGCAATAAAGAATCCCCAGAGAAAGGCACACATTGAAGGAATATATCTGGCCTGGAAGTATCCATAGGGCAACTCAAATAGGAGGAACAAAAGTGGGCACAGTACAATCATAGGTGACAAGGTTATTTTCTCTGCTGTCTGTCTCCTCATATTCCTAGATAGTTCATACAGATAAAGCTAAATCAAAGCTCTGACAGATTTAGAACATTCCTTTTCATGTATAGCTAATTGCATCTGACTCTTCTCCTTTTGTTTTCCCTTAAAGTGCAAAGAACATTGGACTGAGTAGTAAAAAAAAAGAAATGGGTTTAAGTCCTTGCTCTATGACTATGTGATGGGCAAATAAAGTCAACTCTTTGATCTACTCTCCTGTTTATCTTGTATGGTACAGTTGAAATAAAGATCTTATGCTTGTGGTCATATTTGCCCAATACCTATTACTTTTCTTCCAGCTATATTTTCACTTGTTAAAATTCCTTATTTCAAAGATAAAACCAGTACCCACTTTCTATGTGAAAATCTCCTTCATCTGTACTACTGATTTCTTCCTTCTCAAATGTTTCAAAGTTTTTAGTGTTTATTTTTTAAATACAACTTTATGGATTTTTAAAAAGAATCATCTGCATTTTCTCCTCTATTTCTGCTATCCTCACACCCAGAAAAAAACTTTTTTGAAGCAAAAAAAAAAATCAGCTAAATCAATCAACGCATTGAATAAATCTGATATTATATGCAATCTTCCACACCCTCGGACTCCTGAATTCCACAAAGGAGAAGCAGGGAGGTGGTTTCTCCTACTTCTACTTTGACGTTATGCTTTTTCCTGGTCATTTTGAAATATTAATTATCAATTTTTTCATTTACATCTCTGTAATTTAATGTGTAGTTCTCTACTTTCTTAACTTTAAATCAGTTCATGTAAGTTTTTCGTTTTTCTCTATTAATTATGCACATCATTTCTCATAGCACAATCATTTTCCACTACATTCATAAAACATGTTTATCTCATCCTTAATGGGTGTCTACTTTTTCCCCATTCTTTGCCACCACAAAAAAATGCTAAAGTAAATATTTTGGTGTATATGCAGCCTTGCTTTTCTATTAGTGACTTTGTTGGGGTACATTTCAAGCAGTGGAATCTCTGGGGCAAAGAATATGGATAACTTAATCATCTTTTTTCATAATTCCAAATTACTTTCCAGAATGATTGTATTGATTCCTAGTTTCACAAAAAAATGAATCAATGTGTCTGTATTTCTACAGTCCTTCCACTACCAACTATTCCTGTCCTTTGTAATCTTTTGGGGGAGCAAGGAAGATGGAGTAGTATGAAACAGTCTTCAAACAGATCTAGAAAATGCATCAGACTAATTCTTGATAGAGGGATCAAAGAAAAAAATCGCAGTGAGTCATTTTTCAAGCTCAGGTAGGTCTAGGAAGACAGAAAGAGAGAGAGGTTTGTGGATTCTGGGATAAGGACTTCATTCAAAATACCTCAAGAATAGAGCATACCAATACGCAGGGGGAAATGTGAATCAGGAGGAAAGGGGGTTTCAGACACATTTCAGTGCTCTATCCAGAACCATAGCAGGGCACTATGATAGGAACAAGTTTCACATGGCAGTGTTGTTGTTCACTACCCAATTCCAGATTACAGATCCAGATCAGACTGGCACGAAACCTAAGCAACACCTTCTACTCCTCAATGGTGTCAGGTCCAAGATGAAATACTTAGGGAAAAGTTCAGAAGTAAACCACAGTCATGTGATTTATGCCCCAGGAGCAGAACAAGGTTATCAGTTCCAGCCCCATCCCAGTTTGAAGCCTACAGAGGAACAATCAGGGAACAAATCCCAGACCAAGCCAGTGCCTGTTCCTCTATAATTCTGAACCAGTAGTTTTTCAGCCTCCTCATAAGGACTTAGTCTAGTAGTAATCTACTGTTGCTCAGACCCAAACTCAAGTCAAAGACTTGTAGAGTTAAGGCCTGAAGGACAGCAGACATTGCCCTGGATCACATTATTTTGGGATCACTGAAAACTTGCAAGTCTCAAGTCTGAACTGTAAGTTCTACATGACGTGTTTATCATCTAAGGGTTTTCTTGTTGTTGTTTTGCTGTGTGGTCTTTAATATTCTGGTAACATCCATTTTGGGGTTTATTGTAAAATATGTTGTAAGATGCTGATCTATCTGCATTCTGCCAGACTTTTCCAGTTTTTCCATAAGTCCTCATAAAAAATAGATTTCTGTCTTAGATCATCTATGTTCGAGGTTTATTGAATGCAAGGTAGATGATTTCAAATACTTTTATTCCTTGTTTGTTACATTAATACACTTTTTTCCCATTTTTTTAGTCACTAATGAATAGTTTTAATGGCTGTTGCTTTATAACAAAGTCTTGAAGCAGTATGTTACTCTTTCATTCTTACTGGTTTTATATAATTTCTCTTAACAGTGGCAGAGAGGCATACAAGTGGGACAGTAGAATGGACTGTTGAGCTTGAAATATTTCCTGAGTTCAAATCTGGCTTCATACACAGAAACCTGTGTGATCTTAACCCATTTGTCCCAGTTACCTCAACTGTAAAGTTGGAATAATAATACCTACTCTCAGAGTTGTTGTGAGAATCAAAATACTTAGCACAATACCCAACACATAGTAAGTACTATTTAAAGGATCATTTTGGGTTTTTTTGTTAATAATAGTAGCAATTATAATAATGTCCTTTGTTCCTCTAAATGAGTTATTATTGTTTTGTCTCTATCAATGATCACTTTGGTAGACTGATTGGTATACCACTAAAATCTGTAAACTAATTTATGTAGTATCATCATTTTCCTCCAGCTGTTTGGCTTTTGTTTCTTAATAAAGAATCTATAGAGATACTGAATGTGTTTTGATAGATTTACTCAAATATCTATTGCAATTTTGAATGAGAGTCTTTTTCCGTTATCCCTTAGTATTTTCTTTTTGCAAAGAAATATAATCAACTTCTATGAGTTTATTTTGTGATAAGTAAATTTGCAAAATTATTAATTGCATCACATAGTTTTTTTCCTAGTTCCCCACAATTTTACAAGTACATCTTCATGTCATCTCTAAATAGGCACGGCTTTGTCTCTTTAGCACATATGTTTACTCCATAAATTCTTGTACTTCATTGCTATTTGTGGGATTTCTAGAAATATATCAAATAATTATGGAGAAAAGGGAGGGGTCATCTTGATTAACTCTTGTATTTGCTGGGAAAACTCCTTATTAATTCTAATTGTATATGATTGTTTCACATTATTTTGGCTTCAGGTTTACTTTTTATTATTTTAAAAAGATGTCTTTATAGTCATACACTGTCCTTTTTTTGTTTTTTTAGCAAAATAACTGTTGGATATTGTCAAAGATTTCTCTGCATTATTGAGGTAATTGTGCTTTTGGCTGTTTCTGTTTTTAATATGATTAATCTTGATATTAGGTGTATAGTGTTGAGCATCCTTGAATTACTGGCAAAAATCCATCTTAGTCATAATGAATAATTTTGGAATAAAATGCTACAGTCATTTTTTGCCAAAATTTTGTTTACAATTTTAATTGATACTACGTATACTGGGTTATAGTTCTTTGCTTTTTATGCTCTGACTTAGCTATTAGAAGAAAATTGTTTCCTCAATGGAGTTGGTAGAATGCTTTCTTTCTCAATTTCTGAGAATAATTTGTGTAGTGCAGCTACTAATTATTCTTTTAAAAATGTTTTAATTTGCTAACAATCCATTGGGATCTCGAAGTGTTTTTCATATGTTTCTTTACCACTAATTTCCAATTTCTTTTTATTAAAATGAATTTCACCAGATTTCCTTTTCATCTTCTGTTAAGTTTTGGTATTTAATATTTTTAAAGTACTCCTCTATTTTATGTGGTCTTTCATTTGTTACAATTAGCTAATTCTTTTCTTTTATCAGGTTATTTTTGTATTTTTGTTTTCTTAATTTTGTTGGTTTGATTTTCTGTCATCTTTTGAATGAAATTGGAGAATAGTTCTCTTGGTAGTTTCAAAGAATGAGAATTTAAATTTATTAGATCTACAGCCCTTTTGTTTGATTTGCCTTTGATTTTCTTTTGTTCTTACTTTGGGTTTGTTTATTTTGGAATTTTCTTATGTTAATGATTATTTAATTAATCATTCCTCTTTTCTATTTTACTAGAGTATTTTATAAATATATTTTTTCTTCTGTATATAAGTTTATATCCCAGAAATATCAGTATGTTGTCATCATTATTTTCTTTCAAATAATTATCCCTTATCTTTATTTTTTTTCTTTAGCTCACTTATTATTCAACATCTTACTATTACATTCCCATTTAGGTCAATGCCTTTTTTGTGTGCTCCTAAGTTGATTACTTTTTTTGTATTTCTGCCTTTCCATATTTATTTACTAATATAAGATTTAGTTTTAAAAGTGACACATAATGCTGAAAATATGCATATATTTATTCTAGTTATAAGGTACCAAAAAACCCTTTTAGTTCTAAATTCTTAATTTTTCTCCATTCTATACTTCCATTATATATTTCTGCTAGAGTTGTCCCATTCTGAGAGAATAAAACTAAAATCCATTCCATTACAAGATGACTAAGCATGTCTTTTGGCAATTCAGCTAATTTTTCCTTTATAAATATAGATGCTATGCCCTTTGGAACACTTACATTTGATATTGATGTATCATTATGGTTTATTTAGATATACTATAATTCCCCCATTTATCTGCTTTTTTGTGGGAGTTTTTTTCTTAGCTTTGTCTTATATCATGATTACAACTTCCTTTTGGGATTCACCTAACACATAGTAAATTTTACTCTAATCGGTCATTTTGGCTCTATATATACCTTCACTTTTTAGTTTTGTTTTTTTGTAAGCAGCAGATTGGAGGAGGGTTTTTCCTTTATTTAATCTGTAATTTTACCTTAATTTAATTTGTTTATTTAGTCATTCTCTTTTTATTGAATTATTTAATCCATTCACAGTTAAATTTGTGACAATTAGTTTATGTTTGCCTACATTTATATCTCTAACATTTTTATTGTTTTTCATTTCTCTTGTTCCTCTTCCTGTTTTAGGTTACTACTTGGTCCCTATGAGTAGTTTTGTTTAATCTATTTCTCAAAACATTTTGTCTAGACTTTGATCACTGATGTGTCATCTAGAGCTCTTCCTGACCTCTGAGGTCATTTAAGACACCCCCCTTCAATTTAAAGCTAAGGAAATGGGGGCAGCTAAGTAGCCCAGTGAATAGACTACAAGCCCTGGAGTCAGGAGGACCCGAGTTCAAATCCAGTGTCATACACTTGACACACTTACTGTGTGACCTTGGGTAAGTCACTTAACCCCAATTGCCTTGACTTCTTCCCTCCCTCCAAAAACTTTTTAATAAAGATAAAGAAACTAGGGACCACAGAAGTTAAATGGTACACAAGTAGTAACCATCAGAGGTGGGATTTCAACCCATGTTTCTCTAGCTCTAGAGTCAGTGGTCATCCTACTGAACCATTCTAGTCTCAGAGTCTGTTAAATACATGTATGACTAATAGAATGGTCCAATCTTTCATTTCTCCTCCAGAATTCCAAGTATTCTACAAGACAGAGAGTAACTACAAATATTAAAGCTACTGATAAAGCCACTCAGGGTAGCAACCTAAAACACTGTTTAAAAAAATAATTCATTTAGAGAAGACGATTTTTTTTCTTTTTTTTTTTTTTTGCTTTTTGGAGGGCAGTTGGAGTTAAGTGACTTGCCCAAGGTCACACAGCTAGTTTTTTGCATTAAGTGTCTGAGGCCAGATTTGAACTCAGGTACTCCTAACTCCAGGGCCAGTGCTCTATTCACTGCGCCACCTAGCCGCCCCTAGAGAAGATGATTTTAAAAATATATTTGCTAGGATTGTATTTTTAAGAGAGTTTCTAAGCTTTGTTTTCATTTTGTGACCTCACCAAGTAAGCTTGCAGAGATATCAATTCCTTCTTTAAAAATAGTTAAGAAGTATATTCATTTACCTGCTTGTACTTAGCTATGAGCACAGCCTTAAAAATGGAAAATATTTCCAGCAATGGGAAAATATTCTAAAGATTTCCCTTAGCTAAGTAGTGTGTTATTTTAGTGGAAATAGGGTGTTGCGAGAGGGAAGGAGGGAGTGCTACAGCACTGGAGGGAGAGGAAAGAGAGACAGAGAGACAGAGAGAAAGAGAGAGAGAGAGAGAGAGAGAGAGAGAGAGAGAGAGAGAGAGAGAGAGAGAGAGAGGTCTGAATCTTGTGGCACTCCTTCAGACAGTAGCAAACACTTTAAAAAAAAAAACAATTTTGCCAAGACATTTTGCTCAAGGCTCTTTCTTTTAAAGCCAGTGAAAGGGTGAGTGATATAATTATTAATCAGTTTGCTTATCAGGTTTCTCTGGCTGAAAGGAGAGAGTGGATATTCATATTTTCCCCTGCCCTATTCACCTTGCCATGACTCTTTTCCAGTTGACAGAGTAGGCAAGCAGCCATGATACCTTACCATCTGCTTGCATCTAAATCACACAATTTCCTTATGTGACTTTTTTTCCCTTCCATATTCAACAAATGTCTGATTTCATTTTTATGATGACTTTTAGAGCTACTGAGCTTCCAAAAAACAGCAAAAGAAAGAGAGAACACAGAAACAAGAGCCGAATGGAATGACTTTTTTAATGACACCACCAGATTCTCATTAGTAAACCAAATTGCATATTTTCTTTAATGTTCACACAGTCCTTTATAAGGATATTATGCTGCATTATACTTGATGAAACACAAATCACTAATGCATTTATATGTTGATTAAATAGTTGTGACAGAAGTAGACAAACTTCTTCCCATCTTCAGTGGGGAGCTTTCCTTCCAGGGTCCAACTGCAATACAGGGTCTTTCAAAAGAAGTGCATCTGTGTTGTTGGAAGGAAAACTAGTATTGACAAGTGTAAATTGTTTTGTGTTTGCTGTGGATTTTGAGTCAAAGAAGGTGTCTCAAGGAATCCTCTCTCCTTTTCGAAGGCTGAGCTCTTTGCCATGCTAACAGAATTACTCCACACAACAAATGATGCACTGGGGATTCCTTAGGCAAGGAATTAATTTTCTTGCCAGAATTATGAGACCATTTGCAAGCTGTGTTGAAGCCAAGGATCTGCATTTTGAAATCACTTTTTAAAGACTAGCTTCCAGTTGTCCCTCAACATGATGGATGCCTTGGGAGTTATGTATTTTATCTAATGCATTGGCAGTTGGTTGTGGTGAGAATCAATACGTGCATTGCTAATAAGAAACAAACAAGGCATGTTATTTGTGTGGGTGCTTGACTTGGCTGTTTCTTCCTTGCTGGTTCCTCTGATTACTGCCATCATGCTGTGGCAGTCTTTCTGAGACTACACAGAATGAGCCTTCACTCTAGCTTTCCCCCTTCTCCATCCAGTCAGAGGGCACTAGCCCAGAGGTCACTGACCCAGTAAGAGTGTAAGTAAATTTTCTTGTCCTGAGGAACTGACCATATAAGCAGCGGAAGGACACGACTCATTCTCTTATCGTACAACCAACCAGGCTAATATTTTCCTAATTCTTACCATTTCCTGAGAATTCTTGCTGGATTTTAGGTGTTCCTTGAATTTATTGATTCATTTGTCTAACTTTTTAAAATATCACAAAATTATGGAATTTTACTTGATTAGTCTGATTTAAAATTATTTCCTTTCCCTTCTTTACCTTTTCCCACATATGGAAAAATAAAGAAACAATCCTTATAACAAACATATATAGTCAAACAAAATAAATTCCTGTATTGGTCATATAAAAATATTTATCATTCTGTATATTTTAGTCTATTACAATTCTGGAAATAAGTGAGTAGCAGTCTTTATCAGTTATCCATCCCTCTATCTATCTATCTATCTATCTATCTATCTATCATCTATCTTCTATCTATCGTTATTTACTTACTCATATTTTTATTGGGCAAAGGAAAAAGGACCATCTTCTGCCAATGCGGATTGGCAACCCTTTGATGACATATGAAGACACCTAGATCACTAAGAAGCTGAGACATGCTTAAGGTCATAAAGCCAATACATGTCAGTGTCAGAATTAGAATTCAAGCTCCCTTGATTCAAAGATCAGTCCTCTATCCTCTTCATCACAGTGTCTCTCTTTCCCTTTTTAAATTACATATCATTGTTACATTCTGCATTGAATGAAACCTAGCTGATATGGTGTTGTTGTTTTTTTCTTAGTGTTTAAAATATATTTTATTTTTAGTTTATGGAATAAAACAAACATTTCCATAACAGAGTATAATGAAAAGATGAATGCACATGAAACTCTGAATCTATTATGTACAAGTTGCTATTCCTTTTATAAATATAATAAAGTTGTTGTGCAAATATATTTCATTTTTTCTTTTTCTCCTTCCCCCCACCCTAGAGATGGCTACCACTAGACACAGATAGGCATATATATGCATATATAATCTATATAATATATATTCGTATATTGTTCTATACACACTTCCTCTGACTACAGATAGTGTATTTCCTCATATGTCTTTTATAATAATTAATTTGGGTATTTATAATAATCAAAAGGACTTATTCACTCAAAGTAATTCTTGCTGTTATTATGTATTTTGTTCCCTTCTTCCTGCTCACTTCCCTCTTCATTATTTCATGCAAGTCTTTCCATGTTTTTCAAAGGTCATTTAGTTCATCATGTATTACAGCATAGCAGTATTCCATCCCAATCATTTACCACAACTTGTTCGGTCATACATAGACTGATGATAGACCAACATAAAATAGGTAGGCAGGCAGGCAGGCAGGCAGGCAGGCAGGTAGATAGGTAGGTAGATAGGTAGGTAGGTAGGGATAGAGAGACAGAGAGACAAAGACAGAGAGAGACAGAGAGAGATAGAGAGACAGAGAGACAGAGAGAGACAGAGAGAGAGAGACAGAGAACAGAAAGACTGATGCAATGGATGAATAAGAGCATTCATTTGGTCTTCTCCATAGTATAATATGTTGCCATCAATTATGACTGAGCTATGCCATAGTCTTAATGAACAATGAATTCACACTTAGACTTCAGTATGAGTTAGATTCTTGTCTCTGCCATTTACTAGCTATCTGCTCTTGCCAAGTCATTTGACCTATCTGAATTTCAACTATATTTGTAACACATGTTCTCTCAGAGTAATCTCCCAAACCACTATCAGACTACCAGGTTGGATCTCTAGAGTAGGTCTACTGTTCTCTTCAGTGTTTTAGAGATTAATTTGAGAGTCTGAGGATATCTTTGTAATACTGTTACTTATATGGCCTCATATATTCTCCATATTAATTAGCAGTTAATATTTCCTTATTTTATTTAACTAATTAACATAATCTAGCTTTTTGCAAAGCTAAACTATTGAGAAAAGATAGCCAGAATGGAATACAACACCCCAAATTGAAAGTACAAACTCTTCTATAACCATGATCCTTGGAGAGAGCAGACAACTTCGAACAGTGGGTAGAAAACATTTTTTATCATCAAGTTCCCTTCTGGTTGTGGGATGGCCAATTTAAAAGTTGCTTGAAAGACATGAAGATGATGTGTCAAGTCTCAAGTCAAGTAGAACTTCCCTTAGCACAGCTCTCCATCAGGATATTTTTGCTAAGGACTACCAGCAAAATCTCATATGTTCTCCAGTTGTTGTCGCTGGAGAGTCTTCCAATATCCAAGCTCTTTCCAAGGACTGTCAGTTTCACCTTTTATCACCTATACTTCCTTCTCTCCTCTGACACTGCCACCACCCTGATGCAGGCCTTAATCAACTCATGCTTTGTTACTGAAATAGTCTGCTATAGGACCTACCTGTCTCAAGTTTCTCACCACTCCAATACATTCTCCATTGAGGCAATCAAGTGATTTTCTTAAAATTCAGGTCATCCCATGCCCACTCAATAAATTCAGGTGGCTCCCTCTTGCCTCCAAGATCAAATGCAAATTCCTCTGTTCAGCATTCAAACCCTTCATAACTTAGCCACTTCCTACATTTTCAGATTTCTTGCACCATATTACCCAAAACATTGTCTTCTATACAGTGACACTAGACTCACTGGACTGTTTCATAAACAAGATACTCCATCATTAGCTCTAGGCATTTTCTCTAACTGTCCTCCATACTTCCCTCCTATGCTCCAACTATTGACTTCCCTGAATTTCTTTAAGTCCCAATTACAAATCCATATTCCCCTGGAAGCCTTCCCCATCCCCTCTTACTTCCAATGTCTTCCCTCTTTTAATTATTTCCTATTTATCCTGTATATAACTTGCTTTTATATATTTGTTTGCATGTTGTCTCCCTCATTAGTTTGTAAGCTCCTTGAGGTCAGGGACTGACTTTTGACCATTTTTATACCCCCAGTGCTTAATACATAGAAGGCACTTAATAAATATTTATTGATTGGTGATCCTTTGTCCTTTATTTTCATTTTTTCATTATTTCATTCATTTGTTTCTCTTATTTTTATTCTCTAAGTGGTATAGTTAGTACATAAACCACTGGACTCAGAATCAGGAAGACATGAGTTCAAATCCACCTTAGATTTGTTGGCTCTGTGGGCCTGGGCAAGTTGCAATTTCTCTAGGCCTTAGTTTTCTCCTCTATATAATGCAGAGTTTTGACTAAATGGCTTCTAAGGTCCCTTCTAAACTTAAATACACAATCCTTTTCTTTTCCTTTCTATGATGATAGCACGTACTTCATTCTCATCAGTTTTCTGTGCATATTCTTGAACAAGAAATAGATTGAATTCTGGTGCTTACCATATAAGTCATACTCAATAAATGTGTATTACATTGAATTCCATTTTTAGAATTGGAAATCATGATGCATGCCATCCATAATACCAAACCAACCCCTCGAAAGGGAAGAATAGTTCTTTCTAATAACGAATGCAATCTTATTCATCTCTAACGTCATAATATAAAAATGAAAGTCAATTAGTCAGTTTTCCTCTTATTTAAATCTGAGCTTATTTCCAAGAAAGCTGAGAGAGTATAGACTGGAAAACCATTTTTCTCTCTCCATTTTACTCTGTTTGCATCAGTACTATATAGCTATTTAATTGTTCTCCAATTGTTTGATATGTTTCAGTTCTGTGTTCCAAGCCAGATGTGTAAATCCTCAAGAGAAGTGAACATGCCCAGTACTATTTTCATATTGTTTAGCTGTTGCTTAAGGAATAGTTTGAAAATAATGGAAAAGGGAGTAACTCAAGTCAAATTTCTTTTTTTTTAATTTTAATTTATTTTCTTGGTTACATCATTCATTTCCACAAGGTTTTGAGTTACAGATTTTCTCCCCTTTTTGTCCCTACCCCCCAGCCCAGAACATTGATCCCACTATAAGGCCTCTCCCACAATCTGTTCC
>CM053600.1:19521303-19561060 GCA_028646575.1 Pseudocheirus occidentalis | reverse complement strand
AAGGAGGGACATATGATCACTGTCACAATATGTCCACTATGAAGATATCCTGTATAATCACACCTACGCAGCCTGTATTGAATTGGTTGTCCTTCCAATGGGGGTGAGTGACAAGGGAGGAACTGAAAGAATCTAGAATATAAAGCTCTGCAATACCTGCAACTAGGAATCATGATATACAGGGGCTGGGATAGGGAGACCCTCCCTGCCCTATCAGAAAGTTAGAGAGCAGAGCAGGGGAAGGGCTCCACAGTGGGATTGTTGTTTTGGGGGTGGGGTTGGGGTAGGGGAAAGATGGGGAGAAAATTTTTAACTCAAAAATTTCATGAAAATGAATGATGTAAACAAAAAAAATAAAAAACATTATTACATCAAACAAACAAACAAAAAAGGACATTTAATTCTGGACTTTTCTTGGTCTGGGAGGGATGTAGAGGAACCACTAAACTTTATTCCTCCGTCTTGGCTTCTGGAAGAATGGGTGTATAAGATTAAACATCCAGATTACCCCTGCAGAACCTGCAGTCCCTGCTGTGGGCCCCAAGTTTTTTCCTACCCGGTTCGATGATCCACTGTCTTCTGTTGAGATGGCTGCAAACATCTCAGGCTGGGTGATTCTGCTGGATGCCTGGCTGGAGCTTTTTCTCTTGGTCCACTCTTCTCTGCACCATGCTCCACTTTGACATGGCTTCCTTGTGCTCAGCATTCTTCTTACCCCAACCTAAGTAGGCACTTTTCTGGGCTGGGAACCAACCTCACTCAGTCTCTCAGTGGGTTCCGTAGCTCTTGAATTCGTTCAGATTCACTTTTTATCCTTTAGTGATAGAATAGCCCTTGCTGCGGCTGTGGCTTCTCCCCACTGCCCTGGGTCCAAGCTGCGGGTTTGGGCTGGGCTGGCCTCAGCTCCAGACCTGTTGAAATGGGTCCCTCCTGCTGAACTGCCTTCAGCGAGAGATGTGTTTTCTGTAGTTTTGTGGATTTTGGAGCCCTAAAATTTGTTATTTTATGTATATTTAAGGTAGCTGTGCAGGAGCTGCTGATCCTTGCTGCTTCTACGCTGCCATCTTCCCCACTCCCACCCCTTGCTTCCTATTGTTGATATTAAACTTACATCTACAAGAGCCAAAGGATGACCCTCTAATCATTATATACCGGTCTTTGTTGAACAAATTTGTGCTTTTTAAAAAAATGCACACTTCTTTATCTTAGAGATTTAAATTTTAACTCCCTTTATGCTTTGCCTTTCTATGCTAGAATTCAAATCCTGTTAGTCTCCTTGCATATATGGCAGCCACTCCATTCACTTGATTGCATTATTTGACCATCTCTGAACCTCCTCGAGCTTTGTTATTTTTCTTCTTGAAAAGAACACCATGAATGAAAACATCAAGAATAAGAATGAAAACACCGTATAGTGTACCATTCATGTGTGGCCTATTTTTAAAGCAAATAGAAGGTGATATTTTCCATTTTGTTCACAGTAGGGGCTGCTTCTGAGTATACAACAACTATTTGTAACTTTTTGATTCTTGTTCTGAGTAAAATTTTTAGAAATGAAATTATTTTAGCCATATTTTTAAACAAGAATCCAGCGAGGAAAAATGGGCTTATAATAGAGATGTTGTGATCCCTGGAATTCAGTGTAAGGTCATCAGATCTTCGAATTAGAAGAAACATTATAAGAACATGTTAATAGATTGATAGAGTATCAGATTTGGAAGAAACTCTAAGGACTATCTAGTCCATCTCATTAATTCTTGAAATTGAGAAATGTGTAAAAAGTGAATAAATGGCAGGCCTGGGTCTCAAATCCAGAATCATAGATTCAAAATCTACTGCTCTCTCTCTTCCAAACCTGAACGGGAACACCCTGACAAGCATTCCTGATACATACTTCTTGATCCTGTGATTGAAGAAGCTTATTGATGGGGAATTCACTATCAGTGAAGGCAGTTTTTCCATTTCCATACAGCTAATTCTAGAATTATTTTTCTTCTATTAGTCCCAAACTTGTCTTCTTCAACTCCTCATCTCTACCTCTTGGATTTTCTGGCCTCTTTTAAGACTCATATCAAATAATTCCTACTCTTGAAGGCCTTTTCTTGACTCTTCCCCCAATCCCAGTTTTTAGTACCTTGCTTTATTACCTTCCATCTAATCTATCTACATATCATGTATATATTTCCTTGCGTATTGTCAACTCCATTAAAATGTGAGCTCATTGACAGCAAGGACTACTTTTTCACTTTCTTTGTATCCCCAATACAGCACAATGCTTAGAGCATAGTAATTGCTTAAAAATATTTTCCAATAGAAAGTGACTGAAGTAGTTGAGTAACTTGAGATCTAGTGCGTTCTCCATTCCTCTCCATCGTCTGATGTTCTAGTTGCTACCATCCATTTCTGAATTCTTCAAGTCATATTCATCATTATTACTTTTCCCTCCAAAACCAGTTTTTCATTCTAATTTCATGTACAAAACCCTTATCCCAATGACTCTGGTTAGAAAAATAACAATTACAATTGATATCACTCTGCCTTGTTGACATCAGGCCCACCAAAGCTGGTAAGCCTTTTCCATTTTTATTCTCCTAAAAAGGGAAGCATCAGGGCTTCTGACCATAGACAGCCACCCTGGAGACTCAGCTGTAACAGGGCCTGGAAATGAGCCACATTTGCTTTCCAGAAGCATTTGAGTTCCTTCCATTTCAAAAGAATGCATTCTGCATTTTTCATACACATACCTATTTCACAGATTTCCTGAGCAGATTCTCAAATCATCTTTAAAGACAATTTTGAACAAATGCAGAGCAAACAAGAGGCTGAGTTTCTGCAGCATACGGTTCCATTGTGTACTTATGGGTGACTGTGTATCCATCTGGATTGGCACCTTACACCAACATTCATACAGAATAGAAATACGTCTGAGGAGAGAAGAGTATGGATAGATATAAAATATAGGATATTTTAGGATATATATATATATATATACATATGATATATCTCTATATATATGTATATATATTTGTGATAAATATAGGATAGGATATAGGATAAAATGTAGGTTTACACACACATGTACATGTGTGCACACATTTATTAAAAAATAAGGACAGTATATTGAAAATGTAGTTCTTAGCAAAGAGTATGGAGAAACAAAATTTCCTGGAGTCTTAGAGGATCTCTGCTGAGAGGTGGGATGAGAGAGAGACAGAGAGACAGAGACAGAGATGGACATAGAGATTGGGAGAGACAGAAAGACAGACAGACAGACAGACAGAGAGAGACAGAAACAGAGAGAGAGAGAGAGAGAGAGAGAGAGAGAGAGAGAGAGAGAGAGAGAGAGAGAGAGAGAGAGAGAGAGGGAGAGAGGGAAAAGGAGAGGGAGAGAGAATAGTTGGAGGCACACTGAAGTCCTTGGCTATGCAGAGATAGCTGTCTAGTTAGCTACAAAACTAGCTAGCAGAAAATTGTCAGAATACCTGGGGGAAAAGGAACTTCAAGAAAGGACTGAAAACAAAAGTCTTAAATAAATTGAATGAGGAAAAAGTCTCAATACTTCCTGCACTGTGTAGGTTATTGTCTCTTTCTAACTACAATACACATCAATATTATTGACATTCCTTATTTCCCATGGCAAGGATGTATATAAGGTGTTCTTTTGCTGAGTGTTTCTCTCTCTGTTTTTGCCCATCTGTTTTGCGTTGAAAACATCTCCATATCACTGTCAATTATAAATTCCCTTATTGGCAATTCTCCTGCATTTGACTGTTTGATAAATTGCAGGCTCTCCATTTGTTTCTTTTTCTATATTTACAAAAGAAATTTTATGAATTATTTAAGTGCCAAAGCATACTGAGGAAGAGCAAAAGGGACACCTAAGTGCATTTTACCAGGTACCTGACTATAAACTTAGCAGTTTTGGAGCAGCTAGTCCTGTCATTCTTTAAAAACAATCCTGGGTAGAGTCAGATTACTGGTCTGTTTATTTTTGTCTTCATAATCATAAGGACTTGTCCTTCTCTATTTTATTCTTCTTTCTGTTAACTAAGACATTTAACAGTCAATGTAACTAGATGGAAGCATCTTTTCATGAGGAAGGCAATTGGTGGAAGATTAGTAATGTTTTTTCTTCACTTTTATGACTACTTTCCCAGTTAGTCTTACTTAGTAGTGATGCCAATTTAGGTCAAATTAAAGGACCAAATTAGCCCTGCAGGATCATTATTATTCTCTCTCTCACCATGATGATGCCATCAAGAAACCTGGAAAGAGGAACTGTTAAACTAGGAGCCAACTTAACACTTTCTAAAGCCCCCCTGAGAGGCACATACAGTAGTACTACAAGTTTGAACTGAGTTACCTCCTATTTAGCTGCAATTTCTTGGACCTGGATTGAATCAGATTCCCCCTTAAGGTTCCCCATTTTGTTAAGAAGAATGGTGTTTTCTATCACCAGAACATCTCTACCAATTTAGAATTGGACCTCTTGGGATTTCTGGCTCAAGTTCTTCTGGCTATTGAATAGTCTGGGCTGACTTTGAGCCAATCAGAAAGCCTGTTGATTACTAGTATTCTTTTGTTGCTCCTTTGCATTAATTGAATACTTGCTCTATTCCTAGGATTGTGTAAGGCCCTGGAAATACAAAAAGAAAAATGAATTCATCCCTGCCCTCATGTAGATTATTTTCTCCTGGGAAGGACCACGTCATACATAGAAAATGAATGAACAAGAGAAGGAATGCAAAATATTCTTTGAGAAATGATGATAGTGTTGAATTATGTTCATTTCCTTGTGATTATCCTTATTCTTCCCCTTTTTTATGGATTTCAGATAGAAGTTGTCATGGAATAAACATATGCATAATATTGTTCTTTGATATTTATCCATATACATTTCTCTTACCTGGTCTAATAAGAATAAGGAAAGTCCTCTTGTAGGAAGTGATACTTGAGGACAGCAAAGTTGCAGGAGGCAGAATTCAGGAGGGATAGCATTCATAAACAGTTATTCCTTTAATATTGATACCTTCCCCCAAACAGCTGCAATATATTGAAGACTGACCTAAGAAATTAAATAGGAATTTGGGGGGAAGTTTTTCATAAGACACAAGAAGGCCAGCAGACTACATAGAGCCTATGACCAAACACTTAACCCAAATTTTCCAATAAGGTTTTATGAACAGCCCATAAAAGAATACTATCCCCCCCCAATCAAATTCTTGTCTCTGGTATGAAGAGAATGCCAAAAATTTTAAGGAAATATTCTAGATTTTTTGGGGGGTGGGGGTCACAGTTCCCCTATTCCCTGAAGGGGAAGGGATAACTGTATAATCCCTTTAAGGTCTCATATATTGACAAGGTCTTTTTTCTGCACTCAGAAACAACCAGAGCAACTCTAAACTCTTTCACCATCAGTTCATCATGTTATTAATCTTCTTTCTTCAAGCCCAGTGGCAGCCTAATGTCTATCCTTTGTAATGCATCTCAGGAATTATCCATATTTTTCTCCTTCTCCCTCTCCCTCTCCCCTTTCCTCCATCCACCTCTGTGTCTGTCTGTATGTCTCTCATAAACTCAGCTTCTAACCCAGAATAAAAACAGAGATATCTATTTTAAAATTTTTATTATTTATTTTTAATGTATGAAATAAAACAAGCATCCCAGTAACATACTATATTAAAAAATATGCACATGAAGCTGTAAATCTATTATGTACAATTTGCTATTCTTTTAAAGTATATAATAAAGGTATCATGCAAATTTCTTTTTTTCCCTTCCCTTACCTCTTCTCCCATAGTGTAATTTTTCCTCTCTGTTCAGAATTATAAACTAATTTGCTTGGACAAAATCACTGTTAATGCTCATGATTTGTTCGCAGTAGGAAGTCATGTTAAAATAGGCAAAAATATTCATACAAGACATAAACGATCTTGATGGGGTTTAGAAATAGAATCATCCCTTCCTCTTCTCCATGTTCCTCCAAGCTGGTCCTAGTTGCATTGAAAAAGAAATAAATTGAGATTTGAACTAAGGATAACATTTCCCATCATTGCATTCTGGCCATATAGAGAAAAGAAAATTGCTCTTGACTGGATTATATTCTCTGCAGCTACCACAACTGCTATAACATCTGTTTCAGTCTTGTGCTCAATTCTACTACCACTCCTCCTATGTCTCTGTCTTCCTTCTGTATTGTGTCTTCATATGTTTGCTTTTTGCTCCTGAATTTCTGCCTCTTCTCAGTACTCCAAAACTGAGTGGAAGACTTTTTATAGTCACCTAAACCCCCAACCAAGGTATTCAGAATTTAGCTTGCCCTACATCACACAGATAATAATTAGCAGCAGCCAGATGTGAACTCAGGTCTTCCCAGCTCCATACCTAGGGAGCAATCCATGTGTCACTTCTTTTTATTATTATTATTGATATTGTTAATAATGATGGCTATATTCTTTTCCTTTTTATACTGGTTCTGTAACTTCATTTTCAGTGACAAACTTGTCAATGTATATTGATGTCTTCCCTCTAAAACTCTAGTTTTTGACTGCAAGTCTTAGAGATTTGAGAGGTTAAATGACTTGCCTGGGAGTCGCATCACTGATAAATGTCAGAGGCTTCTCCTGGTTTCATGTTGACTATACCACATTGCCTTTAATGAATGATGAGGATAATGCTGAATAATGTTCATTTCCTTGTGATTATCCTCATTCCTCACCCTTTAATGTATTTCAGATAGAAGTTGTCATGGAATAAATCTATGTATTATATTGTTCTTTTATATTTATCCATATGCAGTTCTCAGATCTGTTCTAGAATTAGAGACTCACCTAGGTGGAGAAGATCTAATATATTACTTTCTTCAACTCTCTCATTTTACAGATGATAAAACTAAGGCCCAGAGGAATGACTCTCCAAAGTCACAACGAGGCAAAGCCAGAACTTGAACCCAGGTCTTCTTGTTCTGTTTTCACTATGCTGTGCTGCATGTAATGTTAAGGATGATGATTCTCAGTATCATTGTTAGCTTCCTTCAGTCTTCTTTCCTTTGTGACACTGCCTCTTCTGCACATGGTAGCAGTAAGCCCTTTACTTCCTGATTAGCTGGAACATCAAGATCCTTGCCATACACATAATTTGTCTTTAATGAATAAAAATGGTTTGATCTTTCAGATATACCAATTATAATGATCTATGAGAGAGATCCACCTGCACAACTAGAAATATAAGTGGCACTTTTGGCTTCTTCCTAATGACAGTATCGCCAGTATGCCATTAGTATACACTTGCAGGATAATTATTATTTAAAAAATCCATAAAACAAAAACACATCAAATCAAAGAAGGGAAACTGTGACTTTTAAGGTGGGTTGACAACAACAGCTTTAGCTAGGTGTTAAAGCTAATGCATGTCACAACATCTGCTCAACAACTTCAAAAATGTCTTTTCTATGTGTGGTTGATAAAATATCCCTAGAAACAGAAACAGAAAGTCTCTTGGAGCGTAAAATCTTTAGTCTTATGGCAGATGGTACTTACACCCTCCCTGATGCATTTTAAGGCAATTTTAACGGAATAATAACTAATAATGATGTAATTAATATAGTACCTTTCCCCTAGGAATACCAAATACTTGAGGAACATACAATTAACTTTTAATAATGTAATTAATTCAATTATGTACAAATATAATTAACAGAGGAGAAACAATATGGCTCAGTGCAGAGAGTCAATTCAATCCAACCAGCATTTATGAAGCTCTTGCTGTGTACCAGGCACTGTGCTATGCATGAGGGATGAAAAGAAAGGCAAATATAGTAGCTACAGTCTAATGGGGGGAGTCAGCATGCAAACAAATAAGTAAAAGTGAGAGAGAGAGAGAGAAAGAGAGAGACAGAGAGAGAGACAGAGAGAGAGAGAGAGAGAGAGACAGAGAGAGAGAGAGACAGAGAGAGAGAGAGAGAGAGAGAGAGAGAGAGAGAGAGAGAGAGAGAGAGAGAGAGAGAAAGGGAAGGAAAGAGGAGAGAGAGAGGGAGAGAGAGATGATAGATAGATGATAAATAGGTGATAGATAGATAGATAGATAGATAGATAGATGATAGATAGATCTCTTTTTATTTAAGTAAATTGATCAACAGACAGGTGAGTATATTTGAAGATAATCAACAGAGAACTGTCCTTGGGGTCAGAAAGACCTGGGTTCTAGTCCTACTCTGACACATACTATCTGTGAGACCCTATACAAGTAACTAAACCTCTCAGGGACCCAAGAATCTGTTTAAGGAAGCAAGACACAGAGCAGAAACTTATCTGTATTGGAAGAAATTTGTTACTTAGAGTTTTCCACGGTGATGAAATCACAGGTTCTGCCAGCTATGTGGTGCAGTGGGCAGAATTCTGGACGTGGTCTCAGGAAGACCAAGTTGAAAACTGTCCTCAGACACTAGTTATGTGACCCTGAGGAATTTTCTTAACCATTATTTGACTGTTTCCTCAACTGCAATATGGGATTCTTAATAGCAACTCTTCCCAGGGTTGTTGTGATGATGAAATGAGGTAATGTTTGTAAAGTGCTCAGCGCAATACCTGGCACATATTAATTGCTATATGAATGCTAGTTATTGTTTATTATTATTTTTTTAAATGATATTTAATCTTTAAACATGGCATGCATGATTTTAGGATAGGAATTGGAACTAGAACTGTCATTTCATTTGGTACAGGGAACACCCAGAAAAGCAAACTTCTTCTAACGATAAATTTAAATTGAAAAATAACCAAGGATTTATGTTAGCGAAATATACTTTTACTGCTCTGTCAGATTAGATTAGTTTAGGTTAGGTAGAGACAGACCGACAGAGACCAAACTTATTATTTTGTTTTATATAAGGAATTTCTGGATGAGGAAACTCCTAGCTTTCTAGGTCAGCAGTTCTCAACCTGTGGGTCGTGACCCCTTTGGGGGTAGAAAGATCTTTTCACAAGGGTCAGAGGGGTCACCTAAGGCCGTCAGAAAACACATATTTCTGATGGTCTTAGGAACTGAGACACTGCTCCTCTATCTCTCTCCAGGCTAGTCTGCCCAAGTACAGATACACCCATATAAGAGTATTAAAGGGTCACGGCTTTAGGAAGGTTAAGAACCATGGTTCTAGGTCAACAATTGTTCTGTAGCCTATAGTCTTAGAGAGTTGCTTAGAGTTTGGAGAAGTTAAGTCACACAGTATGGAGATGGGATACCACTGAGCTTTCTGACTTTTGTTGAGGCTTTCTGACTAGAGCTCTGTCCTTTACATCATGATACTTCATGTCTTAGAAAGTATAGGAAAAAAGTTAGAGAACAGTATACTTCCTTTGTGGTTGAGCAAAAGAACAAAGTGAAAAAGGAGTTCAATGACAAAAATAAGTCCAAATAACTCATTGTAAATGGCACATTTGGAAGGGTATTCTCTACAGCACTGGGAAAATAACATAGTGAATATTGTTTTAGGCTTGGTGTCAAGAAAAAATAAGTCTAAATTCTGCCTTTAACATTTAGTACCTCTCTGAGTCTCAGTTTCTTTATTTGTACAATGGAAGGCTAATAATAAGCCATACATCACAGCATTGCTGTTGAGGATCAAATGAGTTAACATATAAAATACTCTACATGATTTAAAGTGCTATATAATATTATTATTTCTATAATTACATCACTGTTTCCAAGAGTACCAATTACAATTTATATCTAATGTTAAGAAAATAAATTGTTTATAGGGCAAGTCATGTAAGTTGTGAAATGGGAAAAATGACAGCATTTTGATACTTTTTCCAAACCAGTAAATATTGCTAAAATTTTACTGAATACAATGACCTTGACCAAATAGATCCCATATTTAAGAAAACTATATGATAAGAAACGTCTGGAGAATAGAAAACACTGGGCTTCTGTGGTATAAAGAAAATGATACTTTAAAGAAGTATTTTTCTTAAATAGATCAAATGGTTCTGAAAAATATTGACTCTTTTATCCATGTGACTATGTTGGAATTAAGAGACAAACAAGCAAAAAGTGGAGTAGCTATAAACATGATCTTGCTTGGTAAGACATAAAGGACTCTCTTGAGTGTTTGAGAATGGAATAAAGCCATGGGAACCTGAAATTTCTCCAATAAATCAATATATAATTGATGCTGGCACAAGGACTGGGAATAAATGGATCGAACAGCATGGAACAACTTTATTTCTGTGTCTTCCCTTTGAAGCCCAATCAATCTATTTCATACAATGTTCAGATCCAGGAAACTCAGCCTGGAAACCAAAACATTCAAAGCTGAACAGTTTCTAAACAAGAGCCCCAAGGAGAAATTAATTACTATCTCACTGCCAAAAGGAACACAAAATCAAAGGTCTTGGGTTAGGTGCCACTCCTGAAATAACAAAACAAAGCTGTTTGTTCGTTCCATTTTGGGATTGTTTCACAGAGCCTGGTCAGAATGGCTTCAAGACTTCATGAATCTCCATAGGAAACATCCACTGGTAGATGATGTAGAAAGGAGGACCCATTTGATTCTTGTTTAATCCTGAACTGTTCTTTTAACCTCATTATGTGCAAATTGCTAGTATGTAGCTAGCATATTCATCCCATCAAGACCTATATTTTCCTGAAAAAGTAGCAGAATTCCCTCTACCATTTGTCAATTTAGAAGTCTGCACTTAGAAACCTAAGTCAAGCATTCAATCTTGCATGATATTGATGTTTCCTAGGATGAAGATTTAAAAAAAATAGAAATGATTACTTTAATAATACAAGCATCAAGAACATAACTGTTAATATCCCAGTCATCTGAATGTCTATTGAGCACATCACTAATATTAGAAGCTTAGAAAAGGAAAAAAATTGAATTCTCACTCAAAATTGGCACAGTTGTTCCCTACTCCATTATATAAGGTGATTTGTCTTGAGAGTAGCTAAATTTATTTTAAGGAAAATGAAATCTGCTATTTTCTTATTGTATAATATGGGATGGATGTTTTGGCATATAGCTTTGCTTATCTCACATGTTAGTAGCACTGAGATGATTTTATTAGTCTCTTCTACTGTCCCTCAAATAGCCAAAATCCTCTTCTTGTATGTAGGGAAAGAATTCTGCAAATTTAACTATGACTTAACTATATTTAGCACTACTTCATTGGTGCAAAAAATAAATTTGAAAATACAGAAAATATTTTAACCACAAATTTATAATTGTTGCACTTTGGAGAATTATTCTGGCATATAATTATTAAATGATCAGAGGCCAAAAAGCGTGCACCTTAAAAAAGCCTATTTACAATAGCATTGTATAGCTTTTGTTTGGGTTGATATTTTCAGAATGACAGCAGAAATTAAGATTTGAACACTTTAAAAAACTAGAAGGAACAATGGAATGATAATTATTCCAGAAGAAATAACACCAGAGAGATTTAGCATTAATTGATGAGCAGATATTTATGCTTTATACATCTAAAAAACCAATTTTGGTCATATCTTTGGTTTTTATATCACTCCTTCCTAATATATTCTTCCCTTGCCCCCAGCCTCACCCCTACTCAATACCACAGACATTCCTTCTGATAGAGAAGATGAAAGGAAGGGGAAAAAACAGTTCAGCAAAACCAATAAAAATGTGATACAATATTCCACATCCACAGTCCCCTACCTTTTCAAAGAAAAAGGAAGGATATATTCTCATTTTTCTTCTCCAGGATCAAGCTTATATAATTATGTAATTACACAACTTTTAGTTTAAATTTTTTTCTGTTTACATTTTTATAGTCTTTATGAAAATTTCTGGTCCTGCTTATTTCATTTTGCATCAGTTCATGTCTTCTGAAATTAATCAGTTCCTTACATTTGTTATTCTTATTGCATTATCTTTTCAACACATTAATGATGAAAATTGGTTACAATTTCTCATTTTTTGATTGATAAAAATATTTTCTTAATTCTAGGACCATGATCTATACCACTCATAGGTTTTTGGAAAGTATTATGTGCTATTAATTATAATTACCAAATAAATTCTTGTTGTATTGACAGCAACATTTATCCCTTCCTCCAATTATATATATATATATATATATATATCTGTATATGTATGTATGTATGTATCGACACACATGTATGTATGCATATATACTTGTATACACATACATATACACATTTGTGTACACGTATGCAGACATGCGTGTATGTATATTCTATTGATATAAATTGAAATAAAATATCAACCCTTAGTCTCATATTCATGATACTTGGCATAACGAAAATGATATAATTTGGTATTCACAGAGACTATAATGGTTCTGTTTCTTATTCATTGTTATTTCCTTACCAGGTATGTTCCATGGAATCAACTTTGATTGATTTCACTGAGCCTACAAATTTGTCCATTAAGTAAACAAGGGGAAGAAGTTGTGACCACACTGCTTACCTCTGGCCTAAAGAGGACCATGCTTTAGCAGAGTGAAGTTTATCAGAAAGAGGTTTAGAGGAGATGACCCATAATCATGACTGAACTTCAGTGTTAACTAGAGACAGTCACTGTCACAAAGACAAAAGCCTTGAGAAATAAGATTGAATTAGACAAATGAACAATTTTGGCATTCTAAAAGCACTGTCTTCAGTTGGATTACATGTCTATCCTTGATGAAGCAGTTTTGACATTTAGTAATCACTAAGAATGTGGCAAAGGAAGAAACTGAAGCCCTTAGAGGAGAGGCTGCATTTGTTTAAGCTTATACTTGTAGGTAGCATAAAAGATAAGATTTGAATCTAGACTCTCTGACTCGGGAGCCAAAGCTCTTTCCACTGTACCAGGTGGTGTCTCTGATCGTAAACTCTCCCTTTAATGCATTATAGAATTTCATTCAGAAATAAATTCAGGTTAGTAAGCATATGACTTAACTGCTTTCTTAAATTTAGCATTTTGTAAATTACATGTAAACAGTTTTTAATATTCATTTTTATTTGTTTCACATTTTCTTTCCCTGACATCCCTCCCCCACCCACTAGGAAAACAAGCACCATGATTATCAAGTATATATATGAAATCATATAAAACACATTTCCCTATTAGCTGTATCACAAAAAAGCAATATGTGTGTGTATATATATGTATGTATGTATATGTGTGTCTGTGTCTGTGTCTGTGTGTATACACATATATAAAATTCAATTTGCACTGAGTGTTTATCTGTTTTCTCTTTGGCAGTAGATAGTAATTTTTCATCATGAGTCTTTTGGAATTGACTTTGATCATTGTATTAATCAAAGTAGTTAGGTCTTTCACAATTGATCATCATTACAATATCATTGTTTCTGCACACAATGATTTCCCAGTTCTCATTTCAATTTGCATCAGTTAATATAGGTCTTACCATG
This sequence comes from Pseudocheirus occidentalis, assembly GCA_028646575.1. NCBI lineage: Eukaryota > Metazoa > Chordata > Mammalia > Diprotodontia > Pseudocheiridae > Pseudocheirus > Pseudocheirus occidentalis. The sequence continues at coordinate 19,547,656 of CM053600.1, read as the reverse complement.
CTTTTTTCCTCCTGAAATCATCCCTCCCCCCATCATTTCTTATATCACAATAGTACTCTATTACAATCATATACTGCAACTTCTTCACCCATTCCCCAATTGGAGAGCATCCCCTTAATTACCAATTCTCTTTTACTGTAAAATGAGCTGCTATAAATATTTTTATATGTATATGTCCTCTTCCTTTTCCTTTGATCTCTTTGGGATACAAACCTAGAATTGCTATTTCTGTGTTAAATGGTATGTAGAATTTTATAACCCTTTGGGAATAGTTCTAAATTGTTCTCCAGAATGAATGGACCATTTCACAAATCCACCAATAGTTTATTAGTATAACTATTTTCCTTTATCCCCTCCCATATTTGTCATTTCTGGTACAAGTGAGTTGGTACCTGGAGTTGTTTTACTTTGCATTCTTTTAATCATACTGATTTAGTGCATTTTTTCATGTGGCTATTGATAGCTTTGATTTCTTCTTTTGAAAACTACCTGTTCATATCCTTTAACCATTTATCAATTGCTTAATGCCTTTTATTTTTATAAATTTGACTCAGTTCCTTTTTATATTTCAGAAATTAAGAGAGTAACTTTTCTTAAAAATAGTGTTACTTCGTTGTCTATGGTACCTTTTAGGAAAAATATAGTTCCCCTGATTATCTCTTTTATTTAGGTCAATTTTTCCTTTTGTTTTGCCTTGATGGCTATCCCTGCCTTTTTTTGTTATCACTTCAGCTAAAGCATAATAGATTCTGTTCCAGCCCTTCATTTTAACTCTGTGTGTATTTGTTTCAAACATGTTTCTTTTGAGCAATACATTAGTGATTCTAGTTTCTAACTATTCTGCTATCTGCTTCTGTTTCATGGATGAGCTCATCCCCTTTGCTTTCACAGCTATGATGACTAATTGTTTATTTCCCTCCATCCCAATTTCTTGCTTATCCTTCTCTCTCTTTTTATCTTGTCCCTCTTCAAAAGTCTATTTTACTTCTGACTGCTACTTTCATTAATCCTTTCGCTTTGATCACTCCTCCATATCTCTTATCTCTCTCTCTCTCTCTCTCTCTCTCTCTCTCTCTCTCTCTCTCTCTTCTCTTCTCTTCTCTTCTCTTTTTTCCTTATTGGATAAGAGATAATTCTATAGCTAACTGTGTGTGTATGTACATACTTTCTTCTTTGAACTAAATCTGATGAAGATGAAGTTCAAGCATTGCTTGTTCCCCCTTCATTTCCTCTTTCACTATAAAAGCTCTTGTCGACCTCTTTTATGTGATAAAAACTTCCTCATTCTATGGCTATCTTTGTCCTTATCCCAGTGCATCTCTCATTTTCACTTCTTCATTTTTATATTTTGGGAGATCATCCCAACATAATCTACTCACACTCATACCATCTATCTGTGTAGACAATCTAATAATGATAAAGTTCTTTGGAGTTACATGTATCATCTTTCCATCTAGGAAGGTAAATAGTTTAACTTTATTGAGTCCCTTAAGATTACTCTTCCCATGTTCACCATTTTATGCTTCCCTTAAGTCTTGCGTTTCAGTGTCCAAGTCTGTACTCAACTCTGGTCTTTTCACTCTTAGTACTCAAAAGTGCTCTATTTCATTAAATGTACATTTTTCACACTGAAAGGATTTTACTCAGTTTTTCTGAGTAGATTATTGTTGGTTATAATTCTAGCACCTTTGCCACTGGAATATCATATTCTAAATCTTCTACTTCTTTAATGTAGAAGCTGCTAAATCTTGTGTGATCCTGACTGTGGCTCTACAATATTTGAATTGTTTCTTTTTGGCTGCACTCAACATTTTTATGGTCTTTTTGTTGTTGTTGTTTACTTATTTTTGTAGCACATTTCTTGACTTTGAACTTTATGTTAAAGTTGAGCTCTGCTCACCTGGATGTGGAGAAGCACTGTTCTTAATTTCAGGGTTCTTTGTGCTGCTGTCTACCGAGTTAATTTTGGGGAATCTGGGATTTTTTTTAATGCTTCCAAAGTGGTGTGATCCAATGAGAGGTGAACATATGTATGCCATCGATCTCTGATATGTGTTCTGGTCTTTACTCAGGAAGGGTACCTGCTGCCCTCCAGTCATAAGCAGTGTTCCTCTTTTCCTTGAAACTGCAATCAGGGCTCTTTCTCCCTTGTGAATGACCACAAGCACTTCTCTCTACCCTGGAACTGTGATCCAGAATTGTGTATGGGCAATAGAGATGCCAATCAGCACAAGTGGCACCTAGTGACAGCAAAGAGTTCCTGTAATCTCTTTCTGAGTAGTTGTCTGACTTGCTTACCATCTCCTAGCTGAGAGTTCTAAAAGTTGTTGCTGATGCTGCCATTATTGCAGTTCCCTCTAAGCCTCGTTGCTGGTGCTGCTGATGAGCCAGGGGTCACTACTAACCCATTATCATAGACCTCTTTTGTCTGCTTCCTCAATTATCTTAGGCTGGATAAAATATCCTTCTAACTTTTTGTTGACTCTGTTCCTTCAAAATTTGAACTAAGGAGTTATTTTTAAAGTTGTTTGGAGGGGAATTAGAGAATCCAAGTGGGTTGCTGCATGTACTCCCATCATCTTGGCTCCACTCTTTTCCATTCTGCTTTTGAATTTATGATATTCTCTATGTTATATTATTTTATTTGAATCTCACAATAACCTGTGAGGGTTCAGAGACATTGAACGACTTGCCAATGGTAACACAACTAGTAATTGTTGGAGACAGGACTTGAACCCAGGTATTCCTGATTACAAGTCTAGTACTCTATCTGTTATACTAGGTTGGATCCTGCAAATTCAACTTTTAGTAATTTATTTGCACATTATACATACATACTATATATATGTAATATATACACACACATACATATACACACATCTAAATACATATACATAAAATATATGTGTATATACACATATACATACATATAAATATATACACACATATAAATATGCATATACATATGCAGACATATATGTGTATGCATATATATGTATATACAGATACATACACATATACACATACATATACATATATACATACACACATATGTGCTTGCTGCAGAAATTTCCATCTATTTAGTCCTGGCCCCAATCCTTCATCTCCTGTGTAATCTCAACTCAAGTGTTTGGTTCTGTCTCTAATTGCTTCTTGCCCCACAGTCCAGGGGTGGAACTAGTGGAGATGGGACAGATTTAATCAGAAATAATAAGCTAGAGAACCTGTTTGCTCTTTCATATTTACTGTCAATCAACTCCTACAACTGCCATTAATGGGTAGGTATCTGCTTAGTAAGCTCTTGTAATAGATAGAGGGACATGATCCTTAATTGGTGATTAGCTGCAGCAGCTATGCCACATAAAAGGTGATATAACTGAGTAATGACCATCTCTGTCCCCCAGGAGTCACTTGGGGCAGAGACCTAGGCTGATGAGCCATCAATGTCTAGTTTGGTAGGAGCTTGAGATGTTTTTGAGATTGAGCCCCAGAGAAATCACCATTAAAATGGGAGGAGTAAGAATGTGAATAATACAGGGAAATAAGGAGAAAAAAGATTGAAATTACCAAAGATCTCAGGATGAAGAAGATTCAAAAGACCTAGAATATAAACAAATAAATCAACATGGAAAACAACAGATGGAAATATGACCTTCAGACCTAGTAAAAGAACCCAGCTATATACAAACGAATACTGAAAAACAAAGGAAAATGATCCAACGCTTGAGATAGAGGGGCATGTGGAATTTGAGGAGAACACATAACCACAGTAGGATGCTCCTGAATATTTTAAGTGAGAAATAAAAATTCTTAGAACAGAGATTATTCCCTGAAGAGCAAAAATAATTGGCCGAATGGAAAAACTTGATTCTATGAAATCAAATCTCAATAAAGAAACAAAAAAGAGAACAATGAATTGGATAGGCAAATTTTCACATGTGAAAGAAAATCTAGAAGAAAAAAGGTAAAATAACAATTAAAAAAGAAAAATATGCCTAGTCTAATCTCTAGTGACATTTTAGACATTATTTAAAATCTGATCATGGTCCAGTTTTTATGTGAACCCATTCCCTACTGCTCCCAAATGATTATCATTTCTTCCTCTCCTAAATTTCCCACGGACTTTGTTCATGCACCTCTTATGTACTTACTGTAATTAATGTAAGATAACATCAAGGCCCAGGACAAACATGCAGTTATATGCTTCCTCCAGTTGTGATCCTAGGATAAACTTAGCTAGTAACATTGTACTCAAGAACCCAGTACTGCCTCCCATGGAAAAAATATCAAGAACTTCTAGGCTAATGAAGGCAAAGATTTTTCTGTATCAGATTCAGAGACCATCAGGCAGAGCAGGCATCTTTAAGACTGAGATCTCCTCTTCCTACAAAGATTTCCTAGAAATCTCAGAACTTTCCTATTATATGGAAGTATTTGATAACAAGCTTTTCTCAGAGTATTATTTATCCTTCTGGGAGATAGTCTCATTAAGGATTCTGACCTTGAGTGGTCACCTTCAATAACATTCTCTCAGCTTCTTAGAAAAAAACCTCATCTTATAACCATGAATTTGTCTGTTCTATCAACTGTTCACCCATTAAGCTACAATGAAAACAATCCCACACAAGAATAGTCAAATGGCTTTCACTTCATAGGATAATGAGATTTAAAGCTAGAAAGAATTTAAATATATTCTGCTCTAATCCCCTATATTTATTTTTGAGGAAACTGAAAAGTTAATAATCTGCCCACCACTGAATCCTAAAACACTCTACCCATGATTATTACAAATTTACTAGTTCCTCATTCTGATAACCTTCTCTCAGTCCTCGCCCTCCTTCACCTATCTCTTTATCATTCTTAACACTTTTAACTATCCTTGTCCCTTGAGTGCTCCTCATTTGTTTTCCTTGGCACAGTTCTTTCTTGATTCTCATATGATTTTTACTCACTCTTTTGCTGGATTACTATACATGCCCCAATCCCTCAATGTAGCCATATCCTAGATCTCTGTCCTTTATCCATGCATCTTTTTTCTATCAGGGGTGGGAAAACTGAAACCTCAAGACCAAATGTGGCTCACTAGCTTCTTCTCTGGAGTTTGGATTCAGTTAAAGGGCCACACTTGAGGACCTAATGGGCCACATGTGGCCTTGAGGTCACTGGTTCCCTTCCCCTGTAATCTATACTCTCCCCTTTAAACTTCCTCTGCTCTTATATCAGAGTTCAAATACCATTCTAAGGCAAATTACCTCCAAGCCTCTATTTCCAGTCATAATCCTACCAAAATCCAGTCCCACAATATTTACTGCCAAAATGGAAATTATTATCTTTTCACATTAGCTGATCTCTCCTCAAAATTTTCTAATTAATGTTGAGGGCAAAAATATACTTCTAGTCATCTAAGTTTGAAGTGTTGGTGTTATCCTTGATCCTTTCCTCTCCCTGTTCTCTCCTTTCCATCCCTATATCAATTCATATATCAAGTACTGCTGATTTTTTATCCAAAATAGTTCTCACATGTTATCTAGTTAAGTTACCACACTAGCTAAGACCCATGTCATGTCTTACATGCGTTTCTTTAATAGCTCCCAAATTGATATGTCTACTTCTTGTCTTTCCTGTCTCCAATCCATCCTTCATAAAGACAGCAAAATAATCTTCCTACAACACAGATCTGACTGTATTGTTTGAAAGTCTTCAGTGGCTCCACATTTCTTGTCACATATAATATAAACTCTTCAAGAATACCACATGCATATTAAATCATAGCACACAATTAATAACTTGAAAATAATACCAGAAATGTTGTATAATATTTTATAGGTACAAAGCAAACAGCACACACTGTAACTAACCCTTGAACCAACTCTGAGAGTAAGACAATACAAATAATAAACTAATTTCACACATGAGAAAATGGGTACAGAGTGGCAGAGTGAGTTTTTCAAGGTCATATAAAAAAAACTAAGGGATTCGTGGGTAAAATATAAGTCAACAGTGCCATGCGGAAGCCAAAAAGTTAATGGAATTCAGGGATTCAGGGCTGAATTAAGAGGCTTAGTGTGCAAATGTGTGTGTGTGTGTGTGTCTACACACACATATGCCCACGTTTATAAATTGTAGGAAGTGGAGATGTCTGTATGGGAATGAGAAAATTTAGCAGATGAAAGAATGTCATGTGTGAGGAACAGCAAAGAAACCAATGTCTCTATAAAGTATGTAAAGGAGCATAAGGTATAAGGAGACTGGAAAGGTAGGAAGGGGCCATTATAAAGTGATTTATAAGCAAAACAAAGGATTCGATATTTGACATAAATATAAGGAGGCAGTAAGCAGCCACTAGAGTTTATTGGATGGCATGGTCAGGCTTGTGTTTAAGGAATATCAATTTAACAGCTGAGTGAAGGATGGACCAGGATGGGGAGAGACAAGTTAGGAAAACCAATAAGTAGGGTATTTCAATAGCCCAGGGATGAGGCAATGAGAGTCTTTACCAGGATCATGACAATAACAGAGAAGTGAAGGGGACATGTGCAAGAGATTTTACTAAGGTAAAATAGACAGATTTTGGGAACAGATTGAATTTGGGTATATGTATGAGGATAACTTAGGTTGTCAGCAGTGACAGCTGGGAGGATGGCCATATTCTCCACAGTGATAGGAAAGGTAGGAAGAGGGGAAGGTTTAAGCAGACATATAATGAATTCAATGTTGGACACATTAAACTTAAGATGTCTAGTTTGATATGTCCACTACATATTTAGAGGTATGAGAATGGAGTTCAGGAGAGATGTTACGGCTGGAAGAATAAACATGAGAATGTCTGTCTAGAAGCGATAGTTGAATCCCTGGGAGCTGATAAGATTATCAAGTGAAAGGGAGAAGAGAAAACGTCTAAGACAAAAGATTTGGGAAGCCTTTAGGATTAATGGAGACATGCCCTGGGTGAAAGTCCAGTAGAGTCTAAGAAGTAGAGATCAGATAGAAGAACCAGGAGAGAGCTGTCATACAAACCTACAGAAAAGAGAATATTAGAAGAGGATGATTGACAGTATCAAAGACTGTAGAAAGATCTAATGGGAAGAGAAAAAATGTGAAATGGAGTTTGATGTATCACTCTCTACACGCTAAATATCCCAATAGACTTTTGTGAAGCACTGAGCAGTATGAGTTCTTGGGAGGAGAGACATGTTTCTTTTGGCTACAATAGTAGATGAAACCTTTGTGAAAAGGATCATGGGTTTATGTAAAGGCATCACTTGTTCTCAAGAAACTGTATATCTAGTAATGAGTAGCTTCTCCTGGGGAGAGATACCGTTTACAGAGAGGAAACTCTATCCATTTTTTACAAGGTGAATTGACTCATAGGCTTTTAATAGAAAAGACTTTGTTTTTTTTTAAAGGAGAAAGAAAGCTGGACACTATATATGCTAAACTCTCTCTCTCTCTCTTTCTGTCTCTCTCTTTCTCTCTCTCTCTCTCTCTCACTCTCACTCTCTTTCTCTCTCTCCCCCCATCTTCTCTCAAAGTTGAGTATGAAAGGGTATATCCAACAATGAGGAGGAAAATAAAAACATTTCACTATGATCTGATTGCTAACCTTCTTCTACACACTATAGGAATGGATAGTTCTTTTAGGAAAGTGAAGAAAATGTTCCCTTTTAAAATTTGGAAGACATTTAATAGTGAAGGAAGGAAAGATTGCTTTCAAAATAAGTATTCACCAAATTAATTCTTTTTGTTCTTTCAGTAAAGGCATCTGTGATTTGGTAGGCCCTCAGGTATGAGTTTAATTTTGTTTGTTCATGATGTATGATTACAGAACAATGTTATTTCTGAAAAACCCATCAAAATATAATTAAAAAGTTGGCAGAAGTGATGTCTCATCTCTGGCTTTGTTTATTTTTTTTTAATAAAAACAGAAAAGCCCCAGTTGTGCTCTGCCTGAAATACAGTGACCATAAACAAAGGTAGTGAGCACATACACATTTGGAAAATTACCCAACTCTCTGCACATTCCCTGAAAATGACAATGATCTTTTGTTCTGTCATAGAACCTCATTAAGGAAAAACCACGCCTACTGGGTCTGTCTTATTAAAAATATTATTCCATTTTATTCTTGCCTACATGGAATGCTTTTATTTTTTTTAAAGTTAAATGCTATTTTCTTACCCTCTATATCATGAGGCAAACATTTTTTCTATTTATAAATCTTTTTTGAGTACTCAAATGTTAAAGGGATAATGATCCTTCTCACTCAGTCCTATCCAATCAAACAAATAAGTATTGCCCATTTACTGTGTTAAAGACATTGTGTTAAAGGTACTGTGGTAAGCTCTGGAGATACAAAGAATTTTTTTGGAAGGAGGAAGGCAAGGCAATTGGGTTTAAGTAATTTGCCGAAGGTCAAACAGCTAGTAAGTGTCAAGTATCTGAAGCCGGATTTGAACTCAGGTCCTCCTGACTCCCAGGCTGGTGCTCTATCCACTTTGCCACCTAGCTACCCCTAAAGAATTTTTTAAAAAATAGTCTCTGACTGCAAGGAAGTTACACTGTACTGGGAGAATATAATATGCGAAACACATACATATACATATACACACATATATGCATAGATGTATGTTTGTATCTATCACCTATATACTTATATTCTTCAAGTAGAGGGTATCAGTATATACATATATCTATATCTGCTTACATACATATTGTTGAGGGAGCAAGCACTAGCACCAAAGGAGATCAGAAATTTAGAACTGGAAGGAACTTTAGAAGCTGTTGAATCTAGCCCCTTCATTTAAGGTGAGGAAACTGGAGCAAAGGGAGATGAAGTGACTTGTCAAGGGGACACTAATTGTAAATGTTAGAGTCTGGACTTTAAAGCCAAGCATGAGCAGCTTTCCAGAGGACTGCTGTTGTGAACAGCTTCAAGATTCTGATTACATAGTATAGTGAACTCTCTTTTTAGCAGTAAATTAGAGCAAATCATTAACAGAAAGCAAGGTACAGCATTCACAATGACCTAATAACTTATCATTAAAATGGCCACATACTTTTCACCGAAGTGGTCACATTGTTTTAAACAAGGTACATTCATTCAGTCATTTAGTAAATCCTTAATTCAATCATCCTTAAGGAGGTTTGCCTCCTTAAGGGACACAAAGTACAAAGGTCAAAGTTCTCCAGCTCTAGGTCTCAGCAAATCATAATCTCAGTCACTACTCAATACTCTCTTAAGGGGTGATGGGAAGTACAAAGGCCATCCACCCCCAGGTCACAAGTAAGTTACAATTTTATCAGTCAGCATTAAATACCCAAGGAGAGGTCTTTTCATCTTGACTCAAGGCAGGCTCTCAGCTTCCATTGTTCCTCTTCCATGGTCCCAGATCCTGCCTGAATCTAACCAACTAACACCTGAGTTCAAAGGGGAGACAGCTTCCAGTTCCTTGTCCAGCTCTCCATGCAATTCCTGCTCCACATTGAAGCTCCCAATGTCCAGTCCACCTCAAGTCCTTCACAGTTTCTGTTTCTGGGAAGAGAAAACTTAACAGAGCCACAACAATCTCTACACACATCAAGCTTAGCAGAATTACAATATTCACACATGGTCAGCACTATCATCTCAAGTTACTTTCTGCCTGTGAAATCAACATAGACTCAAAACAGACAAAGTACCAACACCACAGTCATGCTTCCTTTGGCAGCTCTGGCTGGCCCTTGGAAGTCTTTGATAGCTCTGGTTGGCTCTCAGAAGATCTCAGCAGGATTTCGGATGGCCCTCAGAAAAGGTTCCGCCACCACAAGTTCTGTTCTCAAAATCAAGATCACTTTCTCCCATCTGGGCCTCTCCCTCTGAGTCTCCACATAGCTTGCTCCAAGAAGCTCTGCCTCAGTTCTCAGTTCTCATTTTTCTTCTTAGTTCTTCTCCATTCTCAGTTCAGTCTTTAGTCCAGCAGTAACAGCCCAGCCTCTAGATGCTTGTGGAGAGAAATTCTAGCCTCTCTCAGTTTGGGGTTTTTCTTATATGAGGTATTAGCTCCTTCTCATTTTGCCCCTTCCCGTTACAACAGGAAATTCCTCCCACTGTGGGATTCACAAGTTGTGGATTATAATACTTGATACAACCACACTTGAAACAATGTGCAAAGTGCTTGCCAATACAAAGGGATCTTCAAGTTATATTACTATTACATGGACTTATACCAGTACTTTTGATTCCAGAGCTTTTTCTACTGTCCCATGGTTAGGAAAATCTTCAGGAAGCAGATGGAAAATGATCTTTGCAGTGAAGGATGCTAGGGCTTCTGGGAGATAGAAATGAAGAGTGAGTGGATTCCTGACACCAACCATAATCCTTACCTATACAAAAGTACAGAGATCAGTAGTGGAGAATTGAATTTGAGGAATGGTAAGTAGGAGAGTCTGGCCAGAACATAGAGTATCTGAAGTGGAATAATGTCCAATGGGCCTGAAAAGATAATGTGGAATTACCACCAACCTGAGGAGTTCATATTTTATACTGGAGGTGATAAGGAGATATGAGAATTTCTTGAGCCAGAAGTAATATGATTGGATAAACTTTAGGGAAATTATTTTGGTAGCAGTGTAGTAGATGGATTTCAGTGGAGCTAGATGAAAATGGAACCTGGTAATCTACTTAGAAAGCTGTTGAAGTAGTCAAAGTGGTGTATGAAGAGGATCTTAGTGATGATGTGGTCATCAAAGAAGTGAAAAGAGAAATTTAACAGTTCTACAGAGGTAGAATTGACAAGACTGAGCATCATCTCAAGGCTGAGCAAACTGAATTCAAACTCAACTAAAATCAAGAAATAGTTTTATGTTTCTCTCTGCATTTTCACATACCAATTCATATTATCAGAGTTGCTATGGAGTAGTAGAGAGGACCTTGAAATTATGAAAGCAGCAGTTTGAGTGCTCAACTCTAGTATATATTGACAGTGTGATCCTCGACAAGTGACTTAATCTCTACGTACTTCCAAGAAACTTTTTAACATTTTTAGGTGCAGAGAATATGCTAATTTACATTAAAAGGGGGAAGTCTCTCAATAGGAGTTCTCTATCCTGACAGGTCCAGTCATATCTAATTTGTATGACAATTATTTTGCAGTATCATTGTCCAAGATAGACTATGAGTTCTATGTGGAGGAAGCACATATCTTATTTTTCCAGCACTTGCCTCAATGCCCTAAAAGGATGTTTGGTCAATCAGTCAATAAGCATTTAAGCACCTACTTTATGGCAGGCAGGGCGCTAAGCACCAGAGATAACAAAGAATGGCATAGTCAAGTCCACACAAGGAAAACCACTTTAATAAATGAACCACTTTAATGTTGAAGAGGGACTAAAATGGGTAGGGACTTGAAAGATGGATAGGACAGGCATAGGACCATTTAGGATATCATTGTGATAAATCCAGGTGAGAGAGAATGAGAGGGGTGAAATAAGGTGGTCACAAATGCAAAATATGAGGAAGCAAAAAGAACAATATACCACAAACACCTATTGATTACTTGTTGGATGAATGGAAAATGGATGCATAACAATTAGCATTCAAGCTTTTGCCCTTTAAATATCTAACAAGTAAAAATTCAACAGAGAATATGTTTTTAGGATTTGCTTTTCAGGAGATATTTAGTATTTTAAAAAAGAATAGTCCACCAAGTTGAACTGTAGCTGCTTCCCCAAAAATAAGTTTTTAAACATTTTCATTTGTACTTTAAAAGGATCTTACTTTGAGGCTAGTTGTCTAAATAATGTTTAACACAATCTAGAATTGGAAGTTCACAATATCCCTAGATTCCCTGTAGTGTCATTTAAAATTACAGGACCATCATTGGCAGTCATTTTGGAGATACTAAATGAAACTCAATTAGCTTGTATGACATTCTACTCTTGAAGTATACAGTAGAGGAAAAACTTAAGGGAGGTGAACATGGACCGTAGAGGATCCTATCCACTCATTCCCCCAGTTGCAAAAGATAATGTTAAATCCATTTGCAAGAAAGATAGGTGGAGAATTTGATACTTAGAGTAAGAGGGCTAAAAAGTAGTTTAAAGGGATTATCTCCTTTAATGTTGTGCTTCTAGGTAAAGGAACACCTGCGTCAGGACTCCCAGTCTTTTCAGTGACTATACCCCATGGCTTTCAGCAAACTTTATGATGCCATATATGTAATATCAAAGGAAAGAAATTCTGGAGTTAATTATATATATGTACAAGACAAAACAGAATAAAGATACATGACTATTTCATAATGATACACAGCATTTTAATGTCATAAACATCAATATTTATCAGTTTGTCCAGTCCTTATAAAAAAACATATTACTTTTCGGAAATATCAAGAGAGTAACATACTTATTTACCAAATATTCTTGATAATTTCTTGATGAGCTTATCATATCCTCTAGGCATCCAAAAACATAGAACTGGGAAACCCTGAACTTAGCCACTGATCCTAAATAGCTGACTCATCTTTAAATATAAAGACCTCATAGGTTTTGTTCTGTAAAAGATAATTGTGAAATATATTGATAAGTGTCTTAAACTATGTTTCTTATTTTCAGTTTTTCTTTTTTTCAATACAGTATCTTTTCTTTTTTTTCTTTTTGCCTTTTGGAGGGGGGTAAGGCAGGGAAATTGGGGGTAAGTGATTTTCCCAAGGTCACATGTCTAGTAAGTGTTAAGTGTCTGAGGCTGTATTTGAACTCAGGTCCTCCTGACTACAGGGTCTGTACTCTATTCACTGAGCCACCTAGCTGCCCCCACGGTATCTCTTAAAAAGCAAGATTTTCATTCAGAAAAAAGCTAATTCCTTTGTCAATAGTTTTTTCTCTTGAAAATATGGCTTTCTAAAAGTATTTTACTCTCTCGATATATTTTCACTTTCATTCTATCTCCTTTCTTCTTTATCTTATTTTGAATTCTTAAATTTAGGACTTTTGTTTTCTCATAGAGTTTTACACTTCTTTGTGTTAATTATATAAGAAAATTCACTTCCATCAAACATTTACTAAGGAAAGATTTAGATGAATGACCACATCTGAGCAGAACAATATCACCTTTACCATAAAGGACAGGGAAGTATTCCTGGGGAAGGGAGCACTAGAGCTGGGACATGGATGAAGGGAGAGTATGTAAGAGATAGAAATAGGTAAATGGGGAGAGTGCATTCCAACAAAGAGGAAAGCATTAGCTACGGCAAGGAGATAGGAGTGAATAGGTGAGAACACCAATTTAGCTAGAACTTAGAGTTATGAAAAGGACTGGTGTGAATTAAGGTTGGAAAAGGCACTGGAAGTCAAGTAGCAGTGGCCATTGAATGCCAGAATCACAAGCTTATTTTTTAGTCAGTGGGACACTAATAATATTTGAATAGAAGAGTAACAGGATCAAAATGATGCAATATGAAATTTATTCATATAGTACCCCGAAGAGTATGTTGGAGAGTAATTAGGAAAGTATAATGGATAATAATGTAGGTATTATTAAAATTGTCTATATGAAAAGAGAGACACACCTCAATTTAGGGTAGTTACAATGTGAATGGACAGGAATAGATTTCACAAGATTAAATTTTCATTAGACTAGATTTAACTATTTTTTCATTTATAATGAGAAATTTTGTGAAAGTAGAATCCACAGAACTTGTCAATTGATTGACTGTTCAGAATTGTGAAGGACAAGAAAGAATAAAAAGTGGCTCTAAGGTTGTGAAGCTGGGTGATTTGGAAGATGGTGTTCTCATCAATAGAACAGAAAGTCTTGGGAGAGAGGTGGGTTCTCTGGGGACAATTAAGAGTTCAGTTTTGCAAACTTTGAGATTAACCCAGGAGTGGGGGCATATGCCTTTAATCCAAGCTATCGGGTAGGCTGAGGCTTGTGTATTACTTGAGCATAGGAATTCTGAGATATGGTTGGCTAAGCTGATAAGGTGATTTGATGAAGTTTGGCAGCACTATGATGAGCCCCAGAGTCAGAGGACCATTAGGTAGACTAAGGTTAAAGTTTCCATGCTGATCAACAGTAGGATCGGGTTTGTGAGCACTTCTAATCTGAGTGAGATGGGGAGACCCAGGAGTAATAAAATAAACATTAAGTTTGAAGCACCAGTGGGATACTTAGGTGGAATTATTTGGTAGTTTATTGGCAATATGAAACTAGATGTCTGGGAAAGATAGGGCTAGAAATATAGATGTCATAGTAATTTGCATAGAGATGATAAATAAAGCTATGAGAGGTGGCCTTGAATCTTACTCTCTTATCTTTTTCTATATTACTTTATTTTCCTTGAGATACAATGTAGAGCTAGAGGGGAACATAGAGGTCATTGACAATATCCCACTTATTCTTCAGAAAAGGAAACTGGAACTAAGAAAAATTTAAATGACTTGTCACAACTAGTAAGTAGAAGTGGAACTAGAATTCAAGTTTTCTTGTTCCTGTCCCATTAGTCTTTCCACAACACAATACTGGAAATCTCTCCAGACTTTTTCCTCTTGTTCAGCCTTCAGTAGATGGAAAGAACAAGAACTCACTATATTCTACATAAAATCCCTTCAGACTCTGAAGTCAGTAATTGGATCTTTCAGACCCTTGCTACTGCACTGTAGGAAGCAATATTACCTTGTCAGGAAAAAGAGGTCTGAGAAGTGGTAGGAAGAAGATGATAGAATTCATCAGTCCTATGATGTTCTGATTGACTTGAAAAATGAGTTCATTTATTTTCTCAACAAATAGTGGCTGAGTTCCCACTGCGAAACTAGTGTTCCACACAGCACTAAAAAATAGTCTATTTTCTATTTCCCATTGTAATCAAGGACACCACTGTCCTCTCAACCTTGAGGTATTTTCAACTCTTCCTTTCTCTTTCACCCCCACCCCCCACATGCAGTAAAATAGTCCACAAAGTCAGTCACTTTGTTCTATCTCACTATCTTAAGGATTTAGCCCTTTTTTTCCCATTTCTAGCCATTCCAGTCCAGCTTCTTATCACCTCATGCTAAGAAGGTTGTTGTCAGTTTTTGTTTTTGATTTGCATCCCACCATTCAGTGCTCAGATCACTACATTTCCCATTTTCTGCTAGAATAATCTTTATTTCTATGATGCCTTTCTCTCAGTGGTTCTCTATTGCCTAAGATATCAAATCGAAAATCTTTTAGATAACATTAAGCATCTCAATCAGCTGCCCCTATTTCCATTTACCAACAGAATTTCTTATTACTTAAGACACTTACAGAAGACAGAAAGAAGGGGACGCAATGGAGGATGAATACAAGGGCATGATACAGGCTGCAAGTAAAAACAAAACAAAACAAAATAGCAGGGTGACTAAAATTCAGAAAGAACTGAAGCTTGAAAGGAAAACTAAGGGCAACAAAATGGTTGTTTTTGTTATTTTGAAGAAAACAGGAGGAACAAAGAAGGGATAGAATCAACTCCTAGAGTGGAGAGTACAATGTGGTATAGTGGATAGTTTGTTTGACCTGGAGTCAAGATGGAATACCACTTCTGACTCTTACTAGCTGTGTGAACATCAGCAAATTCCTTAACCTCTTTGAATCTCTATCTCCTCATCTGTAAGGATAATAATACCTATACTACTTTACCTTTATTGTAAGGAGAAAATAAGCTAATGCATGCAAATCTCTCAGTAAATTTTAAAACACTATAGAAAATTCTCTCTTTAAGCAAATGGATTGCTACATAAAGCAATTTTTATGTAATGCAATTTGCCCATGGACATTGGAAAGAGAGAGACAGTGGGAGGCAGGAAGGTGGCCACTAATCTGTGTAGGGAGGGGGCCAGCATGGATTTGAAGGACATGTGGGGTCCAGGATCAGAGAATCGAGAGCAAGAGGAGCGCCAAGAACAGAGGCGTGGTGCCAGAATTCAGATAGAAGGAAGAAAGTAGGTGGGCAGAAAGGCAGATAGTAGGGGGCACCAATGGTCTCAAATTAATTCGACATCTTTTGGCAGAGGTGGCTCTCTCACTATGCCTCAGTTCTATTGCTTTTACCTAGAGGAGTTTTTTTTTTGGGGGGGGGGGGGTCAGTGTAGTGAGAGGCTGCAGAGTACCAAGCAGAGGGACAGGAACTAAGGGAATGTACAGTACTATACAGTAAAGTTAACATAGGTGTTTTTTGGAATACAGATTTCTTTTAGAATTCTTTATATAAAGTAGAATTTACACAAAGCAAGAATTGTCAGTATAAATGTCTGTTGTTGCTAGATTGTGATAATAGTAGAGAGACATTGGAGCCAGAACATAGCATTTAATAAAGGATTTTGTTTTACTCAGTCATTCATAGTTAATAGGTATTGTAGAATGACTTAAAACGTCATGTAAATAGCTACTTCCATACCTAGTTAGACCATCATGCTAAGCAATCATGACATTTCAAATCATAGTCTGTTAGAACTGGAAGGGACTTTGCAGATTATCAAATACAACACCCTTAACATTACATCTCTCACATCTCCAATGAATCCTTCACACCTCTGCTAAAGTAATCCTGCTAATCCATACATCTGATCATATCACTTGTATGCTCTGAAAAATATCAGTGACTTTCTACTATCTATAAGATAAAATACAAAGTCCCCATTCAACCTTTTAAGACTTTCCATAATCTGATTCCAACCTACCTTTCCAACATTATTTTATACTATTCCTTTACATACACTTTATCTTCTAGTCAAATCACAATATTAATCATTGTCTGATCTTACTATGCCTTTCCCACCCTTCCTTATCTAAAGCAAAGGCCAACTCTTCCCTAATGTCCCTGCTTAGAAATGCTTTTCTGGAACATTAACATTAGGTGCTAAATAAATGTTTCTTTATTGATCAACTGATATATTTCTTGCTTTGACCTCACATGGCTCTGCCTCATATCTCTCTAAGCTACTCATGCAATATTTCATATTATCACTACTTGTGTGTTCATTGTATTCTATTACTAACCTTAAGCTTTCTGTATCTTAAGTGTCAAACACAGAACTCTTCATACTTATTACTATTCTTTGGATTGAATGGAATTGCATCTGGGAAGGCCACCTTTCATATGTCTTGATCTTTTCCTATTGAAACTCTTAGGAGGATGAGATCATAGACTGAGGGCTGCAAGACCTTGGATGTCATCTAGTCCAAACCCCTCATTTTACAGATAGTGAAATGAAGATCTGAAGGCTTTGTTTGAAATCACATACATAGTAAGTGACACAAACCAGGAGTTGAAGCCAGGTCCTCTGACTCTCAGCTCCATTGCTTTTCCTACTGTATAATAGTTTGTCTTCCTTCAAATCTCTGATCAGGGGCTATCTCCTCTATAAAGGCTACCTTTCCTGAACTCCCAATCAGAACCCAATAACTCATATTTATTTATAATAAATACCCATATTTACAGAATACTTTACAATTTGCAAAGTGCTTTTCTCCCTATAGCATGCCGAATTAGTAGAAGTGTTATTTCTCTCATTTTACAGATGAAGAGAATAAGACAGAGAAGTTAATTGAAGGAATCCCACTCTTACCAATTTCTCTTGTCTCTTTATTTAACTTTTTTCATGCACCTATCACATTCCAAATTATATCGTGATTATGATATGCATGTCTTAACCCACTGTCAGAAGACAGTAACTTTCTCAAGGACAATGACCGAATTATTTTTCCCCTGCTTCCTCAGTACAAGCATGATGCCTTACACATAGTTCATGCATAATGAACGTTTGTTGAATTGAATTGACTTTCTGTAATTATGATCAAAGACGGGCCGTGTTATGATAGCGAAGAGAACAAAGAAGAACTATGAGGAAGAGCCTAAGAAGGCAGAAAGAGAATATGTGTGGGTTGGATGAGTTAGGATGAGGTAGCAATTGTACCAGTTCCAAGAATGAAGCTATACTGTATATAGTAATTAATCTTACCGTTTTATCATAAGTACTGCCAATTCTCATAGCTTTTGCAGTTCAAAAAAAAGTTGGAAGTTTTAGTAAAGATAAGTCTTAGAGAAGAGAATCAAAGAAAATTTCTGAATACCAGAATGAAGGAGAGTATAGGAATGCCAAAACATCAGGATTTATTTCAAAGTAAACAGAACATGATTTGTCTCACTGATCTGTGAGTATAGTGAGACCTGAGTCTCTGTTTTCCGTCACCGTACTTTGAACTGGCTGCCACTCATAGCTGAAATGGTTTTTACTCTCACATCCTTCTCTTGGTTTCTCCAACTTTCTTGAAAGCTCAGCTCAAATTCCATCTCCTGTAGGAGATCTTTCCTGATTCCCTTAGATACCAGTCTCTTCCCTTTTCAGATTGCATCAATAAACTTTATATATTTATTATACATACTAACTGTACATTTTGTGTGCATAGTTATTTTACATGCATTCATGTATCCCCCTCCTTACTGCAACATAATGGTGTCCTTGAAAAGACTGTCTTTGTCCTTTCTTTTTATCCCCGACACTTAGAATAGTGTCTAAAACATAGTATGCCTTAATAAATGATTTTTGATTTTTGCTTTATTCATTGACTAACAACAAAGAAGTTTATTCCCCAAAGCATGTACTGGGCATGTGCAATCAAAGGGAATGGACACCAATGATATTCTAATTAGGGTAAAACAGCAAAAGAGTTGGGACTGAGAATTATTTTGGAAAGAGCAATTAAGAAATTATTCCTTGTAGTAGCAGGGGGCAGTAGGAAAGAAGAATGTACCTTGCTTAACAAGAAATCCTGAATTTCTGCAGAAAATGAGACTTTAGCTATGCTTTCTACGAGGAGCATAGCCTTCATACTTGCTAGCTGGATATATTCAGGTCAACATGTTCACACACACGTATGCAAACATATATGGTATATTAGACTTGGTATAAGGATGACTTGAGTTTGAATCCTGCCTCAAACAACCACTATCTATGTAATTCTAGAGAAGTCACAACCTTGGCAAGTCTGAGTTGCCTCATCTGTAAAATGGGGATTATTATAGCAGCTAACTACCTCACAGAATTTTTGTGTTAACCAAATTTTATATATATATATATATATGTGTGTGTGTATGCATGTATATACACACACATATATACATATATGTGTATATATACTTATGTATATATGTATTGTGTGTGTATACACATACTTTGTAAATGTCAAAATAGAATTTTTGAGGTATCATAATTATTGTTACTATTACTTAAATCCATATTTCCTTTATTGCTCCTTACCATGGAAAATCAGAAAGGATGGAGGACTGAGAAGAAACAAATTGACCTGATACTGAATTCAGTTTTGTGGCCAGTAAGCTCATGTGGAGATTGCCAGTCTTCAGAAGAAGCTGTAATGGAGCAATAGCTAATCTCTCAGAAATGCCGCCACTTCCTAATGGGACTGTCCTTTTCCTCTAACCTCACCCAGAAGTTATTTCAAGCAAATTTGGCTCCTATAAACGTATTCTTTGGCATGTCTTTCAACCAGCAGTCAGCAAAACGGTGATTCTAATTAAGTTGCTTGAGTTAGCATCTGTAGGATTGGCTCAAAGGAAAATTTGTTTTCCTTTAAATGGAGTTGATTTCCTAAATATTCTCAGTGAAGCAATGCCCCAGGTATCTGAGAGGCACCACAGCCAGGAACAGCATCGAACATTCTCCATGCTGTGCAGCTTCATTTTCACAATTGAGTTACACGGGACTTTATGAATAAATAAAGATGCTGTGGTTTCCCCTTGATGAAATTCCACTTTCCTTTGACTTGAGGGGAGAGAGGTTTGATCTTTTTAATTATTAAAGCTAACCACATTCCCTTGTCAGTTACAAGTATCTTTCTTTTTAAAAAAAACTATTTATTTGAAATGCAAGATTGTTAGGTTATTTAGCAGAAATTCCATAGGACTTCACTTTGCAACGTGCGATCTTAAAACTCTTGTAACTTAGATGATCTTCATGCTTTAGGATTATGGGAAAGATTCTCTCATTCAAGCACTGAACAAGTACAACACTCATATAATGCCCAATTACAGAGTTGCAGAATCTGGTGCTTCTCTACACAGTCCTCGCTTTCCCTTATAAATGGTTCATGTGACATTCATATTTTATAACCTCAGAATTATCTTCCACTTGGGGAATTTATATTCTTAACCCACTGTAACATTTGTTGGCATGAGAAAAAGGATTTGGGCAAATCAGTTGTTAAACAAATGAGTTCAGGTATTACTACCTCGAGTTACTTATTTGTAATGATTACTTCCCAGGTGTTTGGATTCTTTTTATATTCCAATCACTAGGATCTTTAACCTTCAAACTTTTCCAAGTACAAAGAATTGACTATGGACACCTTCTCTGAATAGTTTAAGTATATGCAATTGAAGTATAGATTTCCATATTAAATGCCCAAATCACAAAATTGAACCTTTACAATTGTTCTTTCTTATGATACTTTCTTGCATAAAACAGGTATATTTTAAAATCCTTGTTCAATGCAAACATCAAAGGTAATATCTGAATTGCCAGTTATAAAAGAGGTAAGTTTGGAAAGAACAACAATGAAAATCTAGTCACTAGTTAATTCATTAAACTTGTCAGGTATTTCAGGGGACCCCAAATAGTCAAGGATCAACTGGTCTAAATTAGTTCAATTGCTTAGATATAGTAGGCAAGAGAATGAAACCCTGAGTTGGATAGCTAGTATGTTCCTATTAATTTTGTTGTATCACTCTCACATTATAATATCTGTGCTTGTCACCCATTTTATAAATGCCTGATATTGACCATGGGGCAGAGGATAACACATTTTTACAGTAAGTTTCTTTGGTAAAGGTCCCATTTCTCCAACATATAGAGAAGTGAGACAAATTTCTAAAAATAAGAGCCATTCCCCAATTGATAAATGATAAAAAAGATATGAACAGGTAGTTTTCAAAAGAAGAAACCAAAGCTATCAGTTGTGATATGAAAAATACTCTAGGTCATTAATAATTAGAGTAATTCAAATTAAAATAACTCCAAAGCAGCACCTCACATTCATCAGATTTTCTAATGTGACAGAAAAAGAAAATGACCAATACTGGAATAGATATGGAGAAATAGGTATAGTAATGCACTGTTGGTAGTGCTGTGAATTCGTCCAGTAATTCTGGAGAAAAATTTGAAACTATGTTCGAAGTTCTAAAAGCTGTACATGCAATACTGATACTAGATATTTATCCCCAAAGAGATCAGATAAGAAGGAAAAAAGATGTATATGTACAAAAATACTTAGAGTAACTCTTTTTGTGGTGGCAAATAATTGGAAACTGAGGAGTTACCTATCAATTAGAAAATGACTGAACATGGCTATGATGGAATGTTATATGAAGTGATGGAGGGGATTTTTTTCCCAAAAAACCTGGCAAGATTTATATGAGATGGGACAAAGTAAAGTCAGTATAACTATGAGAAGACTATACATAGCAACAGGAAAATTGTAATGATGTTCATCCATGAGGCACACAAGCAAGCAAACAAACAAATAAATAAATAAATAAATGAATGAATGGATGAATGACTATACACATGCACATATATGTAAGCATGAAGGAGGGGGTTTGCTGACATAAAATGTAAATCTGAATCCAACTAGATTTTCAATTGAACTGCTTGAAAAGAAGCTATGATTCAAGTGAGAATGCCCTAAGGAATCTCATAATTTATGCCTGAGATTATGAAATAAGCTCCAATCATTTATTAATATTGAAAGTTTGTAGAGCATGGTGAATGAAAACTAGCTTTGAGACCAGGAAGACAATAACAAGTTGAGCCTCTAACTAGTAGCTGCATATCCCTGAACAAGTCATTTAAATCTCCCTATACCCAGAGAACTCTCTAGGACTCTAAGTAGCAGGGAAGGTGTCAAACTGCATTAGTTAGAGGGAGTTTTCTTATTCAGAATTTCTCTATCAGAGATATTATGGTCCAATCTCAATCTTTTTACATTTATTAATAAAATAATAATATGAATAAAATGCCTCTTAAGAAATTCAAAATGACATTGAATGAAATAAAGGAGAATATGATCACCCAAATACAACTGAGTCAAAACTATGCCAGATTTCAGATCAAGAAAGGAGATTGTTTTTTTTTCTTTAGTTAAAGCCATGACCAGTGTATAGAGACTTATGCTTCCATTTAAATAGTTAAAGGATTATGTACTGCTAAATGTCTTTCATTGTTTAATTAAGTAAGTAAATATGGATGCTTATTTGCCAGCAGCCTGTGAAGAAATAAGTCTAGCCATACATTTGGAAATATGCATTTATGAATCAATGAACATGATTTCTCCATTCATCTAGTTGTGGAATCCTTCCAAGGTGACAGTTTTTTAATAAGGACTTATAGAAGAACACGTGCCAACTAAACAGTGACCTGAAACCATTCCATATGCCACTTTGCCACTTTTGGTCAGTAATGATTTTTCATCAATCTGTGCCAAATGAGAAATAGTACTTTTAGGGCAACACATCCTTGGAAATATCTCATCATTTCATTAATGAATTTAAATTTCAAAAGGAGCCAAAGATTCATATTCGCAAAGATCTCTCTCTAAAAGATACAGAGGGGAGAGAAAGAGAGACAGAGACAGAGAGAGACAGACAGAGAGAGAACAAGAGGGAGAGAGACATCATTTATATAAGGACCTTCAAGGTGAGGACATCTCTTTCCCTCTACTATTGAAGGTAGACACATTCTTTACAAGTTTCTGTTTTAGCAGTAACTAAACTTAAGTTTTAGAGTTTTTCTAGAACCCTGTGAGGCAAAAATGGCATGACCAAGATCAAACAACTAGTATGTAATCAGAAGCATGACTTGATTCTGGGTCTTCTTGGCTGTGGATGGATGGATAGATAGATAGATAGATAGATAGATAGATAGATAGATAGATAGGTAGGTAGGTAGATAGACAGAGACAGACAGACAGACAGGTAGATAGATAGATAGATAGATAGATAGATAGATAGATAGATAGATAGATAGATGATAGATAGATAGATAGATAGATGATAGATAGATAGATAGATAGACAGATAGATAGATAGACAGATAGATGGAGATACAGATATAGATATAGATGATATAGATATAGACGATATAGATATAGATAGAAAGGAAGAAAGAGAAGAGAAGGAAAAGAAGAAATGAATTACAGAAGTCAGGCAGATGGGCAAATGGATGGAAGAAAATAAATGAAGGATGGAAGGAATGGAAGGGAAGGGAAAAGAAGGAAGGCAGGTAGTTCTGGAAACTTCTTTCAATTTGCTATTTCTATGGGACCTGGGAAAATTGACATTGATAATACAGATCCTTTATGATTGTATAAACAGCAAAACCAAGTATCAGATTGGGAGAAAAATTGGCTTTAAGAAATCTTGTAGGGGAAAGATTTTTATTAGGTTCTCAAAGAAAAAAAGAAATGCTTTGAATGAAGTCAGGCATTCATTAAACTTTCAGCACTTGATAGATTATAAAGAGAAGCATATTCAGGTTCATAGAGCTATTAGAAGATCTAAGAAATCATGCTGGTAAAACTTCTGTAGCAGTATTAATCACCCTACCTCAGCAGGAGAGATATGAAATGAGAGTAAAAGGATCAGTTCCAAAGGGATCAAATCCTTTGCAATGTCTAGTATAATTAAAAGGTGAGATGACTGTTAGTTCAGGTACACAAGAATTAATATGTGAGGTGGAAGCCCTACTCATGTTAACCAGAATGACAGTGATGGAGATTCATTTTATTTTTAACTTGGTTGAGGAAGGATATTTTTAATCTTGAGGAATAAAAACAGAAATGCATGGTATTCAGGGCACTGATATGAAGGGATTTTCCCTTTTTACTGAATGTTTTATTAAGGACTGCATAGTATATGATTTCTGAAATTATTCAGAAAAATCTTTCTTTGACAATTCAGTTCAATTAAACAACAAATACTATAAAGTTCTTTAAGGTTTGTAGAGTATATGTATATGCCCATTTACACAAATATCTCTATTTATGCATGTGTGAACACATATGCAAATGTGTATTTCTTTATACATGTGTATGTACATATACACACGTATTCATATACACATATATACATATGTATATGTTTTTACCCTTGTGGCACACCAGAAAAAGAGCACAAGCCAGAAAAAGAGTCATTGTCTCCATATTGCCAGTTTTAAAGACGTAATCTCTTGGGCTATACAATCAAAGGAAACAAAACATAACCCTTTAATAGGGGACACATAGTGCTGCCATGTTCAGTGATCTGGAAACACCCAGGCAAGCCTCCTCAGAATGCCTCCATATTAGGAGATAGAGGTGTTCTCTAAAACCTGTCACACATATGTAATATATAACATTCATGTAATATATAACATGTATGTGTGTATAGATATTATATATACTCATATGTATGTATAAACAAGAATCTCATTTTTTTCCATACAAGTTGGTAGAATTGGTTCTACAGCTATTATTAGTCTCATATTTTAGTCTAGAAAACAGGTTTACAGAAGTTAGGTCATTTGACCATATACATGTAGCTAGTAACTACTGAGTGTGATTGAACTCATGTCTTCGTCATTACCAGTCTAGCACTTTTTTTTACTATGTCATAAGCATTCCTTAAGCCTACTGAAGATAACAGAATCATAACGTCAGACATTTAGAGACTGAAGGATCTCAGCTCTCATCAGGTCCAAACCCCATCATTTTACAGATGAAGAAACTAAGGGGCAGAGAGGTTAAATGGATTGTCAAATGTCACTCAAGATTACAATCTAAATCTGTGTTTAATGGAACAGAGGATGATCAGAAAAGTCACTAATTAATCTGAGTCTCCACAAAGCCACTTGATGAGATTATGGGTGTATACTTTTATCAGAAAGGTGAATGACCTATAGAAGTTAACAATTTTGCTTTGCTGAGGGACATTAGCCTTGCTGGAAGAGTAAACTCCTTTGATGGAACTGTTTGCTGTACTGAAGATGATTGGTGACTGAAAATTAAGCAGAATAGACTCTTATTAGAGGAATCTTTTCTCTGTGACCTTTAAGACTAAACTATGAAAATGGCTCTCCTTCTTTGGGACCCTTCTCCTTTTTGAAAGCTTGCTTTTTCTTGGACTTCAAAAAAAAAGGAAGAAAAGGGAATTTTTATATTATTTTATTCCTTCCCAAAGTGATGACAACTGCAACCAAAAACATATGGCAGTGGGAAACATCTGCTTGCCCAGGCAAGCTAGTTCCTGGCCATTTTCTTCTTTTGTTCTGATTTCTTTATTGAGCACAAGTAATTTCTAAAAATACATATTTCCAGCCTTGGGATAATCCTGAATTTGAGAACTCCTGTATTGGAAAGCCAGCCATGAGCCACTCAGAGAAAGCATAATATCTAACCAAAGACCGTCAACAAATAAATCCTATGGTTGAAACACTAAAGTTATATCATGAGGAACTAAGAGATTTGAACTTTACCAACCTTGATGGTAGTTATAGTGATTATGATAATTATGATTAGCTAGGATAGTGACAGTCTGAGGTGACTGTGAAATATCTTGTTCAACAGTTCTCCAAAATGGACTTCGGGGGGCGGAGCCAAGATGGAGAAGTAGAAACAGCAAGGTCCTGCAGCTCCCACACCGCCACCCTGAACACCCATAAAATTATGAGCCCACAGAATGCCTAGGACTCTCAGACTCACAAAAATACAGAGAACACATCTCTCGCTGAAGGCGGCTCGATAGCAGGGGCTCATCACAGCAGCCAGAATGGAGGCTAGAACAGCCTGAAGCCGAGAATGCGGCCAGGCCTGGGACGCTGGGAAGGAGCCTGGCTGAACTGAGCCGAGGGGCACTGGAGCCAGTCTGTAGAGGTTCTACAGCCTCCAGCACCTCTACATCTGCCAAGGCATAAGGAATGGGACTGGAGAGGGGCAGCTCGCACCACAGCGGAGCAGAGAACGGCCAGCCCAAAACCACAGTGGTTAGGATGTTAGGTGGCCTGGAGAAGCTGAGTCTCCCAAACCACAGCTTGAGTCAACTTCAAAGAAAATCTAAAGCACCTGCCTGAGGATATTAAAATCCTCAGAGACGGTTAGTGAAATTGAAACTTTGAAAATTAATTTGGGAATGGTAAAGCAGTTCGGCCAATCTGCCCCCAGGGCAAGGAAGTAGTGGGGGAAGGGAACTGCTGGAACTGGTGGCGGCCCCCACCAGGCTGCTTCAGAGCCCCTGGACTGCGTACTCTGCAGGGGGACTGAATTGATTGGTCAGGACCAAGTGCTCTTGCCTTGAGCGGCCTGCATCCAGATCG
>CM053600.1:19484367-19520803 GCA_028646575.1 Pseudocheirus occidentalis | reverse complement strand
AAGACAACCATGAAAGTCTCAGGATGGAAGAAGATGTCTATATTCAGAGAAAGATCCAGAAAGATCAGAGTTTAAATGGAGACTGAAGCAATGCATGCTATCATTCTTTTCGATGTTCGGCTTTTGTTTCTCTTTTCTCATTGTTCACTCCATTGGCTATAACACCTATACAACCAGACTATTGTACAATGTGAAGGAGTTTGCAGATCCTATACATGATTGTATGCCACCATGGGGACGGGGGGTCGGGTGAGGGATGGGGAGGAAGGGGAGAAAAATCTATAACTGAAGTGACTAGGGAACATAATCTTGTAACCTAAAAGTGAACAAACAAGTTAATTTAAAAAATAATAATAATAAAATTAAATTAAATTTTAAAAAAAGAATCACCTACCCAACAAAAAATGAATAAAATCTTTCATAGGGAAAAAACCAGATATTTAATGAAATAGAGGGTTTTCAAGCATTCCTAATTAAGAGACCAGAGGTGAGTAAAAAAATTGATTTCCAAATATAAGACTCAAGGGAAAAAAGAAACAAGAAAGAGAAAACATAAGAGATTCAATAAGGTTAAATTATATATCTATATGGAAAGATAGTATTTGTAACTCTTTAGGAGTTTATTACTGTAAGAGCAATAAAAAGGAGTACATATGGACAAAAGGTGTGGATATCAGGTGACTTCAATGGGATGAGACCTTCCCCCACCACACACCCTAAAAAAGGAAGATAATTGCACTGAAAGGAGGGTTAAGATTGATTATGCCACATAAAAGAGGCATGAAGGAACTATTAAAATGGAGGGGAAGATGGCAGGGGTGGTGAGCAAAGCTTAAACTTGGCTCTCATCAACATTGGCTCAAAGAGGGAATAACAAATATACTCATAGGAAATTTATCTTATTCCCATAAGGAAGTAAAAAGAGATGGGGATAATAGAAGGGAGAGAGGTGACTGAAAAAAAAGAGGGCATATTAGGGAAGAGGTGATCAGAAATAAAATGTTTGAGAGGAGGAAAAAGTAGGGGATAAAGGGCAGAGAAAAGTAAAGGAAAATAGCATAGAGGGAAATATACATTTAGTTATCATAACTATAAAATTGAATGAGATAAACTCACCCTTTAAATAGAAATAATCAATTAAAAACCAGAATCCCACAATATGTTGTTTGCAAGAAGTACACCCAAAGCAGAGAGATACATACAATGTAAAGGCAAGAGGCTGGAGCATATTCTATTACATTTCAGACAAAGCAAAAAAAGTAGCAAACAAAGTAAAGGCAAAAATGAATTTCATAAAGAGATAAGGAAGGAAATTATATCTTGCTAAAAGGTACCATAGACAAATAAGTCATATCCTTACTAAACATATATTCCCCAAATGGCAATATGTCAAATTTTTTGAGAAGCTGAATGAGTTACAGAATGAAAGAAATAATAAAACTGTGCTAGCAAAGGACCTCAAGTTTTCCCTCTAAGAAATAGGGAAATCTAATTTCTAAAATGAGAAAGAAGTTAAGGAGGTGAATATAATTCTTGAAAATTTAGGTAACAATAGGTCTCTGGAGAAAATTGAATGGGAATAGGAAGGAATATAATTTTCTCAACAGTACATGGCACCTATGGCACCTACACAAAAATTGACCATGTATTGGGACATACAAACATCACCACCAAATGCAGAAAAGCAGAAATAGAAAATGCATACCTCTCAGATCATAAAGAAATAAAAATATATTCAATAATGATAATGAAGAGATTAAATATTAATTGGAAATTAAATAATCTAATCTTACAAAATAAATGTATAAAAGAACAAATCATAGAAACCATTGGTAATTTCATCAAAGAGAATGACAATAATGGGTCAACACACCAAAACTTATGGGATGCAGTGTAAACAGTTCTTAGGGGAAAGTGTATATCTTTAAATGCTCACATTAATGAAATAGAGAAAGAGCAGATCAATGAACTAGATATGCAAATAAAATAGCTAATAAAAGAATACATTAAAAACCCCAAATTAAATACCCAATTCAAAATTCTGAAAACCAAAGGAAAGATTAATAAAATTGAAATTAGGAAAGCTATTGAACTACTAAATAAAACCAAGAGCTGGTTTTATGGGGGAAAAACAATAAAATAGATAAACTTGTGGTTAATTTGATTTAAAAAAGAATGAAGAAAATTGAATTGCCAGTATCAAAAATGAAAAGGGTGAATTCATCACCAATGAATGGGAAATTAAAACAATCATTCAGAGCTATTTCTACTAACTGTATGCCAATAAATTTGACAGTATTAGTGAAATGCATGAATATTTACAAAAATATAAATTGTCCAGATTAATGAAAGAGTAAATAAAATGCTTAACCCCATTTCAGAAGAAGACATTGACCATTAACCAAGCCATTAATGAACTCCCTAAGAAAAAAACTCCGAGGCAGATGGATTTACAAGTGAATTATTTTAAACATTTAAAGAACAATTAATTTAGCACTATGTCAACTATTTGGGAAAATAGAAGAAGGAGTCATATAAGATTGATTTTTTTTAACTGATGCATAGTGAAGTGAACAGAACCAGGAGAATGTTGTACACAGTAAAAATAATATTGTATGATGGAGTCGTGTGAATGACTTAGCTGTTCTCAGCAATACAATGATCGAAGACAGTGGTTCTCAACCTTCCTAAAGCTGTGACCCTTTAATATTTGTATGTGGGCATGTCTGCATGTGGGCAGACTCACCTGGAGATGAATAGAGAAGGTTCCTAAAACCATCAGAAATATGTGTTTTCTGATGGTCTTAGGTGACCCCTGTGACCCGTGTGAAAGAGTCATTCAATCCCAAAGGAGTCACAACCCACAGGTTGAGAACCGCTGATCTAAGACAATCCCAAAGCACTAATGATGAAGCAAACTTTCTACCTCCAGAGAAAGAACTGATATTGTTTGAAGACAGACTGATGCATGCTATTTTTCACATTCTTTCTGTTTTCTTTTGTTTGTTCTTCTTGTACAAAATGTGTAATATAGAAATGCTATACATAATAGCACATTTATAACCTATATCTGATTGCTTACCATCTCAGGGAGGAGTGTAGCAGCAAGGACCCTAGCATACCCAGGATGTCTGCTAGCACAGGTTCTTAGATCTGCTTTTCTAAAGGAAAGTAACTCAAAAATTGTGAACAATCTTATTTTAATCTAATGTATAACATTTACCTAGTTCAGGGGGAAAGGCAGCACCCTGAACTTCAGAGAATACTAACAGAAGGTACAAGCAGACAAAAATACAGACAGAAAATAACAGAATTCAACAGACAGGGCTTCTAGGTGTCTGACCATCACATACATACAGTTAGTAACCAGAGAGAGAAGCACCAAATCTGAGTTTTTAAAGCTGGGGAGCTCAACAGCTGCCCAGAGTCTCATCTGGCCAAATCACACAACTCTTCCCAAAGTGAGCTCCCTGGCTTTGAATGGGAATGGGAATTTGAAGATCTTCCTTGCACCTTAATCAATCTAGAGGGAATTGAAGACCTTCTCTGATCGGGAAATAAACTCTGCCCCCCTTATAAGCTAAACATAATCACATGGAGCCTATGATGAGAGGAGTTTACTGAAGGGTAGAGCAGAGCCCACGGGAAGCTTCCCTACTTATTGAATGTAGTTACATGCAGCCTGTGGTGGGAGGAGTTTACTGAAAGGTGGGGCAGAGCCACAGGAGCCTAGGACTCAGAGCTAGAGAAAGGGTGGGAGAGAGAGGAACTCAGGCAAGGAGATAGAGAGGTTTGTGAATAAATATTGATCTTATATTGGTTTGTGGGAAGGCTAAAAGATGCTGTGATTCTCTGTGGTGTTATGGTTTATTAACTTCTTTGCTACTATGATGGAATCCGCTTTCTGATTTTGGAATTTAGTTTTCTAAATAAATGCTTTGGTTCTGTCCTCAATATGGAGAGTTTGTTATATTTTGTGACTGAGCACTATATGGGGATATTTATAGTGATGGTCAGTGCTATAAATATTGCACTGGCACTACAAGGGGGAAAGGTGGGGAGGAAGGAAGGGATAGAATCTGGAACTCAAAACTTCAAATAAAAATATTTTTAAAAGTTAATGCAAAAAATTTGTCAATTTACAGGGTAAAGCAATTGCTATTATATATAATGATATCTTTTATTAAATTCTTTTGACTCAGTAACTGAACAAGATCAGAAAGGTTAATAGTCATAATGATCAATTAATCCAAATTTCTGGAGAAAGTAAAAAAGAAATAATTGGCTCATTCATCTTATGAAGGAAATTATGATTATATTTCTATCAATTAAATATTAACCTCACTTATAAAAATATAAAGTTGTATATAATTTGATGCATTAATTTTTTTAAAGTGTTACCAAAAGCAACTAAATTTTATTTAAGAAAATAAAGTCCTAAACTATATATTTTTTTCAAGGGTAAAACTCCTGATACAGGTTGGTAGACTTTTATTTTAACTTCCTGCCTCACACTTAATTCTAACATCTTGCAGTAGAACCCTGAATGTTCTTTGCTGAGAGGTAGGTAGATAGAAAATTAAGACAAACCACTTTTCACATCTGTGGCTTCCCATAAGAGCCTGCCAATACCACAAAATTAAAATTTACTACAGAAGCCATAACATTTTTTTCCTAGGGTCCTACAGGAAATCACACTTTCATTTCATTCCTATTGTGTACTCAGATGGGCCACAAGAATTCGCATAATGCATGTGTTTATTTGGCATACACTGACCCTGGAGGCAGCCTTGGACCTCAGGGATTTTTCTACATGATTCAGTAGTGGTTGTCCAAAACCACCTGAACCCCATTTCTCTATCCCTTCCCCTTCCTTCTGTCTTGCATTCATTTCCAGTGCATTTTCAAATGAAATATAAAACAGGGAACAAAGACATGCCACTAGAATGATGTTAATAAACATGAGGTCCAAAATACAGTACAGTTCCAAGGAGGGCAACAAAAACAAAGCAATTGATCATCTCCCAAAACTTTAATAAAATGCTGGGCTTCCTCAGACATACTGACACATGTGGTGCTATAATCTCCTTTAATTTAAGAGTACTTGGAAGGCTCATAAAATGTATTCACATTTCAATGTGGCCCGGCAACCCCACCCCCCAGACCAAACAAGGAAAGCCTGATTTCATTTTCTCTTTCTACCAGCTCATTCAGGGATGGATGCCTTGGCCTGAGCTATGCACAGGGATTAGCAATAATCAAACACCAGCTTAACAGAACAGCAAAACCTCGTCATTTGTTCTTCTCTCTTCCATCTTTCTGATTAGGAATAAAATGAGAGTGAAAAAGAATGGGTATTTGGCTTCTAACCTGCTTAGGAACTATATCTCTTTGTCTGGATCCACAGAGCAGCAAATCCACTTAATTTTTCTTTCCTCCAAACAACAGAACAAACTGTGTCAAGTTGTCACATCACAGTGCAAGCATTTATGCCTCCTTTCTGAGTCTCTTTACTATTGTCCTGTAGAAAATGTGTGAGAAATTAGGATATCTCACTGCTTCTCTCCCCTTAGCTATTATCTTGTCCTCTTAGCTTTTTCATCATTCTATTTCTGAATCCCATCACTCAAAAACTTTGTAATCATTGGTGAAGTCATGAGACTAGACATTTGCCTGTAGTTACAAGTATTGAAGAAAGTTCATCCAATCTACTCATTTTGTCTCAAGGTACTCTTAATATGGATTATTATCAGATCAGTTTACCCACACCACTTTCTTGATCATATTGTCGCAATGAGCAGCTTAGTTAAGTAGCAGACAAAGCATCATATCTAGATAAGACTATATAAAGGAAGTTTGAGATATAATCCAAGTTGGCAGTATATGAAATCATCATCATTGTCACCATCATCATCATCTTCATCGCTGGCATCATCATTATCACCATCAACATCATCATCATTGTACATTTTATATGGTGTTTTATACAGAGGCAGCAAAGTTTGGAGGAGTTGGCTTCAAATTCAGGAAAACCTTAGATCGAGTTCTGCCACATACTGGCTGTGTGATGTGGGGGTAACTCACTTAACTTCTCAGTTCTCTAATAATCCTCCCAGTTGGAGAAAAAGTGACAATCTGTATTAGTAAAAGGAATTTGCTTCTCTGGGAGTTCATAGGTTAAGTCCATATCTTTTATGCTATATAGTGTTTCATGTGTTTCTGTTTCATTTTCCAATTTCAAATATTGATTTCTTCCTGAAATCAAACTGTTTAGTGATTTTCTGATGACATTGCTAATGGTCACAATAACTTTTAGAGATACAGAATAATTGATGTGCTCCCTTATTTTCTGCATTTGGAGATACTTAATAGATCTAACTAAGACAGTGCATGATGTTTCAAAACCACTTCACTCCACACTGTATCCTCCAGGTTTTAGCTCCATGGAAAAATATGCCCTTCCCAGGTTAAGCTCATTACCTCTAATCTCATCACCAGCCTCACTCACTCTTCTTTCCCCTCTGACTGGAGGGCTGGAAGATATAGTACCAAACTCCTCCCAATGCCTTTCTTTATGGAAGGCAGAAACTGGACTTTTGGTGTCCCTCAACTCTTCATCTACTACCCTACCCTGCATCCCCCACTGTATTCTAAGTCATCTCCACTTTTTCTGATCTAGATCCTACCACTGAAGCCAGATGGCTCCAGAGGAGAAAGTGAGGCTGGTGACTTTGCACAGACCTCCTTCACTTAAATCCAATTCACTTGCATGTCATGGCCCTATTTAAGAATATAAGACAAACAGCAAGCAGACAGCAGCCTGGTTTTCTCAGCTCCATAAAATAAGATGCTCCCTAGTTCCCCCACCCCATTCCATGCCTTCTTTCCTATTTCCTTTTGTGAGTTGTCTTCCAACATTAGATTATAAGATCTTTAAGGGCAAAGACTGTCTTTCTTACTTCATGTGTTTATTTATTTATTGTATCCATAGTGCTTATCACAGTGCCTGAAGTATAATAAGTGCTAATAAATGTTTATTGCATTGGATTGGCCAAGTAGACACATTTACCCCAGGAAAGTGGAAGGATATCCAAACAAATATACCATCAGTTTATATAATCATACATTTAGAAGTAGAAGGCAAATCAAACTTTAATTAGCTCAATGCTTTCTTGTAGCAGATGAAAATTTAACAATTTAAATTTACTTTAAGAGAATCAGTCCCAGACAGATGAAGTGACCTCTTCAAGATGTCACAGGTAGTCAGTGATGCCATGGGGATTCTAACCCAGGGTTTTTAGTTTTCTCTATGAAACTAACCATCAAAGCTCCATGAATGAATTAATGAATGGTCCCATAGCCTGTGGAATAGAGATGGAAAATGCCAGTTCTAGGTCAATGTGCTTAAAATCATTTTATAGTTAGGCTAGAGATAATTCTTCTAAAACTCTTTGCCCTGTCTTCAGGTACTGCAGACAAAAATCTGCACTTACGCCCATACAACTTCAAGGAGCTAACTACGGCAAACTGGACTAATACCACTTGTTACTGAAGTTGATGTGACCAATGTTATATATTGTGTTGCTATTATAAGAATTTACTGTCAACTTACCCCCAGTTGTATGATGCAAATTTGTTAGTGTAACCAAAAATTGATCAGATATATCACAGGTGAATAATTATTAGTATGTGGTGTCAATTGTTACTGGAGTAAATGTATAATCATTAGAATAAACGTAATCATGAAGGTTATACAAGAAGTGAGTACTGTGGCAGCAATTTTTAAAAACACATTCTAAAGGCAGCAAGGTGGAAAGGAGAGAACATTGCATTTAGAGTGAATATCTGGGTTTAGTTCCTAGTTGGATGACCTTGGACAAGTCACTGAACCTTTCTGTGCCTCAGTTTCTTTATCTGTAAAATGGGAACCATTGTCTAAGGTGCCTTCTCATTTTAAATTTATCATTCTATGACCCTATGACCCACTCACAGTTTCTTTCCTCTCCAGTTCACCAACCACCCAAGTGTCAAAATAATCTCACTGTATTACAAATCTGACCATGTCATTCCATTGCTCAGTATTTAGTCCATCCCTATTATTTCCAAGAAATATACAATATTAAGTTCCTAATTTAATAATAACAATAATAACTGTTTTCTATAATGTTTTAAGATTTGCATATGTACTGAACATATGTTTACTTATCTGATCTTCACAGCAACCCTGTGAGTTAGGTACTGGTATCATCTCCATTTTACAGATGAGGAAACTGAAGCACAGAAAGATTTAGTGACTTGTCCAACATCATGCAGCAATTAAATGGTTGAGTCAGGATTCTGAGGGGTGGGGAGAGAAAGAGAAACTTTCTTTCCCAGTATCTGGAAGCTGACTGAGAACTGAACTGGAATTTTCCTGAGAGGCCAATATTCCTCCTGGTTCCTAGAGCCAGCTGAACTGCTGGAAGACTGAAGAAGCATGACCAGGATAAGATTTTGTTTATTCATGGCCTGGCTGATCCTCGAGTTCCAGGCAAGAGAAGTAGTGAAAGGTTTGAGATGTGCTGAACCTTTTGAACTTCAGTGTGTGCCGGGTATTGCCCTGAGGACTGGACAAGGACCTGGGAGCTGTCTGCCTCTGAGGACTGGATGAGAACCTGGAAGCTGTCTGCTTCTGTATCCAGGTGACTGTTTTGTAGATTCAGGAGGGAACTGGGACCATGGAAGAGCATCCAGGGAATCAGAGAGACCACCCAGAGTCAAATAAAGAAAAGGTCTCCCTTTGGATGAAATTGATGTTTGCTGGAAACCAAGGGGTGAAGAATTTGTGTGGTTTTCTAATGATTGTATGAGTGACTAATGATATTTAGTAATTGGAAATATAGTTTAATGACTGACTGCTAGATGAGTGACTGATTAAGTTAATGGTTGCCCCATGAGTGGAAGATTGATATATTGTGAATTGATTGATTGAGATTAAGTGAGAAGGGTTTCCCCCTTAAGGAAACCAGGTGATTCTTCTTTTGTTCCTTGTTCTATATATTGTGGCCATTGTAGTGAAAACTGTGTGGCCGTTCTAATGTTAAGCTGTTATGAACACTATGTTGTGACTTTCTGTGATAAGATGTAATAATGAAAATATTATATTGTAAATATTGTACTGAACCTTGATCTGTAATGGAATAAACAGAGTATTCACTATTACTGTGTAATCCGAATCTTAAAAGCTGTTCACAGTAGCATTCTTTTGGGAATCTGCTGGTGCTTGGCTTTACAGTTGGGGGCAAGGCACTGAAGATACTTCACTAGTAAAAATGGGCATTGGGTATGTCCTACTTTTCTTAATAACACATGTATATAGCATTTCATGGTTTATGCACTTTTAAAAAATAATCCTTTAAGTTAGAAAGAGCAAATATTATTATTACCATTATATAGATTAGGAAACAGGTTTAGATAGACAAATGATTTGCCATTGTCACACAACTGGTTAGTAGTAGAGTCACTCCAAAAACTGTCGAATCCAGATCTCTTGTCCTTGACATGTTTCAATTGCATCTCAATTAAGAAATCAATAAAATGCAAAAAGTCAGGTAAAAGCAATGTTAAAAATAAAGAGGAGGTAAAGATGTTTAAAATGAAACATGCTACTCCGTCTGGTATTCATTTAGCCTGAGGAAGTAGATGTTGATAAAGCCAGTGTCATCAGAGAGCCATCATCTATCTATCCAAAGACCAAAGGTCACCATGCACAATTATTCTCACCAGTTCTTCATTGTATAATGACTGAAGAGTTTCCTTAGCCCAGAATGTAGACGTGACCTTTGAATACTGACACTTATGCCTTGCCCTCAACCTCTTACCACGACTTGGCAATGCAATGGGAGATGAACTCCTACTCAGGGCTGTGACAGAAACCATTATATACAATTTCAGAGAATTTCAAGCCCAAGCCATTTGATTTTGTGTACTTTACAATCCATGGTGAAAGCCTTAATTTCTCACTGAGAATGGTAGTAGATCAAGTCCCACTGAATCTCATCAGTACTTACAGACTTCACTCAAAATGAAGTGAGCTCTCCACAATGCCAGTTCAGCTGATTCCATGTTCTGTCATCATTTCATTCCGGTAGAAGAAGAGCTCCAATGACATGTGGTGGGATGTACCATCTTTGACATTGGTTCCCTGTTTGGAGGCACCTTTCTTGAACTGAACTCTATGGCATTTGGACTATTAAGAGTCTTTGTAGAGTTGTGGGTCTTTGTGTAAAGGCCGTGAAGGGTCTGGTCCTTGGAATTCTCCAGAATTCCATTCCTGTAGCTGATGTGCAGGATCTATGCTCCATAGTTACCAAGGGATAAACAGGACTGATATTACATGTTGCTTGGCACACTCCATCAAGTGTGCTTTGAAACTGTAGTAGAATTTGGGCATCCTTTGGGGAACAGTGAACTTAATCTCAGGTGTCAATTAATAAGTGAGCTCCAGCCAGATCTGGGCATTCCCCTTTCCTGTAGCAATGTTGGCCACACACTTGGCCACTTCTCAGTAGACAATTTTCCCTTGTTTTCAGGCAATTCAGGGTCTGGCAAGGGAGGAGATTTCATTCCTGATACAGGGCACTGGACTGGACAGCTGACAAGATGAATTAGTCTGCAAACTCCATACTGATATCCTCAATGATAACCTTTTTGTCCTCAAGTCTTAAAGGCCTTCTTTCTGACCCCTTCAAATTCTTCTTTCTGTCCACTGTTGGATATATATATATGAGATATCCTCAGATCTCCAAGAACTACAATGACCTTTCCTGACATTTTCTTAGCACTTGATGAGGCTGGAGGCATCAGACTGGCTCCAGAGGCAAGGAGAATGAACTATACAGTATTCATTCAAGGGTTTTTTTTTTCCTCATTTGACCATTCTGGAAACTTTATTCCTTTAGCTATTATTATTTTCCTTGTTGTTTTATCTGCCTATATTTGTTTTTTAATGAAGTTTTCTTCTTCCTGAGACCTTTGGTAACCAATATATTTTTTTCACCTTTATATTCTTCCACATTCAATTTCTGACTCCATCTCCCTGAGAATTGGTGATCAAAACTGTCTTGGCTTCCCCATATGTTGGGAATTTAATTTCAATGGTCTTTATCTCTGCCTCTAAGCAATTTCTAGAAGGACAGAACTGGCCTCAGCTATATGTCAGCCTTCATTTTATCAGGCCTGGTGGAGCCACACATACATGCAATCACCATATACCCACTCCCTCTGTTCTTTAATTATCTGACTGAGCATAGCTACAGAGCAGTGTATGAATCATCCCAGGGACATCATACTTCCATGTTCCTTTAACTCTTCTAGGGTAGGAATAAGCAGAGTTAAGATCTGTTGCTTGTTGACACAGAATGTTAGATTAAGGGAAGGAGCAGGGGGTCTGCTGGTAGAGATTATAGCAATGGAAAGAGAATTGCTTAGTGGATTCCAGAGAACAAACCCATGTGGGCTGGTAGGGGGGTGGAATGCTGAGAGAATATGTTAAGGATTAGGGATTATCCTTCTTTGCTATTAATTCATCTGGTGGTTAGCTCATTAGGATTCTTGGTATCTTCACCTATAGATACAGCTGTGATTGTCTTATATATAATATATATATGCAATATATCATACATATAATTCATATTTAGAAAAGTTTCTAGGTCATGAGAACTGTCTATCCCTCCATTCAGTTCTGTAACTGATTGAATGCTCATTACCTATGACTTAGTAGATTGGAAATCAATCAGATACGTCTACGGGGGGGGGGGGGTGTAGAACCTGAGACCTTGAGGCCACATGTCCCAACAAAGGGGATTTGTTCTGCTAAGTTTGGATAGAAAGACAAAAACGAAATTCCTCCTATCAAAAAACTTGCATCCTATCTGGGGAAACAACACATATCCAATGTACGAGCTTGTGAATATCCAAAGTTAATACAAGATCATTAGAATCTGAGGGGGATTAATGGCTGAGACGTTAGGGGAAATGTAATAAAAGCTGTGGTGACTGAAGTTCTTTGACGGCAACTAGTGATTTTAAGGGCTTGCTAGATGGTATGGTAGATAGAGTGATGGCCTGAGAGTCAAGAAGACTCATCTTGCAGTTCAAATCCAGCCTTAGGCACTAGCTATGTGTTCCTAGGTAAGTTACTTCACAGTTTGCCACAGTTTCTACTATGCAAAATGAAGTGGGGAAGAAAATGGGAAACCACTTTGGCATCTTTGCCAATTAAGCCCCAAATGCATGAATCTACCAGACGTGACTGAAAAATGACTCAACAACAAAGGATTCCAAGTGGGAAGGTGAAAGGGGATAACATCCCAGGCATGAGAAAAATCAAATCTCTGTGCCTTTGCACTGATATGGGGAATAAAATATAGTATGTGAGACAGAGTAGAAAGGCAAGTTTGGTGTGAATAAAGAGAAGGTGAAAGAGCATAGTGCAAAATAAGTCTGGAAATGTAATCTCATAGATCTAGGCAGAAAGGACTTTGGAGTCATCTAATCTAATTCCCTCATTTAACAGATGGGAAAAATGTAGGTTGGAGCCAGGTGGTGAAGTACTTTAAATGTCAGATGGAGGAGTTTGTATTTAATCCTAGAGGTAATAAGGAAACACTGGAGTGTACTGAGTGGAGAAATGACATGATCAAACCTATGCCTGGAGAAAATCACTTTGGTAGCTAGTTAGCAGGAAGTCAGTATATATTTGTTAAGAACCAACTATGTTCCAGCCATTGTGCTAAATATTGGGGATACAAAGAGAGGCAAAAGATTGTTCTTGCTCTCAAGGAGTTTGGAGTTTAATCAGGAAGACAACATGTAAACAACTATATACAAATAAGCTAGATAAAGGTTAATACAAGAAAAATAAAGAGAGGGAAGATACTAAGATCAAGGTAAATGGGGAAAGTCCTCCTATAGAACATGGGAGATAGAGATGAGGAGGGAGATCATTCTAGGGATGAGGGACAGCTAGTGAAAATTCTTGGAGTTGGGAAATGTAATGTTTTGTGTGAGGAATAGCAAGGAGGCCAGTGTTGCTGCATGGCAGAGAACATGGGAGAGTGTAAAATATAAGACTGGAAAGGCAGAGGGAGCAGGTTATGAAAGACTCTGAATGCCAAACAGAGGATGTTATACTTGAAACTGGAAGTTATAGGGAGTCACTACAGTTTATTGAGTAGGGGTGATATGGACAATCATTGACAGATGAGTGAAGGATAGACTGGAGTTGAAAGAAAACTGATTGGGTAGACCAACTAAGAGGTCATGGAAATTGGCAAAAGTTGATGAGGATGATAAACAAGACCTGGGAGCAGCCTTTCAGCACATTATTAAGGACTTTATCTTCTTACTATGACCTGAAGAAATGGTTTTCTATTTAGAGGCTGGGAGTGGGGGTGTGTGGGGGGGGCTGGCATGGGCAGGTTTATGAGATGACCTCTGTAACTCTAGCAATGGATGGCTTTTTAGGAACACAAAATCTCAAAGAACCTACAGGGACATCTTGGTTATTACCTGTCCTGCAGATGAGGACTTGGCTTTAGAGTCAGGTGGCCTGAATTTGAATCCCAGAACTGGGAATTACTGAATATGTGTGTGTGTGAATGTATATACACACACAAACATATATGTATGTGTATACACATATGTGTGTACATATATGTGTACATATGTGTGTACATATATGTGTATATAGAAACTTCAGCAGAAAATTTAAAATATGGAACAAGAGATTTGGGGGTGAGAATTAAAGTTATAAAAGTGCTCATAGTGTTCTTTAACTTAAGAAGTCTCTCAGGATGGGGTGGCGAGGTGGCGCAGTGAATAGAGCACCGGCCCTGGAATCAGGAGTACCTGAGTTCAAATCCGGCCTCAGACACTTAACACATAAAACTAGCCGTGTGACCTTGGGCAAGTCACTTAATCCCAACTGCCCTCCAAAAGGCAAAAAAAAAAAAGTCTCTCAGGAAACATTCCTGTTTGCTTCTCTTCCTACTATCATGGAAAGAAAATCAAGTCACAAATATAAGGCTTTATTTCAAACAATCATTGCAAACTAACATAAGGAGATACAAATGGTTCATAAGACTGCTACCTCTCTGGAACAAGTGGGCACCCAAACATCTTCCATTTATCACAAGAACTTAGAGAACACAAAAAAACACATTTTCCTTCTATAGCAGTTTGTTGTGTTTCAGAAGGGGGAAGATAGCACCTTTCTCATTTGTTAGTATGTGTTTGGTTTCAGAGGTCTGAGATAGAACAAATTTTCTTTTTTCTCTCTGTTGTTTTTACATAAGAACTGGAATAAAGGAGGTAAAAATACAGAAGCTAGATGTGAAAGCCCACTTGAGCTGAAATGAAATTCATTTTAAATTCTAAAATGTCATTAGTCATGTCAAGATGACAACACACTTCTCCTTCGAAGGACCGCTTTGGGGGCCTTACTCCCAGATCCATTATAAAGAGGTTGATGGGCTGCCCTAGTTAGGAAGTGCCCAATTAGGCTACAGTAGAAATGAGGAGGGAGATCAGTGAGTTACTCTAATACTCTTCCTTCTTTCTGGTGCTGTTTCTTTGCTCTAACTTTCTTTGATGTACCTAGTTAAGGCATGTGATCTCGTTTTTTGAGACTTTCTTTAAACAGGTCAAATTTTAAAAGAGATGGGGACAGAGAGAGTTCTGCTTTCAGCATTGATCTGGCATTCGAATTCTTCTGGAAACGCTTTCGTTTTAGCAACAAATATTGATGGTATGAGTTGTACCAATGAAATCAGTTGATCATACGGATCTCCTCAGGGATGAGAACTTTGGGCTGTTGTCTACCAACACAGAGGGCCAGTTACTGGGAATCAATTTCCTGAATGTTAGAAATGAGGTTGAAAGAGATGCTTCTTCTTGACAGGTAAACTAATGAAACTTTCTCTTTTCATTGTATTATATATAAATACAATGGATTGTATTCTCTCTAGGGCCTTGCTGTAAGTGTTAAATTAATTGCTACTTTAAACACTTTAGTAATAGAACTGACTGGCCTCCTGTATAATCAGAGGTAGTTGAATCTAATACGAAAAATGATTTTTAGGTAGTGGGGATAGAAAGCAAGAAGAATGATTTTATTAGCATTAATGTCAGGTTCTAAGAGTGTATTTGGAATTATAAGGACGAAAAATACCAAAATTACTTCCTAGTATTTTTTTACTACTTATATTATTTTCGTCAAGATTAAAAAAAATAATGCAAGATTGCTAATATCCCTCTGGGGGCCTTCTACTGAGATTGCTGAGGGAGGATGGAGATGGAAGAGAGCCTGCAAGGAAAGTAGTACAAAGTAATTTTCTTAGAAACAGAGCTCAAAGAATTCCCCTGATGCCTGTGAAGAAAGATAATGGGATATTTCCTGTCAACCAAAAGAATAATTTCTTAGCTAGATACAGAATGTCCTTTTACAGCTTCCTTATTTTCAGTAAAACCTTGTTAATTTTAACTTTGCTAATCCAGAAATTTGATATTTCTCACAAGAAATCTGGTGTTTTTACTCATTTCTCAGTAGATTTAATAGAGCTAAAGTTAGCATTCTCATTTCAAAGACTTCATTAGTTTTTCAATGTATGGTACAGTACACTTGCTGGAATACTACGAAATACCACTATGAATAATTAAAACTAAATGACAATCATCAAAATAAATGAACCAAGCATAATTTCCTTGAACAAATACATATCAATTTGTTCATATCCTTGGAATTTTCCCATTTCTGTAATATATAAGAATACTTTTCATTTAAATGAATTAACAATGTTTTCTATTCGGTCTCTAAATTAATCCAAATCCCTCTTGCTCATACATAATATATACCCATAGATAAGATGGGTAAAGATAATGGGGATATGGAAAAGTCTATGTCTATGCAGTCAAAGGTAAAGAAAAAATTGGCATCCCTGATTTAATTAAGTCAATACACAAATCAAAATAATTCAAGCTCCAAAAGTGATCCTTTTTCACAAAAAAAATTATTTGATTTAACTATTCAGAATACCCCAGAAATGTGTTACCTATAACAAACCCTTTGCTCATTCTGGATTTTGCCAAAAAATCTTTTCCAACTGTCGTCCCTTATCTATACAGTGTATATGATACTACCATATTTACTTATACATTATACAATACAATTAGTTGATGGCTGGCTTCATATCTTGTAATATAGAAATCATTATATATATATATTTACATATAAAGGTCATTGTTAATTGTAATAATGATGATGTTACTATTATTATTATTATCCCATCCTCATTTTTCAAAATGAAATTTAAATACAACATGGTCCTAGGGGAAGTTTCTATCCTACTATTAATCTTTTATATGAATATAATAACAACCTTTAAAAATAACTGAATTGCAATATTGAGATGTAAGTTTATAGTCTGTATTTTAGCCGGGGCAGTTCCAGTATAATAGATGATGACAGAGATGGTATATACTTCATCCTGTTTACATAGTGTTTTATTTTTTTTTCCTACTAGATCTATTTGTTTTTAAATATTTAAACT
This sequence comes from Pseudocheirus occidentalis, assembly GCA_028646575.1. Classification (NCBI taxonomy): domain Eukaryota; kingdom Metazoa; phylum Chordata; class Mammalia; order Diprotodontia; family Pseudocheiridae; genus Pseudocheirus; species Pseudocheirus occidentalis. The sequence continues at coordinate 19,504,214 of CM053600.1, read as the reverse complement.
CCACATAACTTGGAAACTCGTATGGTTTGGATAATATTATTCTAGGTTAGTTGAAGGTAGCAGTTTAGTCTGTAATAATTTTCTTGAACTGGTATGGTTTGTTTGTTGAATTTTCCAAGATACTTTGAGGCCTGTTTTTATAATATGTGGATTTATGATGAGTTAATTTATGAAAGATTTTAAAAAATAATTTTCTAGAGATACCACCAATAGCGAGTGAGTGGCAAAATGATTATTTCTAGGTCATTACTTCACAAATGTCTACATTAAATAAACTTTGACCATCTGGACCAGTCACATGTTTTAATCTCATCCAATTTATTCATTCACAAATAAATTTGGAGAATAAAAGTTCTTTTTTTAATTCCTAGAAATTTTTTATCTGATGAACTATAAGAGAGATTCCTGAAGGTAGGAAAAATCTCCTAGAAAAAAAGCTGCATAGGCTTCTGAGAGATGTGGCCTGGCATTGTGTCAACCCATTCTGAGAGAGAAAGAAAGATCAGGAAGGGGAGCAGTATGAGTAGTGGTGAATTCAAAAGGAATGTGAAAGTGTCGTTGGCAGTAATGCTACAGTGAACTATGTGCTGTTAGAAAGAGAAAGAAAGAGTTACTCCAGGAGGCTTTTGGCAATGTAAAACTAAGGCTGGAGGCAGCTTAAATTATTTCCCTGTTCTAAATCTTTACTTAATAGAACCCCTAAGATGTATGGCTGGCATGGACATCTGGGGAAAGGTGGTCAAGGGTTTAATTCTTCACCCCAACTCTCTGCCTTTACATAGCAGACATTTACTACATAATTACTCTGTCCCTTAAGTTTGTTCATCATCCCTGGTACAATGATTCACGGAACCTTAAAAACTGTATCACTTTTAATTTAAAATTATGACCACTCATAACTTTTTAAGCTGTGTGTATTTCTTTACCTGAGAATGGTTAGGCTACAAGAATGAGTCAGTCAATTTCACAACGTTCTCCTCAAAGGCCTCAGGTAAATTCATCATATTTTTGTTAAAGCTAATCTCTCCCTGGATAGGGAGGCAGAGAGTCAGATACTACTGAAACACAGCAACAAATATCCCTGGGCAAGAGTGGAGTGGAGGGGTTAATAAGGTAAAGTCATGCTTCCTGGGACTCAGTAAGGGAGGAGGTGGGAAAGACAGAATATAGACAGTTCTTACTTTATATAAATGAATTGCTCTGCAGACCTCTATGTAAAGAAATTTTTATGTAATATGAATTTGCGCCTACCTATTCACTTCACTTAGCCTGTACAGCAAAGGCATGCACAAATCAGTACCTTTATGCAAGTCATAAAAATACTAAAATGAATACATATTAAATACAATAGTATGATGATAAACAGAATTATGAAGTGAAAGGCAAAGTCAGTGATAAAGTATCCACAGCACAGTGCAGTAATTTTAATATAATTGTGCAGGATATTGCCCCTTCCCCACACAGTGCCCCTAGCCTTTATCCCTGGTGGTTGGCTGAGAAACATTTTTTAGATGAATTTATCAAGAGATGTTTGGACAGTGGCTCTCTGTTTTCCCTTCGTATATTTGATGATAGCAAGCAATATTATCATCAATTAGTCTTTGAACTTTTAAAAATCTTAAAGTATTTGCATACATATTTTCAAAATAAGAAAAAAAATTCAAGTCATGAAATATTTCTGCCAACTGTTTTGTTGCAAATCATTTTGGTTTGAGCCTGAGTTCTAAAGCTGCCTTTTCATCTGAAATTTTTGCAAGTAGCAGTTAAATCCATTCTTCATTCAGAATCCTCATTTGGAATTTTTTTCACAACTCTTTACATAAACCAAAATTTGTATAATGTGAATTTACATAAAGGAAGAAGTGTCTGTATATTCCAAAGGTGGGGTCATCCAGGAGAGAGTAGTATCACCTGTACAAACTGCCTCTCAGTATCAACATATGCCTATAGTGGTACGGAACAAAAAAGCATTTACATTTAGCTAACTATTTAGTTGGACTTAAACAAGGACATCTGAATCTTTAAAAAAAAATAATGATACAAAATTGGGTAATGTTCTGCCTATCTTTCTTTTTTTTAACTTTTGTTTATTTTTAGTTTACATCATTCATTTCCATGAGATTTTGATTAACAAATTTTCTCCCCATCTTTCCCCTACCCATCATCCCAAAACAGTGATCACACTGTGTACTCCCTCCCCCAATCAGCTCTCTTCTATATCCTTCCCCATCACCCCTCTGATTTTCTGGTAGGGCAAGATGGATTTCCTTTACCCCAGTGCCTGTATATTTCCCTCTGTCCTATTCCACCCCCCTCTTGTTCTGTTCTCTACTTTGTCCCTCCTCTCCATTCTCCCTCCTCTCATCCCCTTACCCCGTACTCTCATGTAGGACAAGACATCCAATTTAGAGTGTATGTTATACCTTCCCAAAGCCAAATTCAATGAGAGTAAGGTTGACCCATTCCCTTTTGCCTTCCTGTTCTTCCCCCTCCATTGTAACAGTTATCCTTTGCATCTTCTATATGAGAGGATTAACCCCATTCTGTCTCTCCCTGTCTCCTCTCATTACATTCTTCTCCCACCTCTCAATTTCACCTTTTAAAATATCATCCTATCCCATTCAATTGATCCTGTACCCTCTGTCTATGTACACATATATACACACACTCACATATGTATTCCTACACATATACACCCTGCTTTATACACATGTGCATATGTATACACATATACATATACATATATATATACATATACATATACATATACATATACATATACACATACATATACATATATACACATTTATATTCCCTTCACCTATTCTCATACTGAGAAAAGTTTCATAAGCTACAATTCTCATTTTTCCATGTTGGTATGTAAATAGTTCAACTTTGATAAGTTCCTTGTGAATTTTTTCCATATTTACCTTCTCATGCTTCTTGTATTTGAATGTCAAATTTTCTATTCAGTTCTCTTTTTTTTTTATCAAGAATGCTTGAAAGTCCTCCACCTCACTGAATGACCATATTTTCCCTTGAAACATTATACTCAGTTTTGCTGGGTAGGTGATTCTGGGTTTTAATCCTAGCTCCCTTGATCTCCAGAATATCATATTCCAGGCCCTTTGATCCCTTAATGTAGGAACTGTGAGATCCTGGGTTATCTTGATTGTTTTTCCATAGTATTCAAATTGTTTCTTCTCGGCAGCTTGTAATATTTTCTCCTTGATCTGGGAACTCCAGAACCTGACTATAACATTCCTAGGAATTTTCTTTTGGGGATCTTTTTCAGGAGGTGATCACTGAATTCTTTCAAGTTCTATTTTGCCCTCTGGTGTTAAAATATTGGGGCAATTGTCCTTGAGAATTTCTTGAAGGATGCTTTCTAGGTTGGTTTTTTGATCATGGCTTTCAGGTAGTCCACTAATTTTCAAATTGTCTCTCCTGGATCTATTTTCCAGGTCAGTGGTTTTTTCAAGGAGATATTTCACATTGCCTTCTATTTTTTCATTTTTTTTGGATTTCTCATACAGTTATTTGCTTTCATTTGCTCCACTCTAATTCTGAAGGAATTATTCTCTGCAGAAAGCTTTTGAGATTCTTTTCCCATCTGGCAAATTCAATTTTTTAAGGCATTCTTCTCCTCATTGGCTTTTTGGGCCTCTTTTGCCTTTTGAATTAGTCTATTTTTTAAGGTGTTATTTTCTTCAGTCAGGTTGTTGACTCTCTTTTCATGATTTTCTTGTATCATTCTCATTTCTCTTCCCAATTTTTCCTCCACTTCACTTACTTGGTTTTCAATATCCTTCTTAACCTGCTCTATGGCTTGTAACCAGTGTACATTTTTATTGGGAGCTTTTGGTGTAGGAGTTCTGACTGTGTTGTCTTCCTCCCATTCCATGCTTTGATCCTCTTTGTTTCCCATAAAGGAATCTATAGTTGCATTGCTGGGCCTGCTTTGCTTCCTTTGCCTACTCATGTTGCCAGTCAATTACTTGACTTTTGGGTTCAGTAGAACTCTGCTTTCAGAGGGGAGAGCTGTGTCCCAAATCCCTGGGGTTTTTGCAGCTGCTAGAGCTATTAGGAGACTACTGCAGTCCCCACCAGCTTTGGCTCATTGAAAACGCACCTCAGGAGCACCACCCAGGACCTTGATGCCAATCCAAACAGATCAAGTCTAGAGCAATTACCCTCTAAAAGATTGCTTTGCCCCCGGTTAATCTGCAGGCCACAAGCTCTAAAGCAGACACTTGGAGGTAGCTGCAGTGCCACCGCTTCAGCCGCTTCTAGCCCAGGGTCAGTCACCATATCCTCTGCCCCGAATTTATCCAAGTTCCACTGACCTTTCACTTAGTCCTTGTTTCTTATGGGTTGATAATTCTGGAAAATGCCACAGCTGCCAGTGATTTATGCTCCAGCCGAATCACTGTAATTCAGCCCTAAGGCTCCAGCCCCAGGTTGATATGGTACTGGTCTGGGCTCCTAGCGCTCTGCCATGAACCCCTTCCCATCTGCCTGCCAGGCTGCCTTCAGCTGGAGCTTTGCCAGTCTGCCACTTTCTGAGTTCTGGACTTTAAAAATTTGTTTTAGAGTCATATTTTATAGGTATTTGAGGTAGTTATGGTGAGAGCTGCAGAGTTTTGCTGCTTCGATGCCGCCATCTTGACTCTGCCCCTCCATGCCTACCTTTATTTTCAACTGAAATCACTGTTTCCTGTGATCAAGCATATAAGAACATAGGTAATTTCAGGACTAAATTGACAAAGTTATTGTTAGTTTAGAGTGTTAGCTGTGGAATTGTCTGATATGACTCAAAGGGCTATGAACTAGTGGATAAAGGCAAATAGCAAGGAACTACTGTGTTACCATAGGAAGGAAATAATCATTTATTAAGTGAATATGACATGCCAGGCATTATGCTAAATGCTTCACAAACATTTAGGCCTTAAAAGAACCTTTCACTTTAGATAATATTCTTATTTCTATTTAGTACTTGCTGAATTAAATACGAATGTTAGGACTGAAAGTATCTTTAGATATTGAGTCCAAACACCTCGTTTTAATAATAATAGGTAGCATTTATATAGCACTTAAAAATCACAAAGCATTTAACAAATATGATCTAATTTTATTCTTTTTACAACCCCTGGATATAGGTGTTATTATTACCCCCATTTTATAGATGTGGAGTAAATAGAGTTTAGATGATGCTTCAGATGAGTCAACAGTCAGTCAACAAGCACTGATTACTTACTATGTGCCAAACACAGTGTTAAGTGCTGGGCGTACAAATACAAGTACAAAGAAAGTGCTTGACAATAAAGGGCTTACATTCTAATAGGGAAAGTGGACAAAAAGTGGATGTAAGAAAAATATTTAGCACAGAAACATGATAGAGGAAGTACTGAATACAGCTAGGAGAGTAATGAGAAATGGCATGCCTGGATGTCCCCCTTAAATGGAGATTCTGGGAGAAGCCATCCAATCAGGCAATAGTGGGGTTATGTGATTATGTGATAATATGTGAAAATTATGTGATAATATGTGAATTCGAGGCCTAAAATGAGGCTTCAGGATGTAAACTTGGTGCATGGTATCAGAGGTGGGACTTGAACTCAGGTCATCCTGATTCCAGGTCCAGCTGCCACCTATCTGCCGGTTTTTGCAAGAAATAAAAAGCGCAGGAAGAAATTGAGGCTCAGAGAAATGACATAATTTGTCTTCTCTACCTGTTGCCCTTCACTGAATCCCATGAGTACAATCCATGTCCATTCTAATTGTTTTTTCTACCGGAACCTTCAGAAATTGTCCCATATTGTTACTAGTTCCTACAAACAAACACATATCTGTTGCTAACTTTTTTCTCCTTGACTGGTTCTTTCATTATTAAGTAATTAAGCCTATGGGATTTTAACCCTGGATACTAGTCACTTTTCAACTATATTTTGCTTTTCTAGGATCCTGGTCTTTTTCTTAAGCAAAATCAAGATAAGATGCAAATGTAAATGTACCTGCACCAATGCAGCCCTTTCTGTTTCTGTTGAGCTTGCTCAAGGGCAATCATTTCAGATGTTGTAAGCAGGATTTTCTGTGGTTGCTTGACTAAGTAGACACCCTCATGATAGTAAACAATGTAACCTATTAGAATGAAAATAAGAACAGAAAATTTTAATTTATTGTTCCTACTACAAAGATTTTGGGATTTTCACAAATCAAAATGTTGATTTTTTTATATAAGATAAACTGAAAATTATCTGAGTCATCCTGATATAAAAACGACTCAAAAAAACCGCACTTTTGCAAAGGGTAATAATAATAATATTAATAATAACTAGTGGCATGTTAAGGTCAGCAAAGCACTTTTCAACCTTGTTTTTCAATCTTTGGAAGTAAATTCTATTATTATCTTCATTTTACAAATTAAAAACTGAGACAGATGGTTGCATGACTTGTCTAGGTTCAGAAAGCTGGTAAGAGCCTGAGGTCAGATTTGAACTTAGATCTACCTGACCCTAGGTCCAACATTCAGTCCTCTGAGTAACTATCAGAATGAAGATGAATTGCCTAGGCTGACTGAAAATGGAGAAACTGAAAATAGGGTATTAGTAATTAGGGTGCTCCCCCAATTTTCATTGAACTGATTGTCATATTAAAAATTGGCCATGACTTAGCCAATTTACATTTTGTTCTTGATTTCATTTTTACATTTTGTTCTTAGCTCCTATTCTATGCTACCTGATTGGCCAGTGATCATTGCTATAGGCTATCAGGTGGACATGGAAAATTATAGGCCATTTCGAGTGAAACTATCCATTTTATTCAATATATTTGTGATACATTTAAGAGGGTGAATTATAGAACTTGAGGATAGGACAATCTACTGCCACAAACATGTGAAATCATCAAATAGGCATCTGAGTGCTGCAGCAGATGGATCACCAGACTTGGAGCCAGGGAGATATGGGTTCAAATTTGGCCTCAGACACTTACTAGGGGTGTCGTAGCAGACAAGTTACTTAAACAAAAAAAAATCTCCCTATCAGTTTCCTCAACTATAAAATGCAGGGCAATAATAGCACTTACCTGACAGGGTTGTTAAGGATCAGATGAAATATTTGTAAAGCATTTAGTATAGAGCCTGGCTCATAGTAGATGAGATATAAATACTGATGACCCTAACCCCTTCATAAAATCAGATTTTGAGCCACAAGGGACGTTAACAATTGTAAAGTGTAATCTCTTAATTTTATAGTTTAGGAAATGGAGACTCAAAGAGATTGAATTACTTGCCTAGGATCAAACTGTTAATGACATAAAAATATAATGCTATGCCTGTGGCAAGCTTGGTTATTAAAAAAAATTCTCAGTGCTTTCCAGTTAAAGGTAGCTATTGGAAAGATTCTTAAAACCTATTTTGTAAAAATATTATTTAATTTTCAGATTTATATGCGTTATTTACATAACAGTAATTTGGTATTAGGCATGTTTACCTAGCAACTGTCCATAGTTAGATTTTAAAAGTTTACTTCATTGATAAGAATTATTTGCCTCCTTAAAGTAATTCAGGGTACAAATTAAAAGTAAATCATATCCTGTGTTGCTGAGTTAGCATATCTTTCAATATCTATCTACTTACATGCATGTATACATATATGTGTACATAGGCATGCATATGTATATATACATACATATGCATGCACACATACACACATTTAATATGTATATATAATTTACACATATACACACATGCATGCATACATATACATATACATATACATATACATATACATATACATATACATATACTTTTGCCATATTCATACCATTTCTCATTCTCTCGTGGATCAAAATCTGAAAACAATACTCTAAAAGCCTCTTGATTGTATTTGAGTTATTAATATGAGCTTTCACTAATAAAGTGGTAATAATAATAATAATATAATGCCTCTTCGTGACTTGGAGGTGACCATGAAGGCAGCACTTTTGAATTACATGAAAGATAATTCTTATTAAGCTGCCAAAATTTCAAGTGTGGGGCCTCAGACTGACTATATCTTAGGATCCAAGGACAAGAAGCTTGGGGTATCTTTTTTCTTGGTCATGACAAGTCATGAAAAGGCAACAAGGCAGAGCAGAAAGAACCTTACACTTGAGATCAGGAAGACCTGGGTTTGAGTCCAGACCCTGACCCAGATTAAATTTATATTACACTGAGCATGATGTAATGGGAAAAAAAATCAGATTAGGAGTCACAAGACTTGTGGTCAATCCTTAATTGAGCTTAGACAAGTCATTTGAAGCGCCTAGTGATTTAGTGGATAGAGCTTGACTTAGAATCAGGAAAACCTAGCCTTTACTGTGACCTTAAATGTTGTGTCACCCTGGGCAAGTCACTTAACCACTCTCAGCCTCAGTTTCCTCATCTGTATAATGAGAACATATGAGCATCTACCTCACAGAGTTATTATGAAGATATAATTAGTTAACATATGTAAAAAAAGTTTTGTAAATTTTGAAACTATATAAAACTAGCTATTATTGTTATTATTATTATTATTATTTGTTCTTCCCAGGCTTCAGTTTCATTATCCATAAAGTAAGGAAATTATATTGGACCAGGGGTTCTTAACCTTTGTTTCATGGATCTTTTTGCCAGTCTGGTGTTGGATGCCTTTCAAAGCACCATTTTTAATGTATAAAATTTTAGTTAATTTTAAAAATTTGATTTATTTTTTAAAAATTTAATTATTCTTAATATATGAATGTGTGATAATGCAAAGGAAACATTATAATGATATACAATTATCAAAAAAAATTTTTTTAAAACCATACTTATGAAGGTAGGCCAATTTACTACTACGAATATATAGAAGCATAGAACAAAAGACAGCTAAGTCATGTAGCAGTTAGAAAACTAGGCCTGAGGTCAGGATGACCTGAGTTCAAATCTGAGTAATCCACATTAATGAACAATAGGTTAAGAAACCCTGTAGTTCAAGATACCTAAAGTTTCTTCCAACTCTGACAATCTGTGAATTACTGGATTTTTTTTTTTTTACCGATTTGGGCTAAAAGTTAGAACATAAAAGCAAATTTGCCCAAAGTTAAACTTGTGAAAAGCAAACGTTTTAAGAAATATACTTTAGGCAAGAAACACTTTATAGGAAAATAGTTGCCAAAATGACAAAATACATAAGGATGTTTTTAAAATATTGAATTTAAAATGAAGAGAAATTTGAATGGATGAAGAAGAATGAATCACAGAGCCAGAGAGGTCATCTTGGACAACTATTTGCCTGATAAATGAAACCCCTCCACATCTCTGAGAAATGTTTTTCCACCTTATTGTTGAATATCTCCAATAACAGGCAATTTGGCACTCCTACAAAAGCAACCTATTTAAGTTAATGATAGTAGCCAGCATTATACATCACATTGAGGTTTGCAAAGCATTTCACAACTTTTATATCATTATATTCTTGCAACAACCCTAAAAGTAGGTGCTATTATTTCTCCCCTTTGACAGATGAAAAAACTGAAAAAGACAAAGTTTCAAGATTTCCCTAGGGTCACAGAGTTATTAAGTGACTGAGGTAGGATTTGAACTCAGATCTTCCAGATTCCAGGTCTAGGGTCTATCCACTTCATCACTTAGTTGTCTTTAAATTTTCTGAAATCTCTGATTATCAGGAAACTGATCCTATACTCATATATTTAGAGCTGGAAGAGACCTCACAGAGGCAATTTAGTACAATTCCCTCATTTGACAAATGAAGTAACTGAGGACCAGGGAAGTCAAGTGACTTGTCCAGGATAACATAGTAAGCATCTAAAGTGAGTTTTGAACCAAGGTCCTTTGAATTCGCAGCCATTGCCCTTTCTAACACACTATGCTGTCTCTCTTGTTCTTAATTATACCTAACTGCTATTCTTCATCACATCTACTGTAGTTCCTACATCTATCATCCAGGGAAAAGCCTCTACAATGCCTCTTTTCACATAATAGATATTCAGTTGTTTGAATATCATGTCCTACCCCCAATCTTCTTTTCTTAAGGGTAAATGAGCATCCACAATTGCTTCAGATGTTATTCTTGGGATATGACTTCAAGTGCCTTCACTGTATTTAAAGAGAACCATTCTTGTTCTCTCTGAATGTCTTCTTCTCTAGGGTAAACATCCTTACTTCTTCCAACTGATCTTCATATGAAATACCTGATATAAGTATCTGATTAAAATATTAATAAAAGAAAATTAAACAGTAAATGCAAGTCATGCATACAAAGAGACTAGTTAAAATATGTGATTAATATTAAATATATTCTGAAAATTCATGCAAAACTCTGAAGGACCAAAAGATCTGTGATGTAAGTTAAATGATGAGTTGGTGCCATATTCCATCCCATCAAATGTGCCCTTGAAGTGTTTAAGTATTGTAGCTGGGAGAAAACACAGGTATAAAGGAGGAACAGTTAACAGTATGACAGAGAGTTTTACATGATTTTAATCCTTTTTTCTTTATACATCATATTGGACTTTGCCTGATCCATGGTTTTCCGACTCACTTCAGGTAACATTACTCCTACCAGAGAAGGAACAAACCTTTCTCTTTTGTGAAAATGTCCCTTTTTTTATTATATTCTTAATATAGCTTGGCATCATAAAATAGCAATTTTAGGATTCTGGAGGCTGACTCCACTTTATCCCAGTGATGTCCCATCATTCAAACCTCATTCTCCATTTTCTATTGCCTGATCCCTTATTCACATTTCCCTCATGTCAACCTTTCCCCATCAGTGTACCAGCCTAAGGCTACATACATCTTCTGCTGTGCTTCCTGGAATACCTGATCCATAAGTAATAAACTTGCTTTCATCTGAAATCTTTTCTTTTTCTCACTTCTTCCCTCTTCTGGCTCTCAATGAGACCTATCTCTTTTATGATGGCATAGGTTTTCAGGCCACCCTTTCTATGAGTGATTTCACATTCACTCTTCCCTTTCTCACCTCCTCCCACCATGATGTAATTAAGTTGGAAGAGTTAAAATACATCTTGCTCCCCATTTCAAGTTCTAGATTGTCCCTCTACCACCATCATTCAGTAACCTCTCCTTTGACATTCACTCAGTTCATACTTATTACGCAATCAAAATTCTAGTAGCACCAGAAACTACACCCCCTCGACCATCACCCCCTGCCAGACACACTTCTTTCCTCAATGAGTTAGTACTTGATACATAGTCTTTCTCTCTCCTTCTGGTAAAAGGAGACTTCTGTATACACATCAGCTCACCTTTGATGTGATTATCACCTACACATGCATCACTTCCATGCTCGTGAACTCTGAAATTCCTTTATCTAATCACAATATGCTGCCATTTCACCTCTCCCTCTGTTAAAACACCAAATCTTGTTCTTTAGCTTCAGCTGTGACCTCCAGCACCTCAGTTATTTTCAGGTCATTACTCCAATGCTAGCTAATCTCTCTCACCTTCCCTGTATTGGCTTTTAGATGAACCAAATAAAGTCTATATTGTCTTCTCTTAAGTCCCTTCCCCTCTTATCCTATCACCAATCTGACCTTGCCCAGACTTAACCTTGGATTACCACCACCATCCACTTCCTTTCTTCCTACTCACTTGTTGCTGAATGAAACAGAAGAATATCAAGAAATCAAACTGACTAGGCTCACTAAAAATTTATGTTACCTAATCTCAACTGGGACTTCACTGTGGCAAGGCAGTCATTTTAGACTTCTCAAATTAACTCCTTAAATCTTTCACCACAGTGTCTTTTCTAAACCTTTTCATCCTTCCTCAAACTACCCATAACTCCCTCCTCCATTTCCCTTCTGGTTAAAATCCTTGCCTCATATATCACTGTAAGGCCATTCAACTCTTCTATTCCCTCACCATCGTATCACATCATACAGATGTCTTCTTCCACTGTATCCTCCTCACTCCTCTCTCCCTTGAAGAGGTGACTCTTCTTGCCAAAGCCAGCTCCTCTAGATGCAGAAATGATCTCATTTCATCTCTTGTTCTCTCTACCTTCTCTCCTTATCTACTGTCTCCATTCCTATTGCCTACAAATATGCCTACATTTCTCTCCTCCTAAAAAAAAAAATAAAAAAGCCCACTCACTTGATTTGTAATACCCACGAGCTACCAGCCCATTCTATTTTTGGCCAAACTCTTTGAGATGCCTCCACTTTCCTCTCATTCGCTTCTTAAATTTTAGAGTCTTGTTTCTGAGTTCATCATGCATCTGAAACTATTCTCTCCAAAGCTTAATAACATCTTAACTGCCAAATCAAATTGCTTTTTCTCAGCCCTCATTCTTCTTAATTTCTCTGTAATCTTTGATTCTGCCAATCAAACTTTGCTATTCTCTTTTCTCCAGGTTTTCATCACACTTATTCTATCCTGGTTCTCTTCCTAGTTTTCTGACAGCTCCTTCCAATTTTTCTTTGTTGGCTCTTCCTAGTAATGTTCATTAATGATGGGTGTCCCACAAAGCTCTATCTTATGCCCCCTTCTCTTCTCAATATATACATATATTATTTCACTCGGTGATCTCATCAGGTACCAGTAATCCACTTATCATGTCTACTCTGATAATTTTCAGGTCTGCTTATTCAAGCTTCACCTCCTTCCTACAGATTCAAACCTCTAACTGCCCATTGGACACCACACAGTGGATATTCTGTAGACATCTTAAATAGTATGTCCACAGTTGACCTCATTATCATTCATTTTTAGAAAAGAAAATTCATTTCATTTTCTTTTCAGACCTGAACTTTTTTCTCACTCTCTCTCTTTCTCCCGTTCACCCTTCTTCACTGAGAGAGCAAGAAAGAGAAAACCCCCATTACAAACACATATAGTTAAACAAAACTTTCAATCTCGGCCATGTCTGAAACAAAACAAAACAAAACAACAACAACAAATGATTCAATCTGCATTCTGGGAATTCATTATGGTTTTCTTCAGACCATTCCCTTTTCACAACTTCATTACTTTGTAAGGTACAACTATCATCCCATTCACTGAGTCTCCCAACCTAGAAGTTAAAATAGACTCCTCATTCTCTCTCTCCATCCCCATATCCAATCTATGGCCAAATTAAGTTGTTTTTACCTCCTTAATATCTTTTATATATGACTCTTTCCCTCCTGTTATACCACTGCCTCCCATTTAGGCCCCAATCACCTCACTCTGGCCATTGTAATAGCCTTTTGGTTGTTCTCAACCTTAGTGTGTCTTCCGCTCAACTGTCAAATTGACCTTAAATTCCATAGATCTGACCATGTCCCTCCCCTACACAATAAACGCCAGTGGCTCCCTATCACTTCCAGGATCAAATAGAAAATCTTTTGTTTGGCATTGAAAACTTTTTAAAACCTGCAAACTTTTCCAGTCTTTGATACCCTACTCCTCTCTGACTCACGTATTTTGCGATCCAATAGCACTCACCTCCTTACTGTCCCTTGCACAAAACACTGCATCTCTCGACTACAGGCACTTTCCTTGTCTGTCCTCTGTCTATTCTCATCTGTACCTCTTGACCTTTTTAAACTAAAATCCTCTTCCCAATACCCCTCAGTGTGAATAACATGCTCTCATCTATGAGATCCCTCCCTTCCAAGGCTGCTTTCCATCTACTAGACATGTATTTGTACATATCATCCAACTAGAATGTAAACTCCTTGAATCTGGTGACTTTTTATCTTTCTTTATATCCCCAGAACAGCACAGTGCTTGGCACATAATTCCTTATTGAATTTTCTCCATGTCTTTAGTATCTTCTTCTCCTTCAAATACCTTATAACCCCTTAATGATCTCAGAATTGCATCTCCTTCAGGAGATAAATATTACAAAAGTGTGTGCATGTGGTCTAAGGTAGTGGCTTTTTCTGACGCTGTTCTCTTTGATACAGTTCTAACCTTTTCTCTAAGTACACCTGAGAGTGGGATGTGATTATCTACATTTGGCAGCTTTCTATCCTTGGTGGTGAAAAAAGTTTGTCACAAAAAAGAAATTTTTAAAGAATTTTTTAGATGATTCTGTTTATTGTTCTCTTTCCATTTTCACTTGTTAATATCCTTGAGAAAATTTGGCTTACTTAGGTCTCTCATCAAATGCTTAGGAAAATCCTTGAAACATAGTAAATGCTAAATTCTCTTAACTGAGTGACTTTAAAGGGGTTTTACCCTCCACTGCTTCTCTGCTTTAGGAAGCCATGTTATTTGTAACCTTTCGTTATCCTTCTCCATAAGATTTTACAAATGAATTGATATTCCAAATTGGTGTTTCACTTCACAAATAGTGCAAATATGTGTTGCCTAAGGATCTTTTGGTCTCCTTGTTGTAGCAATTGGTTTCCATTGGTCATATTTCAGCTTGAAATTATTTTCTTTGCATTACCCAATTTTCATTCCTAATGACTATTTTAAATGGGTCAAGGCTGAGTTGTTTCAGTTGCATATTTTTTCAGTTGCCATATATTTTTCTTCATTTTATTCTTTCTTCTAGCTAGCTCCAAATTTGTTTTAATCTTTGCCCTAATAAGCTGGTAATCTGACTGCATCCTGAACAGGTAATTCAAGAACTATTTCAACATCAGGAACAAATCATGTCCTGACTCTTAGATAATCATTTCCATTTTTTCTAATGTTGTTTGGCCATGTCCAGCACCTGCTAATTCTTTTCAGACAAAATACTGAGGATATATAGTCTTGCCTCAGTTTTCATATCTCATCCAGTCGTTTGTCCAAGTTAGAATTCACCATCTGTCTTTTATCACTGTCTTACTCCCCTCCACCTCTCCCCAAAACTGGGATAGCACAGTCCATGTTGGACCTGAGCCCTGGACCTACAGGGCTCAGTTCTTCTAGAATTCAGGTTCCATTTGTATTAATCCAAGCCCAATCCCATTAATCCAGTCATCTTTGTATCTATCTTCCCTAGGACCCTACCCAGTTGGTTGCTAACTGAGTGGTCATAGTTAAGTCAATTCTGGTCAATCTGTCAGTCAGTCAATAAGTAGGAAGCACCTACTATGGGCCAGGTTCTTACTCATGAATGATTATCTAACTAATAAAGGTCTAAGAGGACGCATGATGAGGATAGAACCAGTTCTCATGAAGTGGTAGGAATTTTGTCTGTGTCAAGTTCTAGCATAATGACTTCATTTCATAGTCATTATGCAATCATTTTAATGATCCGAGGACTCAGAGATAGAAAAGATCCTAGAGAACCTAATCAATCTCCCTCAGTTTAGAGGGGAAAAACAGACCTTAAAAAGAGTGATTGTCTTTCCAAGTCATGCAAGTAGCTAAGCAAGAATGGGAACCCAGATCTTCTTACCCCGGTGGTCTTTCCACAACATTTTGCTTCCTCTAGTTGGTAGTAGAGCCCAAAGGAGACAAACCGAAATATGCTTAAATTGGAACCCTATCTTTTCCCCTCATCTAAATCAAAGAAATGATTTGACTTTTTTTGCCAGCATGCGTAAGTGACCTTAGGGGACATACAACTGAAGCTCAGAAGAAAGTCAGATCTGCTCTCTTGGAACCACTTCACTTTTTGCCCACCATACTTTTGTCTCAAGTTATTTTAGAGGTCCTTGAGTAGGGTGGTGACATGGACAAGCTATCACTTGAGCCATGTGTAGGGAATGAATCAAAGTGGAATAGAGGCTAGATGCAGCAGGGAAAGCAAATATTTAAACAGTACAATAGCATTTTTTAAAAGAGCATGGTAGTTTATAATCTCACTAACGTGCCTCTTTCACTCCATTACCCCTGCCACTCCTATAGGGCAAGCCTTCTTCATTTCACACCTGGACTATTGCCTGTTCTCTCTGCTTCAAATCTCTCTCTATCCCAGGCAATCCTCCACTCAGCTGTCAAAATGATTGTCCTAAGCCCTGGTCTGAGCATGCCATCTTTCTCCCCTGCCCATTCAATAAACTCTTCCGGGATCAAACGTAAAATCTTCTATTTGGTGTCTAAAGACCTTCATAGTTAGACCTCTTCCTACCTTTCCAGTCTTCTGATGCCTTTCTCTTCCTGTCTCTCTCCTCATACGCTGTGATTCAAAGACATTGGTCTCCTTGCTGTTCCTCAAACAAAACACTCCAATTCTTGATTCCATGTACTATGACTGTCTGTCTTCCATGTCTGGAATGCCCTTTTATCATCTCTGCCTTTTAGTTTCCCTGACTTCATTCAAATCCAAGATAAAAATTCCATCTTCTATAGGAAGCCTTTCCCTATCCTCCATAATTCTAATGGCTTCCCTCTTGATTATCTTCAATTTATATAGTACATGTCTTGTTTATAGTTATTTGCATTACACAGTAGACTGGGAGCTCCTTGAGGGCAAAGGACTATCTATTGCTTTCCTGTGTATAATCAAACCTAGACACCTAGGCATGGTGCCTAGCATAGGGTAGGTACTTAATAAGTGATTGTTGAGTGACTATTGTAGGATCATAAAGTATCACAAATGGTGATGAATATAGAAATCATCTAATCCAACCATTTCACTTTATTAGGAAATGAGCCAACTGAAATACTGCCCAGTGAAGTAATTCTAAAAGAGATGATTCCAATACACTCTTAGTTATAGAAGTTACTTAAGTAAGCATATAATCTATTCAAGGTCACAGGGAGTGGTAACAGATTCAGTGCTAAAATCAAAATTTCCCAACAGTCTTGGGCAACTCCTGCTTGAAGATTCTGCCTCTGGGAAGATCGATTTGAATTGGCCTTGGGATTAAGGGGGTGGTGGTCTGGGAGGACCAGGAAACAGACCACCTGATTGGAAACTGGCTGAAGATCAATCATAAGGTGATGTATTGACTTAAGGAAAAGCCCCTTGCAAACTCTCATTGAGATCGGTGCCAGTTCTTAGTTCTTAAAATATTCATTAATGATTTAGGATGCAGGGAAACTCGGATCCTATCAGTAAATTATATTAGTTGTGAAATTTTATATGTGAGACAGAGAAGCAAAATAAGGAAAGGAGGGCTGGGGATGAGGTTTTGAGAGAGATTAATGCAACAAATACCTTTAAAAAGGACACAGAATAAAACAAGGTATAACTGCATAAATATTAGGACTTTTGATAATGATCATATCAGAACTTTTACTGTCAAAGAACTGTTGTTCCTTTCAAAGTAGTCACCATGGAAGATAATAAACAAATCTGACAAATTGAAATGAATGACTGAAATAAGTTATGTTATTTTAATTTTAAAAGACATATGACAAAAAAAAAGACATATGACTCTTAAGGGAATTCTAAAAGTGGAATTCCAAAAGTAAGATCATATGTTCAAAACTAGAAGGATCTTTAGGGGCTGTCGAATCCAACCAGTTTCAAGTAATGACTATTTTAACTAATAACTAGAATGTGTGCAATTTCCTAAGATGACCTTACTGAAGACTGATATTCACTTGAAAGTATAAACTTTGAAATGTTCATTTTGAAAGTCAGTCTCCTTGATTTACTGTTTTATTTCCTGTGTTTTAGACAGAAGACATGCTATATCAGTTTTTAAATTTTTTTTAAAAAATCTCTATTTCACATTATTGAAAATCCACAGTACATTAAGCATAGTGATAATTGATTTAAAGAGAAAGTTTTATAAATAAGTATTTACCCTCACACACTAATAGTCAAAGAGGCAGAGCCACACAAACAGTGGATAGAGGACCAAGTGAAGCCTCAGAGGGCCTATTATAACATCCTACTTCTAAAACTTGGAAGTATACAAGCATATTTTTTTAAAAAATCTCTTCTACTACTTCAACTGAAAATATTAAGAAATAAATATTTCTCCAGTGTAAAGTCCTTTCTAGGTTTCCTGAAAGAAGGAAACTTTATCAGTCATACTTAATTAAACTTCTCAAGAAACAAGGTCCTCCACTAAGGTAGTTTCTCTCAGGTATAATCCTACTCTCTTAGGAAAGCCTATAAAAGGTCAGGAATAAAAGCTAATGCTCCAGAAAATAGATTAAAGGTAGTAACCAAATTTAGGATTAAAAAATGCCTTTAGTCTAGCTATGGTTAATGTCTTCCCTTATCCCCTAAAGGACCCAAGGAGCTAGTGTTTAACAACCTGCTCAACCTGCCCTCTGTGGAAAAGAAGGGAACCTGTACTCTTGACATTTTTAAAGTTTAAGTTGTATTATTAATGTTTTTTCCATCACTTTCTTAAGTAAGGTAATCAATAATACAATAAATCAATCCCTGATTTGTAGCATTTGTCAGTTTCAGAGCTATAAATGCTCACACTGAAAATTTAACAATCAGGTTAGAGCACATCATAGGAACCCAATTTAGAGTGGAACATACCTCATATTTATTAGGATTAATGTCTTCCCCTATCCTCTAAAGGAACTCTAGGGACCTACCCAAGAACATTACCCTATTTCCTCATTTCCTGAAGGGATTAGGTAGATATTGATCAGAGGGTGGAGGTTCCTTTAATTGTTTTAGGTCAGCAGTACCCACCTGAACAAGTGATCACAGAAGAATGAGTGATTTTAAAAGAAAAACTTCACAACTGGTTTCCTCCCCCCCCCCAATCAAGTGACTATTCTTCTATTAGACAAAGTAAAATGTTAACCCCAAACTGTGTTTTATCTTTCGTATTGGGGATTGTGCTTGTTACAGATGCCTATAAATGTTAGTTCAAAATGTTTTGTGCTAGAGATAGGGGCATGAGGAAGTTATGCCAATTTGGACACCTTTCTATAAGCTAGAAATGCTTGCATTTTGAATAAAATTAAAGTTTTGAAAGTTGTTCCTCAAAGACATTTGCCTATAATACAGAGTAAAGTGTTATTTTTTTCTTTGACACTAGCTTTGAGGCCATGAAGAAATCATTTAACCTCTTATTGAGTCAGAACTCTGAGAACATAAACTACAGATGAGTTGCCAATCTGCATGGGTGAAGGGAATTCCCACAGTGGGAGTTCTATATACTGATAAAATCAAAGGTTTTGATATATAACAACTGATGGCTTAGTATCAACATTGAAATACTACTTCTCAGAAAATAAATTGTAAAAGAGACATCCCTGCCAAAGTAAGAAGATAATGCTCTTATTTGTGATTTTCTTGGATTAACTTCTATAATGACAGTTCCCTTTTCTCAGTCTTAAATATAACTAGAGAATTTTTAAAAACACAAAAATAAATATAGATGAAGAATATCAGATACAACAACTACTTTATTGAATTTCATCTGAGATATCCTGATAGTATATTAAAGGAATTATTTACATAATTGTTTCACTGACTCCATCAAAACCTTGCAACCAGGTAGACAAAATAAGTGGAGTCCCACAGAGCTGAACACTAAGGAAGTTGTAATTTTTTTTTAATATAAGGTCCTTTAAACTAAGCAGTAGAATTTACTACTTCCTGCTGCCTGATAAATATGCAACACACAGGTTTGGGGAGAAGAAAGTTTGGAGAATTATAAAGATAAGAGTCATAGAAAACACATTGCAAAGGAAAGACAAACTCTGAAATAGCTGTTATGAAAATGAATAGGTGAAAAAGGTTGTAAAGCTATTCCTTTGGAGGCATTTGGAAGAGTGAATATTATGAGAATTGAAATATTATCAACTGGGGCAGCTAGGTGACCCAGTGAATAGAATGCTGGTCCTGGAGTCAGGAGGACCTGAGTTCAAATCCTGCCTCAGACACTTTACACATTTACTAGCCATGAGACTTTGGGCAAGTCACTTAACCCCAATTGTCCTTAAAAAAAAGTGAGCTTGAGGGCAGGGACTGCATTTACAAAAAAAAGAAGGAGGAGGAGAA
>CM053600.1:19457082-19483867 GCA_028646575.1 Pseudocheirus occidentalis | reverse complement strand
TTAGAAGACAGCTGAAGTTCAGAATGAAACATAAGCAAATAGGACAACTCTAAAAAAATGCTGATTTATTATGTACTTTAAAAAGTAAGCTATTATATACATATTTAATTGAAATATTTTGTTTTTATATCATCTAAATTTTCCCCAAATCCTCTTCCCACCTTTTAAAAGCCATCTCACATAACAAATAAAAAAAAGAAAAATAGTAAAAAGATGAAACTCAGCAAAATTGATTAGTATATTAAGCTAAAAGAAATCTGATAGTATATATACCATACCTGTATACCTGCTAGCTCTGCAAAGGAAGGTGTGGGGGGAGTAGGGGGGAGTGGAAAGTTTCTTATGTTCCTTCTTTGGGACCAGGATTGTTCTTCAAAGTTTTGCAAAATTAATTTTTTGATTCTTTTGTGGTTGTCATTCTTTCAATTTACATTGTTGGTCATTTTATATACTATTTTCTTGATTGTGCTTACTGTACTTTGCATCAATTCATCAGTCTTTCATGCTCTTCTTTATCATATTTGTCAGAGTAATAATCTATCACATTAATATACCACAATTTATTTATCCATTTGCTAATTGATCTCCTTTGTTTCCAGGACATGTTTGCCTTTTCATATACAATTCTCTTTTTGCTATTCTACCTTTCATCTGTAAGTGGTTCTTTTTTGTTTGTTTGTTAAACCTAAAATAAAAAAAAGTCTTTTTAAAAGAAGCAAATTTCTAAGACCATTGGACAAAAATTGGATGGAGATGTCAGTTAAGTAGTTATTGGTTTGGATTTTTATGAAATGTTTTAGCACTTTCTTTAGGCGCATCAGAATAATGTTGTAAAATAAGACTGAGGAGAAACAAAAGACCTGGATTCAAATATGACCTCTATTACTTTTTAGCTTTGTGACCTTGGGCCAATACTTACCTCATCTGTAAAATGAAGGCAATTGGTTAAGAATGAAGAAGATAAGGATGGCTTTGAAAGCAATGTATTGAATTTGTTGTGTAAAGGAAAATCAAGCTGAACAGAACAGATTCTTAAATTAATGTACAATCTTCATCTGTTTTACATTGTACCTGGAAATGCTTGTTTGGCATTTGTTAATTACAGAATAATCTTTTAAATGTAGGTATTTGGACTAGATGGGCAATCATGTACCTTCTAACTCTAAATCTTATGATTTCATAACACTATACTTCACTGTGGTAAAGTAGTAAAATTATTTAAAGTCAGTACGGCAAACATTTATTAAGCAATTGCGTTCAGATTGTGTTGCATTGTGCTAGTCACAGAGAAAAAGAAATAATTTAGGTAATAATGCAGATTAAACTTAAAAGCGTGCTTAGTGTACTTTTATTTTTATTTCTAGGAAGTTTTTGAACATTTACAAAAACACAACTGTTTATAATGCAAAGCAATACATGATAAATATGGTTTAGAAACCGGCAAAACAAAATACCATGTGAGCTTTGGGGTGGGAAAAGGCTAATGACCATGTAGATAAGGAAAGGCTTCTGGGGAAAAGGGCAGCATTCCATTTTGACTTGTTTGGAAATAAGTCAAATATAGGTCTCCTGATCTGAACTTAAGCAATATGGTTTAAATTTTTTTGTCAGGCTGCATCTTAAATTCAGTAGGCAATTAAACTTTATTATTAAGCTATTGCTAAAAAGACATCGATAGCAGAGTACAATAGTGAAAGCTGTTATATTGCTAATGGTAAGTAGAACATAAACTCTTGAGGCCAGGAAATTTTTGTTTGTTTAATTTTTCTTTGTACCGCTATGCCTTTCACAAAGCAGATGCTTATGGCATGCCATAAGACTGTTTTGAATTTCATATTCATTATGTCCAAAATCAAATTGATCATTTCACACCACAACCTCACTCCTCTTCCTAACTTCCCTCTACTTGTTGAAGTTACCAATATCTTTCTAGTCACCCAGGTTTTCAAACTCACCATAGTCCTAACCATTTTCTCTGCTCTCCACAGTCTTCTCAATTCCACATCTTTCACATAAGTCCCCTTCTCTAGGCTCAAATTGAACATTATCTCAGACCTTCATGTCCATACACCTACCTGGACTATTGAAAGCTTTATGTTTCACCCTTATCCAATCCATCCTCAATATAATTTCTGAAATAATCTTCCTTAAGCACAGTTCTGACTATATCATTCCTTCTGCTCAAGAACCATCAATGATACTTTTTGCCTCTAAAACAGGAATTCTTAACCTCAAGGGCATGGATTTATTTTAAAAAACCATTTTATCATTATTTCAATATAAATGGTTTCCTTCAACATTCTCTATATTTTATACAATGAAAAACATTCTGAGAAGGGGTTTTCTGTCTTAACCAGATTGCCAAAAGGGTCTGTGAGATAGAAAAACTTGTTCTAGAATAAAATAGACTCTTTGGCTTGGCATTTATACCCTTCAAATTCTGATTTGAGGCTACCTTTACAGACTTTTATGTATTAATCTCTTCTATACAATTCTTCCTTTAGAATTGTTGGGCAAATAAGGCATTGTGTATTCTATATAGTTCCTAAATTTTACATCAATTCTTATTGTAAACTGCTTGTCGGGGGGTGGGGGAAATAAACATCCATTTCACCCACATTTCTCCTTTCTCATTACAATGACATTAGGCTTAATGTGTTTGTGCTATGCTCCCTTCAGTGTCAATGTTTCCAAGTTTTGTCATTCATGACAATCATACCTATTATGAAGACATACTTGACAATCTCTTTTCTATTTGTTTATTTTAATTACCTTTTTATCTGAATGATTATAATGATATTTCTCTTTGAGCACTTGAATTAAATTAGCTTACACAGGTCACTTATTCATAAGACTCAGAATCTTGGAGCTGGAAGGTACCCTAGAGATTATCTACTTCAACCCTCTTATTTTCTCAGAATCCCTAATCACAGCTTCTAAAACACTATTTGTAGATTATGCACAGGGTTAATTGTGGGAATTACAAATAATTAGGGTCCTGTATTCATCACAGAGAATGAGGATGGATTCCTCAAACACTTTACAGGAGAAAGCTTTTCTGTTGGTAGAAAAATAAATTAGAATGCCTACTATCCAGAATCACAGAAAAAAATAATTTTCTGTTAGAATTAAAAGAAGACATATTTAGAGGCATTTCAGCGACTTAAAAAGTATGTTTTTAGGAAATTTATTTTAAATATTAGCACCATTAACCCACATATTGCCTAAGATTACTTACTATATCACAGGTGGTTGATTATTTTTAAATTAAATTTTTATTTATACTTTTACATGCCAAAATTATAGCTTTAAGTTTATTCTACTATTCTCCCCTCTCCCCAATTCCAGGTAGTTGATTATTAACTCACAGGGGACAATGGACTTATTTGCCCCAGAAATTTTCAAGCTAGATGTTTGTCTTATTCAGAAAGTATTATTAGCATGTCTTACAAACTGTTAAAATATTAATTTTGCGTTTTGTATTCGGGGTCAATATAATCCATAAAAGACTGTGTATTATATGGTGTTTTATTTGTTTGAACAATCTTTATTTTACTTTAATTCACTAATTTCATTTTTCTTGTATCTTTAAATTCAGTGTAGGACTGACTATTATGAGAAAGCTTATTACTGGGCCAGAAGAAGAGTAAATGGAGTAGGGAAATGGGTTAGGTCTAATGCAATCTAAGTTTGTTTTTGTCTTGTGATTATATGCATACCAATAAATGCCTTCTGGCACCTAGTATTCCATGTACTTATGGAATTTCAGAAAGTATTTATTGGAATCAACCTTGACTATTCCATGCATATTTCCACCCTCCACCTCCTCACCCAGACCACAATGGTTTCAGAGGTGCACTTTTCCACATTAAAGAAAAAAAAAGAACATCGTGCTTTGAAGATTTGGACCAATAATGCAGCAAAAGTGAAGGATAAGACGTGGATAAACTACACATTCAGTCATTCCATGCAGTGTCAAGAGAGCTAAAGAAATGATCTTAGAATGTTGAATTGAACCCTCACCTCCCCTTATACACACACAATGGAGTGTGGATAATAGTTGTAGCATAAGAAAGCATGGATGAGTTTCCACCTCTGCCATTGGAGGGAGTACCCACATCCAGAACCTAATTCTAGCTCCTGGTGTAAGGATGGAAGTGGTGACTATGGAAGAAAGCTTAAAGATAGACCTCAGACTTCAGGACACAGGGCTATATGAGATAATCGATCCTTGGATGCCAATCCATGCTGGGTAGGCAAATAGTCATAGAAACCTGTGTGGAACTTGGAAAGGCCTTGGAATCTCATACTGGACTTCATCTTCATTGCTCCATAGATAGCCTTAGTGTGAGAGGTGCATGAATGGGCACAGTTGTACTAGGAAAAGGACAAGCTGTCCCTTAGTGAGCCTATACCACACCATCAAAGGTAGTCATCCCCCACCCCCCAAACCCTACCAACATGGAGGAGGTAGAGTAGAACCAGGGGAAAGAAAGGAAATAGGACTCTTAATTAGGGTAGAAGGATGGGGTAATGGAGAAAAAGTGCAAAGGTAGAAGTCTCCTGCAACCTAAGGAGGGCCAAGAATATCTCCTTGGCATTGAATTAGCATGGGGAGTGACATCCTGAAGTCAGATGAGCAAGCGGAGGTGGCCAATCTGAAGATATGGGGAGTCATGGAACATGGTTGGCAAATGGCAAAGAAAATGTGATCTAGAAGAAGGAGGAAGTATGCCTCCACAGACTGCAAGCCCTTGTGGGAAAGAACAACACTACCCTCATTGCAATTATGCCGTCATCTATAAGAATTCATCAAAGACTCAAACTGTATAAGTACATAATATGGATAAGTAAATATTAGATAAATAACCTTGCTTAATGGGATCCATTTTAATCATATAAAATCTTTACACAAAGATCACTCTATCAAATGAGATATTTGTGAAGTGTTTAGTGTAGTATCTTACACAAAATAGACTCTTAATAAATTCTCCTTCCCTTCTCTCCCCTCCCATTCCCATTTTAGGAGGAACGTTACTCATTTGAGAGCAAAAATAACAGGATACAAAGATCTCTGAGAAAGCACTTGTTCCTGTATCTCTACAAAGGTAGGTTCTATGAGTACAGGACACCACATGCAATGTTAGAATGTTGACATGTTGATAAGTTGGTTGGTTTTGCTGAACTTTTTCTTCCTCTTTGTTCTCTATGATGGAGAATAGTTCTCTTGGAGGGACTGGAGAGAGAAAATCATTGTGAAATATATAGGTGATATAAAAACAAAAACAGTCCAACAAATTTTAAAAGACTAAAAAAAGAATGTAGGCAGGTCAATAGAAGGCCTTCAGAACAGTGGCTCTCAGCACGGGGTATGAACACAATTACAGTAAAAGATGTGTCAAGTTTTTGTTTTTGTTTCCCCCACAGAATCATAGGATTTCAAAATGGGAAGTAACCTCAAAGTCAACGTGGTCCAAAGATGTTTGCCACTGCCATGGTGGGCATGCAGCACTGATTCCAAATGGAAAATGGATCCTCTATGGAGGGTGAGGTGTTTTATAAGCTCTTATTTTCAAGTGATATTGTGCTGACAGAATGTAGCCTTGCTTAATGAAATTCTTAATCATTCAAGAAAGTTCTGTTAAGTAACTATATGGAAAAAACCAAGTGCATGAAGAATGTTTGTTGTCCATACTATGATATGTAGCTGAATGTACAGTACAAGGAGCTTATCAATCAGTGTATATATCTTGAACAGATACTATAGATAGCCAATTAACTGGAACTAAAATTGAATAGGAAAAGAAAACAAGTTAGATTAAATTTTGGAAATAGTAATGTTTTTCAATGATTATATTTCTCTTCATGCTGCAATGCATTTTCATCTCGATAGGACTTTCTCTAATGCTGTGGAAACCCCTTTGTCCTGGAAACTCACCCTACTTCTGGACAACTTCTTACATTTCAAGGGTCCTCCTACCCTTCAGAGTTTTCTGCCTCTGATTGGCTGGTTCCTTCTAGTACCTTCAGTTACCATTCTTCTCTAGACTATACTGTTGATTCATTTCCACAGATTTTTTCCTTACTATGTCTCTGTGCCAGGTAGCTTCACACCCCCTTCCCCTTTTCCACTCTCTTGTATATTGTCTTCTCCTATTAAATTATCAACTCCTTGAGGGGTGAGAATTTCTTTCTGCTTGTATTACCATGGCACCTACAACATAGTTAAGGACTTAATAAATACTTGTTGACTTAACTTCACAAGTGTAGCCTTTAAAAAGAAGTAAAGATAGCAAAAGACCGGAAAATTCAATTTTGCAAAGGCTGTGGGAAAGTAGGAACTCCAATTCACTAGTGGTGGATCTGTGAATTTATCCGATAATTCTGGAAAGCAATTTGGAAGTTACAAAATTATTCATACCCTTGGGCTCAAAGGCAAAAACTACTAGGTTGATACTCTGAAGTTGTTATTTAAAGGAAGAAAAGCCAAAGCTGTACAAGAAATCATAAGAACACTATATCTAGAGGAAGAAGTTAGAAACAATCTATGCTCCTATGAGTTAGTGGGATGTCTGAATAAATTGTGGTCTATCAATGAAATGGAATGCTATTGTTCACTAAGGGCAGACAGATATGAAGAGTTCAAAGAAATCTGGGAGGACTTGTATGATTTGATGCAGAGTTCATATCACAGAACTTTTCGAAAGAATAACATGCAAAAATCACATCTTTGTAATCAAGATACATTACATGGCAATAGTATTAAATATTATACACCATTTTAAATAATTTGTTAGAGTTAAAGCACATATGATTCATTTTAATGGATATATTTTGTTTTTGATATAATATATTTCCCAGATAACAACTAAGAAAAACCACTTAAAAGACTGGACACATACCTGTTTGTATATGTTTGTTACAAAAAGGGAAAGGTATGGGTCTTTCACTTTAATAATGTGTTGGATCTGTTTGACTTTGTGTTCGGTATTTGTTACTGTTTATTGTTTCTTTGTTTTATAATCTGTTATGCATGACATGCCTCTGATTCAACTTTCTTCTCTCTCTCTCATTTCATATAAGTTTTCCTGTGTTTCCTTGAATATTTCATATTTTCACTATTTACCAACATTCCATTACATTCCTATATGAAGTTGGTTCAGTCATTCAGCACTCTAGGAAAAATGGTTTATTTCCAACCTTTTGCTTCTATGAATATTTGATTGCAAATAGATATTTTATTTTGCTGTCATTAACTTTCTTAGAGAAGTAACCGAGTAGTGGAATTTATCGATCAAAGTATCAAAATAACTTAATCATTTTCTTTATATAATTCCAAATAGTTTTCAGAATGGTTGGAGAAACTCACAGCTTCATCAAAAAGTGAGTGTCTGTCTTCAAACAAAGCCTTCAATATTGAATTATTCTATTTAATGGCAATTTGATTATCAATTTGATATCAGTCTGTTAATTTGATTATGAGAAGGTAATACTTCAGAGTTGCTTTAATTTGAATTCTTCAAGTATTATGATTATAGTATGTCTACGTCTCTCTTTTTGGAGGGGAAAGATAGCTGTTGACAGTCTTTCTTTTTTCCCCAAAGTTGTTTAACATTATTCAACCATTGTTCTATTGGGAAATGATTCTTGCTATTGATTTCTGTCATTTCAATTTATTATAAATTAAGTATGTCAGACTTTTATCAGAAATATTTAATGTGATTTCCTCCATCGATATGTTTTCTTCATATTCTGGTATATCATTTTGCTGTATTTTTTCTAAGTTTTTAAATAATCAAAACTATTTTGTCTTTTATAATATTCCTAGTTATAAATAGTTATAAATCCATCACACAGTTATAATTGTAAGAGAAAACTTTCTGTTCACCTCTCACTTTTTAATGGCTTGACATTTTACATTCATATTATTTCTCCAGTTGGAATACATTGTGGTGTATGGTGTGAGATTTGTTCTAATTATGCTTTTCACCAAACTTCTATCGAGTTCTCTCATCAGTTTTATTGATGAATGTATCCCTAACCCAATGGTTTATGTTCTTTGCATACTAAAAAAAATCAATTACTTTACTTTTATGTTAAAATCATTTTTGAATATTCTTGTTCCTTTTATACAACAAACATTTCATTGATATAAAGAATTTTTTTAAAAATAAGAAATTCAATAAAACCACACAGTTGGTTGGTATTGCTGTTTTATGCAAATGTGTTTCCCCAGTCATTAGTTTCTTTTTTATTTTATTCTTATAAAATTTTTAAAAAATATTATTTAATAAAATTTGTCACTTTGTATATTTATGGCATCCCTTATCATTTGTTTAGTTAAGAATTATTAACCTAGACCTCAATTAGTTGAAAAGGTATCTCCAGATAGATTTTTATTCATTTTAAAATGACATGACTTTTTATATGTGTTATGAATTCAATGAAAGTGTGTGATGTATGGAAAAATATGCTGGACTAAGCCAATATGTTTTCTAAGGAGTTTTCAATTTTTTCCCCTTGCAATCTTTCTTTTCTAGGGACTTTTCCTACGTAGTTTATATTCTTAGGTTTGTCAAAAACTAGGCTATTGTGTTCAGTTGTCTCTGATTCTTTTTTGTCTAGTATATTCTATTGTTTTTCTCTAATTTAATCATAAAAACTTACCTTTTTATAATATCAGAAGTATATCTGGAAGTATTAACTTCTCTATATTCCATTTTTACTTTCCCCATTATTATAGTATCATCATTTTAATTATATTTTCATATATAAGCAATGAATATCCCTCCAATTATCTGTCATAAATTGTTTTATAGTTTTGTTCTGTATTCTAGTTGGTGTGTTGATCTCTTTCTGCTCTATCAAAATGAAATCTATATATTTTTTCAAAGAGGTCAATGGAGGTGTAAATAATAATTTTATTATTATTGGAAAATACTACAGACTACCTGAGCAAAACTAGGAAATAAATGAAAGGTTTATGACTGTGATACAATGTAGGACTTCAGTTTTCCAGATCTCCTGGATCTCTCTCTCTCTCTCTCTCTCTCCTTTCCTTCTTTCCTCCTTTCCTTCCTCCCTCCCCCCTCCAAGAAAGAGCAGCTAATAATTTCTTGTCTTGGTTTAAATGATTTAATCTTTTAAAAGATGGAGGAACCCATGATAGATATCTAATTCTAGACCTGATTTTCACCAACAAGGAAGAATTTGTGGTTGAAATAGAAATGACAGAAGCTCTAGGGAGGGGAAAGGGACTAAGTATTTATATAGTACCTACAATATGCACTGTGCAAGCACTTTACAAATTATACATATAAGAGCATGCACCCTAGCATACCCAGGATGGCTGCTAGCATAGTTTCTTTGATCTGCTTTCCTAAAGGAAAACAACTCAAAAGGGGTTAACAATATTACTTTAATCAAACATATCAAACATATGTGTGTGTGACCACTGCATACATACAGTGTTAGTTACCAGAGAGAGAAGCACCAACATCTGGATTTTCAAAGCCAGGGAGGCTCCATGGCTGCCCAGAATTTCTTCTGGCCATATCCACAACTCTTCCCATGAGTGAGACCCAAAGCAAAACCTTACCTCAGAGTATATATAGCCTTCTCCAGGATCAGAGAACATCACAACCATTGTAACCCACTGCCTAATTACAAAGTAAAAAAAGGTGTGGGCCTTCCTAAAAACCAGCCTCCCCTAAGCAAGCTTTTCATTTTGGGCTCCAAGTGAGGCCCATTAAGGGGCAGGAAAGGTCTTCAAATTCCCTTATCATCACAATAACTCATTTTTTCCTCACAATAACATTGAAGATAGATGCTGTTATTGCCCCTATTTTACAATTGAGGGAACTGGGGAAAAACAGAGATTACTCAGTGAAGGAACAAAGTCATTAACTTCCACCAACCTGACTCCCATTCCTGTTTTTAGATGACCAGAAATAAACCTTCCAGGATTTTACTCTCCCTATATTCTCTCCAAAGTGAAGGATTATAAGTCCCTGCAAACTATATCAGGTGCAGCAAAACATCTGAACATAACAATATGTTGTATAGAAAATAGCATATTTAGTTAAAGAAATGAGTATATTACATACTTATAGGCAACTTTAAAACAAGACATATTCAGTTACCCAAATCAAGATAATCATATTAGAATTTCATAGTATAGGAAGCAAATGCACATATAGGAAGCATTGCACATAATCTCAGCATATATTATATCTAAAATTATGTCTCATGCAATATACTGCTTATATTCAGTTTGACGGAGGGATCTATATCTTGCCATTGGACCCAGATGACTCTGGAGGAGAAAGTAAGACTGATGATTTTGCACAGCCCTCCCTTACTTAAATTCAGTTCACTGCAAGTCATGGCATCACCTTCTTGATGTCATACTCCTCTTCCAAAATGATGTACAAACAACAAAAACAACAACTACTCATATTACGTATGTAGCATATAAGATGGCACATGAACGTATGCTAATAGTGACATTGAATATTAGCATATACATAACACATAATAATACCACCAACAATCAGTGATGCTAAATAAACAAATTAATAGTAATTATATGTAATTACCATCAGTTATTTAAATTAAAATATAATTATGGCAAATAACAATAATTGTTATTATTATACTAGAGTCAGTCTAACTCAGATTTTGTTGTTGCATATCTTCACTCACCAAGGTGTTCTCAGTATCTCCCACTCTATTCAAGAGCTGGTCATATCCAATCTATTTTGCCCTTGCAACATTAGTCAGGTACATCTGTAGTTCTGTATTCTCCAACAAATGCACACTTAAGGGTATCAGTTGCACAAGACCCAGATCTTCCCTTTCCACTACTCCTTTGATCACCAGTCTGTTCACATGCATCACAAAATCAGAAACCTTCTCCTCTTCATGGTGGCATGTATTGAAGAACTGAATATTGACTTGACAAACTATATTTTCAGTTTTTTTAAGCATTCTAGTACAGGGTACATCGGCTTTAGACTAAGTGTGAGACCAAATGATTCCAACTTAGCCTACATTCCCTTTAGGCATTCAATCAGTCAACTCCATTTCCCCACCTCATGCTCAAATGGCTCCCCCCGGAGTGATGTGAGTTCTCTCTGGAAGACTAGGGATATGCAAAAGCACCTTTAAATGCTTCTGAGATCTCTTTTCCTAAGATCACTTGTGACCATCTTTGAGCACTCTCTGATCAGTGGTTTTAACTCTATGTAGTATCTTCTCATCTTTAGTAACTGGCTTGGTGATAAGTTTCCTATGCTCCCAACTAGGGAGCATATTCCTATGTCCACAACTGGGGATGTTAGAATAGTCATGTCCATGTATAATTTATAGAAGTGCTTATTGTTTAGTCTGTCTTTTTCTTAAATACTTTACAATTCTCTACATTATCTATGAGACCACTTAAGATTCTTTTAGTGTCCTATCTCTTAAGTTATGTGCAAGGGGCGGGGGGCGGGAACAGGTTGCTAGAGCTAGCTTGACTGTGTTGTAAGAGCCAATTTTAAAATTTTCACTATGAGAATTTATACCTCATAAACTGATCAACACTAGAAATCAAGATTTGTGTTATTGTTTATTGATTCTCTAGACTTAACAACTTAAAAGTGTGTTGTGCATATTTTTTCCCTAGAGAG
Source organism: Pseudocheirus occidentalis (assembly GCA_028646575.1). Taxonomy (NCBI): domain Eukaryota; kingdom Metazoa; phylum Chordata; class Mammalia; order Diprotodontia; family Pseudocheiridae; genus Pseudocheirus; species Pseudocheirus occidentalis. The sequence continues at coordinate 19,472,195 of CM053600.1, read as the reverse complement.
CTAAATATTAAATGCTTACCAGCACATCTTTAGTCATACGACACTCTTAACTAGCAGCCCTCCCTGCAGTTCTAGGCATATTTTCATGCATCAGTTTCCTAAAGATTCAACATCCATATTTTTATTTTAGCATAATAATGCAACAGATATAAATGTTTAAATATATTACAATACCATGTGATAGCTATTTTAAAGTAATTAGTTGAGCCTGCTTAGCCATATGCAACACACATAACATATGTATATGCACATATTTATATATGTATTGTACATGTATAAGTAATATATACGTACACATGCATACATGCACATATGTATGTATGTTCTATCACAGCCTGAAATTTTTTTCCAGTGAATTTCTTTAGCACTAGGAACACTAAAATGGTGATCCTAATTGATTCTCCAAAGTGTATTACCTGAAGCACCACACTCTAACCTGTAGGGTCCCCAGAAAAAAAGCTACCCTAGCTTCAAGGTATTTTGTGGTTTTGCTTCTGTTCATAAATTATATCTCACAAGTTCCAACTGATGTGTTTACTTTTTCTACTCAAAGCATAGAATTAGATGTAAGTAAATACATTTAATGAAATGGGATGGTAAGAAAAATACCATTAGAATATTTTAAACATAAACCTGGAGTATATTCTCCCAGAGATTCACTATCACTGGGAAGAGTAGACAAATATAAGGATGACATATGGAGGTACACACATAGGGAAGGAAGGTACAACTCATGCTACATGTCCATTAATATTGTTTCGTGAGATCATCACATTTCTCCCACTGGACCTTATCTTTGCTGGTTTTGGTGTGTAATCTCTGCTAGGCGTTGCTTAATGGTAGTCTTGCATGGTCCTCCTGAATGATGCTCCCCTGATTTTGTGACTGATAGATTTCTACCTGCTGTGAGCTTTTGGGTTTCATTTCCTTGGGGTGCCTATTGTCCACCTTGGCTTCCATCTCATGTTTCAATGACTCAAAAGACTCTTCTCAGTAAGGTTAAAATGTTAGCTCTTTATGTTTAGCTCTGACTATGAATTGCAGCATTCATAAGGGTTAAAAGTAGAATGTCAAAAGCTAAGGTTATTCAGCCTTTTGAACTCACTGTGTCTGGGATTGAATTTTAAGTCCTTTGTCCTAGACAATTACCTGACATTAGGGTAGAAATTCCTAAAATTATCTTGGACTTCACATATACATGTACTTAATCTAAAATAAAAGTCAAGCAAATGAGGAAAGATCATTGTCCTTCACTGACCTGTCTCAAGTTTCTGCTTTTGGTCAATGGATAACAACTTCTCTCCCAGTCTTTGAGGCTCCTTACAGAAGAAAAGTTGGGTGAAGGTAAATAAATACAAAAATAGAAAATGGTTCTATTTGGCAGTGGCAGATGTGCTAAAACTTAAAGGAAGTATATAGACAATTTCAAAAAACTTTGTTTATTTTTACTATATTAATTCAACAGTATTCAATAAGTATTTTCACTGTCACTCAGAAAGTGGAAGGATGATACATAGAACTGAGAGTCATTTGTTTGTGGCTCCTCTGCTGGTGATGAATCTTTCCATAATTTAGCCAGAGTATCCTTAGAAAGCAGATTTGGTCTTTTGCTGGTGTTATGCCTAACACATTTCCAGTAAGACAGAACATATTACAGATTATATAACATTGGCATATCACTTGAGAAACTAGGATCACTTCCATATTATTGTGAGGTTTTAGTGGATATTTAGGGTTTTTTGGATTTTTATTTTATCAGATGCCTCAAGTAATGATAAACATATTTTTAAAATTTATTGTATTTGTTTTTATTTAGTTGTTTTAGTTATTTCATAGTAAAGTAATTATGTTAAATGTTTGCAAAGAGATTACTAGAAAATAATTTTAGCTTATATTCCCATATATGTTGCAGAGGACTAAGAGGTAGACAGATTCAATGAACAACTCAGTAAAATCCCTCAAAAAGCTTTGTTACTTGGTGCCTTCAAGGCAAAGGTGGCAATAGGTATGAGTAGTGAGAAATAAATCAGTGCATGAATCAGGTAAAAGTAATAGGAGAGACCCAAAACTTGTAGAATATAGAAAAACCTCCCACCTTTCCATCCTCAGTACTTTCTTTGAGAAAAAATGGTATGCACTGGGGAAGTGAAATGCAAAATAACTTCACAAAAATGAAAATAATTTATATTGACATATAGGGAAAATTTTATTGCTATAGGAGCCATCCATCATTTCTTTGTATACAGTCAGACTTGTCAGAAATAGTTAAAAGTTAGTAGAAAAAATGAGTAAAAGATAGGTCACAGAAATAAAGTAACCAAATCTTGACCTATTTAAATAAGTAACTGATAATAAAAAATGGATAATGGATAGACAGGGGGACATCAAAACCACCCATAATGGTTTTCTACAGTTTAACTGATAAATATCAATTTCCACAACAGAGACCAAAAAGCCTTAAAATCACCCCGTCAGCAAACATTTGACTTATTTGCCAAAGGGAGAGAGATAAAAGTCAAAAGTATCACCAATATAGGATATAAACCCATTTTTATCATGCTACACAGAAGGATGATGGTTATAGGTAGTTTTGGCTCATAGAATAGAGAAGCAAAGGAGCATTTAGAGGAATCTCTTCAAGGGGCCTGTTTAGGAAAAATCACAATGAGAACTTGTTAAGGATAACAAAAGGAAAACAAACAAGGAAAAAATAGAAAAGATCTATGAAAATTTCTTATAACAAATTTTTTCCTCATTAAGGAGAATAGAACCATCAGAGTAGCACTAAAGCAGTCACACATGTGTGCATAGGGAAGTAGAAATAGCACATAAGGGAAGACAGGAAAAGCAGCCAAATTATACAAGTATATAAAGAAGAAATCCATGCTATAGGCAAATCAGTTTTAAGGATAATGATGCATCAATTTACAAGGTATCTGAAAGAGGGAAAGATACCAGAGCCCTGTAAAAACAAACAAACAATGCTGTCCTTGTCTATGGTGAAAAAAGTGCCCAAGAAAATGTCAACTTCTGCTGTCCTATCTATCTACTTCCCAATCTATAAAAAATCTTTATGAGATTAATCTATACATAGAGGGCAATAGTGCCAATGCAATATTTACAGCACCCACAATCATGAAAAATATATGAACCATGACTATAAATATTCCTGCATGGTGCTTGATCACAAAATATAGCAAACTCTCCATAAAGAGGACAGAAGCAAAGCATTTATTCAGACACCAGAAAACCAAATCCGAAAACCAGTAAGCCAAATCCATCATACTAGCAAAGAAGTTAGTAAACCATAAGAACACAGAGAGCCACAGCATCGTTTAGCCTTTCCACAAACCAATATAAGATCAATATCTATTCACAAACCTCAATAACTCTTTGTATGAGCTCCCTCTCTCTCCTGCCATCTTTCTGACTCTGACTCCCAACTGCCTCTGGGCTCTACTCCACCCTTCAGCAAACTCCTCCCACCATAGACTCCATGTGATTACATTCAGCCTGTTGGGAGGCAGAGTATATTTTCAAAGCAGAGAAGGTCTTCAGATTCCCCTAGGCTTATTAAAGGGCAGAGAAGATCTCCAAATTCCTATTACCATTACAAAGGCCTCTACAGTGATAGTATTAATAGGTAAAAAGTGTGCTTTTGCAAGTGATAATTCTTTACTATATCTTTACCATTTCACAATTGACTAAAAACTGTAGTGAATACAAGATCCCAATGTATTATTTATTATGAAAAAATACTTGCCTCAATAAAGTAAAATGCCACCTTAAATATGCTCTTCCAAAAATTTGTTTCCAGTTCATATGTTGAAATCATTCAAGATTTCTTGAAAGTTATCAACAGAAATAATGCTGCTAGCTAACCTTTTGATCCTACACATCAGAGTAAGGTATAAAATAAGCATATGTTGGTCCACCTAAGGAATTCCTCATTTTGATGGAGGAAACAGTGCAGATTTCAATTGGAAGAGGGATGTGACATTGAAGTCCTCCACATATTTCTATTCATGGATGTCATTATTCTGATTGCATTAAAATTGTACAATAGAACAAAGAAAGCTTCTTAGAAGAGACTGGCAACCTCTCAGATGAGTTTGACCTGACCATATACACAGGAAAAACCAGTGGATAGAGAATGTTTATAGCCAAGACCTCAATGTGTATTAGGTAGATATTTCCAACTATATGTTTATCTGGGACAGAAAGTACAAATATATGGTAAGTTGGGTGGAATATTTTTAATAGAGGACGAGGTAAAGTTAACTGCTTTCAGGAAATTGCAAAGCTCCTTAAATGAGTCACAAGTTGTTGTTTGTTTTCCTCCAAGAAACAAAGATCCATATTGTTTAATGATAGCATGCTACCAATGTTATAAATTGTTTGTAAGACACGGAACATAAGAATTTTCAAAGGATTGAAAATACATATCATAAAAAAGGGTGATGAACAAGTATATGATGAATGTGAACAAGCTGAAAAATATAACAATGAGAAGGAATTTTCAAGAAGAGTAAAATATAATCATTAAGTAAATGTATGACATGAAGAGAGGAAGGATTGGTTGCATGGTGAAGGCAAGGGATGACAGATGGACAGCTAGAGTTCTCTATTTGTTTCTTTGTAATGAGAGGAAGAAACAAAACCTCCAGCACATTGAGTGGATCCTCTTTAGCAAACTTATTGAAAGTCATGGATACAAATCAATAAAAATGGGTAATCAGGGACAGGTAATCAGATATAAACTTTGGGGCACTGGTGAGGGTTAGCTCTGAGGGGTCTGTCATGGGCACAAAACCAGATCAAGAGCTGCCTTGAGCCTATTTCCACCCACCTGGGCCCATTATCTCAGGATGTTGACTCACTACCCTCCATTACTCACACCCCCCACCCCCACCTGGTGCGACGGAGGCTTAGAACATTTTGGCTATCCTTGAAACCCTGGTTGCTTAAGCAATATAGATGAAGAAGTAACCCATGAGACAAGAAAGCAAGGGAATGTCTCATGGGAATGGCCTCCTGAAGGTTGTAAGTTAGGCATCTCATGTAGCAAACTATGTGAAGTTTCCCATGAGAACGTATGATGTATACTATCTATAGTATATAAACTTGGACCCTCAGATGCTTATTTGAGACTTGCTTAGCATGCATGCAATAAATGTATAAATGCTTTCAATCTTTGCCTGGCCCATGACTCATTATTCGTGCTTTCCCATTTTGGTTAGTGCTGCTAGTGCAGGCAACAAAACTTCATCATTGAAGGGAACTTTCAAACTAGTGAACTTTGGAGTAGTCAATGTAGTATCATGGCAAGAACTGGATCTGGGGTTAGAGGACCTGACTTCAAATCCTACTATGGACATGACTGTCAATGTGACCTTGAACTCTAGTTTTCTTATTCATAAAATGAGAGGAGGACTTAGGGAAAATGGCTGATTTCCCAGAAGCTATGTGTGAAGGAGTAAAAAGTATCTCCTGCTTTGGTAACTCTCAGTCACTTCAATGTTACTTCACTCTGTCCTCTGAGAACATAGAGGAATGTAATATAAAGAGAAAGCTGGATTGAGAGTTGGAGAATCTGGGTTCAAATCCTGACATTGTCACCTAGCATCTATGCAATTTTGGGAAAATCACTTAACCTCCCTTGACTTTGTTTTCTTCATCCACAAATTATGAAAAGGTTGCACTAGAGGAACTTTAAGATGAACCTTTCGGCTCTGAATCAATTTTCCAATGATGACAATTAGTGTGTGCTCCATTCTTCTGGCATGTTTCATTCTTCTTTGAGAAGTGATTTTGTTGGGAGGAATTAAAACATAATATGAGAGCATCTCCTTCTCTCTAAGAAACTCAACATAAAGACCTGAAATGGTAAATCATTCTTGATATTTGAATATTCTTTGAAATGAAGTTCACATTTCTCATTCTGTACTTTGTCTTTTCTTACCTGAGCTGTTATTATCAGGAATAGATGCCAAGACTCAAACCATTCTGTACCATTTAGAAGGAATTACCCCTTCTGATCACACCTTAGCATGAGAAAGACGTTCTCCTACTCTATTCACTTCTTACTTACTTCACTTATGGAAAGGAAGGCTGTGAGGATTCAATATTTTGTTTCTGAATTACTGGGTTAGCAACAGGCAGTTAACATTCTCAGGATGAATCATGGAAGGGGAAAGGAAAGAAGAAACGATACCTAGTAACCTTTAGAATCTTTGCTGGTCTGACCACTTCCTGGCCAACATCAATCAATTAAACTAGCCAACAGTGGTTTTAACTCCTTATCGTACTATTTCCAGCACATATGATGCTGATGAATATGTCACTCAAGAAGCCAATAATGTTTATGGACAGAAAACTAATGTATTGTCTACTCTACTCCATCACCCCACCCCAACAGATTCTTCTTATGAAAAATAATTAGTGAAATATTAGACATCCAAGCGGGCAGACACTCTGCTCACATGCTTTTTATGTGGCCTTTAACTCTTTCTGGGCCCCTATTAGCACGACATTCCTGCATACAACCCCAGTGCCAGCAGATTCATTAATATTCACATGAGAGCTTTTCCTCATCCTGGCTGTGGAACATAATTAGGACAATCTCATCTTCATATAAAAAAATTGTTCTTGGTACCACCTGAGGCACAGCAGCACACTCTCCCTTTCTCTTCCAATATGCTGAAAAGGTCTGAAATGGAAATGTGACAAACCTCACACTCCCCTCCTACATGGAAACTCATGCCTGAGCAGCATTAGCTTCCAGAACAATGATAGAAATAATCCTATGCAAAGCACATCACACTCGAGGTAATAGACCAAACTCTCTAAAAGTCAGCAAACTGCCTCCTGGGAAGAACAGATAAAAAAAAGGAACGAGAGAGCTAAATTGCTACAAATCTATGCCCCCAAACTAGGCAATAGGAAATCATTTTACAGTAGCTGAATGCAGAAAGCACAGACTTATGAAATATAGAACTAGGATTGCAAATTGGAAATAAAAACTGGGACTTAAGGCCCTCCAGGAAGTTAGATGAGGAGCCGCTGGATAATGAATCTAACAAAGAAAAAATTAAGAGGGGTGTTCTCGTTCTCAAGGTTGCTGCAGAAATCAAAGGAACTGAAGATAAAAATATTTCTCAATTTGCAGAGACTGTAAACCTTTCTCTGAAAACAAGGGAGAAAAGACAATCTTTACAATCTGGGCAGGAAAGAAAGAAATGAGAAAACTTCCCAAATTGGTAGCTTCTTGAATAATAAAAAGGAAATATAAACACATTATAAACACAACAGCTCCAGACATAGCCCAACACTCTATCTTGCTAATCCAATAAAGTTATTGAAAGTGGATTCTTCATTTACTTCTTGCTTTTGAAAAATGTAAACCCCAAATATGGCATTCTCTGTTACTAGGGAGGCAATTATTGGTAAGCAAGATAGGGTTGGCAGGTCTGTGCTGCTTCTTAGGCAGACCCAAAGCTTTCACCCTATTGCAAAGTGGGTTTTTATTATTTTTTTTTTACCTCAGAAGACTTTCAAAACTGACTTAGGAAATTAAAAAAATAGCTCTCAAGCAGGAATAATTAAAATCCATAAAATTTCAGTTTGATTATTTAAAGTGGTTTGCCTAATTTTATTTGTTTTATAAAAAAAGTTTTAGGGGCAGCTAGGTGGCATAGTGAACAGAGCACTGACCCTGGAGTCAGGAGGACCTGAGTTCAAATCCAGCCTCAGACACTTAACACTAACTAGCTGTGACCGAGGGCAAGTTACTTAACGCCAATTGCTCTGCCTTTCCCCCTCCCCCCAAAAAAAGGAAAAGTAAGCTTTAAAATTCTCTTGCAAACAATATTCCTACCCTACCCATTACCTTCTCCTTCTTTTCCCTTGCTTCTTGCTAGATGTCTTAACCATCTTAAAAGGACTGGACTAAATATACACCCCACGCTACAACAGCTCTCTCTGGTACTTTCTGAAATTGCCTCCTCTTTTCTGGGGTTTACAACCGAAATATTAAGTAAAAATTCTTTATCTAAGATTTTAAAAAAAGAAAGCAAAATCAATCTGGTTGGATGGGAGGGGAAGCGACATAAAGGGTGGTCTGAACCTAGATGTTGCTATTTATGCCAGACAAGGGGGCAGCCTGTCCTACAGAGAATCTTGCCGGTAACCCCATGGGTGGGAAATACAGGTCCCTGAAGAGGAGCACCATGATGACAATATCTTGAAAGTGGTGGTTAAGGACGTGTCAAGGGAATGGAATCACATTCTGTGGCATAGGTTGTGGAGGACAAATAATCATAAGGATGACATTTTGTTAATTGGCTCAAATAGGAAATATCTCCCTTTTACCCCAGGAGGAAGAACCTTCTACCCCATGGTACTGCTCTGGATGAAAGGCATAGATGTTGAGGCTCTAAACATTTTAAAGAAATCATTGTGAGTACCATCCCTCCCTCCCAGAGGTTCCTCATTGTGCTTGATTAGTTCCTTAGAAATTATAAGATTCAGACCTGGAAGGGACCTTTGGAATTAACTAGTTCAACTCTCCGTCCAAACAACAACCACAACAACCACAACAACCACAACAACCGCAAGTCTCAGAGAAATCCTAATAGCCAGGCAACTAGTAGCAAAGCCAAAATTTTAACCCCAGTTTTCTAGTTACAAACTCAGTACTCTTTCCCCCTTGCCATACTCCCTCGACTTGACCACATGCTACAGTGCATTTGTTAGCAAACAAGGGCAACTGAAGGGTTGCTAATGTGCATGAATGGTGAAGGATTTCTTGAGGTGATCAATATTACCAGTGCCACGTTATAGATGAGGTATCCATAGGTGAAGACAGTGTTAGTAGGTAATTCCCTACAGGAGCACGTATCTCATCCTCAGTAGATTTTAGTTTCAAAGGGACAGCCTGAAGGAGTAGATACATCCAGAGTAAAAAGAAAGAGATGGTGTTGTACCTTTGATACAGTCAGGGGAATGATGCCAGTGGCAGAAATGCAGTAAACTTTCTTGTATATAATCTCATACAAGATATGTTACTATAAGGTAAAACATAAGGAGACAGATGAATTGCCAGAAGTGCATTTTGTTAGAAAGATTTTTATTAGACACTGAGTTCCAATCCTTTTTGGTAGAAGGTTTTTTGTTGTTACTGTTTTTTTATTACTTTTCCCAGAACCTGAGAGCATTGGTAGTGAAAAGTGAAAGTGATGTTCTTGATGCTCTTAGTGTCTGGACATTGGTTGCTTCTAAATACATCTCCTCCTTTACCTGTTTAAATTGCTGTCCAACTGCACAGTGCCTCTTGATTAACCATGTACAGTTCAGAGATGGACCAGTTGGGGACCTCAAATTAGACCTTATTTCTTTGAAATGTGTTTCCTTTTCTCACCAGGTCCTTAATTCATCATTTTTAACCACAAAAAATGTTTGTTTCCTTAAATCAAATCTTATTTGTGACTATCACTTTCTGAGCTAGATAGTCTGCTGAAATAGATGGAGCCTCTTCCTTATCTTTTCCTTTTTAGGAGATGATTTTAGTGCAGATTCTTAGTTATGACTAACTTCCTGGAAAAATGGTAATTATTGCTGTAGGATTTAGTCATTCAACCACACACCTGTGAATATATTCACAGCAAATCTTTAATCCCCAGACTTGCTTGCAAAATAGACATTGTTGGCATGCATGGGAGAAGCTATTTGCTGATGTAAAGTACCAAGTCAGCTGACATGCAAATTTCTGAATCCTTTGACTGGACATTTGGGACTTTCAGATCCTAGATCACTTTTTACTGATATCCTTATTTTTTTCCTGTAAGAATCTGCTAAATCAGTATCACCTCTTCTTTATACAGCCGTAGTGATTTACTTGTATTACTCTAGGTTATGTAACCTTATGCTGCATCGTAAGACAGGTCAAAGTAAGGGTAAGCTCATCAGAATTCATAGAAAAGCATCTCAAAATATGTATAAACAAAGACAACTTTGCTTGCACCCTGTATTCATTTGCTTCATAATCTCATCCTTTTTACATTTCCTGTGCATATATTCTGTCATTTAGAAAATGATGTCTGTTCTAGCCACTTAAAGAAACTCTTCTCAGTGATGTTTTGGAGAACGTCTCCTTCATCCTAAACCTCCTTAACTTCTCTATTTAATTTCAACCAATCACTCCTCTTTCAGTGTTTCTCACCTTGCTTTCTGGGAAACATCCTTTCAACATTCACATTTGATTTTCGAAGTACTTACGCGTCCAGTTTCTTCCAAGCTGACTCCTCTTTTCTTCACCTCACATTAGTTGTGAGAATTCCTTAGGGTCCGGTATATATCCAATCATTATCCCAACTGTTCATTCATCTCTCTGGGGACTTCATTCACTCTGAAGGTCAGTCTAGAGCCCCTTTAGATCAGGGACTGTTTCATTTTTATTTTTGTTTTCCAAGCACACACTACTTAATATGTAGTAGGCAATATATAAGTGTTTGTTAATTGATTTATTGATTAGACAAAATTATATTTTTATATATATTATATATTTCATAACCTATCCTCCTTTCTGCATGATTTTGTGACCCTTTCCAACAAAATGATCAGATTTGTTCTGCTCTTCATTATAACAACTCACTCGTTGTTGTTTTCAACTGTCTCAGACTTGCCTCATTCTTTGTGACCCCACTTGGGATTTTCTTGGCAAAGATAGTATAGTGGTTTGCCATTTAATTCTTCAGTTCATTTTACAGATGAAGAACTGAGGCAAACAAGGTTAAGTCATTTGCCCAGGGCCACACAGCTAATAAGTGTCTGAGGCCAGATTTGAACTCACCAAGAGCCTTCCTGACTCCAGGCCCAGTGCTCTCTCCACTGTGCTACCACATATAAAGAACCCCAAGTTTTTGATGTTTCCTAGACCCCTTTCTTTATCAGAAGCTAACTTGCGGCATGGGACTTTGGAAACAAGGTGAAGTCAGAAGACTTTAATTTGAATTACGACTTTGCTACCTATGTGGCCACATAGTACAAGTCCCTACATGGGCACATCACTTATCTCTGGGTCTCATTTTGTAAACTCTAAAATGTGGGCCTAATAACCGCCTCATTTGTAAAATGAAGGAGCTGGTCTAGAATTTCTTTGGTTTCTTCTAGCTCTCAGTTATGATCCTGTGAAGCTGTCCTTTGTTCCCTTCTGTTTGTGCTCTACTAGAGGACAGACCAGCTAAGGTGATATAAGAATTTAAGCCATGGTTTTAATGAAGTTACTGGATTAATGTATTTCTCTTCCCAGATAATGTTTGTATTTTAATAGGACCATTTACTACCTTAAACCCAGGGAGTAACCTATGGCTTCTGGAGCAGCAGTCAAATCTAACTTCCAAAGTTCCTTAAAGATATTATACTGCTTCGTATTTGTGCTTATAGTTTCAAAAAGATATTAGTAAAGATGTACTCCCATCCTTCTCTTCCCTCTGGCTCCACTCATGAAAACTTTATGTATGTTTTAGTCTTTATGAAACTCAAAAAGTGCTTTGACTGACCTAGACTTCCTTTCTCACAAACATATTAAAATGACCTTAAGACAAATAAAATAAACATGTCTTTTTTATTACCTTGATCCTTTCTCAAACTTAACACATTAAGACCTGGCCTGGGGCATAACAGGAAGTCTTTCAAACAAGAAAAATACCACATTAGACATAGTTATTCTCAAGCAAACATACAGCCTGCCACTGGAGATTCATCAGAGACACTTAAGGAATGCAAACAAAGGGAACTCAAATAGAAATAGTTACTCTTCCTTGGCTCATTCCTCAGCTGAAACAAATAACAGACTCCTGTGATATGCTGGAGGGGTCCAGGTTAGTGTCTTGGCCAGTTGGACATAATATGGAGAGATGTTGTAACTCCCTCCTTGGTCATAAGAATATCTTTGGAAAACTAACTGGTTAGAATTCCAGTTAAGCACACCGTTCTTTCTGCCTACCTACTGTCCACCCTAGTTGCCTTAAATATCCCTAGCTATCTGACTGAGGAATATAAATGAATGGTGGAAATACCAGTAAGCCAATCCTCTGCTGGTTTTAGCAAGTTCAATATGAGGGGAAATATGAAGTAGTGGAAAAGAGCCATAGGTCTGGATTTGGGTTCAATTCTGGGTGATGCCATTTACTACCTATGTAGTTGTAGGTCAAGGTATTTAACTCTTTGAGCTCAGTTTCTTCATCTGTGTTATAAGAAGATTGAACTAGATGTCTTCTAAAGTCTCTTTTATTTTAGCATTATTCTTATGGTCCCCTCAAATTTTTTTCAGATGAGCAAATTGAGACTAAGAGAAGGGTAACATGGGTATAAAGTCAGAGAGCCAGGATTCATGTTCATATCCACTGACTTTCTATCTTATGTCGTGTTGCCTCTAACATTGAACTGCTTTAGAATCAATGTGAGTTTAATAGAGTCATAGCTCATACATGGAGCTGAATTCAGTTTTCCCAACCATTTCCAGTGCTTCCTTTGGCTCAGCATTGAAGGACATGCATTTTGGAAAGACAAAGCAATACCCCTATTTGTTCCTTGGACTTCATGACAGCAGTGAAAAGGCTGCTTATGTTGGATAGGGCATTGAACCAAGAACAACCCTCCAAGCAGACCGTAACAGGAGTGAATTTATCCTCTGGTGCCCTATTTCTTCCTCTCTGTCAAAGATGTGGGCACTCTATGTCCTGCTGGCACTTGTATAGCAGCTGCTCATACATGGTAATTAGATCATATATATACTTAGGTGATCCTGAGTCAGGGTCTCAAGGATCTGCTTGCTTCTTCTGTTTGTGTTTATTTCCCAGAAGACAGGTGACCAACAGTGACGCTGAGATAAGTATTTTCAATCTTGGAGTCACTCACAAGAATTTGAGAATTTAGGGCCCCCTGGGTTCCTTATCTGGAGCTGATTAGCAGAAAGGAGTTTTTGGCAACTATATGCATCCAGCAGATTGTGCTCACAGCCAGATGTAAGAGCGCAGAGCATGTTCTATCTGTCCTAAAGACATGATCCTTGAGTGAATCTCTTTGCTCTTTGCACCTGAGAGTTAAGGTGAAAGCCAAATGCCTTTTAAATAGTTCCACTAAGTACTCCATGACTTAATAGTATAAATATCAAGTTACTGTTATCACATTTTAAGTCTTTGTTAAAATGCACTTATGAGTATTCATGTTGTAAGCATTTATTTTGTAGTGGCAGAATAAATAACTTTTCTTATATTTACTCAGGGGCAGCTGGGTGATCCAATAGAGAAAGTTGTAGATCGAGTATGGATATGGAGTCAGGAAGTTCAAATCCAGCCTCCAATATTTACTAGTTGTGTGACCCTGGGCAAGTCACTTAACCCTGTTTGCCTCAGTTTCCTCATCTTCAAAATGAGCCAGAGAAGGAAACGACAAATTACTCCATTATCTTTGCCACAAAAACCCGAAATTGGGGACGCAGAGAGAGCTACATGGCTGAAAATGACTAAACAACAACATAGCTATTTTACCTTGTGCATTAAGTGTGTTTCTCATATCATTTAGGGTGACCCTAGTATAAAATGATTTTCCCTGAGGTTTTCAAGGTGTGAAGAGCCACAGATAATTAAAATGAACATTGCTAGTAATTTGGGAACCCCAAATTTGAACTAAAGCATTCTGAATAAAAGTCTTATGGTCCTTCCAATAGGCCACTATACTGCATCAGTTATTGACAACTCAGTTTACATGTGGATTTATTAAAAGATTAGATGCTACCACACTTTAATATGAATCATTGAAATACCTTAGATTTCATAAAAATACTGTTCCCACAACTTTCAGTTAGTCCCTACCCTGCTTTTGAGCATATATACACATGCCCAAGTAGAGACATTTTAAAAATATAACATGCATAATATTTTTATAATAATCTTTTATGGTTAGTTTAGTAATTTTGAAAAATACATTCATTCCCTGGAGATGAATTTTAGTGATGTTGAAGGCAGGCTATATAACGGATAGAATTGTGTATCTGGAAACCTGGGTTCAAATCGCTGTTCTTTCACTCAACACATATTTGGAAAAGTCAAATTACTTCTTTTGATTTCAGTTTCAAGATTGTCATGACATTGTCATTGCAAGATGACAATGTAAAACACAGTGACTTCTAAACTTTCTGAGATATGGTTAGCAGTCCATGAACCAATACATTTCTTTTACTTACTAGATGAACAATGGCTAGCCACATTACTTTAGATACCTACATAGGCTTGTTGGTTTATCAGTAAGGAAATATACATACAATTTAGGCCAACAGAGGAAATCAATTGGTACCTAACTCACCCATAAGAATTCAAGATCTTAAGAAATGTGAGTAGGGTGGTTAGGTGGTGCAGTGAATAGAGCACTGGCCCTGGAGTCAGGAGAAACTGAGTTCAAATCCAGCCTCAGGCACTTAACACGCGTGTGCGCACACATACACACACAGACACACACACACACAAACCTAGCTGTGTGACCTTGGGCAAGTTACTTAACCCCAATTGCCCTTAATAAAAGCAAAAAAAAAAGAAATGTGAGTTATTTCAGGGTTGTTAGTGATCTCAGTCAAATTCTGAAAGAAAAAAAACCCAGTTTTCAGTACTTTGTTTTGTTAACTTACTAAAATAGAAAGTAATTTTTGTTGTTGTTCTACATAAGAAAAAATGTTTTCATCAAAGCAATACACTTGAAATATAACTAGAAAAATAGCTAGAAGTTTTATGACCAGACATAATAAAAACAATTTATTTTATAAACTCTCGAGGCAAGTATTTGCAGCTCTTGTTGATTCTGAATGTACTAGCATTGATAAATCACTACATAAATTTTGAAAAGCATTTTTAAGTGCTCAACCACTGTTATCATGACATTATAACATTGTACTATACAAACACCAGGTGGGGTGACAGGCTTCTTTTGAGATGGCCAAAATTAAACTCTTCTTTAGCTGATAAAAACCTTCAGGAATGAAAGATGTCACAAGAAAGAAATGAATTCATTTAGGAAAAAAAGAAAAGTAGTATCATGGGTGAACTACCATGACATCAAGT
>CM053600.1:19439706-19456582 GCA_028646575.1 Pseudocheirus occidentalis | reverse complement strand
AACTCTCATACATTATCAAAAAAACTGGAAAATAATCATCCATGTCTTCGAAGTGTTTTTAATCTAATCAGAGAAAAAGAATGCAAACTAATGAAAATGTAGTGTTTGAAGGAAGGAAACATGCTTTTAGTGGTGTTTGCCGTATGTGAGGCACTCGGCTAGTATGTGTGTGCATATATATATATTTAACACATACTATTCATAAGTACTTGCTTTATATGTTTGTATATAAATCTATCTATCTATCTATCTATCTATCTAGACACACACACGCACACGCACAAACTACATATATTTGTATATTTACTTCAGCCTCAGATAATGGCACCCAGAGCCATAGTGAATATTTTAAATGCAATTAGATGGTGTGGTGGATAGACTCATGGGAATGGAATCAGGAAGACCTCAGTTCAAATCCGACCTCAGATTCTCACTAGCTGTGTGGCCTTAAGCAGTCACTTAACCTCTGTTTGTCTCAGTATTCTCATCTAAAAAATGAAGATAAAACAACACCAACCTTCTAGGATCGCAATGAGACATTTGTAAAGCACTTAGTACAAGGCCTGGCTCATAGTGGGCACTACACAAATGCTAGCTACCTAGGTATGATCGGAGAGGAGCAGAATACAATGGGGCTACCGTGTCTCATGTTCTATTTTAGGCAGCCTCGATTTAAAATACATTTATTCAAATCCGTGTTGATTTATATTAAATTTCCTATTCATGATTTACCGACAGTCATCTGTGAAACCTTATATCCACTATGCTGTGATTTTTCATTTGATTTTTCAAATGTAAACATAATACTTTGTATTAATCACTATAGTATTTTGTATGATTAAATTCGGCTCATTTTTCTAGGCTGTCAAAATTTTGGATCCCAATTTTGTCATCAATTCTCCATTCTTGTTTCATCAAAATTTTAGTTAGCAAGCCATCTATGTCCAAATTCAAATAACTAAGAAAAAATGATGATGAAAACAGTAAGAATAGAGCCTTGAGATATGCCAATAACAGCCTCCAGATTGAGAGCTATTCATTAATCTATGCTCTTTAGGGACAATCATTAAGTTCCAGATGATCAGCTCAAATGAGTCTTCCCAGGTTTCTTTGAATCTGTCCCTTTTACTACTCAAAATATTCCATTACACAAATATATCATAAATACTTCAGCCTTTCCCCAGTTGCTAGGCACCCACTTTGCTTCCATTTCTTTGCTACAACAACAATAACAAAACACTACTATAAATATTTTTGTCCTTTTCCTCTTTAAAAATCTTTTTGTAGCACAAGCAAAGTACTGGTGTGTGTTTGTATGTGTGTGTGCATGTGTGTATGTGTCTTTGTATAGGTGGGTGTGTTTGTGTGTGTGTGTTTCTGTGTGTGTACATGCACTAACGCACGAGTATTTAATGTGTACTTAATTACTACGTACTTTTCTTAAAGTCAAAATAAAGTTTTGAGTGGGTTCATCCAGTGAAAGATTGTAACTAGGTTTCCATGGGACCTGAAGTAGCACCAACTGCTGTTACTTGAAGAGTATTGGCTGTTGGTGCTTGCCCATCCCCTGTGCAAACATTCTTTGTATCTTCATGGGTTACTAGGAAGAGAGATCACTTAGTTCAAAATGCCAGGAACATTTCTGTGTCTATGTTCTTCTTGAGAGAACAGAATACTCATGGCTTATTTCCCTGGAGCTAAGGGGAAAAAAAAGCTAATGCAGAAACTGGAACATCCATATGCCCACAGGGAATGCTCCTATGATGTAAGACATCCTTCAGGCTTGTCTGCTGGCATACACTTAACATAGCTGGACCAAGTGGTTCTTCTTTCCCAAGGGTGATGGCTGTAGCAAGATTCCTAGTTTCCTGACAATATCAATAGCTTCCTCATGGAAAAGATGTTTCTAGATACTTTATGAGCTTTAATTCAGTTGCTACAATAGGGTGCTTGGTGAAATAAAATAATTAGTGTTTTGTTTGGAAAAGAAATGTAATACAGGCTGCAGTTCTAATAAATAGGTTCTCTTGGCAAGGAAAATATACACAGGGAGGAAAAATATACACACAGATAAGAAATTATTCTCCCTGTCTCTGTTTTGGTCTCTCTATGTCAGTCTCTCTCTCTCTGGAGAGATGGATGATTGAGGAAAAGTAGGGGTGGAATGTGTGCAGTCTGGAACTCTTCCAGATGGGACTGAGAAGGTAGTCCTGAGACAAGTAATGACAAGAAACACTTTCTACTAGAGCATTTATCTAGGATTTCCAGTTCCTAGGGCATTCATTTGAGGAAAAGGACAGGGAATAGAAAAGAGAGACATAGAAGACACTGTACCATGGATAGAGATGGAAATCCAGGACTAGCACCCTTAGAGAGAGGTCCTTGAATATTATAAAGGCTAGAAAAGGAAGCAGGTTGGGAGTATAAGGAAACAGTGCTGGGTCTAAGCACTCCATGGCAACAAGATAGTCAGTTTGAACTGGGAAAAGGGCAGGGCTGGTCCCTTAGTGGGAGTCATATGACACAGAGGTGGAGGGTATAGTGATAGGAATAGATATAGGAATAGGACTGTATGGACCATCCCTGTGACCATATTTCCACAAGAGGTGCTCCAATGATGGAAAACGTCCCAGAAGACAATTGAAAAGAAGCATTTTTCCTCTCTGAATTTCATTATCCAAGCATAATTTTACCCTTCTCAATGATGGGAGAGAAAAGAGAGGAAGGGAAAGAACTTGGAACCCAACTTTTGAAAAAATGCATATTTAAAAAATATACAGTGCATGTATTTTTTAAAATAAAGAAATTTTTTCTTCAAAGATATAGCTAGAACAAAAATATAAACATTCCCCCCAAAAAGAAAATTAACAGACTTACATTTAGATATATGGAGTTAAAAATGAAAGACAGATAGTAGGGATTGACAATAAATTCAGAACTTGATCTTAATTACTTACTATAAGAAACTAGACATAATCCAGACAAAAGTGTACAATTATAGATTGCACTCAAGTTTTGCATAAATCAGTTTGGGGGTATCTGTTTGGAAAGATACCTATTTAAAGCAATTCTCCTTTTATCTTAACATTAATATCAGAACTGTACATTATTTCCCCTGTTAGTTTCCAAGGGACATGGCAATGCCTCATAGGATCATAGATTTAACATTGGATGGGACCTTAAAGTCTAATTCTTCATTCTCATTTTACATCAGCCAGCAGAACTGGAAATGGAACTCAGGCCTCCTGATTCCAAATCAAGTTTTTGTTTTTGTTCCCTCCCCCCCCCACACACACACAGTTCTACAGTGTCCCTAGTCTACCTGGAGCAGTCTTGTTAGCTTTGAAAATGTAACAAGTGTTGTCGATTCAAAATTGTAGGACTGCTTTTGACAGGTGGCTCTGACATTTGCCTCTTAAGTTGCCATAGATAAGTCAATTACTGTCTCTGGATCTCAGTTTCCTGATCTGTTTAAAAGGTAAATTGGACTCTGACATCAAAGGTTCTTTTAAGCCCTAAATCCTAAGCTAATATGCTATATTTGCCTTTCATTCGGTGAAAACAGGCAACTTGAGGGCATAGTTAAGATGTATGATCTAACAGCAGATTCTAAGCTACATACCTAAGTCTCTTTTCTTACAAGAAACTGTTGGATTTACACTAATGTACGTAGAAAATTTCCTTAATCTTTTTCAAGAAGAGAAAATAGTGAAGATGGATGGGGGTTGGTATAGAAATGCGCATGGAATAAAAGTGATAAATATAAGTCATAGGAGTATATAGACAAATGTCTCTATGATTCTAAATACAAAACAATCCCAAATGAACTAGAAAGCAGATTCCTCACCCTTCATCAACTACATTAAGTATGTTCCTGAAGTTCCTACAAAGAAAATGATAAATCAAGGCATGTATGTATGTGTATATTGTTTCCCCTTGTAGCCTTTAAAAGAAAAAGGAGGAAGATACTTTCATTTCAAGAGGCTCAGTGTGAAGCCAAAAGTTGCAGAAAACCATAGCATTGACAAGGATGATTTCAGTTATTGAACCTACAGAATCTATTTGGCTACAAAAGACACTTGACAGTAGTTGAAACTAACTGAGGCATAGGGAGAATCTGACTAACTTAATGCATGTCTCCTGGAGGAAAAAAAAACATTTAATATCCTCAAATTGGAAAGAGCTAGTCAAGCTGGCCATGTAGTAAACATTTCTGTTACTTTTGCTTTCTAATATCTTCATGCAAAGCATGTATACATGCTTATAAACAAGGGGAATGTTTTATTATTGGTCCTGCTGTTCCTTTTTCTCCTTACAAAGAGAAGAAAATAGTTCACTTCTAATCCTCAGTGTCTTTAATAACTCAGAAGTTGACTATTCCAATAATACATGTACATTTCCATGTGCTGCTATTTAAAGGACAATAAATGAAATTTAAATTCCATTTCCAAGGGAACGTTGCTTCTCCATTTTGCAACTAAAAATGGGAAAAACACGTAAATAAAATGAATCTGTTGGGATACAGTATATCTAACACCATCACCAATAAACTAGAACAAAAGCTTATATTAAGTAACTACTATATTATATTATATTATGTTGTATTGTATTATATTGTGTTATACTGTATTATATTGTGTTATATTGTGTTGCGTTGCATTGTGTTGTGTTGCATTGCATTATATCATATCATATCATATTATGTCACGTCACATCATGCCATGTCATATTAATTATGTTGCATTATGTTATGTTATATTATGTTATATTATACATATTAATAATAGAATTAATATATTAAGTAACTAGTATAATCTTGACTCTATTGTGAATACTGAAGATATGAAAAAGCAAAAACATGGCAGCTGTCCTCATAGAGTTTATATTCTAGTGATGTAAACAAAATCAAGCAATATATATGTATATATACACATATATGTATATATACACACATTTATATTCAGTCTTATACATATGATATATATGTATACATACACATATGTATGTGTATCATTAGATGTTAGATAAAAGAGAGTCTCAATGGGAGGACATACTTGCAAAAAATGAGATTTGAGCTGAATCTTGAAAGAACTCAAGAGTTTCCACAGAAATACTCAGAAACTTTCTGACTGGCTTTGATTCCAAACTGGCCCACATCTGTTTGAACTCAGGGACATGATGCAACATAAATAAGTGGTCATAAAGAGGGTGAAAAAAGGAAAAAGTAGTAAAAGGCTGAGAGACATGGTCACAGAAGAATGAGCTGAACCAGCATGGCTATATCCATTTAAATGTCTATTTCCAACTTCCAAGACTGAGTAAGCAGTAGTTGTATAGTAACATATAATCTTCCTGCCAGGGAGGCCCTATAACTGGGTGAGCAATCATTACCATGTGGTCAATTAGAGTTGAGTCAGCACAGTGTGGAGACTAGTCTGTGAGAAGAACCAATGCTCTCAGCTGGAAGGAGAAGCTCAGTTTCTAATCCATTTCTGAATTGTCAAATTAACCAGGATTATCATCTGCATAGCTGGTTCCTTACTACCTTAAAAGTATTGTGAATGACTACTATCTCTGCATCCTTAACCCCTTATTCATGGTGATAGAAAACGGTGGTTACCAAGCCAATAAGCTTGATGTCTTCCTCTGCATTTTAAGTTCCAGGGAGCTCTTGGGGGCTTATAATGACTCACACTGGACTTTCAGTGCACGAAACCATAAATTCTTTTTCACACAAAATGTTTTGCAGACACATCTCCCTATCTTATATTTGTGAACTCAATTTTCCATTTTAAATTTCATCTTATTATATTGGGCCCCTTGCTTCAATCTGTGGAGTGTTTTGCATCCTGACTGTCAACTAGTATGTTAACTCTTCTTTATAAAGTTTAATTGGTTTTAATTGTGTTCACTGCATCCATAGGAATAAAATGTATTTGATCAGATTTATGGGTTGACAGTAAAATTAGTAGTTGACAGCATAGTAATAACAATATTCAGTCAAAGCCACAGTGGAATCATTTCCATTATGTTATAGAAATTAAATGTTTGCAATGTTTACTTTGGTACATTTTAGTGCTCCTTCTCTGCTTTTGATGGTCTTCGCGGTTCCCTTCTAGTTATGTGCTTTGAGGGTTTGAAATAGTGTAAAAAATCTTTTGATATTAACAAAAGTAAATCTTTCTTAAAAGATTTCTCCCCAAATATAACATTCTATAAATCTTTTTACTTTTAAAAAGATTTTATTTTCAATTTATGAAATAAAACAAGTATCTATAACAGTATAATAAAAAGATGATTGCCTATGAAACTGAAAATCTATTATGTACAACTTGCTATTCCTTTTAAATATATAGCTGTTGTCATAATTTTTCTTTTTGTTTTCTGCCGCCAATCTAGAGATCATTACCATTATCCAGAAAAGTTTCTGAATGAAAAAAGTAGGTATCTGATGAACTGAAAGACTTTTAGGTATTATAACAAAAAGACAAATTCACTGGAAAATTCAGTTAAATGATCCAGAAGAAATGTAAGGAAAACATTAACTACTAATTATAAGGTACTCATTAAAGTCAAACTGTTTACTTATTAGGTGTATAAAAATGTTAAATGATATCAGCATTCTTTTTTTGGCTTTTTGGAGGGGGGAAGGCAGGGCTATTGGGGTTCAGTGACTTGCCAAAGGTCACAGGACTCGTAAGTGTTAAGTGTCTGAAGTCGTATTTGAACTCGGGTCCTCCTGTTTCCAGGGCAGTTGCTCTATTTAAAGGTATTAGCATTACTAGTGTAGTTTAAAAGAAATGTTGGGGCTGAGTTGTGTATGATGGAGTGATTCTAAAGAACACAACTGAGTAGGAAAAGGTAAAAAGGAGCCATTGTCTTGCAAAAATGGGATGTGAAAGGAAGAACTAATACAGAGGAAGAAGGTGGGGTGGAGGGCTGGTAATGTTGGAGACTTAGTCTCATCTGAGTTGAAGAGGAAACAGCATGTAAATCTGGGAGGGGGTAGAAGTCATCTGAACTTATACAAAAGGAAGAAAACTGGGGGACAGAATGGAGCAGAGAGTTTTTGGAAGCATGGATAGATTAAGATTTAGGAGGGTAGTGGGAGAAGTTAAGGGAGGGACTCTTAAAGGGGTGGGTGAAATAAGGAATAGGGGGATCAGGGGAGGAGATAAGGTAACAAGGATAGGGTAAAAAGAGGCTGAGAAGGACAATAGTGAGTTCTGATGCAATGTTGAGTGCTGTTGGTGAATGTGGGCATTCTTCTTTCATGCCTGATCTTGCTGGGAGTAAGTTGTGGAGCTGCTAGTTTGTCCTCAATGTGGGTGGTGTTGCTTATGCTTTTGAATGGGCACTTCCTGTCAATTTGGGAGGAGGCCCATTTATATCAACATTAACTCATTGTAGGTAGAATTGTGAATTGATCCAACCATTTTTGAGAGCAATATGGAGAGCAATTATGTCCAAATAATTATAAAACTGTCCAGTAATACCGCTACTAGGTCTATTTTCAAAGATGATTAGAGAAAAAAGGAAAATAACCTATATGTTCTTTAAAAAATGTTTATGGTAGCTCTCTTTGTTATTGCAAAGAACTGTAAATTGCAAGGATGCCCAACAATTGAGGACAAGGTCTGGCATATGATTGTGACGGAATAAGAAATGATGAGCTCGATATTAAAAAAGAAAACATGGAAAAACTTGCACAAAATAAGGAAGGACAAAAAGAGAAAAACCAAGAGAAGACTCTATACAGTCACAGCAATATGTTTTAAGAATGACTTTGAGCTAATACACTTTTTTATTTTTATATAAAATATAAATTTTATATATTTTGAATAAAATATTGAATAAAATTGAATAAAACTGTCCCAGTCCTCAAGTAACCTCCCAACCCTCAAGTAATTATTTGTCCTAATAGGTTGCTTTTTTACCCAAAATATTTCTACATTTTTTTCTTATATATCATCTTCAAAATATCCATGATTTATGGGTATGTGGAATTAAAAATTTAAGGAATTGTATCACTCTGTCAAATTGTATCATGCTGTCAAACTGATACTTTAAATTTTACTTGCATTACCCAAGGTCACCCAGTAAATTTCCAATGGAGCTAGAACTACAGCCCATTTTATTTTTTTCCTGTGGGCTATGAAGAAGGAATGAAGGAAACCAACATTAATTAAGCATCTACGATGTATCAGGCTCTGTGCTAGGCACATTAGAAATATTTTCTCATTTGGTTTTCTCAATAACCCTGGTATTTAGGTCTTTGTTATAATCTCCTTTTTACAGTTGAGGACATTGAAACGGGCAGAGGGTTAGTGACTTGTCCGGGGGTCACAGAACTAGTAAATGTCTGAAGATGGATTTAAATTCAGGTTTTCCTGACTTGAGGCCTGATGTCCATTTCATCACTAGGCCATCTGGCTGCCTCAGAAGTGGCAAAACTAGGGATAATGGGACTAAGGTAGCATGTTTGAGATAATTAATACAGTAAAAATCTCTTTATATTAATGGAAATCACATTCTTAGAACTCCGCATGCATTTAGAATCTATATATGTTTATACTAAAACTTTATGAGAATAATGTGGGTTGAACATATATAAATATACTTCATTTGTAATATACGAAACGCATCCAGTTCCGTGGTGGCTGGCAGTATTTGTAATTCTGTGTGCTTAATAATGGCAAATGGCTTTCTTTAAAATCCCAAAGTCTATTTTTGACGCTAAGCTTCATTTTAACATTTCATGTAAGCTTCCTTTGTGTATTGGATATTTTTTTTAGGTTTTGTAATTCATGTTGGAAAATGAAATGGCTTTTGTGAGCAATGAAGTTTGGTCTAAATTGATAGTTTGATTTGCATATTTCCATGAAGGGGAAAGCTATTGCTCTGGGCTTTTGATTTCAGGCAGGTGCACATCTTCCCTTAAAAATTGGAAGCTGGGTACCTTGAGTGGCAGATAAGTGAAATTTACTCCTCTGTACATTGGAAATTGCTACAATGATTTTATGTGGATAAGTGAGACTATAGCCATAAACCTCATGAAGGTTTATTATAGAGAGGCATCTACTTCTGAAATTGCTGTAAAATATAGTGTGGGTTGCGCACATCTTGCTAACAATTTTCTAAACATTTGACCACTTGTCTGAATCAATGGTAGTATCATCATAGATAACAGTCATTGCTGATGGCAAGGAGGAGCAAGCCTGAGCATTTGATTCTGTGTTACCAAACTTCCAGAGAATGTAGACATATGAGCTGCTAAGGAGAAGTCCATCGCAGAAATGCTTAGAACTAAGGTATGTCTATGGTCTAATGAGCTGATCCATTCTGTCTAAATGAAAAGAAAATGTCGAAGACAAGGAAGGGTATGGCAAAACCAACAGGAAACTCTCAGAAGACTACCACAGGTTGGACATAAATAGCCCATGTGAACATCTGGAGTGGAAATGTTTCTAAATTTGCTCATCTTGTATTTCTTTTGAGCTACTACAATTCTGCTTTGTTCATACAACACAGCACCTTCTTTGATGTGGTCATACCATGCTGGGTGGTCCTGTGTCGGGGTTCCCATGTCTCCCAATCAATTCTAAAGTTCTCCAGAGAGACCTTGAGAGTGTTGTCCTATCACATTATCTGACCTTCATGTTTGCACTTGTCTTATGTGAGTTCTCTGTAAATTAGATTTTTAGGCAAAAGTACTTCGGCACTTAAGCAACATAACCAGCCCATCAGAGTTTCTTTCTCTACAGTAGAGTTTGAATGCTTGTCAATTCATTTCAAGAAAAGACCTCAGTGTCCAATACCTTAGCTTGGAAGGTGATCTTCAGATTCTACCTAAGATAATTCAAATAGAACTGATTCAGTTTCCTGTTATGGCACTGGCATACTGTCCAGGTTTCACAGGCATTTAGCAATGAGGACAGCACAATGACTCTGTAACCTTCAGTTTGGTAGGCAGTTGTTCACCTCTTTTCTCTGACCCCTTCTATATTTCATAGGTAATCCTTAGAGAGTAAAAGAAAGGAGCTGGAGATGTGGTGTTTATTCACATGTCCAACAGTAAGAACAAAATCGTTTCATGTCACATTTGGTTATCGCATACTGCAGTACTGATTATATAAGTATTTGAGAAAAGGTTATAGTCAAAATAATTGTAGCTTCTGTATTAACTTTGGATGCTGTGGTAGAGAGGATGAAATGGTAGTAAGACTTTATGAAGAACTTCATTGTCCTTTTTCTGTCTTAATAAGGGCATAAACAGTTTCCCTATGCCTTTGTTTTTTGCTATTCCTTCAGACAATTTCAATGAATCAGTATGTACTCTCTTTGCTGTCTTCAATTAAGAAAAGGGGAAAAGGTGAGGAAAATTATGTATAAGTGTGTGTGTGTGTGTGTGTGTGTGTGTGTGTGTAAGTTTGTTATAGGAAAGGGAATGAAAAAGACCAAATACTTGGAGGTTACACAGAAGCTTCCTACATATTGTTGTTAGGTGCCAGACAAAGCAGCACCAAAAAATACCATAAGAAATGAAATTGGTTATTTTATTAATAAAGAATTGATCATGTTTGATTTGGGAATTTTCCTCAAGTTAAATATGGGCATACAGCAGTGTACATTTGGAGTGGAAATGTCTCTAAAGTTGCTCATTTCATGTTTCTTTTGAGCTATTGCAATTCTGCTTTGCTCAGAGAATATCAATTCATAAGAATATAAAATGGAATTAATGGAAAAAAACAAATCAAAAAGAGAAAAAAACCTATGACAAATGACTGAAACAACTTAACCCTAAAGTATTTAAACAAGTAATTGAAAATAAAAATGGGAAATGGTATCAACCCCAAATATCACAATTTTGGCAATAAACAAATGTAAATTAATTGTTGCAATAAGAAAACCAGAACAACCCAGAAAGCACTTTAATAAGCAAGTATGTGTCTTACTTGTGAAACAGAGACAACTAATATCAACCAAAAATAGATAACAATATGAATTCGTTTGTAGAATGTTATAAAGGGTAATGGATTGTTGTGAGCAATTTCATTTGGCAAAGCAGAGTTGAGCTGTGGAAGCTAAAACCAGTTGAAGGAAAGTTTTGCAAGATACAAAACTAAGTCGTTATCTCAAAGCTATTTCAGAATGAAAATAAGAGAGAAATATAATGGAAGAAAATCAGAATATACATTTTAAAAACCACTAGAACAAATTTTTTCTCTATCAAGATCAGAGCAAACACCAAACCTAGAACTTCCCATCACAGTTCCAGATGTACTTATCAAGGCACTCAATATGGTACTAAAGAAAACAAAGATGAGAAAAGCAGCTAGACTGTGATGCACGTACATTGAGGAGTTTTGCACTGGAGGTGCTGCAATTTTAAGGAAAATAATGGAGCTATAAACAAATTATCTGACAGAGGGAAAGAGATCAGACGTGTGGAAGAAAAATGTCATCTTTTACTAATGCCAAATGAAGTCACTAAGGTGAATAGCTTCAGACTCATGGGTCTACTCTGCTATCTTTGCAAAATCTTTGTGACCAGTATAAATCAAAGACGTGCATGGCTTTGAACTGAAAACAACCATGATGAGGATATTAGTAGGGAGCAATCAGGCTTTCAGAAGCAATGTTCAACAATGGACTATATCCCTGCTATTTCATATTTAACTGAAAAATATAGAGAGTAGAAGAAAGTGCTGTACTTGTTTGTTGATTTGATCTATTAGAACAAAATTGCTTCTTATTAGTTTCTTTACATCCAAGAGCCTCCAACTGAAACATCCCAATCATCTGAGATTCCTTGGAAGATATTCAAGGAATATACCTGAACATTAGGAGAGACAAACAAAAAAGGTATATGCTTTCCAAAGTTATTTGCCCCTGTGATGGAGATTTAGAACAGAGTTCAGGTTGAAAAAGGATTCTCATAGATGGTGAGGTCTTTCAAATACTCCTATTAGCAGATGATGTTGTATTGATTGCTACAACTATTTGAACCTGAATTGAATAGATGAAAGACAGCAGACTATCTTACTTTGAGTAAATTGCAAAACTCTTACTCAAGCTTTCCATGAAAGCAAAACCTCATCTTTTCAATTCTAACATGCTACGTATGCTACTATATGGTAATGAATCATGGAATTCAACTCCCTGTGAAGAATTTAGAAACGAATGCCACATAGAGGGCAACATGTGCTGGGAGGGAATTGTCTGTGACATGACCAAAGAGAATCTCCAAAGAACAAGAGCAAAAGATGCCTTTAAAGAATTGCATGCATGTGTGTGGTGGGGGGTGGGGAGTGTGGCTAGGTGGTGCAGTGAATAGAGCCCCAGCCATGGAGTCAGGAGACCCTGAGTTCAAATCCAGCCTCAGATACTTAGCACAAAAGTAGCCATATGACCTTGGGTAAGTCACTTAACCCCAAATGCCCTACCTTCTCCTCCCTCCTTCAAGAGAAAAACAAAAGTATTGCAAGGTGGCACAGTGAATAGAGTACCGGCCCTGGAGTCAGGAGGACCTGAGTTCAAATGTGACCTCAGTCCCTTGGCACAGTCACTAGCTATGTGACTTTGGGCAAGTCGCTTAAGCCCAATTGCCTTGCCTTCCCCCCATCAAAAAAACAAAAAGAAGAATTGCATGGTAGATAGCAAATATGGGCTAGTCTCTTGGCCTATGTCAGGAATAACAAGTGGGTGGCAATCATTGTGATATCCTGTGGTACCATTGTGATATCAGGAAAAAGCAAAGAAGGCCAACGGGATGTTAGGGAACTTATGGGAGACATAAACAAGAGTCACAGAGGATGAGCTGGCATGAATGGGGTGTGTTCTGCATTTTCTGAAGGAATTTGTGAATCAATGAGATCATAGGTAAATATGATAGAGCATTAAGCCCTTTTTCTCTGCAGAACCAATGCATAGTTATTGAGGGATGTACAAAATTAGGGAAGACATAGTCTCTAGTCTTTTCCAGCTTATGGGTTATCAATAAATGTAAATAATTTCAGGATAGAAAATATTGACAACAGATTTTGAGCCTTTCCCTCTCTTTAATTTTTTTTTCTTTACTACTACCTTATATTTTAAAGTGGCCTCAGTGAACAAGTCTTACTACAATAACAGTAGAAAAATCAAAGGCAAAGGGCTCCATATGGTTAGATTGCTATCTATTGCTAGCATTTCCTATTAAAAATACTGGAGTTTAATTGGACTGTAAGTTAAATATCATTTAACATTATGAAATAACATTCAATGAAGTGATGCAATGTTCTGCTGAATTAATAAAGGCATAGTATTCAGGATAAGAAAGATGCTAGTTTAACTGTTTTCTGATGAGGTCAGGCTTTTTGAGTATTATGCTCTGTTCTGGTCAACACATGTTAGAAATGATATTGATAGAGTGGAGAATATTATGAAGTAGGTGAGCAGAGGGGTAAAGAGCCTTGAGATGATATCCAGTTGAAGATAATGAAGATACCCAGCCTGGGTATTTGATGGGTTTTCATATGGAATATGTATTAGATTTCTTCATCTTGGCCCCAAAGGACCAAACTAAAAATAATGGGTGAAATTTGAAGTGAGTTGAATTTAATTTCCATGTAAAGAATTTTTTTAAGAATTAGAGATGTCAAAAAGTGTAATTGACTTCCTCAGGAAATATTGGATTTCTTCAGGCAAAGACTTTGATAACTTGCTGAGTGTGGGGAAGAAGGGATTCTTTTCCAAGTGTAAGTTAGATTATGTGTCTTCTGAGGTTCCATCTAACTCTGAGAGTCTGTCAAACATTTCCTGGCTCTTTTGGAATAGAACTTCTAGGCACATTTGTTTATACACTTTCCTCTGACAGGACGTTGATTCACTAATCACCATTATAACATTTCAGGAGACATAGGAGACTTCAATGTTAAATATTGTTCTTTACAAAAATATATGATCATAATTCTGACATCAGAATAAAAGATAGGGATTATGCAAAATGGAATAACAAGTGACATAGATTGTTCAGAGAATAGTTTCGTTATTAGGAACAATTTTGTATATACTTTTTTTCATCAAGGATAAAATTATTTGAATTCATGTTTTCAAATCTTGGAATTGGAAAGGACACTCAAAGTCATCCACACCAACATTTCATATGATGCATAAATGTCCTCTGCAGCAACCCCACAACCCCAATAAGTGGTTTTCAGTCTTGTGCACATGTTGCATAAATTTGCAGCTAGAAGGCACCCACCTAGCATAGTTTCCTTATTTTACAGATGAGGAAACTGAGGTCCAAAGATGTTGAAAACCTTCAGAATCATTTTTACAGATCTCTACAAAATATGTGATGCAGAAAGTGAGATAGAAACTGAAAAAAGGGTTTATGTTTTACATATCTTACATTTAGAGGAATCTAATGTTTGTTTTATGAATGAATGGAGAGTCCAGTAACTGGAAAATCAACAAGGATTCATTAAGCATCTATTACATGTCTACCACTTTCAGTACATGCTGCCTGTTATCTAATTGTTTTATGTTTGAATGATTTATATCTCCCCCAACATTGTAAGATAATTGGAAACTTTGTTTTGTAGTTCATTTATGTTTTCCCTAGACTAGCTAGCAAATAGTTGTGGTTTTATGATACAGTTTAGTATTTCTATAAGAGCAATTATCTGTGTGTGAATATACTTCACCTACTCCTATTATACAACTACTTATGCTGAGAAACTGAAGTCACAAATTAGACTTTTGAAATTCATCCTGTAAATGGTCTTCATTTATGAAAATTCATGCATTCATATTGCAAAATTAGAAATTTGTTGAATAGAAGATTATGAAGTAAAGGCAGAAACTCACCTAAGTTTTCCCAATTCCCCTCCAAACAACTTTGAAGTGATGTCTCAAAAAAGAATTCTGCAGGGGAAGTTAGGTGATACAGTTGATAGAGCACTGGTCCTGGAGTCAGGAGGACATGAGTTCAAATCTGACCTCAGATCTTTGCCACTTACTGTGTGACCCTGGGTAAGTAACTTCACCTGAATTGCCCCCACACACACACGTACACAAAATGAACTCTACCACAGAAGAATCAACAAAAGGGTGGAGTGAAACAGTTTTCTAGTCCAAGACAACTTAGGTCAGTAGGAAATATCTATTTCACTAAGGTGGGAGTGTAGCAGTGCTGGTATCTCTCAAGAAAGCCAGCAGCAGGCAGCCGTTCGGTAAGTGAGGCCCCATGCCTGGCACAAGCTAGCAGTAAGGCTCAGACACAGCAAACCAGCACAGGCTTTGGGGGCTACTGAATTAGCAGTAGCAAATTCTGGAGCTCTCAATCGATTGACAGTAAGGGTACCAAACAATCAGTCAGAAGATTACTAGCACAAGATGAAGAATGTTGTTGCATTGTCCACATGGGTTCAGGATCATAGTTTCCATGTTGCAGCACTAGGGGAAAGAGGAGCACTAGCTCACTAGAATGTCTAATCAAAGGGGAGGAGAGATTCTGGTCATGGTTCTAGACCAGAAAAGAGTACTTCTGGTTGCTCACAGACTACAACATTGTCCAGGAGATCAGTGACAAAACCTCTCTTTAGATAAGTGTTTCTCAACCTTCCTAATTCCGTGACCCTTTAATACTCATATGTGGGTGTATCTGCATATGGGTAGATCCACCTGGAGATGAATAGAGGAGCAGTGTCTTGGTTCCTAAGACCATCAGAAATATGTGTTTTCCATTGGTCTTAGGAGACCCCTGTGATCCCTGTGAAAGAGTTGTTTGACCCCCAAGGGGGTTGCCATCCACAGGCTGAGAACTGCTGTCTTAGATGATATCATCTTGGAAGAACTGAAAACTTACAGATTCTTAGAATTAGCTCTGAAAACAGCATAATGAAAAACCTGAAGCTTGGGATAGTGTCTCCTCCACCCTGGTAACAGAGCCCAGGTTTAACATGAAGGTAAAAATAGACTGGAAAATGAGCAAAATGAGCAAAAAACAACAAAAGAACCTGACCATAGAAAGTAACTATGGGGACCAGGAAGATAAAAACACAAAATAAAGAGAGAACAATATATAAAAATGTTTACAATCAAGCCTCAAAGAAAAGTGTGAGTAGATCTTGGGCATAGTAAAGAATTCTTCAAAGCATTCAAAAAGTTTGTAAAAATCAAAAAAGAGAGGTAGAGGAAAAATTGGGAAAAGAAATGAGTGGGAAAAAGGGTCAACAGCATAAAGTAAGCAGACAAAAATAACGAAAAAAAGATGCACAAAAATTCACTGAAGAACTCCTCACAAAGCAGAATTAGCTAAATTCAAAATGATTATTTAAAAATTAGAATTGTGGGGGCGGATAGATGGCACAGTGAATAGAGCACTTGCCCTGGAGTTAGGACCTGAGTTCAAATCCGGCTTCAGACACTTAACACTTACTAGTCATGTGACCTTGGGCAAGTCATTTAATCCCAATTTCTCTGTCTTCCCCCTTCCAAAAAGAAAGGAAAAAATTAGAATTGGGCAAGTGGAAGCTAATGCCTCCATAAGACATCGAGAAAAAATTTTAAAAATCACAAGGATGAAAAAAAATAGAAATAAATTTGAAATATTTCATTGCAAAAACAACTGACCTGGAAAACAGATCAAGGAGAGAAAATTTAAGAATTTTTCAACTACCTGAAAGCCATAATAAAAAAAGAGCCTAGACATCATATTTCAAGAAAACTGCACTGATATCCTAGATTGTAGGGCTTGGAATATGATACTCTGGAAGACAAAGGAGCTATGTTTTTAATCAAAAATCACCTACTGAGTGAAATAGCAAAATATTTTGAGGGAAAAATGGATACTTAATGAAATAGAGGACTCTGAAGCATTTCTTTTTTT
>CM053600.1:19410025-19439206 GCA_028646575.1 Pseudocheirus occidentalis | reverse complement strand
CTGCTGGTATTTTTCCAACATCTGGGCGATGCCACGGTTTGTGAGGATGTAGTGGGCATGAATCAGTCCATACAGCATCTCAGCTGCCTGCTCAATCAGGTCACTCTGGTTGGGGTTGTCTTCTAACTCCTCATCAGGTTCCAAGTCGAGGATCATGTCTAGTGCCTGCCTATAGTGGGGCACCTGTTCATTGAGCGCCGTAAGGTTGAACTTGTCTTGGATATAGTCTTCATCCACCTCACAGAAGAATTCATTGCCACGAAGCCCACAGAACCATGAGATCCATGATACTTCCTCTGAGCTACTCATTTTTACATCAGCTACCGGGCCGGGGCTGGGGAGGGAGAGGGAGAAGTTGCCTCCAGGAGCGGCGGCGGCAGCAGCAAAGCCACACAGCCTATATGTTTCTTTATTATAAATTATTTATATATATATATATAATATATAATATAACATACTTATAATTATAAACAATTGTAAAATATTTAAAAATATTTATTTAAAAATTTGCAAAGCTCTTTACACAAACTATTTCATTCAAGTTTCACAACAATCCTAGTAGGTATTATTAATACCCTCATTTTACAGAGGAGAAAACTACCTGTAAGAGAAGTTTAGTGACTTGGCCAAGTCCACATAGTTAATAAGGATCTGAGCTGAAATTTGAATTCAAGTTCTACTGAGTTCAAATTCAGCATTCTATCTGCTATGTCATTGTCACTGATCAGTTAGAAACATTGAGAAAAAGAATTCTCAGTGACATGCCCCCAAAATGTGTTTTGCTTGAAGAACTGTAGTGGAGAATTGTTTCCTAAAGTATTCCACTTTTTCATAGCTCTAATAGTTAGGAAGTTTTACCTGACGTTGTTACAAAATTTGCATTTTTGTGACTTTATTTGCTGTTTCTAGGACTGTTCCCTACAGTCAAATGGAACAGATCTATTACCTTTCCCACATGTCCACCTTTCAATATTTGAAAATAGCTATCCTGTTTGTCCCCAGTCTTCACCCCTAAGTCTTTTCTTCCCCAATTTTATATTTCTCATTCTTTCAACATATCCCCCTATTATAGGTGTGCATGTACTCAGCTGTGTTGGTACACCCAGGCTACATATTATTCATGCATGTACTGCCTTCTTCATGGAAAGGATACTCTTCAAAATCTTCATTGCCCTTACTGTCAAGTACATCAATATCTTTCCTAAAATACGTTGTCTAACACTAAACATGGTATTCCAGGTGTTGTTTTACTAAGACAGAGGAGAGTAGAAGGAGCACTTTTAAATTACTGAATGTTAATTGTTTGACCTAGTTTAACATGATATCATCAGATCTATGGTTTGTCTTTGCCCTGACGCAATCCATTATTAATGGTTATTTACCAAAAGAGGACATGACTTTAGGAACAGAAGTCTAGTATTACTCACTGCCCCTTCTAGCCATCCCTCCCAAAATAAAACAGATCATATCTATGTTTTTCTCTTTATAACCCCCAATATCTAGGCAAGTGATTTTTGCTTATGACCTTTCTATATTTACCTAGCACACTTCTCCTTCCCCCTGGGCACATTTTTCAGCAGATGTCTTAGAGTGCAACTGATTTCAGCAGCACAATTCAATGTGTTATCATGCTCGCAGGCAACAAGTCTCATAGCCAGTTATAAATGCACATTTTTACTTCTAAGAATTGAATGTAAATTTGTTTCTGAGCAAAACAAACAATTGATTTTCCCATCAAGCCAAAGTATTTTGCAAAACAAGAAATAATGGTGCAAGTACGTTTATATCAGCAATGGACTGACTTTTCCTATCTACGATCTGAATACTGGGCAAGTCTAAAACTTAGAAGGAGTACTCCTGAAGATGTACTATGTTGAAAAAGCTTTAATTCAACTTAGCATAGTTCATTCAGTGCTTTACTGTGTCAGACACTGGTAGAGAAGGAGGACTGGTATAAAAATGAGTAATATCCAGGATGGTCCTTAAAGGGCTCATTCTTTAATAGAGGAAATAGACAGAACTATCACATAGAATCACATCAAATAGAATGACATATGAGGAAAAGAACAAAATGTTATTATACATCTGAGGAAAGATCATTTGGTTAAGAACATTTAATAAGTGCAGGTATTCCATAGATAAAATATTATATCCTTGCCCTTATTAGGCACTAGGATGATGCTCACCCATTTATCCATTTACCTATCCATCTATCCATCCAATCATCTATTCATCCATTAATTGATTAAACAAATACTAATTGAATCCTTACTATATGCTTAAAACTGTGCAGGGTGTTATGGAGGATTCAAAGCCTAAAGTAGAGTTTGCCCTCAAAGAGCTTTTAATATAATTAGGGAGAAAAAAATAAGAAGTAATATGAGCCATAAATTTAAGGACAATGATCTTGAGGAATTTAAACTTTATTACTTAGAACAGTGATTCTCAACCTGTGGGTTGCAACCCCTTTGGGAGTTGCCTAAGACCATCGGAAAACACATGTTTCTGATGGTCTTAGGAACTGAGACACAGCTCCTCTATCCATCTCCAGGCAGGTCTGCCCACATGCACATACTCCCACATATTAGTATTAAAGCATTATGGCATTAGGAAGGTTGAGAACCACTGACTTAAAAGAAATCTTAGAGTTGAGATGAAAAGTAGGGACTTTGCAATAGAGAAATATATCTATCTATAATTGCACCCGTATTTAGTATCAATAATCAATTAGTGCTTTCCAAGACATTTTGCTTTATAACCATGGCAGATCTACATGATTTTGGATACTCGGATCAAGAGAGGACACTTGAGCCAATTAGAAACAGGACTTTTTTGTCCCCAATGATAGCAGATCCCTTTACAGAATGTGAAACTTGGTCCTAATATGTTCAATAGGAAACTGTAACTCAGATTAGGAAGAAGTTGTGTGTTGTTATATGCTAGGAGTTCAGGGAAATCAACTGAGGGTGTCTTGACCCCCCAAAATTCTCTGTTCAGAGAGGGAAAAAGGACTGAACCAAAAGATATTTTCTTTCTTGTCTAATACTTAAGAAATGGAGGAGATACTTAGGGAACAGAGGGCACTCATAGAAACTGGCGAGAGTAATCAACAGCTCAAGCTGTTCACATACTCTAGATTGGAACTGCATCCTAAGAGGTGTGTGGTAGTCTGACCCTCCCAAAAGTTCTAAAGGTCTCAGCAGAAGGGCCAACCCCTAGACTAGTGAAAAAACTCATGTATGAGTTTTTGGATGAAATGAGAGAAGTAATTTCCCAGTAAGGAGAAGAATACTGACTCTTAAGTCAGAAGACCTACATTCAAACTTTACCTCTGACGCTTACTACCTATATAATCTTGGACAAGACATTTAGCTTCTTTTGGGCCTCAGTTTCCTTATCTGTAAAATGACATTTAGACTAAATGTCTCTGAGGACTCTTCTAGCTCTAGAGAAATTATTCTGTGTTAATTGTTGCAGAGCAAGTAATCCCAACATAAGCTGTTGTGTGTTTTATATAATTAATATATATTAGTATGCATGTAATCATGTACTATTGTAGAGTTGTATGTTTCTGCGTGTAATTTATAAACCTGGCTCCTGAAATATAATTTTGTTATGTGATTTGTACCTTAGTTTAATATTTGTCAGATGTATGTACTATAATATAGTACATAATATGTACTATAGATCGGGTGTAATATATTATGCTAATTATATTCAGTAGCGATAGTTACATTCACTTCTAGTGTGAATGCCATGTGTCACATATCTGCATGAGTATTATACTATTTACTTAAATTTTATTTTTAAATTTTGTTGTTTATGATATTTAATTACAGGTGCTTGCATAGATCTCATGTAATTCTGGAATACTGCAAATTCCTTAAAGGGGTTGAGGAGAGAGGTGTGGTAGAGTACATTCCGGTAGAAGACAATGAGAGTTTGTGCTGGTTACATATAGCACTGGTGTAGCAAAGCCCAAATTGATGAAACATCGAATCTTTCTAAATATTGAAATGTAGAAGTAAGATGATGTTTTAATATTAAACATGTGAACTTTGCTGGGTATACTGTTTTGATGGACCCCAAACAATAAAATGCCAGATATCTTACTCACTAATTGAGTGTTTTTTAACAATCTCCTCATCCTCCCCCTTCCCCCTATTGTATTGAAGAAATATTCAATTTTCCATTTTGAGCCTTGCTTTTCATGCATTTAAAGTGCTGAGCAGCTGTTTATTTGGAAAGGTTCCATTACGGCCATAATAATCTCCAACTAATTGCACATCAAATATTTATTTCTTGCACATTAAATTAATGAAGCAGTTTCAACAAGAGAAAAATCAGATCAAGTTGGCAACTAGGGCCTATAAATACATGACAGGTTTCCAATGCTTTTCTGGCAAGGATACCTCAATATGGATTGACAATTTTTTTGGTTGGGATTTTTGCTGCTACCTAATTATGTCTTTTCTGCAAACACAAAGCATGTTTGCAAATTACCCCTATAATTTATCTTCGATATGCCATATTTATGGGCTAATCAAATAAAAATGAACGATAAAATTAATTTTGAGAGGAAATCCTTTTTTCCTCACATGGCCAGCCTTATTATTTTATAATTTCATTTGGCTTGAATTTAATAAATATATTTTCTTATTCTAATCTTGATACTTTTAATGCTTCCAACTGGCAATTCACAGTTAAAGCCAGTTCACTAATAGAAAGTAACAATTTAACCACAATTTAGTCCTAAAATTGACTTGAACTTTCTCCTTTTCTTCCTTTACTATTTGTATTTATTCAATAAAAGAACCTTGATGTTTTCTTTTCATTTTCTACTGTAGTGTAGAAAATGACTTTAATAGAAAATCTCTTTTCAGTTAGAAAATTCTATAAAAGTTGGAGTTCTAGATGAAATCCACAGATTTCTTTTCTTGGAATGAAATTTCTTGCCTTTTCATAGTGAAAAACAACACAAATAGGAGCTATGTAGAGGTCATAAATGTTTACACAACCTTGATTAGAAGAGGGTAGCATCTCAACCTTTCCTTTTGCGGAGGTGGAGATTTATTTTCCAAAAGTTGAGAAGGTAGGGTATGTATCCCAAAGAATCTCCATTGTATTTATTTCATATACAGATAAAATTGCCATAGATAGCATTAATGAACAAAAATATATCCCTTAACGTTTCACCTTGTTTTTATAAACTGTCCATTTGTCTCCTTAATATATTTTCTTAAGCCTTTTCTTCTTCCCATCTTGACTAAGTTAATACACTAAGGAATAAAAAGAAATAATTTTGACTATGATTTTGGGGAGTCTTTGTAGCACATCACATCTTCCTTTCTAATTACTAACTTAAAAGAGCTCACTCAGATCTACAAACCCATTAACTTTCTGACTGGGAGCATCATAATGCAACCAACTCATGTAGAACTACTAAGGCATTTATAAACTAATTTTTACAAGGTTCTCCTGACTGTTCAGATTTTTCCATCTTTTCCTCACATGAGTACCATTGTCCCTTCCTGATCCTCAGATCTCTTTTATGTGGTGTCTTCCGGTCTTAGACTGTAATCAGTATGAGGGCAAGGGCTCCATTTTTTTGTTTGCATCTGTATTCACAAAACTTAGCCTAGAGCTTGGCACACTTCAAGCACTTGTTGTTTCGTCATTTCAGCCGTGGTTGACTCTTTGTGATTCCATTTTGGGATTTTCCTGGGAAATATACAGGAGTTTGCAATTTTCTTCTGCAACTTATTTTATGGATGAGAAAACTGAAGCAAAATAAAGTGACTTGTCCAGTTAGTGTCTGAGGGAATCTTCATGACTCTAGACCCAGCACTCTGTCCATGGTACCACCTACTTGTCTTTAAGTGCTTAAGAAATGCTTTATCCTCTCTCCCTCTCCCTCTCCCTCTCCCTCTTCCTCTTTCCCTCTCCCTCTCCCTCTCCCTCTCCCTTTCCCTCTCCTCTCTCTCTCTCTGAATAACATCCTTCCATCTCTCTCTCTCAAGTAACATAAAATTCTGAAACAAATTAAGCAATTCTCCAGCACGTAAAAGAGAAAAACAGAGTACTAATGATCAAGATGATCATCTTTGAGACTTTAAAGTTGATTATTTAAAGGATATATATGATTACTATGTCCAAAATCATAAAAGCTATGAATTGTGTACATATGTAAGTTTATTGGCAACATTTTAAAATGCTAAAGTTGGAAAACATCTGCTGATTCTTTTGTAGTTAGCATTTAAGGCTCCATTGTCTAGCTGTGTGAGTTTCTGAGGAGATAATAATATAGTGGTTTTGTTTTTAATCTTGGCTGAGGAAAGGCTATGGAAAGAGGCACCTGTGCATGGGGACAGAAGGTTGAGAAGAAGTACTGAGCAAGAACAAGGAAGTGGAATGGTCAAAGAAACAGATTTAAAATGGGATAATTGGCATAGCTAATTTTTGAAAGTAATAAGGCTCAACCATTGCTTCCAAGTCCTTCACCCATCTTGGTTGGATATTGGAGCTAGAGTGAGAAGCATGCCTAGTTGTTGATGAACTTTTCCTATTTTAATTTTTAATTTTCTGCTTTTTGGAGGAGGGAATGCAGGGCAATTGGGGTCAAGTGATTTGCCCAAGGTCACATGGCTATTAAGTGTTAAGTAGCTGAGGCCAGATTTGAACTCAGGGCCTCCTGACTCCAGGGCCGGTGCTCTATTCACTGCACCACCTAGCTGTCCCATGTTGATGAATTTTTCTGTTGGAGAACTCATGCTTATGGAAAAGGAATGAGCTCCTCTCTCCCTTCTCTTTCTGACTGAGAAGATGTATGTTTAATATTTATTTTTTTTCCAGTTCTTTAAAGTTAAGTTCATAACTACTTAATTAGTTTTGAATTTTCTAGTTATATAAAGTTTTGATCATAACTATTTTGCTTTAAGTGCTTCATAAAGTTGTAAATGGGAAATTACAAAAAGAAGGATTAATGATGACTAAGGGTTCCTGATCTAACTGAGACAGAATATTATTGATGGCTTCTATTTGATAAGATTCCTGGACTCAGAGACAGTCAAAATATATGACTACAGGTTCTTCAAAGTAAACACAAGTAGATCATTTTGGCTGTTTGGTGGGGGCAAGGATTTTGCTCAGGTGATCATATGGCTCTTTTACCATTGTTTTCCTTCGATGAAAGCTTAAAAAGACTTTCTTATTGGGGGAGCAGATGGAGGGGAAGAGGGTGGTGGTGGTGGTAGGAGATAGTAATGCTACTTAAGGATACAGTGACTCATACACAGGCACTGCAAGATGAGAGGAGAAAGAGAGTGGCTGTAAATTTTTGGTAATACCCACATTCCAAAGGTAGGGTCAACTAAGAGAGAGCGGTTAGCTTTCTTCTTCCCCTTATACACCCAACCCTCACACAGGCCCCTGACTATCCTTGAAATAATTGCATTTAAGGAAAGAAAATATGCTATTTTATAGAGTTGTTAGTAGTCCTAGCATAACTTCTTAACTCAACAGGAAGTATAGGATGAAATTAGATTTGAAAAAAAAAGTTTAAATGAATTATAGATGATTGAAACATACTCAAGTGAAGGAAATATTTTTGTGTGTTACAAAGTGTGAAAGTACAATAATATATCCCTCAAAATACCAATCCATTCCCTAGTGTCCCAGGATGAATGGCCCATATGTCTGACCCCCTTTGAAAATTTCTGTTGTGATAAATGGAGTTTCAATCAAAATTTGGTTTTATGCTTCGAGGTTTTGGGTCATACCATAAAGAAGTTAATTTACTCTAGGGTTTAGGGATAGGGTTAATATGGAGGCCTGGGAAAACTAAGAATACCAAGGCTATGCTGCTTCATACTTGGATATGTTTTTTTTTAATGAAAATGTAAGTTATTTGTTGAGAAAAATACAAGTCAAATGAGCTATGTAAAAATGGCCAACACAATTAAAACAATCTCTAATCATTTGTTTGCTCAATTATGACCTACACACAGCTCCTTTCAGATTTTCCTTCTTTGTGGGGCCTCTCTATATCATTTTTGTCTTAATTATTATACTCAAATGGTCATGGCTGTCACTGATTTGGATATTCTGTCCAATTATGCAATTTCATCTCATCCATGCGTATGCATTCTATGTGGTTCTTATCCATGTTTTCCCATAAGTCTACCTTAGTGGAACTACCCCATTTTGGGGGAAATTTTCCTTTGTTTCTTTTAACATTATGAGAATACCAGGACTCTGTCCTCCTGTTTTCCTTTGCTCATGGTATGTATCCAACCCATCTCCTCTTCCTTCAGTCATGCATATCTCTGATGGCAATTCATCATTGGTTATGTGTTCTCATCCACCATGCCCTCCTCTACTGTCCTTTGGTTACTATTCATTTGACAATCAAGTTAAATATCCTTTTAGGCAATGAGTAAAATAACTAAATATTAAGTAGATTAAATTCCACATTAATATCCTAGACTATTTCAATTCACTCTCTTAAATTCATCCAGTTTGATTCTTGCAGTCATTCAGTACAGATTGGTGTTCAGAACATTTGCTCAGCCATGTTTTGTCCTCTGGAACAAACTCACCCTCATTGTTTCTCCTCTGAGGCTAACAGTAGACCTAAATGGGTGATACTGTAGTGAAATGGGAAAAAAGCATGGGGTCAATGGGATCAGAAGAATCTGTTGGTCAGCAAGCATTTCCTAAGTGTTACTATGTGTAAGGCACTGTGATAGGAGCTGGAAATACAAAGAAAGGCAAAAATCAGTCTCTGCCCATTTAATGAGGAAGATACCACTTTACAATTATGTACACTCAAGATATTGTATGTATATACATATACACACATATATGAAAAATTTGTTTAATTGGAGATAACCTTAAAGTAAAGGCACTAGCAGTGTAGGGGACCAGGAAAGGTCCCTTGCAGAAGGTGAGATTTGAGCTGGGTGTTAAAGGAAACCAGCACACCAAGAGGAGAGATGAGGAAGGAGAATGTTATAGGAATGAGAGACATTAAGTGAAAAGTTGCAGACTAGAAATGGAATATTGTTTATGAAGAGCAGCAAGAAGTCCACTGTCACTGGACCATAGAATAAATGGATGGAAGTAAAATATAATAATACTGGAAAGGTAGGTTTCAACCAGGTTGTGACTTACTTTAAAAGCCAAATAGGATTTCTATTTTATTCTGAAGGTAATAGGTAGCAACTGGAATTTATTGAGTGAGGTCGTGACATGATAAGACCTACACATTAGGAAGATAGCTTTGGCAGCTGAATAGAGGATGAACTGGAGTGAAGAGACACTGAAGTTGTAGATACAAGCCAGAAGGCTCTTGTAATAGTCCAGGTATGAGGGCCTGTGCTGGAATGACAGCTGTGTCTGAGGAGAAAAGGGGTGTATAAAGAGAGGGTGAAAGGCAATAGTTTTTTTTAAAGTTTTGATATGTTAAAGAAAATCTACAATAAAAATAGTTAACATTTATAAGGTACTTTAAAGCTTTTAAGATGTTTTAAGATGTTTAACATCTTTTAAGATGTTTATAAGATGTTTTATATATGTTATAAATCTGAGGAATGGCATTTCTTCAGACATGTAAGTTTAAATAGTGATTGACATAATGGAAAAACAATCATTAAATTCAATAAAAAAACATAATGATCATGGAATTAAAAGAGGAAAAATCATTAAAACACAAAAAGAGCGGAATGAATAATTTAATGACATTGAAGAACTAATCAAAGAAATCAAAGGACTGTTGTGTGTTAGGACATGATGCATTCAGCATGATGTACCTGATATACGTGAACACTTGGAAGACCTCACTATCCACAAGGGATCCTTTTTTAACTTGGTCTAGCATTCAATAGGTGCAAAGGAAAACTCACACATTTGGGTTAAAAGATAACTTTCCAGGTAGAGGGTAAAGTAAGCTTTAAATACAAGTTTGCTCAAAAGTTCTCTGAATTTTAGTGGACTGCACATTCAAGATGAGTTGATAGTAATATATGTCACTCCATAAAAATCCTAATGCTAGATTTAGTTGCATAGTTTCTGGAAAAGAAGAAAATGGTAGTTCCTCTTATGTTCTGCCTTACTTAGACAACTTCTAGAGCACTGTATTGAGTTCTAAATTTCAAAGTTCAATAAAGGCAATGATAAGCTAGACAAAGTTAAGAGAAAGTTCATCAGGATGGTGAAAAGCTTTGAGTACACTGTCATCATCACCATCATAACTAGTATCTGTGCATGCTTATGTTGTGTCAGACAGTGTCCTAAGCACTTAGCAATTATTATCTCATTTGACCTTAACTGACTTACCCAGGATCACACAACTAGTATGTGCCTGAGGCCAGATTTGACCTTTGGTCTTACTGACTTCAGATCTGGCACTCTATCCATCGTGCCTAAAGGAATTGGACACATTTAATCAGGACAAAAGTTGTTTGCTATCTTCAAGTATTTAAAGAGCTCTTATGTGAATAACAGATTAGAGGTGTTCTATCTGGCTCTGGAGGACAGAATTATGAGAATTGGGTGGAAGTTGAGAAAAGTTTATTTAGGTGTCAGGAAATGATGTCAGGAAAATCTTCCAAATAATCATAGTTCTCCAAAAGAAGAATGAAAACTAACTACAGGATCAAAGTATCCATGGGCCATCCAATAAGTTGTTTCAACAAACACTTATTTTGTGCCTGTTGTTTGCATTTCACTCAACTGATAAGTATTAATCACCTACTATATGCCAGGCACTGTGCCAAGTATTGGGTATACAAACAGCAACAAAAGATATCCTTGCTCTCAAGGAGTTCATGATCTAATAGAGGAAAACAACAATGAAAAGGAAAATAGTTGAGGTTTGGGGTAAGGCATATAGTAACCCTAGTGGGGCATGGTATAGAGTTCCAGAAAAGTCTAAAAGCAGTCTAGGTTGTAGGAAATGAAGAGAAAACTTTTTCCTTATGCCCTCATACTCTCCAGTCACAGATTCCAAATGAGAAGGGCAGAGAGGACTAATGGGATGTGAGTACCAGGCAAATTTAGTCTTTCAGTATAATGGTAAGTTTCTTCCTTGGTAAGTTTCCTGGGAAGGAAGTCATATTGAAGAGTTCCAGAAAAGTTCCAAAGTAGTCTAGCCATTGGGAAATGGACGGCATTGTGGTGAATAGAGAGCTGGCAGGATGACCCCAGTTCAAACCATGGATCAGATACATATTGTCCATGTGACTCTGAGCATTTAACCCCTCTGTGTTCTAGGCAGCTCTTTGAGATGATATGCTTTTTAAAAAAATCTAACTTATATTTGTCTTTTAACTTGTACTCAATTTTATAAGACGAATGAGTTATATAAAAAACTAAACACCAAGTTGCTTTATAATAACCAATCGCTTCTTCTTGGATCATGCCTAGGTATTTTCTTGTCATTAAAAATTGCTATAAATTCTATATTACTTTTTAAATGCTATGTTTTTATAAATAATAGTTTTACTTTGTTCTTATAATATTAATGATAAGCTAACTGGTATAAATTAAGGTAGGTCAAATATTATTTAACATGCACTTTTTATCTTTATACCCCTTAAGATACTAAGCAAAAGATAATGCTTGAAGAAAACACTTAAAATACTGAGCAGGAGAACAAGATCTATGTAACTGTATAGCTCCTTGATACATGGTATTTGAAGTAATTATGCATCATATCAATTAGGATAAATAGAGCATATATTATATTGGTTAGGCAGTGTTCTTTCATAGGCTCAAAACTTTAGAGCTAGAAGAGACAGACGTTGGAGATCATTTAATCTGGTCCCATAATTTTACACTTGTGAGAACTGAAGCCCAGAGAGTTCAAAGAGCTTACCTGAAAATCAAACAACTAGTAGTAGTAGTAGTAGTAGTAGTAGTAGTAGTAGTAGTAGTAGTAGTAGTAGTAGTAGTAGTAGTAGATATTGTTGTAGTAGAATTAGGGGAGACATCTAGGACTTCATGGTCTGCAAACGCCTTGTGAATATTATCTCTCATTTCATCCTCAATAGTCCTGGGTTATTATTAACTATGTTTTACAGTTGAGGAAACAAAAGTAGGTATAGGCTAAGTGACTTGCCCAGCTAGAAATCACCTAGCTAGAAATTAGCTGAGGCCAGATTTGAACTTAGGTTTCCCTGTTCTAAGTTCGGTGTTCTACCCACTATGCCTAGTAAATATCAAAGCTGGATTTGAACTCTGGTCTGCTGACTCCAAGGCTAGCACTCTTTGCAGCCCGTCAGTCTTCTAGGACTTCCCCTAATTCACATTTCTTGCTATGACTTCTT
Source organism: Pseudocheirus occidentalis (assembly GCA_028646575.1). NCBI lineage: Eukaryota > Metazoa > Chordata > Mammalia > Diprotodontia > Pseudocheiridae > Pseudocheirus > Pseudocheirus occidentalis. Next base: position 19,426,880 of record CM053600.1, on the reverse strand, counting down.
CAGTGGGGTATTCCAATAGTCACCAACTGATCCCTTAGTGTTTCCATGGGAGTGCAGTGGGACATCACTGGTGGGCTTTCAAAACAGACTCTTGAACTTATGTTACAGCCTCAATATCAGCACTTTATTCAGAATGAATCCAACTATAATTGACTTTGAAAAAACTACTCACTGCAGACTCAGAACCTACTGGAAAACTATCCCTTATTATTTGGAAATAGAAATGTGAGTGCTAAAAAGACTGTGGATACTTGGGAAAGAAACATTAGGAAGGAACTCTGGCTGCTTCTCCATGTGTAACCCATTAGGGAAGAAATACAGAGAGACGCCATGTGACCTGAAAAGGCACTCATCCCATGCCACAGAAGCTCTCCTGTATCTGACTCTTGCATAAATAATTCAGACCGATGAAAGACACAGAAATGAAATGACTTAGTAAATCTACTGGCCCTAGGAAAGCAATTTGGAATTAGATAAACAAAATGTCTTAAAGATCCATACACACTGATCCAGAGATTCTATTGCTAGGTATATACCCTAAGAAGCTCATGTATTTTAAAAAAAGTAGTACCCATATACACCAAAATATTTTTAGTGGTACTTTTTATGGTAGCAAAGAGTTGGACATATGGTAAGTGCCCATCAGCTGGGAATGACTGAATAAATTGTGGTACATGAATGTAATGAAATATTGCTCTATAGTAAGAAACAATCGATATGATGACTATAGAGCGACAAGAAAAAAGCAAATAAAGTGATGAAAAGTGAAATAAGAAGACAAAGAAAAATAACATATCCAATAATTAGAAAATGGAAATGTAGCAACCAAAACCAAATGAATGTTGGAAAATTATAAAGAAGAAGTTTGACTCCAAAGAAGAGAGGTACAAAGGCACCTTTGGAAAAGTGGCAGAGACCTGTGGGTATGGGACATTATGCACATTGGCATTTTTGTATGTACTCGTTAGTTCTGCTGATTTTTTCTCTTCTCTCTCTTTTTCTTTTAATATTTTTTTCTAATATAAAAAGACTATGTAGGAGGGGGAAAGGGGGCAAATTTGGCAATAAAGAAACAAAAGATATCATTAAAAATAAATTAAACATTGCATTATTCTTGCAAACCAATTAAACAATTTCTTAAACTATAATAGTTGAAATGGTACCACATTATATTAAGAAAAGAAAGATAGAAGAAATAAAGACATTAAAAGAATAGGAACTATTTAGTTCACATTTAAGAAAAACAAAGAATAACTCAACAGTCTTCGAAAAAGGAAATATGACGATTTATTGCACAAAAAATTATGGAGAGTCATTCTTTGAATCTACTTGCAGAGAAAAAAAGGAAAATTATCTGAAATTGTAGCAGGAGGCATTTATGTTAAATCCGAGGGAATGCTTCCTGAGAATGCTGGTTGTTAGATACTAGAATGTATTGCTGAAGGAGATTATTAAATCATATCCCATAGAGGTTCTTTTAAAATATGGAAAAGTACAGAAACACTTATATTTTCAGCATGAAGACTTAGGAATGGATTAGATGCCCACTCCAGGTTTCATAGAAAATTCTTAGAGCAGTAGCCTTGGTCTTTCCCAGTGTCAGTGGAGAGAAGAGGTGGCATATACTATCTTCAAAAGCATTATCGAGGGGAAGGGAACTAATTAACCTCTGGTAATATTTAATCACATCTCTAATGAGAATTTTAGGAAATGATTCACATTTTCCTCTCCTCTCAATTTACCTTTTGTACCTCCCTGAGGTCTCAGCTTGTGATGTTCAGAGGAATATTTTTTTTCAAATTCAAAGTTACTGGTGACCAATGATGTGAAACTTTTTATCTCAGGAGAAAATGAGTACCACTTTCCTATCAATCTTCTGAGTGCCAAATTACACATCTTTGAAAAAGTTAAACTCTAACTCTTCAGGAGAAGAGCATAGGAAGTCTACTCAAGGGCTAGTAGGACTCTTCACACACACACACACACACACACACACACACACACACTTTCAGGTGAACAAGAGAAAGAAAATACAAGTTGAATGACCAAGAAATATGAATTGAACAATCCAATTCAGGACAAGGTTAAGTGCATCAAGACTAGTGTATTCTATCAATGATACCCCACTAGAGAGAGGATTAGAGGTAAGCAATTTTCTGGCCTCCAAGAGGACTTGTTCCCCAAGGATATCTATAAACAATATATAAGAAATGCGTGAAATTTCAGAATCACAATTTTGATTAATAATAGGGGAATCAGAGCCAACTTCTATTCTGACCAAGTAACTTATAACCAGAAAAAGCCCTGAAGAGGGATGTCTCACTGTGAGCCAAATTAATCTCTATATAGAACCTATAAATAAAACCAGACAATCTTTTGAGGAACTGTATTATTCTCTGCCTAGAAATAAGGTTTTGTATCTTATACTAGAGAGACTCATGCAATGAAACAGAAACCAAACAGTAGAATTAGGTTGAAGTGGGTATGCCAACTCAGGGCAAAAGTAGGAAGTTATGAAGTTTGCCTTAAGTATCTTCTGTTTTGCCTTTCCATTTTGTAGGGTCTTTTTCTCCCTCAGTGGAGTACCAATCTTCTAAACAGGTACCGAATGGCCTTACTCTACCACCAATATTTCCTTCATCAAAACCTTTTCTTCAGAAAAGCCCTGATTCACATCTTCACAATTTTGTTCTCTTGATTTTCAGGTTTGTCCAACTCTTTGTGACCCTTTATGGGGTTTTCTTAGCAAAAATAACAGAGTGCTTTGTGTTCTTCTCAGGCTCATTTTATAGATGTGGAAACTTAGGTAAACAGAGTTAAATGGCTTTCCCAGAGTCACACAGCTAGTAAGGGTCTGAGGCTAGATATGAACCCAGGAAATTTTCCTGACTCCAGGCCTGACACCCTATCCATTTTGCCACAAAGAGGCCTCCATCTTCATAATACTATCCTATGAATGACTGAAAGGGTTTTGGGTGTTACCACTTCCCAGTCTATTTAAATCAATACACATACATTTATTTAAGTTTTTTTTTCTTTTTATGGACTGGACCATGCCAGATGCAGTAAGGGATAAAAAGAAGCATAATAAATTGTATTTACCTTTAGAGGTCCTTACCATCTTTTTTTTAACCATGAAGAAGGCAGATAGGTGGCACAGTGGGTAGAATACCAGGCCTGGAGTCAGGAAGACTCATCTTCCTGAGTTCAAATATGGTTTCAGACACTTACTAGCTGTGTGACCCTGGACAAATCACATAACCCTGTTTGCTTCAGTTCCTCATCTGTAAAATGATCTGGAAAAGGAAACAACAAACCATTCCAATATCTTTGCTGAGAAAACCCCAAAATGGGGTCATGGAGAGTTGAAAATGACTGAAACAAATGAACAACAACAATCAGCAATCTATTGAGCGCGATACAACAGTTGTGAACACACAAAGAGCTATTGGACAGTATATAAGTAGCTAGTGACTGGTATCCATGTTAAGCGCTCTATAGGTTCAGAAGAGGAAGAACTTACACGGCCAACTCTGAACACAGGATAAATTCAGTGATGCGAGCCCTCCAATAGAAACATATGTAACAGCAAGTGCCCTCACATACCCAGGATGGCTGCTAGCATGGGTTCTTTGATCTGCTTTAATCAAACATATCTATCATTCAGGGCAAAAAGTCAGCACCCTGAACTTCAGAAAATACAAACAGAAATTACAAGCAGACAAAAAATATAGACAGAGAAAATAGCACAATTCAATAGACCAACAGAAAAGGCTTCTAGCCGTTTGATCATTATAATGCATGAGTAGTTAGTTACCAGAGAGAGAAGCACCAACATCTGGGTTTTCAAAGCTTGGGGGCTCAATGGCTACAGAGTCTCATCTGGACAAATCACACAACTCTTCCCATTAGGGAGTCCCAAAGCAAAACCTGCAGAGTATGTATATAAACTGCAGAGCATGTATATAAACCCTTCTTCAGAGTCAGAGTACATCACAACCTTCGTGACTCACTGACCAATTACAAAGTAACAAAAGATGTTGGCCTTCCTGAAAAACAAGCCTCCCCTAAGCAATCTTCTCTTGTTGGGTTCCACATGAGGCCCATTAGGGGGCAGGGAAGATCTTCAAATTCCCTTACTATTACAACACATGATCCTAATGCCATGACCCTTTAATAGTCATATTGAAGGACTGCATGTGGGCAGACCTGCCTGGAGATGGATAGAGGAGGTTCCTAAGACCATAGGAAATATGTTTTCCGATAGTCGTAGGTGACCCCTGTGAAAGGGTCATTTGACCCCAAAGGGGTTGCCACCCACAGGTTGAGAACTGCTGCTTTAAAGGAACTATGAAATCCAATTCAACCAAACTAATTTATGTGTTTCTCAATTTGACTGCCATCAAGGAGACATTTTAAGGTATAAACTGATGAGGTGTAGGCTCTGGGACCTCCCCACCTGTCTTGAGCTCTCCTTTAATCTTTGGGGAGCCCCTTGAGGTCTAGTTGGATCTTCCCACTTGGTGGGGCATTTGCAGAGGCCATGGGTATTTCATTGTGGCTGGGCCCAAATCTCTGATGCTGGCCTAGCCCTCCATTGTCAATCTGCTTCCCACCCTGAAGCCTATTAAAATATCAATTCACTCTTGCATTGATCTCATTAACTCCACCTGAAATCCCTCCCCAAACTCATTACTGGAGTCTGTCCTGATTAACTCCTCCTGAAGACCCTCCCCAAATCCTCCTCTGAACCACCCCTAGATTCCTCTGTATATAGGACCCCATCTCCCCTCCATCTGGGAGAGTGCCATAGAATAGCTTAGCACAAACCTGCTCTGTGTGAAAGCTCCATAAAACAACCTAGCATAGACTGGCTCCTTAAGAGTCTACCCCATATGGTGAACTTGAACTTTCAATAAACTTTACTTTTTCTTTGGCTGAGAAGACTTGAGTGGAATTCTTTCCACAGGACCCGGCATGTTGGTATTTTGTGGTCTCAGACAGCCCTAACCCTCTTTGGGTACCTCTTCATAAATTATATCAGAAATGATCTTAAACCTGTACATTTATTTAGTGTATAGGATGAGTGAATTTAATGAATTTGTTCATTTTTATTTGGCTATATGTGCTTGATAAATGAATAGAAAGTAATTCTGTGATAGACTTGAATAATTTTTCTCCCTTGAATTGTAATCACCCCAGATGTGGTCATGAAGAGTTGGACACAAGTGAAAAAAGACTAACCAACAAAAACAAAATGACATTAAGGTTGAGCTGAGTGTTGTCAGGCATTGTCACTCTTCAATAAAAGAGGAAAGCGTTGAGTGGTCAAAGAAAGAATCCTAGAACTGGTCAGTGATCATCTAAGATGCAGGAATGAGACTGTTGGTAAGACTGTTTTCAAAGGTCTTTCCCTAAAATCTAAATCTTACAGCCATATAGAATCCATGATAATGCTACAAGAGTAAGCTTTCTTGCTAACCCAAGTATGCTACCTTCATAAGCAGTGCTTTTACCTGTTACATACACTGTGATACCTATAGGATCAAAGCAGAGTTTAAATATAATGTAAATGAAGAACCTAAAAATAATTAAAGAGCTATAAAAATATCACTTGTAATTATTATGGCAATTTCCACCATATTAATTTGAGGGATTTTAGGGTTTCTCTATGCTTTATTTTTATTAGTTACTCTCATATCTCCCTTCAAAATCCCAACCAAAACTCATCCTATACATAAACATGACACAGCAAGGAAGTGAAGGACCCTTTCAGTACTAAGCCATGCTGTGCCCATCCATACAAGGAACCTAAAGCCATATTTCAACTTAGTTGACAGCTTCTGAGCATTAACTATGAAAACAAATATAGATGTAAGATGCCTTTGGGAGGGAACATTGCACAGTGGAAAGCCTGCCAGCTTTAGAGGTGAAACATCTGGTTTTTAGAGAGATTGATAAAGAACAGCCTTGGGACCAGATAGTCCTAATACACAAACTAGTAGTCACAGGGGCATGTAAAGAGTGAGGTGGACCAAGGTCACGTGGATAAGAAATGACAGCTGGAATTTCTGTCTAAGTCAATACAATTTCTAGTCAAATCAAGAAGTATTTATGAAGCACTCATCATTAGAAAGGCAAAAAAAAATCAGTCCCTGATTTCAAGGAGCTCCCAATCTAATGGGGCATGGAAAGCCAACATCCAAACTATGTAAAAACAAGATATATACTAGATCAGCTGGAGATAATGACAGAGGGAATGTACCAGCATGAAGGAAAATTAGGAATTATTTCTTGAAGGTGGAATTTTAGTTTTAGTTTAGCTTGGAAAGAAGTCAAGGAAGATAGGAAATGGAGATGAGAGAATTAGAGACATGGGAGACAGTCAGTGAAAATGGTTTGTGTCAGGGATAGAGTGTCTTGTAGGAGGAACAGCAAAGAGACTAAGGTCCCTTTCAGTACTAAACTGATGATTCTATGGTCCTTTGGGCAAATATTTATGAAGTGCCTGCTGTGTGCAAGGAAACCTTTCTAAGATTATTGCAGAAAAGTGCTTTGGTAAAGGGTACTTCGTCAACAAGGACTCCCCTATACCATTCAATTTACAGGTCCTCATCAATGTGTAAAGCTGGGTTCCAGGTGCTGGGGGAGGGACGTCAAAGACAGAAACCAAGCAAACAAAAACCAGTTTACACTTTCAAGTATGTTATATTCTAATGTAGTTAAACATAGGTAATTCCATAGCTGGAGCTTTCATCCACTACCCTATCATTTAGGATCAAAGTGGAGTTTAACGATATTATTAAGAAGGCAGAGACTGGAAGAGTTTCTAAGAAACTGCCATAGCATTACAAAAATGAAGTGATTAGATTCTGAACTATCGTAGTGGCCATGAAAATAGGAAAAATACAGAAGTACTAGAGTCAAAATTGGAAGAATTTGCTAACAAATTGTTCAAAATCCTATTTATTCTACTTCCAATAACTAAAACTTCTTTTTCAAAGATCCTTTTAAATTACTAGGCTAAAAAAAGACTCAAAAGAATCATTTACTTAAGAAAAAATGGGAAAGAAAGAATATCAGGTCGCTCAGCCAAGGTAAACTTAGAAATCGTGTTTTGTCACCAAAAACAGAACATGATGGTGCTAGGAGTCGGTTTTAAATATAGAAACCATAAGTTTGGAGTGAATGATAAGCAAGGCCACATGTTTTCCCACCTCTACTGGTCATACACTTTAATCTTCATTTTTAAAAAAATGACTGTTTTTATATTTGTCACACTTAAAGTGACAAATTAGTCTCATGTATGCTGATGAAGTCATTCAAACTCTACATGGTCACTGGATGAGGGAGTGCAAATAACCTTGTGAAGAAATGTTATAGACCCAGACAGTTAATATTAGCATTTATCTCAAAGTTCCCTTGCTGTCAGATTTTCAAAGTTCAAATCAGTCTCCTGTTCTATGTGAAGTTTCAGTAATGTTCAAAATCAAAACCAAAACCAAACCAACATAAAATCCCAGAGTTTCTCAGTCTGATGTATTTCAAAAGTTGTAAAGACCTTTTGGAATAGTAACAATGGTCTAGATATTAAAGGAAGAATATCATTTTTTTTGGTCATTATTCTGGCTTCAGGGAAGATTCTTTCCTCACATGTACCTTTCCTACATAAAAATGAACCCTTTGATGAAGGAAATTCCTTTGGAAAAAAAAACAGTTTTAAGGAACTTCCTTGTGTGACGAATAGGATGATTAGACATTTTCCTCAGTCTTCTCTATTAAAAGCTCCTTAAAAAGAGACATGTGTTAGAGATAGAACAATTCTCCTTGTCTTCAAAGCAAACCTAACAAAGTAATGGCCTTTTTAGTTAAGAGCAGAGAATGCTAATCCCTAATGTGCTTGCTCATTCAGCACTCCCTCCCTCTCCAGCCTTCACACTTTGACAGGACACAGATCCTTACCTTATCTTGTTCTCAGGGATTTGCTCAGTAATTTTCCTCTTGCTATTACATTGTCTGGTGACACACTAAAGAACTCCAGTGTTGGAGAATTCATTACCTCTCAAAGCAGACCAATGATCCTGTTTTTAGATTGCTCTCCTCATTAGGAATACCTTATCTTTAATTTTTGTTCAGACCTGTGATTTCTTGGTACCATCTTCCAAGCCATTGATTAAAATGTTAACAATAAGACCAATGATCAGACCTTGTATTCAGTCCACTAGAAAATTCTCCCCAAGTAGGTCTGACACATTAAAAAAAACTCATTTAGTCTGTTCATTAACCCACTTGCAAATCCAATTAACCATTCTACCATACATCCTACTGCTTTCTACCTTATTCTTAAGACATTGTGAAAAACTGCCAAATGCCTTTGTGATAACAAGTATATGATTTTGGTATTACTCTGATCTACCAGTGAAGGTAACCCTGTGGAAGAAGGAAATGAACCTAGATAGGCATGACTTATTACTGGTGAATTCAAACTGAGTGATAACCATCAGCACTTCTTTTCCTAGGTGCTTACAAACTAGCCCTTTAGTAATACAACCTATTATTTTTTCTGAGAATCAGTCAAAGTTACTAATTTGCAAAAGATACCTTCAATTTTTTAAAAACTCAGGCATTTGTCCTTGTATTCATCAACATTTCTCAGATTTTCTACAATTCTAGAAAGATAAGATAATAATTCACAAGACAGTCCTTTAAAACCATGAAGTGCTTTCCTCACAAAAACTCTATGAAACACATATCGCAAATATTATTATCCCAATAGATGAAGGGACTCAGAGGCTCAGAGAGATGAAATAACTTGCCCAGAGTCTCACAACTGGGCTGAGATTCAAACCTAAGTCTTTCTGTATTAAGCTCAGTACCTTAATTTTTTTTACAATTAGTGAGCAATTTTTTCTCATTCCTTCTTCCTTCTCTCTATCAAATGAAGACAAAAGACCTAAAAACAAAATCCTTGTAACAAATCTATGTAATTAAACAAAACAAGGATTGGTTATGTACATAAATGGGTACCTCATTCTGCACCTTACATCAATCCTCTCAATCAAGCAATTAGTACTATGCTTGGTCTTTTAGAATCATAGGTCTTTTAGAATTGTGATCACTGCATTGATAAGAGTCTTAAAAATTTCAGAATGGGGGGCGGCTAGGTGGTGCAGTGAATAGAGCACCGGCAAATCCGGCCTCAGACACTTAACACAAAAACTAGCCGTGTGACCTTGGGCAAGTCACTTAACCCCAACGGCCCTCCAAAAAGCAAAAAAAAAAAAAAAAACCCTTCAGAATTATTTATTTTTCCAAATGTGGCTAATGTATAAATTGTTGTCCTGGTTCTTCTCTCACTCTTCATCACTTTGTATTGTCTCCCTAGTTTTTTTTTCTTCTTTTTCCTGAAACTGCCCTTTTCCTTTATATCAATGATGGAACATTCGTATCTTCGAGTTTTTTCAGCATCCTGAGATTTAATTTATCCCGGACCAGTTGTCCTAAACTGATTTCATGCAACTGGGAAATTTCTTGAAATCTAATCATTTATTTAAGTTTTCAATTAAAATCCAATCAAATAAGTTTTTATCAAATGCCTAAAATATTGTATCACAGGGATATGAAAGCATAGACAAAAAAAAGCCTGACTAAAAGATTTTGTATTCTACTCAGTGGATATAATTTAAAAGGAGGTAAGTACTGATTTGAGGAGGGAGCCAGCCAGGCTGGTCAGAAAAAGCCTCTCTTGGGAGCTCACAGGCATGCCAGCTGATCTTTTAATAAAACAAGGGATTCTAAGAATGGAGAATGAAAGTTAGAAAGATATGTTGTGGACCTATCCACGATCCTACCATGGATAAAATATTCTTTTTACTGAAATTGGAGTTGGCTGAAAGTTCCTTTTGGATTTTGCCCGTCCTACCACTACTTTTGAAGGTCCATAGTACCCTTTTCTATTGTATTAAGATACATGGCTTCCCTCCCATCTTTTGAACCATTCTGTGCAGTTCCTTTTTATTTCCTCAGTTTGTTATAGACCTATTAAAAAAGCAGAGTACATTAATATTTGCAAAGTATTTATACAGTGTATAGACATTAATTTGTCTGTTTACATCCTAAGTGTGAAATTCCTATTCAGTGACCAACAGATTCATATATTACTGAAAGAGCTGAAACAAATTTGAATTCTTGCTAAACCAGAAGGCACATGGAATTTGTAACTGAATGAGAGGACACTTCAAAACTTCTTAGGCAAGTAAAGAAGCTGGTAGAATTGGTTTCATCATGTTCCTAAAGACAAAAAATTTATTTTGTGAGATGCTAGGTCAGCTTTGCTTTCAGTTTTCCTGGTAAGGATGATCTAAAATACTACCATGAAAATTATCGCCAGTATGTGCCAACATCTATTTTATAAGCAGAAAGGATAAAGGAATTCTACAAAGAGCTTGACAGCATCCTCCCAATTAAATCAAACTTTGTTGTTAAGCATGACTTCAATATCAGGGTAGGCAAAGGAAAAACAGACTATGTATTGGAAAATGTGGTCCAGGGTTAAGAAAGTAATGATACCACAGGCTTATAGACCACTATTAAGACTCTTTTCAATGTTGTAAAGTCATTTCAGTCACGTTCAACTCTTTGTGAGATTCCTTTTGGGGGTTTATTTGGTAAAGATACTAGAGTTGTTTGCTATGAGCTTCTCCAGATCATTTCACAGAGGAAGGACTGAGGCAAAAAGGCTTAAATGACTTGTCTAAGGTCACACAGCTAGTAAGTATCTGAGGCCATATTTGAACTCATGAAGATGAGTAGATTCCACCACCTACCTATATGTGGTGGATGAGTTCTTACCTGTTATTAATACTTTCAAGAAGAGGGTTGTAAGGCATTGGGCTTGGTAGATATCAAACAACATTACGAAAAGAAATTCAATTTATTATATCATAAGGGACAAAAATGTTTGTAGATTTCATTCCTAAATCAGATATCTACATACAGTCAGAAAAATGAATAAATAAAAGGTCAAGATTAACATCAGTGAGAGGAAATAAAAAAGAATAAAGTGCATACACACATACTTTAAAGTTTATTCTTCAATAATAACATTTTCTTAAGTCTAGACAATCAACAAAATAATAAATTAAGGCTTGATTTGTAGTCATTCACAATTTTTGAGGTGTAAATGTTCATATTGAATATTTAAAATTAGTTCTTACCAACTGGTTTGAATTGATTCCAGCAAATCATATCATTCACTCCCCGTAGGATTTATAGATTAAATTGAAGGAAGGCAAATAGACAGAATGGGAGTAATGTTTCAGCACTTCTAAAATGATCCTTTTTTTCATTATTGATTACAGACAGGCTATATTTGAGTTCTTTACACTCCGGTCATATTACATGAGAAAATGTAAATGACCTTCAATAAGATAACATTGGGAAATACAGTTATATCAAAGAACACATGGAATAAACACATATTGATGATTACACAATTTTTACTGCACTGAGAGAGAGATTCTTTAAGATATTTAAAAGAAGCAAAGGTATCAAATACCTTGAAAATAAAGGATGATATTGAGGGGGGGGGCGGAAGACAATTGGAAGAATACCAGATATTACTAACCCTTTTATCCACTTTCTAAACTCTGTGACATTTTTATGACTGATATATTGAGAAGACCCTTGAAGAAAATATAAGAAGGAAACAAGCATGCTTTCATAATGATTTTTTAAACAACCTCTCACTGGACCATTAAACTGATAGATACATTTGTTGTGCAGAGAAGAAGAGTGAGCCGAGATAAATTTAGGTGTGGGTTTATTGATCAAGCGCGTGACTGCCAGAGTCTCAAATTGGCAGTGATTGTTTGATCTCACAGACTTGATTATATAGGTCAAAACCACAAACCACAACCAGGGAGGGGACTAACAGAAGCTCTTATGTACAGAAGCTAAGAGAGTAGTGATTGGTTAACTCTATTGTTCAGGGCTAATTTGGGAATATGGTGTTAAGGGTACAAGGGTGCAACCTTCAGGTGACATAAGGGTCCCTCCTACAACAGGGTGGAGGGCACAGGGTGGAGGGCCATAGTCAGCACTTTCCAGAGCAGGGTGCGGGGTCATGGGGGAAGGGGACTGGGATTTCCCAGAATAGGCCGGGATCATGTTCTGGGTGTAGGATGTAGGGACCCTGCTTGGTCAGCGGGACAGGACAGGGTGGTCTCAGATGGAACAGGCTCAAATGGAACAGGACAGGGTGGTCTCAGTCTTGCCCCATAACCCCAGGATGATCCTTGTACAGTCTACCATAAGGAAAAATGTGCAAAATGCTAATTTGAGGAAGTAGGGGGCAGGAGACTATGCCTTGAACAACTTTGCCCAGACTTGCCTCAAGCATTTGCAGGCTATGACAAAGAATAGGGACAATAACAAAAATAAAAGGGGCTTAATGGTGGGACGCAGGTGGGCCACGAATCAGGTGGTAGACAGGTGACCTGGGATTTGAATTACAGTACTACAGGTTCAAGACCCTCTTGTACTAATGGTTGATTTTTTTAAAAAGACATTTGGCTCAATAAAGCAAAATGCATCTTTGATCACTGGTATTCTACAATGTGTTTCCCAAGCCTATGTAAAAACAGAGAAGATCCCTTAATAGATGCAACCCCAGAGATAACTTTGTTCAATGATCCTCTGATCAGATGAGGCAAAAACAAACACAGGTGTTTTTGTCAAAGATCTTCATCATCATCATGTGCAGGATCTTCTGCACGGGATCCAGATAGAAAAGAAGAATTTCTTGCAGATGGTGAAGAAAATTCCTGTTTTCATTTTACATTAAACTTCAAAATATCTAAGTTCTTAGTGAATACACTACCATTCTTAACTATCCACAAAAGGAAAACTGAACAGATGGAGGATGCCTATCATTGAGACTACGCCATGAATTTGAATGGGCATTCAGTCAACTAGCATTCATTAGAAACCTACTCTGTGTCAGGCTCTGTGTTAAGCTGAGTGGACAATACACTGAGTTAATCCAATAGTACATGCATCCTAAATAGAAACAACAGATGGAAAATGAAATGAATCCAGAATTGGGTTGAACTGAATTGAAGAAAGAGAACAAATAGATTTACATCTGGGAAATTCCACAGAACTTTTAGTGACCCCAAGTTACTCACTCAGATAAAAACTCATATCTGAAAGAATCATGGTAATGCCATAATTTCTAAAGAATGAAATATTTGATCAGTCCAAAGGACAAAAAGTAGACGACAGCGTAATACCACTACTGACTTATGGGCAAAATGTGGTATGAAAATTATCACCCAGTGAATATATATATTTGGAGAAGCCAAGTGGAATGATCATGAGAGTGAGTCTGAGGAATCATAATTGATCAACCTAGACATAAGGAGGGTTCCATAACATGTTGAGTAGATCTTGTTTGGAGGATTTGTTGAAAGACGTGGGGAGAAATAACACAAAGTAAAAAGAGATGAATGTGTTGCCATTTATGCTATTGGATGGACTGTTTGGGGATCCATTAAATTATTGAAGTACTTTCAAACAGAAAGATGCTTTCCATAAGGTAGCCAGAGGGTTCAATACCCCCATCAAAACAACATGCTACATTCATGTCTGCTCAGTGATCTGCATCAGGAACTAATGAACAATTTTTCTCCAATTGGCCACATACTGCTTACCTGATATCACTTATTTTAATCTTTCTTTTTATTTCCATGCAAAGGTTCTACATACACCACAATCTATCTTTTATGGTCATAAATTCCTCACAGACTTTTTCTTTGTTTTTTCAACATGAAATGCTACTGTGGGTCAATAGCTATATGATATGCTTTGAAAACCCAAAATTCATGGTATGTGAAAACTGTCCTCTGAATCATAACTTGGATGTCACATGCTGTATGGGTGAATCTAGATTATCATAAAGAATATACATTAAACACATCAAGTAAGCCCTATTAGGATGAAATATCTTTGTTCATCAGTTCAATTAATTACTATTTGTCTAATATCCGAATACCATCACTTTGGTCATAGGGGGATGACTTTTCCCAGCTATTTCCTTTCTCAAAGGGCATCTACTAAGTAATAGAGGGGTTGTATACTGGAGAGATAACAGGATAATAGATTTAAAATTATAAGGTGGCTAGGAGGTCATGAAATCTAACTTCGTCTTATATATGAGGAAATTGAGGTACAGAGAGGTTAAGTGTCTTTCCTAGGGTCACACAGAGTCTGTTTCAGAGTCTGTTTTTTAAATTAAATTTATTATCTGCTTGTTTTTAAAATTATTTTTTGATTTAGAGTACCAAATCCTTTTCCTCCCTTTCCCACTGAGGAGGTAAGTAATGTGATGTCAATTATACATGTGAAATCATGTAAAACATGTTTTTAAATTAGCTGTATCACAAAATAGTAAGAAAAATGAAGTTAGAAAATTATACTTCAGTTTGTACTCAGAATTCACCAGTTCTCTCTCCAGAAGTAGATGGCATTTTCTACCCGGAGTCTTTGGAATTGTCTTAGATCGTACTATTGATGAGAGTAGCTAAGTCTTTCACACTTGATCATCATAACAATATTAAAGTTGTTGTATACAACGATCTCCTGGTTCTCTGTCTCACTTTGCATCAGTTTATATAGGTCTTCCCATGTTTATTTCTTTCCCCTGAAACCACTCCCCCCTTGTCATTTCTTGTAACACAATAATATTCCATCACAATTACATACCACAACTTTTTCTAATTGATGGGCATCTCCTCAGTTTCCATTCATTTTATACCATAAATGCAGTTACGATAAATATTTTGGGGGTATATATAGATCCTTTTCATTTTCTTTGATCTCTTGGGAGACCTAGTAGTACTATTGCTGGGACAAAGGATGTACAGTTTATAGCCATTTGGTAACAGTTCCAAATTGTTTTCCAGAATGAGTGGACCAGTTCACAACTTTGCCAAAAGTTCATGCATTATTATACTTGTTTTCCCACATTCCCTCTAGCATTTGTCATTTCTGATACATATGAAGTAGTACTTTGGAGTTGCTTTAATTTGCACTTCTCTAATGGATAGTGATTTAGAGCATTTTTTTTCCCATATGGCTAGAGATAGTTTTGATTTCTTCTTCTGAAAGCTACCTGTTCATATCCTTTGACCATTTATCAGTCGGGGAATGGGAATGGCTCTTTTTTTTTGTAAATTTTGCTCAGTTCTCAATATATTTGAGATATGAAGCCTTTGTCAAAGAAATTTGTTATAAGTTTTTGTATTATTTAATTATCTATGGTATCTTTTAGCAAAATATAGTTTCTCTGATTATCACTTTTAATTATGTCTATTTTTACTTTTGATTGATCTGATATCATGATTGCTACCCCTGTCTTTTTTGCTTCAGCTGTTTTAGCCCCTTATTTTAATTCTTTGGGACTGAACTAACAATTTCTATATATAAAAACATAGTAGTAGTGGTAGTAGTTACACTGATGATGTTGGTGGTAAAAATAACTGGCTTGATCCATTTTCCATCCAATTTCATTTCTACAATTAGAAATACATTGGTTATATGTGAGATGGATCACAGCACCCAAAGTAGGGTTCTGGTTAATGAAATGACCACTCAGAAAATATATCACATATTTAGTAAGTGTAGGAAGCAGAATTGTAACCCTATCTTGATTCCAAGTTCAGTATTTTGATATATGTTTGCCCCATACAATTTTCATGCCCACTCTTTGTGCAATGCATTTAGGGCTCTTTGGAGGGATGAGGTAACAGAGATCTAAGGGCTTTGATTGTCATTGTCATTTGTAAATTGTAAGCATAAAGCACTCCAACAGTATAAGCATGTGAAGAGCATAAGAAAAAACAACATAAGAAGGCAAGTGTAGTAGAACGTTAATTATAGAACACTGCATGGTCTTGGTATCATTAAAAATAGCTATGTAAGTTGCAAGAATTATTGCCTTTCACTGGTGCAGCTTTCCAGGGTGCTCCTTCATGACCATGGAGGAGCTGTAGTGTGGTAACTCATTTGCCACACGTTGTACCCAATCTATATACTGATTCTCATGACCCAATGGGGTCAAGTAGCATAACAATTAACATCACAATAGTCATGTAGATAAACCTCATATTCGATTAGCAAAAAGAGCTCAATGAACAACAGCTTATTATTAAAAGGGACTGTTGGAAAGAGAGTTTCAGTGCTCTGGGTAAAAATGTCATTTAGTCAAGGTTGGGATTTATACAGTGGAGAAAGTAAAACCATTGTTAATATGCACATCTATGAATATAGATTTTGGAAGGGTTACAGGGACGTCTCTTCTGTCATCTTTCACATCCTTTGAGCAGTTGTGTCTGGGCCATTGAACCCTAAGATGAGAGTACTGAAACTGACCAAAAGAACCGTTTTTGTTACAAATCTTATGCTCATCACCCCCAAAACATATATGTATTTCACCAATTCTTGAGAACATTTAGGAATAGATTTATTATTGGGACAGCCTTGTAAACTACCGTGGGGAAATTTTAACTAAGACTAAAAGTTATAAAAGCAATCCATTGACCTTTTGCCAAATAGATACCATCTTTCCTTTGGAACTGGTTAAAGTAAATATCATAAAATGAACCCAGAGCCTTTTTTAAATTTATTTTTTGTTTTCTTGTTTACATTATTCATTTTCATTACATTTTTGAATTACACATTTTCTCCCCATCTTGCCCCTGCCCCAACCCTAAAACAGCAATCCCACTGTAAAGCCCCTCCTCTGTTCTGCTCTCTTATTTTCTGGTAGGGCAGGGAGGGTCTCCTTATCCCAGCC
>CM053600.1:19392895-19409525 GCA_028646575.1 Pseudocheirus occidentalis | reverse complement strand
TTCCTTTCTCCTTCCCTCCTTCCCTCCTTCTTTTCCTTCCTCCCTTCCTCGCTTCTTTCCTTCAACAATTGGCAAAGTACTTGACCCACGTTTGATATGTAAGAAGTACTTACTGAATGTAGGGATACCTTTGAAATACTTAAAGAATTCGTGTTTCCATTTATGTTGATTAAGGAGTAGATTTGGAGTTGGTATCTTACTTAGTACTTTATTCCAGCCCCTTAACCTTTCTGGGCCTCAGGATCCTCATCTGCAAAGTAAGGAGGATGTGCTGGTTGATCACAGGTTTAAATCCTGCAATCCTTTAAATAACCTTGCTACCGGTACTGATGGAAGAAATTTGCAGCCATGAGTAGAAAGTTTTATGACCTCCTATGGCCCCTAAAATAATAATTTGTCATGGTGGCCAATATTAAGCTAATAATCAGGTGGTTATAATTTAAATATGCATAATTGTGCATTATAATAATGTGTCTATATATGGATTTTGTTTTCTTAAAGCAGAGATCTAATTATAGAAATGAAACCATGCTTTAATTCTAATTAAATAGAAATTTACTTCTAAAAGGAAAAACTTGGGCCCCAATTCTGAGTTTTAGCCACCACAAAAAATGCTACTAGTACAATTTTGATAAACATGAGAGCCTAATCTTTTATACTTATCTGAATACTCTCTAGGTACAACCAAGTTTCATCCATTTGAAGTGATTGAAATTTCTTAAATAGTGATATCTCTTATTGAATTTTCCAAAGTAGTGATAGAGGAAAGCAAAATAAAATAGTGCTCATAAAAGGATTACATAAAGATACAAAGGAAATGATGAAGCATCAAAGATATTTTTTAAGGTAGCAACGTACTTTAAAAAAAAACGTAGAAGCCTGTTTCGCCAGAGAACATAAGACTGGAGTTGGGAAGCCTCTGTTTAAGTACCAACTGTGTCTTTAACTAACTTTAACCAGTCTATGGAAAAATCACTTACCTTCTCTAGATTTCAATTTCTGTATATGTAAAATGAATGGGATGTGATTGTTCTTTAACACCCCTTTTGGCTAAAATTCTACGGACAGAGTATTTAAAAGAGTAGATAAAGTTATTTGGCATCTTGTATCTTGAAAAGATTAGGATTCCATGTTTACTCAAATATTCATAGTAGCATTTATTTTCTGGGGGAGCAGAGACTCAAAAGAAAACAGGGGCCGCCATTTGGGGAAACATGACATCCTGTTGTACATGATAGTAGTATAGGGACTGGACTTGGGATTTCAGCAATATTAATAGTCCTTTTACCAGTTTAAGTTGGCATCTTCTCTGTAACTTAGTCTTACACAGTTGCCCAGCATAGATAACTGTGGCCAGGGTCACAAAACTAGTATTTGGAGAGATAACACTTTAACCTAGTTCTTTCTGGTTGACTTTTTATCTATCATGTCATCATATTCTAAAAGTAATAAAATAGTATCATGCCCTAAGAAATGATGGACATGAGCAATTCAGAGAAACATGGGAGATTTGTATCAGTTGATAAAGAGAATAGAAAGCAGATTCAAGTTAATAATATATACAGTGGCCAATAATGTAAACAAAAACAACACTAAGAAACAGCAGAAATAAGATTAAAGGCAATGATCATTCTTGATTTCAGAGAAGAGATGTGGAAACACCTCATTCATGGAGAAATGGAATGCTACTACTGAGTCAGCTTCTAAAAATGATTAGGCAAAGGAAAAGAACCTATGTGTTCAAAAGTCTCTTTGTGGCAGCAAAGAACTGGAAATTACAGGGATGCCCATCAGTTGGGGAATGGCTAAACAAGTGGTGATATATGATTGTGATGGAATACTGTATTTCTGTAAGAAATGGTGATCTCATTGGTTTTAGAAAAACACGGGTAAACTTGCATGAAATAACGAAAAAAAATGAGAAGAACCGAGAGAACATTGTATACAATGACAGCAATATTGTTTTAAAGTCAATTTTAATCAATGAAGTCATTTTGACTATGATGAATACGCAAATTAGCTATAAAGAACCTGTTAAAGAGGATGCTATCTGCATCCAGAGAAAGAACTGTTAAATAGAACTATGTATAGAATGATTTTCATTTATATAAACACTTATATATATGGTATGGTATAATGGTAGCAGCCATCTTGGTGAGGGGAGGGGGGTGGAAGGAAGAAAAAAAGAAAAAAAAGTTACATGATAACTTTATTCTACATTTAAAAGGAATAGCAGGCTGTACATAATGAGTTTGCAGTTTCATGTGCAATCGAATTTTTTTTTATTCTATTAGGTTATGGAAATGTTTTATTATTTCACTAATTAAAAATGAGATAAAAATAGAAAAGATAAGTTCTAAGAGGGACAAAATTCACACACACAAAGAAATGGAGGGCTAGTGATGTGGATTGTTTTTTGCTCTTAGCTGTAATTACTCTGATCATTGGTTTTGCTTACATTTTTTTTAATTGCAGCTAGTGTCCCATATGGATTTAGCGGGGGGCGGGGGGGAGGGAAGGGTGCAGGGGGAGAGTGTGAGATAAAAATTGGATATGTCTATTACCAAAGACAAAAAGTATCATCAATAATATTTAAGAAAATAAAAGATTAGAGCTAAATGACAAAATTCTTTGAAGTACAGGAGACCCTTATAGCGATATTTGGGGCAAAACTGGCATTTGCTTTGAGCAGTTCTTTGAGGAAATCTTCAGGTAATATGACCAATAAGTTAGGTGAAGGGTTCTTGACTTTTTTTCATGCCATGGACTCCTTTGGAAAACTGGTGAAACCTAAATGTGTAAAAGAAAAATACCTAGGATTTAAACGAAAATCAATTATATATAATAGTCTCTCTGTGTCTCTCCTTTTCTCTCTCTGTCTCTCTCATTCTATCTGTCTCTGTCTGTCTCTGTCTCTCTCTCTCATACAGACACACTCACACACTCATTCACTCTCACTTTCACTCTCTTCCTCCTCTCCTATTAAAAAAACAAAAGTTAATGGACTTCAGGTTAAGAACCCCCTAAGTTAAGTGTTTTTCGGCCAGCAGAGGACCTGTCCAAGTTTGACTAGTATAGGTGACATTAAATCTCTAGTTGCCTACCTGAATACTGAGAATACTCCAGTAACCTACGAGAGTTAATATGCCTCCTGGAGATTAAATACATTATTAAGACACTATTTAAGCAGTATGGAAAATTTGATTTCTTCATTATGTTTTCTTTATATTCTAGCTGGGGGGAGGTGATGAGGTATCATTCCCATTCTGCAAATGGCCACATTGAGCAATCTGCTTTTCTAAAGCCTCCAAGCAGATCGGAGGCACAACTAGTAATACAACTTGGAATGTATTTCTGTAGTTCATTGCCACAGACAACACTGTTGCTTTATGTTTTTACATTTTAAATGTTAATGTTTTCTCACTTACGGTAATGTTTGGAAATTCCATTAGAGATAAAAAATTGTTTTAAGCATTTGTCACTTTTCTGCTTCATTTTCTATGTATGTTGTATTAATAATAGGCAACATTTAATTAAAACGCTTTGGATAATGGTCGATTCAGTGCTAAGAGTCAGAAACTCTAAGGTAGAATCTTTGCTTGACACACTGAATCACCTTGACCATTTACCTTCCATGTATGAGAATTTCATTATCTTTAAATTGAAGATAATAAGGGTAATACTTCCTGGTGAGGGCAGCTTGTAAATTAGCTAATGCTTCAGGGCCCTTAGAAAATGCAAAGCTTAATATAAATGCTATACCATTTTATTAATATGTTCTACACAGGGAAGCTTTCAAACAAAAATTAAGCTCATTGGAAAGCCCAAATTATACAAGGTAGCTGACCCTCCACTGCCATCTGAATGCTCATGACTTATGCATACAATATCACCCCATTTATATCTGAAGCAATACTTCGGTTTGTATTTTACCTGTGTACATATGATATTGAAAACAAGCCAGTGATGAGGAAAATAACACCTAGTATGAAGGGTTTCTTGAATGAGTCCATTTGAAAAATAACCTGCTTCTCATCTAAATTAAGAGATGCTCACTGTTGCTCTCCAGAGGCCTAATGTGAAAGAAAATAATATATAAGTCTTGCTTTCAAGGGAAATCCCTCTTTGAAATGTTATAGGTTCTGCTGCTTTTTGCACTTAGCAAATGAATCATCCTGCCGACTGAAATTGCTTCTCATTTGCTAAAAATTGACATCTCCAATCAGCTGTTTCCATTTCCTGAACTGATAGCTTTTCATAAAATTGCATAGGCTCCTAAAAATAGCCAAACAAGACTCAATTAGAATATATAGATGTAAATACATGTGTGTTTATCTCAAAATGAGATGTCGTTCACCCCAAACAAAAACAAAGCAAAACAAAAACCCAGAAATCCCCAAACAATATATTTTCAAATTACTCAAAAGAACACAAATACTCGTTTTAACTGAAGTATCCTGCATTTCCGATCTATTTACAGTGTACCCAGTTCAAAAATATTGTTTTTTCAGTTAGGTTTTAAAGTTCAGAATCTGCATTTTTGTTCTGAGCATCATGTTAATGCCAGATAGATAAAACTGAAAAACCTAAGAGGTTCTTTAAATGAAAATGTTTAATTTAAGTTTTGAACTGTTGTTTTCCTTTTTTAATATGCTACATTTCTCATGTAGAAATGTGTATAAATATGCATGTTGAACAATTTTCTCAAATGTAAAAATTCATTATAATCTGTGATTGTATCTGCAAAAATTAAGCATTTTTTCAATTACACTGGACATCTTGAAGTCCCATCACATTCCTGAAATCCATTTCCATATCATGCAACAAAATAACTGAACAATGTCCTTGGTTTACTTGCTTGGAATACACAAAACTCTTATAATTGGAAATCCTTAAAACTCCAACTCCTCTGTTCCTCATAATCTGATACATGTTACACACATACACACACAAACACAAATATATACCCACAATAGACCTTCCTATGGTTGAAGAGAAAAGAATGTTATTTTTTTATCACTGTTTTTTTTTATCTTTTTAGAAGTTTGACTTGCTCAGTTTACCTCCAGACAGCAATTTGCCTCAGGAAAGTCTGAAAGTGGACTAGTGTATTGTAAACTCAATATGAGTTGATATAATGTGCTTGTAAAACAAAACAAAACAAAATATCCTAATGTGATCTTAGGCTGAACTGACAGGTATAATTTTCAAGAATGAGCAGACAATTGACCTTTTGCACTCTGCTCTGGTCAGTCCACAGTTGGAGTATTTTCTTGAGATCTAGATGCCTTGGTTTAATAAAGATGGTAACAACCAAGAGAGTCCCCAGAAGATGAGAACCACAATGTCTGAGGGTGTTGATTGTTATAAGGGTTAGTTGAAGGAACTGAGAAAGTCTGGTTCAGAAAAGAAAATAGTGTTTGGGAGGGGCATAATAGCTGTTTTCATGTATTTGAAGAGTGGTCAAGTGAAATATTAATTAAATATGTTCTATTTCCCCTTGGAGAGAAGGACTACATGCAATGAAAGAAGATACAGAGGCAAATTAGGCATGACATAGGGGAGGGGAATCCTATAATGAACTCTACAAGAGTGGAATATATTCTTTTGAAAAGTGGTAGATTTCCCATTTGTTGGACATGTTCAAGAAGAAACTGCTTGACCATGTGGTGGGTATATTATAATGGGGATTCCCTTAAGACAGTGGTTCTCAACCTTCCTAATGCTGCAACCCTTTAATACTTGTATGTGGGCATATCTGCATATGAGCAGACCTGCCCTGAGACAGATAGAGGAGCATTGTCTCATTTCCTAAGACCGTTGGAAATATATGTTTTCCAATGGTCTTAGGTGACCCCTGTGAAAGGGTTGTTTGACCCCCAAAGGAGTCGTGACCCACAGGTTGCGAACTGCTGCTTTAAGGTATGTATTAGGTCTAGGTGGCTGCTGAGATCTCCTCCAACTGAAAAATCTGTGGTTCCATAATTCAGACAATCACACAGGACAGCCATTACTAACAGGGCCATGTTGGGCAATTACTAAACATAATTCAAAGCCATTTGATTGAGTCCCCCATAACGAAAGGAAAGATGAAAACCTTCCAAAAATGGTAGGAAAGCCCATTATTAAAAACAAAAAACAAAAAAAAACCTCACTTAAGCAATCCACGGAGGAAGAAGATATGCAGTTTACAGGAAGGTAGGGGTAGGGACGACAAAAATGACAAGAGCTAACATTTATATGGCAATTTAAGGCTTGCAAAGTGATTTACATATGCATATATTGTTATTGTATTTTTAGCCACCTAACTGCCCTTATATCAACTGCAGTAGGTGCTTTATTATCATATTGATTTTACAAATAAGGAAATTAAGATTGAGAAAAGGACTGAAGCTGTGATTTTGTTAGTATTGAGAACTCCTGGATGAAGAAATTCTTTACTAATGCAGATCTCACTCCCCTCAGTAACTTAAGTCTTAGAGCTGCTTAGGGCACAGAGCTATTAAATGATTTGCCCAAGGCCACAACTGACTGTATGTGTTAGAGGCAAGACCTGAACCCAGGTCTTCCTGACTCTAAGCTTAGATCCCAATCCACTATGCAATCCTTCTTCTCACAGGCTGCTACTTTCGGAGTCACTTTTATTTTCTTATAACATTAGTTTATACAATAGACCAAAGAGCAAAATAGTTTTTAAAGTGGACACAATCACATCATTAAAGCTGCAATAAAAGTTATAGAGGCTCTTACTGCCTAAATGAGGATTTAAGTGTAGCAAGTATGTAAGGGAAGGATAATATTCCAGACCCCTATAGATATCCCATTTCATATCTTCCTTCTGGAGCCAAGTAACTATTACATGCATTTGAAATGCAGGTTCTTCTGCAGTTTCATATGCAATCATCTTTTTTTTTCAATATAATTTGTTTTGGAAATAGCTTGTTTTATTCCAAAAATTAGAAATTAATAATAATAATAATAATAATAATAATAAAGAAATGCAGTTTCTTCTTCATTGTAGAGGACAAAAATTAAAGGATGAGAGGAATGCATCACTATACTCCAACTTATTAGATGGCGTGAAGAGATCCTTTAAAGAATGAAAGGAGTACTATAAGAGGAAAACTAAAAAACAATGGGGAATCCAAAGCTTTGTCAGGGAATTGCATGTGGTTGTGGAAGAATGTAACACAGAGAAAGAAAAGGGAGGAAGATATCGAACTATGGCAATTATAGGCCCAAGGCTCTTTCCATGGAAAGTGGAGCATCTTCCTTAGATCCAGGAAGTGAGAATGAAGACCCACAGATTCTGATAGGAACAAGGACACCTCATTCTATATATTCTAAAAGATAAACTCTAATTATCCATAAATTTGTACTGAAGGACAATGCCATGATAGAAATAGCCAGCTGCACTACTGCCTTCTTGGAGTATATCAATGGGATATGACAGAAAGCCAACCAAGATTTGATCAATCTAATGACAGTTACCCATTCTTTTCCAATGATTCATTTTAGGATGATTATATGATTCCTTAACAAACAATCAAGCAATAAATATTTATTAAGGGCTTATGATGTTACAGGCACTGTGGTTATTGCTGGGGATACTAAGTGGCAAAAGACAATACCTTCCCTGAAGAGGCTTACAATTTAATGGGGGCATGCAAATTATATATATGCAATATATACAGGATAAATAGGAAATAATTAACAGAAGAAGGGCACTAAGTAAGTATGAAACCCAGGGCAGGAATTTCAAGACCTTCTGGACATAGTTATAATTTTTCTTAATACTAATTATTGAAAGTAAGGGTTTCCAGGGGTAGCTAGGTGGTGCAGTGAATAGAGCGCTGGCACTGGAATTAGGAGGACCTGAGTTCAAATCTGGCCTCACACACTTGACACACTTACTAGCCGTGTGACTTTGGGCAAGTCACTTAACCCCAATTGCCCTCCAAAAAGAAAAAAAAAGAAAGTAAGAGTCCCCAGAAGTGCATTTGATCAGGGAACATATAGTTTAAAAGATTGTATTAAAGAATGGGATTTGGATTCCTGTTCTAGACCTTAAGGTACCAAAATGTCAGATTATTGGCTGGTGGAATATATCTAAAGAGAGCCAAGAAATCACATATTTGTCTGAGTTTTAATGCAAAATGGAGAGTGAGGAGACTATTGGATATAAAAGACATCAAGATAACACTAATGTAACATGTAATACAGGAAGAAGAAAATTAGTGGAGAAACCCAATAATTCACGGGAGTCAGTGTGCAAAAAGAAGGATAATAGTCCTTTCATTCCTTTGTGCAGATGATGAGTAGGTAATAGAGTGAGCCAAAATCTTAATAAAAGTAGGAACCCCAGAGTTATCACTGACAAGGATGTGTTTTGTGAAAGAATATATTACTAGAAGTATATAATTTACTCAAAAGTAACACATTAGATAAAAGCTTTTATGGAATATCATATATCAAAAATTTGTATTTCTGTGAGAAAATCCATGAATGGGATGGATAATATATTAACAGGGATCAAAGATGGGAAACACAGAAACTATATTGTAATGGCATTAAATTGGAGATTGCCCGGCCAGAAGTAAGAAATGGAGGGTGAATTTCATAAGCAGATTAGAGCATCAAGTAAGTATCTGATAATCTGTAGGAGCCCTCTCTTTGCTAAAAGCAGAACAGTTTATACATTCTTGATATACTTTAAGGATAATTTGCTCTTCCCTTAAAAGATGGATTAATCAGTGAGAGGAACTGCTGTTCTTGGTGGTTTTTTTTTCTGACCAAAAAAGAGGCACTGGTTTTTGAATTATAAATGACTGTATCATTGGGAAGAAGTTACTAGTTGTCTTGGATTTGGAGTCTCATTAGACAGTAAACTCTAAGAATGGGATGTAAAGCATGATATAACGATGCAAAGAGATAAGGAAAATTAATTTCTAAGACTTAGGAGAAAGGATAGGTAGTATCCCATCACCTAAGACACTGATGGATGAAAAGAGCAAAATTCTAATAAATGATTGTAGTGAGAGTAAAATAAAGGAGGAGCAGTCCAATCAACAAGTATTAATAAGTGTTTACTATGTACCAACCATTGCTAAGTTCTGAAGATAGAAAGGAAGGCAAAAACACAGTACAATCCTCAAGGAATTTACATTGTAGTGGGAGAGAAACCATGCACACACTTAAGTACTCTTAAAGGAAAGGCATTTGAATGTGGTAAGGAGAGAGAGGTAATGAGAAAAGCCTCTTGTAAAAGGTAAGATCTGAGCTGAATCTTGAAGAGAGTCAAGAAAGTCAGGAGCTGGAAGTAAGAAGAGCATTCTAGGCATGACAGGCTGCTAGTGAAAAGGCAGAGAGAAAGAGTACTATGTGTGAAGAACAGCAAGTAGCCCAGTGTTGCTGGATCTTAGAATAAATGGCAGAGGATAAAGTGTGAAGAGACTGGAAAGGTGTTAGGTTTTGAAGGGCTTTAGAGAATTTTGCGTTTGATCCTCAGAGTAATAGAAAGAAAGTCACTGGAGTTCCTTGGGTAACGGGATGGAACATGGTCAGATCTATACTTTAGGAAAATCACTTCAACAGCTGAGTGGAAAATTGAAGTCAGGAGAGATGTGAGGTAAGGAGACTGAGCAGCAGTCTATTAAAATAGTCTAGGCCTAAGGTGACGAGAGCATATACCAGGGAGATAACACATTGTGTGTGTTTGTGTGTGGTTTGTCCTTTGTTCTGCGAGAAAACTATGACATCTGGGATATGGTGACATGACTCACAATTGACTTTTAAGCTAAGGTCTTTTCAGATTCTAATGGCCACTCAGCAGTGTGTGGACAGAAGGGGATATATGCCAGATGTTGTAAAGACAGAAATCACAAGAGTTGGCAAACCATTGGGTATGTAGAGTGAATGTTTTCACTAAACTACACGCCAGACTTCCTCTACCATCATGAAGCTGTGCCATGCCCCAGACCTTCATTCTGGAACCTCATTCCAGCCCTGTGGCACACATTAGAATATCCTCGACTTCTGTGGCCTCATCCTCTGATTAAGTAGCTCTTCCTAGACCATCCATTCAAGGAAGGCACCCAGGCCATGTCTCATTCCTCTCCAAAATGCACTTGAAACTTTGCTCTTTAATGCCTGTGTCCTGTCTTTTTGACCTCTTTAACGTGTTGTCTTCCCCTTTAGAAAATGAACTTCTTGAGGGCAATGGCTATCTTTCTTTTGAATGATATTTGTATTCCCAGTGCTTAGCAGGGATTTATTTTCTATCCTCTCAAGATCACAAACTCTCAGAGTTGGAAGATATCTGAGAGGTCATCTAATCCAACCCACACCTGACCAAGAATCCCCTCTACAACACTGTCAACAGTAGGTCATATCCTTGGAAGGTTTTCAATGAGGGGTCATGCCTTTGTATGTAAGTTGATTTTCCAAACTTTCTTCTCACCCAAGCATATTGAGGATCTGCAGTCTATCTTTACATGGTGTCCATAAGGCCAAAGATCACCTTTGCTTGGATTCTCCTGTGCAGATAAATAAACAGATAACTAAACTATGGCTGTTGCCACACAACATTGAAACTCTTGGATGAAATGTTAATAATCCACTCAATTATCTAGTTGTTTTCTTCTCAGATTTATTTGTGAATTAAATCTGGATATTATGTGTGTAACCCTGCTTGTATGTGAGTGTACACAAGTGCTCACACACACGTCGAAATTAGTGAAAGTACGTGCAAGCTACCCCAGACTCAAAACCACCTGTAAGTCATGGAAATGAAAAATACATTTCAAACTCTAAGAAAGAGTTTTGAGGCTTCATGTAGTAGAGTGATTGATGACATTATAAATTTTTTGTATACAATGAAATTATTATGTATCATTTTGGTGCAATGCATTTAACCATAATTTTGATTTGGTTATTCATAGAATACTTCATAAATATTCATAATTCATTGAAATTGATGCATAGGGGCAGCTAGGTGGTGCAGTGAATAGAGTACTGGCCCTGAAGTCAGGAGGACCCAAGTTCAAATGTGACATCAGACACTTAACATTTACTAGCTGTGTGACCTTGGGCAAGTTGCGTAACACCAATTGCCCTACAAAAAAAGCAAGAAAAGAAAAGAAAAGAAAAAAAAAGAAATATTACATTAAAAAAAAGAAACTGATGCATAGTGTTTATTAAACCTGGAGAATAGGCTTCCCTGAGATATTTCTTGCTACATCTATTCCTACACTATAGTTTCCAAAGTAGGATTCTTCCTACCTTTCTGAAACATCTGAGTATTTTAGACTAAAGCAGGTTTTTAATAAAAATAAATCTTTGTGGCTATCTTTAAAAAAACCCCACAAATTAGGGTTGGAGCCGAGATAGCAGAGTAAGAGCAGGGACTTGCCTGAGCTATCTCACAAACCCCTCCAAATACTTGTAAAAATTACTCTAAACAAATTCTAGAGCTACAGGACCCACAAAATGACAGAGTGAGGCAAATCTCCAGCCCAAGACACCTGTAAGGTCAACAGGAAGGGTATATTGTACCAGGCTGGGAGCAGAACACAGTACAGATGGGGCTGACGCAGGCCTCAGTGGGCTGATTTTTAATTTCCAGCAAATAAGGGGAGCAGAGTTTTGCATAAAGGTCCATAGAACGTGTGGTCTGTGCTATAGCCATTTCCTAGTGAATCTAGTCCTATGTATAATAGTTACATCAAAGATCACCATATAATAAGGATGATAAAAAATTGAAATATTGCAAGAATTACCAAAATGTGACATGGAGACATGACGTGAGCACATTTTGTTGGGGAAAAAATGGTGCTCATAGATTTACTTCATTCAGGGTCGCCTTGAACCTTCAATTTGTAAAAAACACGGCATCTGTGAAACTTGATAAAACAAGTTATGCTTGCATATATATGTTAGCCATCATGATAAGGTTAAGGGACTTGAGGAATGCTTTTCCACTCTCAAGGTCATCTTGGAGAATGAGGAGAGAGAACTCAAATAAAAACACAAGACTGACTTCAATGGTAAAACAAAGAAGAAAAATAACACAAAGGTAAAAGAGAATCTTGATCTGTGACAGGAAGCTGGAGAGTGGGAGAATTTGGCATGGAGGAAAAATGGAGGCAGGACCACTGAAAACTTTGATCTAAGTTACAGAGATAAGACTGTTTTTTAAACTCTTAGAATACAGAGTAGTCCAGATGAAAAGTGAGATACCACACAGGGAGAGCTTCAACAAACTTGATTACTACTCACAAGGGAAGCAGGAAAATAGCTCCTAGTGGGGAAAGTCTCAGTGCTGGAAGTGGGCAGCACACCTGGTGGGGGAAGGAAGAGGGGATGGGAGATGGTATCCACTCTCCAGTCAAAGGCCCAGGGAACCTCAGGGCTCAGCCTTAAGGATCATTTGAGATAACTGAGCCAGCATGATTCCAATGAGACATTCCTCAGTTATCTGTGGAATCAGGATAATAAAGGTATTTTCGAAATTACCTAATAAGGAAGAAGGAATATGACGCAGGGAAGTAGCAATGATTTAGAAGGGAGTAGGAGACTTAAGCTTAGCAGTACCATTCTATCTAGCAAGAGGTTGAAATGGGGTGGGGGAGTGGGAAGTGGGACCATCCTCATCAAACTGGCTTTCACTGGCACCTGACTCTATTAGAGAAAATAGGACAAGGAGACATAGTGATTGATCTGAGAAGGCAGAACGCTCATCTCTTTTTTTGCTTCTGTTTTCTTTGCCGAGGAGAATATCTTCACACTCAAATGAATGGAACAAAAGTGGTTAAGAGCATCTTGTTACCTGAGATGACTTGTCTCATATTCTTTTGATCCCCCAATTCTTGGCAAAGATAATGGAGTGGTTTGCTATTTCCTTCTCCAGCTCATTTTACATTTGAGGAAACTAAGGCAAACAGGGCTAAGTGACTTGCCTAGGGTCACATAGCTAGGTG
The DNA here is from genome assembly GCA_028646575.1 of Pseudocheirus occidentalis. Taxonomy (NCBI): domain Eukaryota; kingdom Metazoa; phylum Chordata; class Mammalia; order Diprotodontia; family Pseudocheiridae; genus Pseudocheirus; species Pseudocheirus occidentalis. Next base: position 19,396,548 of record CM053600.1, on the reverse strand, counting down.
TCTGAGGTTAGATTTGAACTCAGAAAGATGAGTTTTCCTGAGTCTAGGACTCTATCCACTGCATCACCCAGCTGCCCTTACCTGAAATGAGTAGGGATTTAGTAAGAGAGGACCTAGCTGTCCTTGATGAGGAGGTCAGGTGGCATGACCTGATGAAGGATGTCCTTCTGTAAGGAAAGAACCACTGAATATGACTGTTAAGTGGCTGTCAGTGATTTTTGAAAGATCATAAAGAATAAAAAAGACCTGCAGGACAAATTTCTGAATTTCAAAAGAAAAGGAGAAAAAGAAAGACAGGAGTGTGAATACAGGGGCGGCTAGGAGGCGCAGTGAATAGAGCACTGGCCATGGAATCAGGAGGACCTGAGTTCAAATCTAGCCTCAGACACTTAACACAAAAATTAGCTGTGTGATCTTGGGCAAGTCACTTAATGCCCGACTGCCCTCCAAAAAGCAAAAAAAAAGAAAAAAAAGAGTGTAAATGGTATAGACTTGACCTAAATTCCTCTTAAAATTTTAAGTTGCTATATTGAAAGTGTCAAGAAACATCTAGGAACAGAAGTGATTATCACAAAGTTACACTTTTCCTCAAGAGTACAGGTTGTTCTTATTTACTTGCTTACCAGTCAGTCAGTTGATCAATAAACATTTATTAGGCAACTACTGTATCAGGCAATGTGTTGGTAATCTTTCCCTCTGTGTGAAACCTTTCCAGATCCCCCTAAAATGATCTATACATTTCTTTTTTATTTGTGTGCATAAATGAAAGCTGTGATAGAATAGAAATTCTTTGATTGCTGGGACTGTTCATTTTCATTTTTGTATCCTCGACCAGCTATGTGGAACAATGAGTGCATCGAGAGTTAGACCTGGAGTCAGGAAGACCTGAGTTCAAATCCAGCCTCAGGTTAACCCTTACTAGCTGTGTGACTTTGAGAAAGTCACTTAACCCCAAGTACCCCTATAAAAAACAAAACAAACAGACAAATAAAAATCAATGGTCCAAAAGCTCACTATCCTGTAAACTTGCTAAGTTGGTAAGAGAACTGTACTAATTAACTCTTTCTTCTATCTATCTAATTTATCTGTCTCACATCTGTGTATCTATCAATCTGCCTATATCCAAAAAACACATATGGTAGTACATACAGTGGCTATAATAAAAGATATTCAGGCAAACAAATGGAGCCATATGGGTCTATGAACATTTCAGTTCAGTGTGTCTTTAGGGTCTAAAGGAAATTAGCTTAGACCAAATAAGTATTAGTAATAGGATTTAATGTATACTTTAATTTATCTTACCCCTCTGCCATTTCTTTTTTGTTGCCTCTTGATGGAAATCTGTCTGGGAAGAAAAAGGAGCAGGCAGAGGGTAAGTGAGAATATGAGCTGTATAACTAGTTTCTTTTATTTTCTTAGTCTTCTGAGGCTTCATGGATAAAGACAAGAAAACTGGCAAAAGGGGGAAGACAAATTTTCTGGACCTGTTCATAATTTGAAATATAATGTATTTGCAAATCTGATGTGTAAGATTCTCCTTTGATAGAATTTTCATTTTTAATTACGTTTTAAGCATCATAGAATGGTTCAAAAGAAAAACGAGAGTATGACGATGGATTCTCTGGTAGTCATATTTGGTATGACATGGCAAAGAGAGGCTTCATGCGGGAAGTAGGGGCATTGTGCCTACCACATGGGACCGGGAGACAGAACTGATATTTATTAGCAACAGGGGCATCTTAGATCAACGAGAATTGACAAAGTAGGGGATGACAAAAGAAGTATAGACTAGGTTCAAATGGTAGCAGTTATTTCAATAAGATTGAATAATTTCGATTTCATCTGGAGCATAATAATGAGTTTTTTGGAAGGAAAATAATGAGATTAAATCAGAAAGCACAGAGAGGGTTTTTTTTTATACCTGTGAAGTTCTTTTAAGAATTCTCCATTGGGGGAAATATGTATTATAACATATATCAAACAAAATTTGCATGAATTTTGCATGTTCCTCCTTATCCTATCATAATAGAATCTTTGTGCCCTAGAAATAGTAATTACTTAATAAATGTTGAGGGAACAAATGGCAGAGTTTTTGTCATGAATTTTCTAGCTTGTCTCCCTAATTAAAAACAAGTTGATGATATTTTTTTTGTTCAAATGATCAACAAAAGTGAACATTTCCATACACAAAGAAGGCTAGGAAAATAGGGTATGTGAAACCCTTATAAATTATACATTACATAGACACACATATACACACACACACATTAAATAGATCATTACCCAGCTTATGACTTATTTTGAAGAATGGATATTATCCCCCCCCCCAAAAATACAAATGTCATGACTCTTCTTTTCGGTGAGGCAATGGGGGTTAAGTGACTTGCTCAGGGTCATACAGCTAACAGGTGTTAAGTGTCTGAGTTCAGATTTGAACTCATGTCTTCCTGACTGCAGGACCAATGCTTTATCCACTCTACCACCTATCTGTCCCTCAAAGGATTTAATTCTTAAAGAATAGTCACTTCCATGACTATATTTCAGCAGCTGTTGATGTACATAAGTCGAATTTTCAATAATCGTTCAACTCCATGATAAATGAGGATTAATCACAGTCCTAAATCCAAAAGACAACACAGATAAAAATTACTCTGAATTATGGCATAATCTTCTCAAAGCTGTAAGAATGAGAAGAACATTAAAGAATAATAGGTTAACCATGAAGAAGAAAAATACAGACTTGCAAGGATAAAACAATAGAAATATTGGAAAAGTGGAATTTTACTGATGAAACTTTGTTTTTACTCAAAACTATGTAAAAACCATTTCTTTGGGGAGAAAAAAAACATTCTCCTAAACCTATAATATCAGAACATCTTCAACAGATTGCAAAATGTTTACTAAATATACTTGGGACTTTTTTTTTAACTTTCAAATGGAGCTGAAAGTTTGGCATTGGTTGAGGAAATTTTGAAGTCTGATGAATTTATTGATATACTGAGAAGCTGAATTATTTAAAAATTATGGAATTTTTCAGATGGAGGTTGAATAAATTTGATATGACCCTGCGTTATACCATATGTCACAGTCACATGTCAAAAAAAAGTAAATAAATTTACACTATAAATACAGATAAATATTTTAATGTTTTGGGAATTCTTCTAATTTAAAAACTCTTTGGATGGTCAAGTCTAAATTTAAAAATTGGACTTTTTCAAAGTGTGCCTAATATATAATGTGATAAAAATATAGTTTCATGAAAAATATTAAATAATACTGTCAAAATCCTATTAAGTCAATGATAAATCATGTAAAGCAAATGTTTGCAACAAAAGAAACATATAAAACATTCTAATGTTTATTGTATGTAAAGAGATTTAATTATTTTATTTTGTTAGTAATAAAGCTAGTATTTAAATTTGTAAAGTTCTTTACAAACATTTTATTTTATCCTAGCAACAATCCTGGAAAGTAGGTGCTATTCTTTTTTTTTTTGACTTTTTTTTAATTTTAATTTATTTTCTTGGTTACATCATTCATTTCCACAAGGTTTTGAGTTACAAATTTTCTCCCCTTTTTGTCCCTACCCCCCATCCCAGAACATTGATCCCACTATAAGACTCCTCCCACAATCTGTTCCCTTTTATGCCCTC
>CM053600.1:19366611-19392395 GCA_028646575.1 Pseudocheirus occidentalis | reverse complement strand
ATTCGAGGCCCTTCGATCCCTCAGTGTAGAAGCTGCCAGATCCTGGGTTATCCTGATAGTGCTTCCGCAGTATTCAAATGGTTTTTTCTTGGCAGCCTGTAATATTTTCTCCTTGGTGTGGGGATTCTGGAACCTGGCAATAACATTTCTAGGAGTTTTATTCTGGGGATCTTTTTGAAGAGGTGATCGATGAATTCTTTCAAGTTCTATTTTGCCCTCTGATTCTAAAACATCAGGGCAATTTTCTTTGAGGATCTCTTGAAGGATGCTTTCCAAGTTCTTCTTTTGGTCATGGGTTTCAGGTAGACCAATAATTTTCAAATTGTCTCTCCTGGATCTATTTTCCAGATCAGTGGTTTTTTCAAGGAGATATTTCACATTGCTTTCTATTTTTACATTTTATTGCAACTATTTAATAGTATCTTGGTTTCTCCTAAAGTCACTTGCTCCACTCTAATTCTGAAGGAATTATTCTCTTCAGAAGGGTTTTGAGATTCTTTTTCCATCTGGCAAATTCAACTTTTTAAGGCATCCTTCTCCTCTTTGGCTTTTTGGTCCTCTTTTGCTATTTGAGTTAATTTGCTCTGTAAGGTATTGTTTTCTTCAGTCAGGTTGTTGACTCACTTTTCATGATTTTCTTGCATCATTCTCATTTCTCTTCCCAATTTTTCCTCCACTTATCTTATTTGATTTTCAAAGTCCTTTTTAAGTTGATCTATGGCTTGTAGGCCATCTTCATATTTCTTGAAGCATTTGGTGTGGGAGTTCTGACTGTGTTGTCTTTCTCCCATTCCATGCTTTGATCCTTTTTGTCCCCCAAAAAGGATTCTAGAGTTTTATTACTGTTCTTACTTTGCTTTCTTTTCCTCATGTTGGCCAGTCAATTAATTGCTTGATTTTTTTTTAGCTCTGTAGAACTATGCTTCCAGGGGGGAAAGCTCTGTCCCAAATTGCTGGGTTTTTAACAGATGCCAGAGCTATTAGGGGGGTGCTACAGCCCCCAACAGCTTTGGCCCACTGAAAGCACACCCCAGGGCCACCACCCAAGACCACGATCCAGATCCAGGCCTCTCAACGCAAGAACTTTTGGCCCTGATCAATTGCCTTGGCCCCCCTGAAATCTGCAGGCCAGGAGCTCTGAAGCAGACTGGTGGAGGCAGTTGCAGTGGGTTCCTGCCACTTCCCAGTGCTTCCTGCTGCTTTTTTCCTACCCTGGGGGCAGTTTGGCCTGACCGCTTCCCCCCCCCCCCCAATTTAGCTTTAATTGCACTAACTTTTCTCTTAGCCTTATTTCTCCTGCCTTGATAAATGTGGAAACTGCCACAGTTGCCTCCAATCTGCTCTCCTGTAGACTCCAGGTGTGGCTCCTCCCGACTACCCTGGGCCCATGTCACGGTTTTGGGCTTAGCTGGCCTCGGCTCCCAGCCTGCCTTTGGTGAGAGATGTGTTTTCTGTATTTTTGTGACTTTTGGAGCCCTAAAATTTGTTTAAAGTCATATTTTATGGGTATTTAGGGTGGTTGTGTGGGAGTTGCAAGACTTTGCTGCTTCTATGCCACCATCTTGGCTCTGTCGCCCTGGAGAATATATTCTAATGAAGGAAATACATACTTATTTAAAAATATATGAGATGGCTTTTATATATACGCACATATATACATATATAATAATTATTATGTATGCATACATACATATCACACACACACACACACAACGACACACATACACACAAAGTAGTTGATACTAAGTAACTTTAAACTTTTGCACTAGTAGCCTGTGGAGGACCAGGACAGATTTCCCACAGAAGAAAGCCTGTAAGTCTTATGTTCTTTCTACTTTCTTGCTACTCCTTCTACATTTCTCAAAAGCATGGATGAGGATGGTTGAAGGATATAACTTTGCTTGGGGTTGGTGTTAGTGGGAGACACAAGGTTTAGTGTGGGTCAGTGAGAAATGGTAGATCCCAAACTGCTGATAAATCAAATGACTGGAGAACTTGAGAACGGACTTGATAAAGAAATAGAGAAAAAGAATGAGACAGATATATGAATCATAGTAGAAAGGATGTTTTAAATGAGGCCATTTAAATCAAATGACTGGAGAACTTGAGAACAGACTTGATAAAGAAATAGAGAAAAAAATGGGACAGATATATGAATCATAGTAGAAAGGATGTTTTAAATGAGGCCATACCTGAAGCTAAAATGAACTTCAGAAATGTTTTTTATTCCATTATTTTATTTTATTCCATGAATTAAAAATAAAATAAGTGAAAAGTTAGGGTTTTTTAAAGCAATATTTACATGCTGTTCTCAAGGTGCTAATTGGCAGTGGAGTAGAGCATGGATGGCAAACTGTTGAAGTCCATCTTAATTCACAATACATACGTAGTCAATTTTTGTATCATGCTCTGGGATAAGTGGCATTTCTGGTTTCAGTGCATCATCACTTTATCAATAAAATACATAAAATAGCCACCCTCCCCCTAAAATAAAAACCCCCAAACTTCAAGGGCAATGTGGTCTCTCTGTTGTAGTGTCTAGTTCCTTATTGGAATTCTGGCTAATAGATGATATTTATAAAATGTGTATTAAGGTTTACAAAGTACTTTATTTACATGATATTGTTTGCTCCTTGCAAAACTTCTGTGAGGGAGGCATTTCAGGCATTATGATCATGATGATGATGATTAGCATTTATATAGCATTTCAAGATTTACAAAGCACTTTATGTGGATTTTGATTTGATCCTCTCAACAAACCAGGGAGCTAAGTGCTATTATTTCCACTTTATAAATGAGGAAATTGAAATTGCAAAAAGTTAAGAAAATCGCCTTGAATCACAGGGTTAGTAAATGTCTGAGGCAGGATTCAAACTCATTTCTTCCTGACTCTGAGTCCAGCATTCTCTCCCCTCTACCATACAGGTGAATAAACTAAGATTTAGAGTATGTATTCATGGCTGCACAGTTGATAGTAATTATCAGAGATGGGGTTTGACTTCAAATCTGGCCTTTCTACTGTACCACACCGCCTGTTTAGAAAAGCCTCAGAAGAATATCCAAGTAATACTGACTGAATGGACCACATGGGAGCTGTACATCATTTGATCTCTTGTCATGCTTCCCAAGTACTCACAGGGAAAAAAATGCTAAACTAGAATTCTTGTTCTGAAGAACATGAATCACTAGCAACGGCCCATCCATCCATCTAGATTAGAGTTATGCTCTAACCCCTCTCAACATTATTAGGCTATTATACAAATTAAGCCTCATTCATATGTTTGCCTTTTCAATTTTTTAGCTGTTGTCCAGGCAGGTAGGCAGCTAGATCTGAGTTCAAATCTGCCCTCAGACACTTCCTAACTATATGACCCCGGGTAAATCACATAACCTTGCCTGCCTCAGTTTCCTTATCTGTAAAATGAGTTGGAGAAGAAAATGGCAAACCGCTTTAGTATCTTTGCCAAGAAAACCTCAAACATGGTCATGAAGTGTTGAACAGGACTGAAATGTCTAAACAGCAACAACAAACACTAAGAATGGTAACTATATAGCATTCCTCTTTCTTTCCATAAGCCTACAGTTTATTTTCCTATAACTGCAAATGGTGTTAGTGGTGAGAGTGGGCACAAACATAAAGTATACTGGTAATGAAGCACACATATAGGGAGCACATTTGGCCCAGACCTTGCAAGGCCATGAAATCCTCTTTTTTTCTTATGTCCTCAAGCTTCACATTGTGAATATGACATCTTTGTTGGGCAAGTTACTCTGTGCTTTACCTGGGTTCACTCTTCTTTGAAACTAGACTCACAACTATGACTACCAGGGCTGATTCTCTCTTGAATCTGTATTTGGTTTTTTTCTTCCCACTGATAGGTATCTGTCCTACTCCTTGGAACCATCTTCACTGATTTTCATCTCAGCCTGCTCCCTTTGGTGTCTCCTACTACAGCAGTATCTCTGATTCAAAGGGTCATGACCATTGGAAGAAGAGGGGAAAAAATGCTTCCCTACTCTTGGTAGAGGAGCAAGGGGAAAAATTAAAGGGAACTTCTATCTCAAGAGCTGGATTCTCAGGAAGAGCCAAGATGGTAGAGTAAAGACAGTACCTAGTAAAACTCCCCTAACTTTCCTCTCAAAACAACTTTAAAATAATGCTTCACATCAAGCATCAGAGTCAACAGGTCAGGATGAGACATTTATCCAATCTAGAACAAATTAAGGGGTTATCTGAAGAGGTATGTGACATGGGACCTTGGGGCTGGTCTGGCACACATATAGCAGTATTGCCAGAGATGGAACTTGGAGGTGTCAGTGAAAGTAGCAGCAGCAATTTCAGGACCTCTCAGCCCAGAGGTAGTAAGGGGCTTGAATACCTGGTCAGAAAGAGATTACAAGGGACTTTTTGCTGGCACTGGATACAGGGATTGGCACAATTTGGGAACTCTATTGCCCATATGTGACTCTGGGTTATAGTTATAGGCTACAGAGGAGTGCTTGTGGTCAGTCAAAAGGGAGCAGGGGAACTGGTCACAATTCCAAGACAGAGAGGAATGCTAGAACTCACTGCTTCATGAAAGCTGGGTACCTGGTCACAGGCTCAATGCTGAGAAGAACACTAGTACTTGTGGTTATATGGGATCAGGGACCTTCCTGGGTAAATACCAGAGTGCAGACCAGGAAAGCAGTGATTACACCTATTCCTGGATTGTTGCACCTTGGAATCACCAAAAACCTGAAGACCCTAGAACTAGCTCTGAAAACAGCAGAGCAAAAAACTCTGAAGCTTGGAACAGTGCCTCCCACCCCTAAGTAAGCAGATCCCAATAGTGATGATGATGATGATGATGATGAAGAAGAAGAAGAAGAAGAAGAAGAAGAAGAACAAGGAGGAGAAGGAGAAGGAGAAGGAGGAGGAGGAGGAGAAGAAGAAGAAGAAGAAGAAGAAGAAGAAGAAGAAGAAGGAGGAGGAGGAGAAGAAGAAGAAGGAGGAGGAGGAGGAGAAGGAGGAGGAGGAGAAGGAAGACAAGGTGGAGAAGGAGGAGGAGAAGGAGAAGAAGGAGTAGAAGAAGAGAAAGAGGAGGAAGAAGAAGAAATTGATCATAAAAAGCTACTACAGTGGATGGGAAGACCAAGACACAAACACAGATGAAGACAACAATGTGAAAACAATGCAAGTAATGTCTTAAAGGAAAAAAATTCTAATTAGACACAAGCCCAACAAGAATTCATGGAAGAGTTAAAGAAAGAGATAAGACTGGTAGAGAAAAGTGAGGAAAAAAAATAAAAGTGATACAAGAAAATCATGAAAAGAAAATGCACAACTTGGTTTAAAAAAGATACTAAAGAAAATAATAATTTAAAGAATTGTTCTAACCATAGAAGATGCACAAAAATTCACTGAAGAAAAGAACTCTTTAAAGAGCATAATAGGACAAATGGAAAAAGAGGTATAAAAACTCACTAAAATAATTCCTTAAAAATTAGAATTGGGCAAATAGAAATTAATGACTACATGAGACATCAAGAAACAAGAAAACAAGATCAAAAGAAGATAAAAATAGGTGAAAATGTAAAACATATCATTGAAAAACAACAACTGAAAAATAGGAAAATAGATCATGGAGAGATGATTTAAGAATCCTTGGACAACCTGAAAGACATGATAAAAAATTCTAAACATCAGATTTCAAGAAATTGTAAAATTGTCCTGCTATCTTATGATCAGAGGGTAAAATAGAAATTAAAAAAATCAATCACCTCCTAAAAGAGATTGCCAAATGAAAACACATAGGAACATTACAGCCAAATCCCAGACTTTCCTGATCCCAGAGAAAATATTGCAAGCACTCAGAAATATACAATTTGAATACTGTGGAGCTATAGTCAGTATTACAAAAAATTTAGCAGCTTCTATGTTAAAGGGTCAGAGGACTTGCCAGAAGGCAAAGGAGTTGGGATAGATTACATTCAATAATAATCTATGCACCAAAACTGAGTATAATCCTTCAAGATAAAATAAAAGGTTTTTTTAAATGAAATAGAATGAAATATTTTTGAAATAGAAGACTTTTAAGAATTCCTGATGAAAAGACCAGATTTGAATAGGAAATTTGATATTCAAACACAAAACTCAAGAGAAGCATATAAAGGTAAATATGAAAAACAATTCATAAGACACTCCATAAGGCTGAACTGTTTATATTCCTGTGGTAAGTGAATGATGCATGTAATTCCTAAAATTTTATCATTATTCAGACAATTATAAGTAATCTACATGGATGAGAGGGCACAGGTGTGAATTGATTATGTTGGGATGATCTCAAAAAGGAAAAAAAAAGATGAGAAAGGGGCGCACTGGAAGAAGGGAGAAGGGAGAAGAAAAATGGGAGAAATTATCTCATAAAACAGGCATGCAAGGAAAAACATTTTTATTGGAGTGGAAAACAGGAGAGTGATGGCAGGCAACATCTGAACCTCACTTTCATCAGAATTGTTTCAAGGATGGAAAAATATATATGTATATGTGTATATATATATATGCACATGCATATGTCTATGTACACACATATGCTTGTGTATGTATACATATATGCAAATGCATATGTATTTGTATTCACACATATGAAGTTGGCAATAAAAAACTATCTTATATAACAAGAAGACAGGAGGGATAAGAGAAAAAGTGAAGGTTATAAAAGGGAAAAAGTGATCAGAGACAAAACAAACTTTTGAGGAAAAACAGGGTAAAAAGTGAGTGAGCAAAGGATAAACAGAAGAAAATAGGATGGAGGGAAATTGTAATCATAATTGTGAATGTGAATGAGATGAAAATGGAAGTAGATAACAGAATGGATTAGAAACCACAACCTAGTAAGTTTCTCTGATAAATCTGGCAAATCTTGGAGTGTATGTGGGAAAATGGGCACACTAATTTATTATTGGTAGCTATGATTGGTCCAGTCATATTGGAGAACAATCTGAGCTATGCCTAAAGGGTTATAAACATGTGTATACCCTTTCACTCAACAATACCACGACTGGGTTTACAACCAAAAGAGATCAAAGAAAAAGGAAACAGACCTATATGTATAAAAAAACATTTATATCAGCTCTTTGTGGTAGCAAAGAATTAGAAATTGAGAGTATGTCCATCAGTCAGGGAATGGCTGAACAAGCTGTGTAGCATATGCTTGGGATGGAATACTATTGTACCATAAAGAATGATAAACAAGATGGTTTCAGAAAAAAAAAACTTAGAAAGACTTGTAAGAACTGAGGGAAAATAAAGTAAGTGGAAACAGGAAATCATTGTCCACAGTGACAGAAATATGAAAATGATGATCAACTATGAAAATCAATTACTCTTATCAATACAATGATCCAAGACAAATCTGAATGACTCTTGAAAAATGCTGTCCACCTCCAGAAAGAGAACTGATGAATTCTAAATGCCACTTGAAGTAGAATTTTCCCTGTTTTTGTTGCTTTATTATTATGGTGGAATGACTAATATATAAATATCATTTGCATGATTTCACATGTATAATTCATGTCATATTGTTTGCTTTCTCAGTGAGTGGGGGAGGCTGGAAGAAGGATGAGACTTTGGAACTAGAAAATTTTTTTAAATGTTAAAAATAAATAAGTAATAAACTGAAAAAAGAGCTGGATTACTCTTCCTTAGATGGCTCTCCTCTAGATTGTCAAGCCTCACATTCCACAGCTATTCATCAGCTGATTCAAATATGTCCTTCTTCAAAAGGTGTCCTATTTTTAAAGGGTATGATTCAGAGGTGTGAAACTTGAACCCCTGACTACAAAGTGTTGGCACAACTCCCAAGAGGGAGAAAAACCAAATTGAAATGTGATTGGGAAATGTTTAATGAAATATAATACAACCTAGATAATGTTAATTTTTGGTTTTCTGAATCATACTTTGGGGGGAGAGCCATTTTTCTTTGAATTTGACGACAGTGAAATGGACTCTCCTTAAATAATCAATAGCTAGTTGTTCTCTAATTGCATTAAAAGAACTTCTTCAGACTTTATAAAGGTTAGTAAAGTATAAACATATCTTTTCAGTTTTATTGGCATATTTATATTGAGCATCTTTATTTCCAACTCTTTTGTGAGTCCATCAATTGGGCTAATCAAGTAAATCAATTGATCAAGGGAATCCTGAGCTCAACTCCCTCCCCTCCTCCAAACACATTTCGGATCACTCTATTTCATTCATTTAATCAGGTACAATAAGACTTTCTACCAGATACTACACTATCTAATTAGTCAAACTAGTTTGAGAATTATACGATTATAGTTACTTCTAACACACTATAATTCAGACTCTCTTCCTCAATCATTCTGAATTAATACAATTTGAGGTATTTGAATTTATAGCATCTTTTAAAAGAACAGTTCACATATCAGAAATGTTAAAATACATAGCACATATTATCTGTACACTGTCTTTTAATTCATCATATACATTCCAAAAGCTCATCTTAAACAAATACATTTGAATATACAATTCTTTTATCTCAAAATACGATTCTTAGGTTTGCTAAATATGAAGTTTTTTTAAGTTTAAAAAGTTCTAGTTTTAAGATCTATCTTTGTTCAGACACACATTCCATGGATCTAAATAGATTCAGAACCATTACCTATGCTGTCTGTTGCCATGGATACAAGTTCATATGATCTGTAGATGTGACATAATTCAGGTATCTGCAGAGCAATATCATAGCAAAGGCATTAGAAAAAAAATTAAATGTCATATAGAGCTGAGATAAAATAATCCCTAAAAAGGTTTAAAAAATTCATAGCAAAAAATAGAATATCTTATCTTATTTTAGAATATATTGTTTCCTACAAAGCTACATTAAAACAAGTTCAGATATCTTATATATTCCATTTAATTTGTTTTTTTTTCTGGAAGGTTACCTTGCTATTTCAATATAGGAAAATTTGTACACTAGCAGGGAAAGGAAAGAGATGAAAGATATTTTTTTAATTATTTGCTTTAGTTTCAGACTGTTTTCTCTATTGCAATGTCAGGCCTTTATAAAGATGAAAGACATCCTAACATTACACATTAAAACCTGCCTTTAAACTACTAAAGAATAGAGACAATATTTCTTGAAGGAGCTTTGAATGGCACTGTACACATTGGGTTTCTGTAGAATTTTAATAAAATACTAAGATGATATTGTTATTTTGATTTTGTAAACATGTAGAGAGTCGGCATGTCCCCATGCTGGGTAGAAGACTGGCCTTGGAGACAGGAAGACCAGTGATCCACCAAGTCCTATTTCTGACACATAATAATTGTGTGTTGATGAGCAAGTCACTTAACCTCTCAGTTCCCTAGGGAACAGTCTAGGAATATTTTATAGATGAGTTTCTAAGATCATGAAAAGAGTTTACACACTAGAAGTTCTTTACACCAATGAAATCAAAGTCAAAGTCCTGGGAAAGAGAAAGACAGATATAGTGAGAGACAAAGAGAGACAAAGAGAAAGAGATATATAGCTATAGATAGGTGGAAAGACAAATAGAGATCTATCTACATGGATATTTTATAGATATAGATAGATATATAACTGTACATGTAGATACATAGGAGTAGGTGTGAATATAAATAGATCTATAGATATAGATTTATCTAGATGGCTGAAGATAGACACAGATCTCTCTCTCTTTCTCTCTCTCTCTTTCTCTCTCTCTCTCTCTCTCTCTCTCTCTCTCTCTCTATGTCTGTCTGTCTAATGCATTGTCCCAGGGAAACCTCTGCTCTCAATTTTTTTTAACTTCAAAATATATCAAAATATGTACTCCTGCTACTTATTGAAGTATTGCTTTTATTGTTCAGATGAGTATACTTACTGATACACTGACTTGCAACCATTGCCTAAAACTTGGTGTGGGTTACCTTTAGATAATTACAAATTTTCAGTAGCATAGAATAGATGTTTATTTGTCCTTAATAATTGAGGTTTATAGGGGTAGTTCTGTATGGTTTACAAAGTCTTTTCATCTAGCAAGTGTGCTCTAACCTCACTTGCCCAGAGTGAATCTTGCTACATCTTCCCCTCAGTATTATGACAATGTTCCCAGTAGTTCCAATCTGTTTGTTGAGTTCTCAAGAAGGACATTTTGAATTCTCTGTACATTCATACCTCACTTTACAGTACTTGCAGATATTCTGTTTGTTTTATAAATTGAAGGTTTGCAGTAACCCGGCATTGAGCAGGTCTATTGGCATCATGTTTCCAACAGCATATACTCAAATTGTGTCCCTTGTAACATTTTGGTAACTCTTGCAATATTCCAAACTTTTTCATTGCTGTTATTTATACTTACTTTTGTAATATTGTATTTTTACTTCTGTAATTGTTTTGGTGCTCCATGAACCACATCCATAGAAGAAGGTGAACTTAATCAATAAATGTGTATGTTCTGGCTGTTCCACTGACCATTCCTCATCTCATTCCCTCTACGTGGGTCTCTCTGTTCCCTGATAAACAACACCATTAAAATTAGGTCAGTTAATAACTCTATCATAGCCCTTAAGTGTTCAAGTGAAAGGAAGAGTAGATAGATATAGCAAACTTCATTGTTGTCCTATTTTAAGAAATTACCCCAGTTACTCTAACCTTTAGCAACTACTCAACTCTTATCAGTCAGCAGCCTTTAACATCAAGGCAAAACCCTTAACCAGCAAAAAAAGTACAACTTGTTGAAGGCTCAGATCATGGTTAGCATCTTTTAGCATAAAGTATTTTTAAATTAGGGTCTATACATTGGGTTTTTTTAGACATAATACTAATGCACATTTATTGTACAGAATAAACATAACTTTTGTATGTACTGGGAAATCAAAAAATCATCTGACTTACATTATCATGATATTTGCTCTATTACAGCAGTCTGGAAGTGGGTCTGCAATATCTTTGGGATATGCCCATATTTGTAGTATGAGGACTTGTTATTTCTCAGTCTATAAAAGATACACCATCTTCAGGTGTATAAATTGTGTATGCCAGGGTGTGTCTTCTAAGCTATATAGTAGTGCTAAAGTTTTGTAGCCTATAAAGATGTAATTGCTACCTTTCCCTAAAATAACTGGAAGTTCAATGGGGCATGGATAAAATTGTCCTCTTTGCTTCTGACTGATCACATGTCAATGTTGTAGCACTGAGGTATTTTGGAGCTTTGAGATGAGGAAACATTCCTCTTACTGATCACTGATTCCAAAGCGCAAATGGCTGCATCTTTAATTGTGGTGGTGATTCTGCTTCTGGATTCCTTCTTCCTTAGACATTTGATAAGACAAGTACATCCCCAGAGGACTACAGAAAGGGATTACCCTTCCTCTTATCGTGGTATAAATGATGAACTGTGAAACACTTGACGTTTAAAGCATATATCCTTCAATATGAGCCTGGCACTTTGCTATTTCCTGATTTTAGGAGAATGAGCAGTGATTCCATCATGGAAATATATCAGCTTGAAGGGCACCTTGGGGGTTCAGTAGGCTTGTGGACCTTGGCTTCTTTGGTCAGAATTAGCTTGTGGGAAGGGGAGAAAGCCCTGGCAGCTGTTCTAGTGCTCTTGGAACAGATGGCCACCAACTAGAGTATTAACCCAATCCTTGGCATTGCTTGGCAGAGGTATTTATCATGATGGGTATAGTACAGAACCCAGACGAAATGTAAAACACCTATTTTAGATCTCTGCAAAAGGATTTCTGTTTAGATGAGGTTTAAGTATCAAATTCCCTGAGAAGCATAAAATAAGTTATTAACACCTCTTGGTCAAGTCCACTTCCATCATGTGTAGATTTTTCCATGTTCTGTACTTAATATTTTTGTGTAGTAAATAAATTTCTGTCCCATAACTGATTCATGTTACATATTAAGTATCTTTCTACTTCCTTTTTTGGGGAGACCTTGGCCATGAATGAGAACCTAAGTTTAAAGTAAAGGTTTTCCCAGGGGTACAGGAGTGGGACTCCAAGAAGCTAAAGAACATGAGAAAAGAGAGTCTTTTATCAAAGACCAAGCTCCTCAGGACTGAAACTAGGTAATTAGGTGATGTACATCCAGATGTGATGGACCCACCCATTAATGGAAAGGGAGTGAGGCATAGTGTTCCAACCCTTTGGACTCAGCAACAATTATTATATATTATTATATATTGAATTATATATAATTGAATTAATACTTAATTTATGAAATTATGAAAAGAGGGCAGACATACTCAGTTCTTTGGGTACTTACCAGGAATGACCATGATCTGTAGTGGGCAACAAAGCAGCAAACACACTCTAATTAAACACAGAGGGCGTAGGGGAAAAAAGCCCAGAAAGGCAGAGTGGTAGAGAGGCAGATGGTGGTATCATGACAGGGAATGGGAATGTAGGAATGAAGGCAAGCAGCATAGAGAAGAGAATAAGGGAGGGGAAGAGAAAGAGAATATTAGTCATGCAACCATGGCATAGAGTTGGGATCATCTGTTCTGAGCCTCTATTATTGCTTGGCAAAATGATGGCTGCTTATTCCAAAAGTATTTCTCTAGGTTTTTCATCCATGTATCTTATACACTCTGGGAGGATATACAAATCCTCTTCCTTGTTTTTTGGCTAGGGAGGGTTATGAGTCCTGTATTTCATTCATATAGTATGGATTTTATTCAAAAAGTTTCCAACTGTGTTATGGATCACTTCAGTATTTTGAATATATATATATGCAGATTGATATTACATAGATGCTAATTGCTAAAAATGAGTTCTTCCTATTCACCTTAGAGTTTGGCATGTCATCAAGTCTCTTAATAAATTGAATAATAGCTTTCTCCGTTATTGCTGTAGGCTTGATATGTCTAATGAAGATAAAATACTACCTTTGTCTATTGTTTCCATTTAACCTCTGGATTAAATTTACAAGACTTCAGTCTCTACCCTTCCTTGGTGTGCATTAAGAATTTTACACTTAAACTAACTGAAATCCTATGGTTATCTCAACAGATGCAGAAAAGGCTTTTGACAAAATTCAACACCCATTCCTATTAAAAACACTAGGGAGCATAGGAATCAATGGAATGTTCCAAAAAATGCTAAATAGTATCTATCTAAAACCACCAGCAAACATTATATGTAATGGGGATAAGCTAGAAGAATTTCCAATAAGAATGAGGGTGAAACAAGGATGTCCATTATCACCACTGTTATTCAATATTGTACTATAAATGTTAACTCTAGCAATGAGAAGAACAAGAAATTGAAGGAATGATAGTAAGCAAAGAAGCAACAAAACTATCATTCTTTGCAGACTATATGATGGTTAAAGAATCCTGGAGAACCAAGTAAAAAACTACTTAAAATAATAAACAACTGTAGCAAATTTGCAGGATATAAAGTAAACTCAAATAAATCATCAGCATTTCTATATATTATTAACAAAGTTACTCTAGATATTACAAAATATTTGAGAGTCCACCTGCCAAGACAAACCAAGGAACTATATGAACACAATTTCAAACCACTTTTCACACAAATAAAGTCAGATCTAAATAATAGGAAAAGCATCATTTGCTCATGGGTAGGCTGAGGTAATATAATAAAAATTACAATTCTACCTAAATTAATTTACTTATTCAATGTCATACCAATCCAACTACTAACAATTATTTCGTAGAGTTGGGAAAAATAATTTTAAAAATCATCAGGAAGAACAAAAGGTCCAAAATATCAAGGGAACTAATGAAAAGAAATTCAAAGGAAGCAACAATCATCAAAACTGCTTGGCAGTACATAAGAAATAGAGTGGTGAATCAGTGGAATAGGTTAGATACACAAGGCACAGTAGTCAGTGGACTATAGTAATCTACTGTTTTATAAACCCAAAGATTCCAGCTTCTGGGATAAGAACTCATTATTTAACAAAAAATGCTGGGAAAACTGGAAAATAATATTGCAGAAACTAGGTATAGACCAACTTCTTACTCCCCATGCCAAGATAAAGTCAAAATAGGTACACAATGTAGATATAAAGGCTGATACTATAACCAAACTAGGAAGGCAAGGAATAGTTCACCTGTCAGACATATGAAGAATAGGAAAATTTATGACCAAACAAGAGATAAAGAATATCATAAAGTACAAAATGTATAATTTTGATTACACTAAATTAAAAAGAGTTTACACAAACAAAGCCAATGCAACCAAGATTAGAAAGGAAGCAGAAAGCTGGTGGAAAAGGTTTTTTTTTACAACCAGTATCTCTAATAAAGGCCTCATTTCTAAAATATATAGAGAACTGAGTCAAATTCATAAGAATACAAGTCATTCCCCAATTGATAAATGGTCAAAGGATGTGAACAGGCAGTTTTAAGAGGAAGAAATTAAAACCATATATAATCATATGAAAAAATGGTCTAAATCATTATTGATTAAATGCAAATCAAAACAACTCTGAGGTAACACAGCACATCCAGAAGAATGGGTAACATGACAAAACAGGAAAATGATAAATGTTGGAGAAAATGTGGGAATGTTGGAACACTAAAGCATTGTTGGTGGAATTATGAACTGATCCAACCATTCTGGAGCACAATTTGGAACTATGTCCAAAGGGCTGTAAAACTGAACATGCCCCTTCATCCAGTAATACCACTTCTAGGTCTGTATCACAAAGAGATCTTAAAAGTGGGAAAAGGACCCCCATGTACAAAAATATTTATGTTTCCTTTATGTGGATTGTCATTCCCCAGTAAAAAAGTAGACCTTAAAGAGATAAAAGCAAATGAATGTTATCCACAAGGACATAAAAGCAGTCTACACAGAATTTCCATGAATTTTCCTGTCAGAGTTCTAGAGCTGTCTTTATATATTCCTTACTCGTTGGAAGTACTTCTCGGTTCCATGCTAATCTATCTTGGACTGAACTTAATTCAAACTATCCCAGGCCTGTTCCATGGTGTCTTGGCACACCACAGAACAAGTTAGTGCTGTAGGCATATGTAGGCCCCACTTATTTTAGCCCACAATGACTCAGTCTCTAATCTAAGCCTTCCAGTAACCTCAGTTTCAATGATCTTAAGTGTCAGTTTCAAAGAACAACTCCCACCCCTTCACAGGTATGGCAAAGCTGAATGTATGCAATTAAAAGGGCACCTAACAGCCAAAATAGGGTTGATCCCTATTGCTACCTTGCCCAGCTGTCTAGGGACCCACTCTGCTTCTGTCTTATCCAATTGGCTGCTTTAGACCCATTCACTAAATTGACCAGGGCCTGGAAGCCAGGATTCCACTGTCATTTCTACTGTCTCCTGGCTGGTGATGTACAAGCTACTTTCTGCAGATGGGGTGCCATTGTCCATGTCATTGTGTGTAATAGTAATGAAATTTGAAGATCCCTTTGTATTGCTAAGCTGACAGGTACTTAGCACCTAGTTTCAAATTAAGCTTCTGTTAAAGGAACAGAAGGTATGAACTCCTGTTGCTGACTTAACAGGGAGGGGCTGAATAGGGAGGAACAATGTTGTTTTTAAGGAAAAACCCCAGCTGGGAAAGTAAGAACTTCTTGGAATGAGCACCTGGAGGCTGGGCTGCTGATGCTGGACTAGAACTTCTGTGAAGAAAGTGATTTTGATTCTGATAACAGGAGAAAGTGATTTTGATTTTGAGAATGCAGATACTGAAGACTTATGAGGGATATCTGAAGCTAATGAGGATTTCTAAGGGACAGCTGGAGCTGCAGAAGACTGAGCAAGCATGGCTGTGGTGCCAGTATTTCGTACAAATGTTGTTGTGGCTTTGTTAATGTGTATGAAAGGTTCTTGTGGCTTTGTTAAGCCTTGTTTTCCCAGGAACAGAGACTGTGAAGGATTTGAGATGGACTGGACATTGTGAGCTCCAATGTAGAGCAGGAACTGCATAGAGAGCTGGACAAGGAACTGGAAGCTGTCTGCCTTTGAACTCTGGTGGCAGTTAGATTCAGATGGGAGCTGAATGGAAGAGGAAGAAGAGCTATGGAATCTGAAAGTCTGCCTGGAGTCAAGATGAAAAACCTCTCTGAGGGTACTGAGTAGTGACTATTGAGATTATGATTTACTTGTGACTGAGGGGTGGATGGCCTGTGTATTTTCCACTACCCCTTAAGAGGGTACTGAGTAGTGACTGATGATTGAATAGTGATTGATGACTGAACAGTGATTGATTTCTTAGTGTGCCCCATGGGTGGAGGGCCTTGCCCTTTTGTACTTTATGATTGAATTATTGAGTTACCAAGTGATTGATTGACTAAATGATTGCACTTTGTTCAAAACTATGTGCCAACTTTGGTGAAAACTATGTGACCATGTTAGTGATAGGTTGTTGAGTTGTGACATGGTGAATGATGTATTTTGATTTTCTATGATAAGTTGTAACATTGTGAATGCTGTACCTTGATTTTCTGTGAATGTTTTGCTTTGATTAGTTATTGAATAAATAGAGTGTTCACTATACTATGTAAACAGAACCTTGAACAGTCAGTCACAACAGCAGTCTTCTGAAAATCTGCTCATGCTTGGATTTACACTATGTCACTACTGGTCTTTGCTCCTATCAAATCCACTATCCAGGGGGCCAAGATGCCTCTGCTTCCCCCTGTTATTGGTAGTGTCTGAACTGCTATCTGCAGATTGACAGTCACCATCCTTACCATTATCCAGCCATGGTCTGGGTACCACTACTGGTACTCAGTACTAGGTACTCATTTATTCCAAGGTAAAGAAATGTAGAAGGCAGCAAAATCAATCAACAAGATGGTAAAAGAAAAGAAAAGGAGTCATAGGAGAAAACAGAAGTCCAAAAGAAAAGTTCCTGAAGATTCAGGAGTTTCCTGTCAGAGTCCTAGACAGTTATTGATGTAGTTCTTTATTTAAGGACTCACAATTTGTTCCCATGACAATATACCTTGGAACAAAATTAACTCAAACAGCCACAGGCCTACTTCAAAGTGTCTTGGTTCACAATAGCCTTGGTTGGTGGTAGGGAAATGTGGGAGCTAACCCAGGCTGTCCCTATTCTATTAGCATCCTGGCCCACAAAAGTTTGCATCTGACCCCTATTTTGTAAATTATTAATATGTCTGACTCTTTTGAATGGGGGAGAGGAACATGTTAAAGTCTTAAGAAATTTAAATCAAGCTGTTCAGAAATCACTTGTCCCTTGATATGGGCCCATATGATCTTACAGATTTATATTGCTGAAAGTCTCTGTTCATAAAGACCAGGCCAAATGAAGCATTTGACAAGCACAAAGTAGTAGTCAGATTAAATGACTTCTAAAGTCATAATTGGCCTAAAGTGGCTACTTGGTAGACAATATTTGAGAAATGATTACTTTCATGTTATTGAACCCTGGTTGCTATTGGTAGTATAGAATTGCCCATCACATGTAGGGCACACAAGGTTTCCATTGTTAAAAAAGGATGTAGGGGTGGCTAGGTGGTGCAGTTTCATGGCCCTGGACACAAGAAGACCTGAATTCAAATCTGACCTCAGACACTTGACACTTACTAGCTGTCTGACCTTGGGCAAGTTACTTAACCCCAATTGCCCTACTTTTCCCCGTCAAAAGAAACAGAGAGAATGAACTGATATATCTGATGTTACCCATAGCTGGGACCCTCAACTATTAGTACATTTATTGAGTAGGAACTCGAGTCCCAGCCGTAGTGCTTTGCCTCTTCCTCTAGCCTAATGGGCTCCTGCCATGAGCACTGAATAACCAGACTGATGTCCTTATAAAAGCAGCACAGATAGGCAGTTGTATTCCTATAAATATGGATATGCAGGCTCTGATAATGTGTTGCATTTGTGGGGAGCCATATGATTCAAAGCATTTGTCTTTGATGCTTTGGTATGGTCCCGCTCATTGATAAATTATATTGCCTCCCTTCCTCTATCAGAAGGTAAGAGACTGACCTTTACTGCAGTCAATACCCATTTAAGATGTGGAAATACAGTGTCAATTAATTCTATTACTTCTTTAGCCATTTTCATGAACTTTATCATATTGTTTTCTTTCTTATTGGTACTCTCTGATCAAGGTAAACTATTCTACTATAAAAATAGGTTTAGGATTGAGTCAGCTTCCATCAAATTTGTTCAGTTTTCCATTTTCATTAAAATTCTCAAGGAACGGATATTATAGAACTGTCTACTTTTAAAGATGTCTTAACAAACGTTTAGCTGTGAAAGGTCCCCTAAAAATCATCTTACCTTTAACACCATGGGGTGGGAAATAGTGGGAGTACAGGGATCCTTCTGGTGCTCTTGTGGCCACAAAGTTCCCAACTCAATGACAGCAACAGAGTTGTGTTTTATTTAATTTTTTTGCATGGTGTGCTTTAATTATTCAATTATTAAAGCAGTTATAATGGAATTTATATTTCATTACAGCATGTGGTATTTACAGTAGGAAAAATACTAAAATCTGCTACAATACTTTAAATTTAGGCTTTATTCACAATAGTTACTATTGACACCGCTTGTACTTTTTGCTAGAATTTTGATACTCAGCAAATATATTGTTTTCTTATAGATTTTATAGATTTTTCCTGTGTAATACAAATTGCAAATGCTTATAAGGCACATAAATGCAAAATTGGTCAGTGTAGGGAGGAGTCATCAGTCTTTTCATATTATGGCAATAAAGAAACAATGCCTTAAGCAGTCAAGAAAATGGGGTATGAGTTTGTATCAGAGAAGAAACTGGTCACATTTTTTGCTAGTAATTTGTGTGCCAATGGGAAGCTAATTATTTGAGTTAGTAATTATGGAACTTATCTAATTCTGTTGCTTTTTAGTTTAGGGAGAAAGCAAGCATATCAGTTACCTTTCTTGACATGACCATTCTTTCATTTATTATATTAACAGTAAGCAAATTTTCTGTTTCACATTAGATTCAGCCTTACTTCTTTTGATCATATATAATGTCAGGTATTTTCCACATCCTCCATCTCTAATTTCTTTATTTTTCAAGCCAGCGTGCTAATTTCTGATGGTTGTTGAAGTGCTTTTTTCACCTCTGCACTGGCCTGATTTCATATAATGTTTTATCCTTTTATTCTCACTTTATATTCTTGATGAAGGACGTCAAGACTTTGAGTACGCTGCTGTCTTTGGAATTCTATTTCACAGGGATTTTTGGTGTTACTCTTAGCTGGATGATGTGTTTTTTATTCAAGTACTGTACTATATACACCAGCTATACACAGATGCAATCTTCCAGTGGCCTTCCACAAGTCTTCTGTGGTTTTCTTAAGCAATTGCAGCAATAGCAGTATTTGATACCTGTCCTTTAATGTATTACTAGGTCTCTCTACCTTTTCTTCCTGTGATCTTTATAATATCAATAGCTGTAGCATATATTGTTATGTGTGGGATAAGACGTATTTTTGTTCTATCAAATATTATGAGAGAACACATTTTTAATGATGATTATAGCAGAAACCAGGGTTATGGGGTTTTTTGGGGGGTTTACTTCATTATTTCAGTATAGTTGGTCTATAGTTGGTAAGGATGGGAAAGGGAATAAAGATCTATATATCCCCTACTAGGTGCCAGGTACTGTGCTAAATGCTTTATAAATATTGCCTCATTAAATATTAGCTGAACTTATACCATAAAATTCATAAAAGGCTTTTCAAAATTCCAATCTAAATGTGCTCATCTCCTCTTCAAAATCATTCAAGTCCTTGGCACTATTTTTGCCATCCATTTCATTATTAGGTAGCACTTCGACAATTTCTACTAAGTATAGATTTCAATGTCTTCAGATTTTGTAGCTTTTCCCTCTGAAGATTTGTTAGCTCCTCAATTTCTATTCACATTTAATCTAAGAGAAGTTAATTTCTTAGGGGTGCCCTGTTTTGGTCCTTAGGATATTGTTGTATACTTTGGGATTAGGGGTACTATTGATAATGAACAGTATGATTCCCCTACCTATAACTAATAAAAATCTGGGGGCAGCTAGGTGCACAGTGAATAGAGCACCAGCCCTGGAGTCAGGAGGACCTGAGTTCAAATCTAGCCTCAGACACTTAATACAAAACTAGCTGTGTGACCTTGGGCAAGTCACTTAATTCCAATTGCCCTACCTTCCCCTCTCCAAAAAGCAAACAATAAAAATAAATAATAAAAATCTGTTTCAATTTTGTTTTGATTTTTTTAGTGTTTTAATTTGGCTAGTTCACAATTTAAAAATTCATCTCTTTAGGTCACTTTATATTCATTTATATTTGTCCATCTTCATTGTTATCATAGTTGGCACTGAAAGATTTCTAATAGGTGAGATATGATACTTCTTCTTTGATCTGATTTATTTTGCCTTCTTGGGGTATCAGAATGTAAAAGAGCAACATGCATTCTTTGTGTCCTTTGTGTGAAGCTG
Organism: Pseudocheirus occidentalis; assembly: GCA_028646575.1. Lineage (NCBI taxonomy): Eukaryota > Metazoa > Chordata > Mammalia > Diprotodontia > Pseudocheiridae > Pseudocheirus > Pseudocheirus occidentalis. The sequence goes on along the minus strand of CM053600.1, from coordinate 19,371,949 downwards.
ACATTAGGATGATTCTAAGTGGATCAATTTCTTAGATTCATTGAAGCAGTTATACCACATGAGATAGGGTGCTGAACCTATCAATGATGTGAGAGTACAATTGGTCAATTTTTCAGTATTCCTGCCATACCTTCATGGTTACCAAGGAAGTCTCAGGGCAGGCAGAATCCATTCTGTCCCTTACCCTGTTTCACATTCCCATATTTTTACCATTTCCCCTTCAAGGTATGAAGAAAAGATTTGACTTTGAAGGTGATATCACCACCACCGTCATCATCATCATCATCATCATCATCACCGTCATCATCATCGTCATCATCATCATCATCATCGTCACCATCATCATCATCACCATCATTACCATCATCATCGTCATCATCATCATCATCATCACCATCGTCATCACCACCATCATCATCACCATCATCATCATCATCACCATCATTGTCATCATCATCACCATCACATCATCATCATCATCGTCATCATCATATATTGGTAGTCATACAATGTTTAAATATCTTTTAAAAAGAGAGCTAGCATATCATAGAAAACTAATCAAGAGGATATGTACAAAAATGGAACAGGAAAAGAGAGGTTATAATCTTTGTTCCTTGAGGATAAACCTATACAAATAAGAGGAGAAATTCACCAAAGTATTAAAGTATTATTATGGTTATTTTTGTGAGACTCATAGAATTTCAGAGCCTGAAGGGAGCTTCTTTTACAAATGAGGAAACTGGGTCTAGTCAGGTTAAATATCTTGCTCAAGGTCACGCAATTAACAAATGCTGAATCTTTGACTTCAATGGTGTATTTGTAAATGTTTAACAGCTGTTAAAATGTTTTGAATGTGGTAAAAACAATCCACAGGATGGTAAAAGCAAATAAAAGGAGTCATAGGAGAAAACAGCAGTCCAAAAAAATCCCTTCATGAGGAGACAATAGCAAATTTCTTCTAAAAATGTACACACAACATACTTTTAAAATTTAATCAGCATTATTAATATTTCTGTTACTTTCTTAAGCCTAGAGCCCCAGACAATCAACAGAACAATAAGTCAAGCCCTGAATGGTAGTGTTTACCTATTTCTGAGGTGAAAATGCTCATTTTGAACATTTAACAATCTGCTCTTGAGCCAATATGACTTTAGTGTATTTCTGCACTTTAAAGCGGATATTCTGAGTCCAAATCCAGTGATCCAAAGAGTGATTCCCTTAAAAGATGGGGGACGACCAATACAATCACTTTTTCAGTCAGAGGCAGATAGAGAGTCAGATGATTCACTGGCACAAAAAACACGGAGGGAAAAAGGAGATATAGAAGCTTGGTTAAGGAATCATATGTGCCCACACCCACCACAACAGCATTGCAGTCCCACATTAGATTAATGATGAACCCAGTTCCCAGTCTCTAATGCTTTCATGAGGGCAGCAAGTTAAAAAGGACCTGGATGCTCTCAGCTATGAGGTAAGCAAGGTACCTAATATCCTTATGGGAAATTTTCAGTGATTTTTATTTAGCTAATGAAGATTGAATTCCTGGCTTATGGCTCTGTCTACATAGAGATGCAGAAACAAATGAAAATTTGTTTGTTTATTTCTTTTTATAATTCCTCATTAGGAAACTAGAGAAAAATCACAGAAAACATATGCAAGAGGCAGAAAAGTCACCAGGTGCAAACATCATCAGTGGTATAGTCTGCACACTAATAATTCAGGCTATTTTAAAATGCTGTCCACAAAGTCAGCCACAGTGTTATTCCACATTCTCTGACAATATTGGAATATTGAAGCTATTTTGGTGATCCCCTCTCGGGTTGAACTTCTGGTTGGAGATTTTAATGTTTATTTATAATTCTCCCAGGGGACATCATTCTTCACTAAGAAGCTGAACTGTCCTTCTCTGGGCTTTTGTACTAATAAGATTCCTTTCTATTAATTTCAAATGAGTATTTAACTTCAATTTCTGTTTACTAGTCATAGCAACTGCTTCCACCTTTTTGTAAAGAATACCTCTCTTTAAACTTAGTATACATTTGTTTACTAGGGTTACTTACACAATGTAAGAAAGGCAGAATAGTAAATAAAAACAACAACAGTCTTAAAAATACCTTCTAATTAATCCTAAGGTTGCTGTTGTTCATCCCTCCTTTTTGAAGAACATCACAATGTCTTGACTTGCCTATGTAATTGAATTTAAGTGACACAGTTGCACAGTCCTCGGCTTCATTCTCTTTTCCATTTACTGAAATCCAGAGGCAAGACAAAAGTCAAGTTGACTGTCAATGTCTGGGATGTAGTGGATAACCTTGGCATTTTTTCATGTCTGACCAAGCTCTAAGCACTCCATAGTGCCTTCTTTAGCCACCTTCATGGCCATTGGAATAAATTGCTCTCATCTCCCCGTTCTGCTGGATGTATGGGGTGTTTAGGGAGGACTAGCATCTCAAGTGTGAGGGCCCTTTGCAGGACTGTTCATCCACCTTCGATGGCAACCTCTCACTCAACTGTTATCTGTGGTTCCAAGAAGCTATAGCTTGAGCAGTCAGCCACACCCCAGTAAAACCATCTCAGCAGATAGGCTAAACCATGTTGAGGGTAACTGACCTTCTTCCCCACTAAGAAAAAAAGGAAAGATAAAACTTTTTTTTTTTGCTTTTTGGAAGGGAGAAGGTAGGGCAATTGGAGTCAAGTGACTTGCCCAAGTTCACACGACTAGTTTTCTGTTAAGTGTCTGAGGCTGGATTTGAATTCAGGTACTCTTGACTCCAGGGCTGGTGCTCTATTCACTGTGTCACTTAGCGGCCCCAAAACACAACTTTTGTAACAAATATCATCTCATTCTATGTCTTGAGTCTATAACCTCTCTGTCAGGAGGTGATTAGCATGACCCTTCATAAATCCTCTGGATCGAGGCTAGTCATGGCATTGGTAAGAGTTCTTATTCCTTCAAACTGTTTGTGTTTACAATATTATTGTTATCATGAAAATTGTTCTGGTTCTACTTACTTAATATTGCATCAATTCCTAGAAGTCTTCCTAGGTTTCTCTGAAACTTCCCTTCCATCATGTCTTATGGCACAGCAATATTTCATTATATCCATATACTATAATTTGTTCAGCCAAGTTTTCTCAGCATCACTTCAACTAAATCTTCCCAGGTTTATCTGAAAAGTCATTTTCATAATTTCTTATGACATAACAGTATTTCATTAGATTCATATACTCAATTTTGACCATTTTTCTTAGTTTATAGTTCTTGTGCCCTACAAAAAGAACTGCTATAATTATTTTTGTACATATGGGTCCTTCCTTTCCTTTAATCTTTTTGGGGGCAACCTCCCCACTTATCTATCCTGATATTCCTAGCTAAAAGTAATTATTCCCTCTTGTAATTCTTACTTTTTACAACACTGATCTTTTCTGTGTGTTTATATTTAAGCATATACCTTATCCCCATAATAGACTACAAACTTCTTCAAGACAGTGGCACTCATTTTTCATCTTTGTAATACCAAAACATAGCAAAATGTCTTACATATTTGGTGAGTTTAATTGAAACAACATGAGAGGGTGCTGTTTCCTTCCTTAAGTATTTTTCCTTGATGGTAGAGATTCCAGAGAAGGCAAGCTCAGAGCCACACTCTCAGATCAGCCTAATTAATCCTATTCTGGGGCTAGTTTTCATCACAGGCCAATGCACCATATTTACCCTTATCATTTTAAAGATGATCCCAATCCCTTCCAGCCACATGTAGACATAGCATAGTTGGATTTTTCCATTTCCTAGAGATTCCTGCTCTATAAGGAATACAAGAACTAGGCAATCATCTATTATGGGAGTACCTGGTACCCATTCCTAGGATGAAAGACACAAAGTCAAACCAATGGCCAATTGAAGAAGGAATTCAATGGGTCTGAGGGCATGGAGTGCTTTTTTATACAAGGCCTTAAGAATTCGAGCTATGAAATCACACAGGGTTCCCTTTTTCAGAAAGTTTTCCTGAAATCTACTCACATTTTATCTTCTCTAGCTGTAAAGTATACCCAACTCTTTTTCTAGGTTACCTGCCTTGTTCAGCAATTTAGTGCTGAAGTGCTGAAAAAAGGGAACACTTCAAACTAGGAAATCAAATGTTAGTTCTTGAGAGGTCAAGAAAAACATTTATCTCCTTTGCATTAATAGGTTTCCACCTTTCTTCTTACTTGCTTTCCTGATACACTCATCTCAATCAATCAACCAGTCAATCAACTGGCATGTATTAAGTGCCTACTGTGTTCTGGTGCTAAGTGCTAAGAAAAAAAAAAAAGAAAGACATGGGTCCCTGCTCTCAAAAGGGTTACAATCTAAGGATGTAGACAGGATGTGGATAACTATGCATAAATAAAATATATACACGATAAATAAGAGATCATTTGAGAAAGAAACATTTATTAAGTACCTACAGTCCCATATACACAGTGCTAGGCTCTGAAGTCGCATATACAAAGAATGGCATGTTCTCTATTCTCAAAAGAGTTTACATGAGTCCTATCTCATCATGTTTTAATATAAATTTTTAATTTGTTTTTTTGTTTACATCATTCATTTCCATGAGATTGTTGAGTTACAAATTTTATCCCCGTCTTTCCCCAACCCCCAACCCCCAAACTGCGATCCCACTGTAAAGCCCCTCCCCCAATCTGCTCTCTTTTGTGCCCTCCTCCAACACCCCTCTAACTTTCTGGTAGGACAGGGAGGGTCTCCCTGCCCCAGCCCCTGTATATCTTAATTCTTTGCTGCATGTATTGCAGAGCTTTAAATTCTAGATTCTTTTGGTTCCCCCCTTGTCACCCACACCCACTAGAAGGACAAGCAATTCAATACAGGCTGTACATGTGTAATTACACAGGACATCTTCACAGTGGACATATTGAGACAATCTGATCATATGTCTCTCCTTTCTATCCTCCCCCCCCCATTCTGTTCTCTACCCTGTCCCTGTCCCTTTACTGAAGTGTGTGCTTCCACCAACCCTCCCCCAAACCCTACCCTCCCATCTGTCATCCCACCCTCTCATCCCCATGCCCCCTACCCTCCTGTGTGGCATGATACCCAGTTTAGAGTTTATGTCATTCCTTACCTAACCCAAGTTCAATGATAGCAAATGAAAGTAAAGTTGTAACAGTTATCCCTTGCCTCTTCTATATGGGATGATTAACCCCATTTTATCTTTCCCTGTCTCCTGTCATTCTAGTCCTCTCCCACCTCAGAATTTCACCTTTTAAAGTATCATCCCTTCATATTCAATTGATCCTATACCTTCTATGTACACATACACACATGCTCAGATAT
>CM053600.1:19350031-19366111 GCA_028646575.1 Pseudocheirus occidentalis | reverse complement strand
CCTGCCCTACCAGAAAATACGAGAGCAGAGCAGGGGAGGGGCTTTACAGTGGGATTGCTATTTTAGGGGTGGGGCAGGGGAAAGATGGAGAGAAAAATTTGTAATTCAAAAATCTCATGAAAATGAATGATGTAAATAAGAAAACAAATTTAAAAATTAAAAAAAAAAGAAACCCAAAATTTTATAAAAGGTTCTGTAGTTCTGCATTACCTGGCTGCTCCTTTAATTAGCATTGGGACAGCTGCCAGCTGGCTACATTAAAGCTCCTTAAACCTTTTATTTGGTCTCTGTGGTTGTTTTGTTAAAACTTGCCATTTCAGAAGTACTTGTAACGAAAAATGCTATCCATCTCCCAAAAAAGAAATGATAGCATCTGAATAAAGATAGTTTTTTAAGCTTTATTTTTCTTGAGGTTTTGTTTTGTGTTTTTTCATAACATAACTTTATGGAAATATTTTGCATGACTAAACACATATGACCTATATAAAATTGTTTGCCTTCTTAATGGGCGGGGGAGAGTTGGAAGGGAGAAAGGGAGAGAATTTAGAAGCTAAAATTGTTTTTACATGTAACTGGGGGAAAATAAAATACTCAAAAAAGAATATTTTATAATTGTCTAAGTGCAAAGAGATGCTGAATTGGATTTGTTACAGTGGGAGTTGAGTGAACAGATGTACTGCTAAGGAAGGACCTGTGAATATGTGGAATAAATGAGAATGAATCTTTAAAACTAGTTCTACATTTTCAAGTTTATAACTGTGAGAATAATAGTACCATAAATATATGTAAAGAGCTTGGAAAGTGTTAGGAAGTGGAATATATGATTTTAGTTTTGGTCATTTTAAATTTAGAGTACACAGAAGATGAAGAGACTGATTCTTTTAGTAGACAATTAGAATTATTGTATTGGAGTTCTGAGTTCTGGATATATGAGACAATTCAATTAAATTGGTAATCAAAAATCATGAATATAGGATAATTGAACAGAGAAAAAAATTATAAAGAAGGCCATACCCAAAACCTTCACTATATTGTCTTTTTTTTACTCAAAATAAAATTCCTATCCAAATTCAAACTTTTCTCCAAAATGTAGAAAAAAAATCAACCACAGGAATGGCTATTAAATGAATTAACTTAACTAATAAGTGAGTCCAGTGAAGACTCAAAATTGTCAAAAATGCCAACGGGAGGCAATCAATTCATTTAACTGCCTCTCTTATCACTACCACAACATCACCTTTGCTAGGTACCTATCATATGTACATTCTATATTCACTTAAAAAAATTAGATGCAAACACAAAACACAAATACAGAATAGAGAAAAGAAAACATATCATAAACTGAAATATTAGATCTTAAATACAAAGTAAGACAGTGGGTAAAAAGCATGTGGTGTGCATATCAGAACATAAGAGAGGATTAAAGATATGAAATAAAAATTTTTCATTTCAAGAAAGACTATATGATAAATACTACACATTGTGTTGAGTTGTCCATCTTTTCTTTGTTTCCTTATAAGTTTTTTATTGTTCTCTGATATGCACTTTTTTACTTTGTCCTTTGTTTCTTTCCCCTTGTCCCCCCAGAAGGCTACAGTCAAGTACAGGTATATTTCTCTATAGCTATGTAGTATACATACCTACATGCACCCATACACATGTATAGCTATATGTTACATATATATGTATGTATATGCATACATATACACACATATACACATATACATACATATATGAGTGTATCCTTTCTCAAACAAATTCTATTCATCTTTGTTTTTATCTTTGTGCTTATCTCTTGTTTCCTATATCTCCTGCCTTTTCTACTGCTACCTTTCTCTACTATTACTTGCCTCCCTCCCTCCAAAGGTCCCTTCCCTATATTTCAGTTCCCAAAATTAAAAGCACACTTCTACAACCCTTATAACCTCTTCTCTCACCCACCCCTCTAGAGATACCATCCTTATCCCCTCATTCCCATTGATCTAAACACCACTCTATACTCCCCTTCTACCTATTTTCTTACCCTTCGGTCTAAAGATCCCGCTGTTATTCTCTCCACCTTCCCTATCAATTTACTGTTTTATTTCATCTGAATTTAGAAGACTTTTATACTCTTCCAAATATAAATGTATTGTTCCCTCTTAAACACATTCTTGATGAAAGTAGGGTACCAGCACTATCTGTCCTCCTCTACATTTAATTCTTCTGTATCATTTCTTTGTCTTGCACCTCATTTGTGTAAAATAATTACCTTTTTATTTCCTCCTAAATGGTTGTACTTTTAAAAAGTCATACACTCAGGTTTATTTCAATCTTTCTTATGAACTACCCAATTATTAATAAGAGTCTTAGACCTATGTTTTGCATTTTACATAGGTAAAAAGTAAATAGTCTGTCCTGATTGAATACCTTGTAATTAGCCTTTGGTATATACCTTATGTTTCTCTTAGTTCTTGCATGTAAAATTTTCTATTAAGTTAAAGTCTTATCTTTTTACAGATTCTTGAAAATCTGACCATTGATGAAATGCCCACTTTTTTTTTTAAATTCAGGATTACACTTAACTTTGTTGGATATATTTTTATCCAGATCCCCAGTTCTTTTACTCTTCAATATATAATGTTACAAGACCTGCAATCCTTTAATGTCTCCATTGCCAGGTTTTGTATAGTGTTTAATGTGGCACCATCATATTTAAACTGTTTTATTCTTTTTGCTTTTAATATTTTATCTGTGAGCTGTGGGTTTCAGGATTTGACTATAATATTCCTATGAAGGGATCTTTTTCAAGTAGTGATTGTTGGATTTTTTTTCTATTTCTACTTTCCCCCTTGTTCTAATGCTTCATAATATTTTTCTTTGATTATTTCTTTATTATCATATCAAGATTATATTTTGGTCAGTATGCTGATTTTCGTGTTGTATCTTGTATCAGCAATGCAGTATTCACAATGCCTACAGTAACTATAAGTATGCTGATATGGTTATTAATCACAAAATACAACAGGCTCCCTACATGAGAAGTATAGCCAGAGCATTTATTTAAATCCCAGAAAACTGAGTCCCAAAACCAGAAAGGCAAAGCCAACACAGTAGTTATGAAGTTGGCACATGTAGTTAAAGTAGTAAACACTCATATTCTTAAGTCTTCAAAATAGGACAGGCTACCTCACACAAAGATCCTCCTCTCCCCACTGACAACAACTGCTCAGAGTCCAGGCAGCTTGCTCCCAGCAGCTCTGGCCCCCTGCAGTTCCTGTCCCTGGCAGTCCTCAGCAGGAGTCTTTAGCAAAGATTCTGATAGGCTTAAAGAAAAAGGAGTTCACACCACTGCCACCACCGATGCTGCTGTTGCTGCTGCTGCTGCTTCCAGCCACCACTGCAGGGATGCTAGCTTGGTTCCAGGTTTCTCTTGCTCTACCTGTTCCTGCTACATCAGCAAGTTCAAGGGGCATAGAAGAACTTCAAATACCAGTATCATTACGGACCCACCTTGTGTGCCCATTCTTATTTATTTTTGCCTACACTTTGTTTATCCTAGGGTGCTATTTTATCTTTTTTGTGGGAAAATTTTGAGAGCTTAGACTTTTCTGACCTACTCTATCATCTTCCTGGTATCCTCTTCCTCCATTCTATATTCTCTTGAAGTTCAGCATTGAAGAGGTGCAAAGAAATTAACTATATAGTGAAATAACTACAGAGTAACAGGTGATAGGATGTTTGGCAAATAGCAGATTTAGAAGCTGAACTGGAAAAGATGCAGAAAGGGAACTTTTAAAGATGATCAGAAGGTCTAAAATTGTTGGATCAAAGAAGAAGAGTAAGGGAAAACAGAAGCCTCAATGATCATAGTTGTCAAGATTATCAAGAAAAAAGGAAAGTTCAGTTTGAGAGTATTTAAACGGAGAAGTTGGATGGAATCATTGAGAAATGACGAGAATTGCTAAGCATGTATGCATAGACTCAATTTTCTCAGTGATTTAGAAAGTAAGCTGAGAGGGAGATTATTTTTACAAACCTTAAATGTATTAATAAGCATTTGCTAGAGAAACAGTGCGTTGAAAGAGCAATTCAAATGAATGTGACAGTCAATAAAAATTAACCAAAGGGGAAAAAAGGTTATTGTAAAATGATGTGAACCCAGTTCATGGTAGAGAGTTTACATTTTTAATGGATCCAAACAGCACAATTAATATGGCTTTCTTTTGCAGAATTTGGCTTTTCAATTGAAGAGACAGAAGTTAGGAATTTCCCAAAGTTAAGGTCCAACAGGATGAAAATCTTAGGAAGTCAAAGGGTTTTAAAGTGATGCATAGGTAGAGTGAAAGGCCTAATCAATGTATTTAATTTTATTATCATAGCCAAGTGGCAGGGAACAGATAAAGGTGTTTTCAGAACAAATTTGATAGAAAAGGAGTATTGACAGGAATTGAGACAGAGAGTCTTGATGAGGGCTGTGTTTTTGTCCTTCATTCTCGAAGAGGACCATAATATCAAGGAGGTAATGACATGGCTTGCAGTTAACTTTGATTTAAGTGATGGAGGGCTGTACTAGGTCACCAGCTTCACTTTTTCCTCCAGAACCATCTGGGTCTAGTGGCCAGATATTTATCAAGATGACTGGAGATGGTCTTGGATGCATTGGGAGACTTTGTCCCTTTCAGTGCAAGGTACTTTCAGGTACTCACTTTGAGTGAGATAATGCCGTTTTAGTGAATAGATCTCTTTAAATACTAACAGATGGTCACCTTATCCAAAAAAACCCCAATCAAATAAATAAATAAAAAGATAAAGGTGAAATAATGAGTGCCTATGGATGAAACATAGTGATGGAGACGTTAAAGAATGAAGATTATGATTAGAGAAGAGAATTTCAATCCTCAATGGATTTTTGTAGGTGATACCATTTTGGTAAAATTTGAAATATATAGTGTTCTTTTCCTAACGGAAGACTTAATAGAAGAGAGGCCCAAAACGTCCAGAAATCCTTATAGAAAATGGAATGTGACAAATATTTAGCATTGGAGTTAAACTGGTTACATTTATACAAAACAGAATGAGTTTTATTAATTTTCTGAGCCCCCTAATGAATTTAAATATTCTTTTAATGAAATATTAACTACCCAGGTATTTGCAACTCTCCCCTCTCAATAAATGCTTTATTAACCAACTAGCACTGCAAATTTATCTCTGTATATTGGAAAGCAAATAAAAAGAATATCAAAATAACAAACAATGAACCCCAAACTCATTCTGTTTTCTTGAAGTTTTTGTTAAGGGCTTGAGAATGATTCTAAGTAAAAGCACAAGAATTAACAGAAATAAGGAAGTAATTTCAGATAGTTTTGTTGTTAAAATAAACTAGCTAAAAGAATTTAGGCATTTTAACTTCATGGCATTATTTGGAAATAAAATATTCATATGTTATCATTTAGTTATAAACCTGCCTAAAGATGGGAGGATATAGGCTTAGTGACCTTTTTACAGTTTATGCCAGCCATGTGTCTACAGATACTCTCTGTGCATTTGTAAATTATATAATAAAATATTTGTCTGTTCTCCATAGACATTAAATGGTGTGCTCATCTATAATCCATAGCCAAAGTCTCAGGTAATCGAGTAGCATTTACTTTTGGGTAAAATGTTTTCTAAAAAGTTTTTTTTAATGATGTATCTAACCTTTTTCCCCCTCAAACAGCAAAGCATGTTTTCTTTATATGAGGGAAATCTGCTTCTTTCTTTTCTTTGTTTTCCTTTTGCTCATCTTCCTCCTCCAAGAAGATTGAAGGTTTAATTTACTTTATTTTTCCAACTTTTTGTATTACAAATTGATATCTTAAAAATTTTTGGTAAGAATTTCAAGAAGCATTCTGAAATTAATGCAAACTGTGACTCACTAAAGGTGATGAATTATGAATGACGCTGTTGCTACCAAGTAGGCTGGTTTTACACAGGAAAGTGAAGTGTGTGACTTGGAATGATAATGTGGATAAGTAGGGGAAGAAAAAAATCTACTGGGGGAGTGGAATATGACTAAATCTAAAAGCCTTTATTACACCATCCATCTTCCATTGGCCTTATAAACTGAGGCAGAAATCCCCAGCTAGTACCCTGTTGTTGTTCAGTAATTTCCCAGTCATGTTTGACTCTTTATTATGCCACTTAAGGTTTTCTTGGCAGAGATGGTGTAGTAGTTTGCCATTTCCTGCTCCAGCTCATTTTACAAATGAGGAAAATGAGGCAAATAGGGTTAAGTAACTTGCCTAGCATAACACATGTGGAAAGTGTGTAGCCAGATTTGAATTGAGGAAGATAAGTTTTTCTGACTTGAGGGCTGACACTTTATCTGTCTGCATGACCTAGTTACCTACTGTTGTGTCATTAGGTAGTAAATGAATTCCTCTTTAATGAATTGTAAGATATGATAGTAAAAATTACTTAATCATTCAAAATTGTTGTTAAAATTATATTGCTGAGACTTCTGGGAGCCAAGAGGGTAAAGGAAGCAATAAATCACTGTCATTCTCCCATAATCATCTTGAAGCAACCATAAAGCACTGCACCATAAAAATCCTGGAACAGTAGAACTGTGGAAAAGAAAGGTAGGAGTAATCTTTTAATTTAGGAGACTTGGAGAATTGGCCAAAAAAAGAAGGTCTGTTATTAGACATTAAAACAGGAGGGCATTCCAGGACAGGAAACATTTCAGCAAGTCATCAGCAAATCCCACCTCAGTAACAAATGGGAGATCCTGAGCCTCAGGATGGTGGAGCAGACAGACACCAGCACTAGGATTACCGCATGCCTTAGTACATCCAGGGGAACCAGTCGACTCCAGCTTGGCAAAACACCACATGCTTCAGCATAGCCCTAGTTGGGTGGGTGTCCTCCAATGGTAGAACCTCCATGTACTTCAGGAATGCCTTGGATGGGCAGGTTTCCCCACCAACCATAGCTCCACTTGCTTCAGGGCAGTCAAAGGCAGTTGGCCTCCATCCCTCTGCTGGAACCCCAGGTTATTTAGCATAGCCCAGGAAAAGCAGGCATCCTCCAGGGTCCATACCTCCATGGGATTCAGTGCAACCCCAGTGAAATAAAAAAAATCCCACTTGGTCTCAGCACATGACATCACCACTAGGACCTCAGCTCAACAACACATAAGCTCCCAGACCCTTACAGCATCCACCTGCCAGTACCTGACACCCCTGGGCACAAAGCCAATGACCAGGCCTATGACCCCCAGACCAAGAAGCCTGGGGCAGTGCCCTCTGTACTCTAGCAGAACAATCAACTTTAAAAGCTAAGAAATAGGCAAAAAAGGATAATAAAACAGATAGAATGAAGACTGACCATAAAGAACTACTCTGGTTACAGGGAAAGTCAAAAGACAAACTCAAAAGAGGAAAACATTACCAATACATCCCTGATACATATGAAACCACAAAGGGGAATGTGAATTGGTATCAAGACCAGAAAGCCATCTTGGAAGAGAACTGGAAGAATTTAAAAAATCAAATTGGAGAGATAGAAGAAGAATTGGGAAAAGAAATTAAGACATATGGAAGAACCTAAATCTGTGCAAAGGAAGGACAAAAATTGGCTCAAGAAAACACCTTCTTTAAAGTAGAAATGGCCAAATGAAAAAGGTGGCATAAAAATTAACTAAAGACAATAATTCCTCAAAATTAGAATTGGTCAAGTGAAAGCTAATAACTCTATGAGGCATCAAGAATTAGTAAAATAAAATAAAAATAATTAAAATAATAAAAAACATAAAACACCTTGCTGGAAAAACAAGTGATCTAGAAAGCAGATGCAGGAGAGATAATTAAAATTATTTGATTATGTGAAAGACATGATCAAAAAAAGAGAGAAGGAGAAGAACCTGGACAGTATTTTTAAGAAATGATCAAGGAAAACTACCCTGAAATCCTAGAAGCAGAGAGTAGAATGGTCATTGGAAGAATCTACCAATCATGTTCTGAAAGAGATACCAAAATGAAAACTACAAGGAGTATTGCATCAAAATTCCAGAATTATGATATCACTGAGAAAATATGGCAAGCAGTCAAAGAGACATAATTTAAATATAGTTGAACTAAAGTCAGGATTACACAGGACTTAGCAGCTTCTACATTAAAGAAGAAGATGACTTTGAATATTATATTCCAGGAAGCAAAGCAGTATGAATTACAACCAAAAATCAATTACCCAGCAAATCTGAGTATAATCTTCACAATGAAAATGGACATTCAATGAAATAGTGGAGTTTCAAGTTTTGCTGACTAAAAAAAGCAGAGATGGACAGATGTTTTGATCTTCAAAGATTCAAGAGAAGCATAAAAAGGTAAACAAGAAATATTTAAAAATACACACCCACACACCTTATTTAATAAAGTTAAAATATTTACATCCAGACATGGGAAGATGATACTTACAACTCTTGAGAACTCTATCTTTATTATACATTTAGAAAAGATATCCACAGGAAGAGGGTGTAGGTACAAGTTGAATGTGATATGATGACAAAAATAACGAATTAAGGGGAGGAAAAATTGATTGAACTGGGAGAAAAGGAAAGGGGAGGTAGAATAGGATAAATTATACCACAGAAGAGGCACAGAACCCTATTATCATTAGAATTGTTTCAAGGAGGGAAAACATATACATTCAGTTTGAAATAGAAATCTATATTATTCTATAGGGAAGTGGGAGAAGAAGGAAAATAAAAGGGAGCAGGGTGGATAGAAGGCAGAGAAGAATGGAGGGAAGAAGTAGTAAGGGAAAGGGGAAAGAAAAGAGAGGGATGCTAATAGAAGGGAGGGCATACTGAGGGAGGCAGTGATCAGAAGGAAAACAATCAGAAGGAAAATATTGATGAGTAGGGCCAGAGTGAAAGGAGAGAGAAAAGTATAAACAGAGGAGAAAATCATGTGGAAAGAAAGATATAGTAATCATAACTGTGAGTGTGAATGGGACAAACTCTCATAAAACAGAAGAGAATAGAAGAGTGGATTAAAAATCATTATCCTATACTATTCTATTTAAAAGGTACACTTTTGGAAGAGAGATATACACACTGAGTAAAAGTAAAAAGGTGGACTACAACATGTAATGTTGCAGTTAATGTAAAAAATAAGGGGGGGGGTAAGTAGCAATGCTGATATCAGACAAAACAAAAGCAAAAAAAATTGATCAAATTAAGATAGCAAGGGAAGTTACATCTTGCTAAAGGTTACTAAAGACTAGAACTTCTTAAACTGTTGATTGACACCCCAAATGGAGACAAGTAGTTGAATATAGGGATCATGAAAAAAATTTGCAATAGAAAAGGCCTCTAAACTTGCAATGATCATTTTTTAACAGACTATCTGGGAATATTGTATTTTATATATATGTATAGCTTAACTGAAGAAATGTTAATAAAGTTCCACTAAAAACTTGAGTTATGCATCAAAGTTAAAGTGTACAAAATACAACCGACCCTCATTGAAAAAAAATGAAAAATGGAATGGAAAGTACACACACACAAAATTGTCTTCCACCTAACTGTGCATGGCCATGTAAATAAAAATAAGATGACAATAACAGTTATGTCCCATGGTGACCTTTTTTCCTATGTACAATTTCCCTAACCAATGTCAATTCACACTGAAGAGATTATGAACCATTAATACTCTGGTGCTTGACACTAAAAACTTTCATTTTAGTCTTAAGAAGTACCAATCATGGAAAGAGTAATGATAGTTGGTTATACATATCCTGTATAATGAAGAGAAGACATCAGTGTCCAGTGAGAATTCTTTTGAAGCACAAAGGTCTTTAGGAAAATCTAATGGCTTTGAAATAACTGTTCTAGATTTACATTGCAAGAACACTTTCATCTTCATCATTGTATCATCAGACAAACAATTCAAAAAGCATGACAAATTAGCAAAAGTCACAAACAAGCTTCTTTAGACACAATGAAATCAAGCAATGTAAGAGGTAAGATTTTCACTTCAGATACCTTGGTACTTAGGCATGTCTTCTGGAAAAACTTTAGGAAGCTCTTGAATCAAGAGGTTTTAAAATTTCTTCAAAGTCTCAGTTTTGCCTTTAGCGTATACATTTTTGGATAGAATCCTCTCTAAAAAGACTTTGTTGTACAGTTGGAGATTGATTGATATATTAAAAAACCTTCTAAAGGAACACTAATATCATCGAGATGCTGTCAGCACTTTTCAAATTCTGTAAGCCAGTCATGATAAAATTCAGCTTCTAGATGAGCCCCACTTGGCTTATGGGCTGGAAATTGCTAATAATATTATCACACTGATGCATGTTCTCCAGGAACTTCTCCAGATGTTATTCCAGGTGGTCAAATTTCTCTGCCTTCTCAGCACCGACAAAATCACCATTTCTTTGAACTGCACTAGGGAAACCACACACTCCCTCCATCCTCTTGGCCACCACTTTCACCAGTTTTTTTCACAATGACCATATCTTAATTCAAATTCAAATGTGTAATAAATCCAAGGCGCTTCTGGCAGCATTTGTCGATGTTGCATTGTACAACTTCACTACAGCCTTGATTCTGAACACATGATATTCACACTTAGCACTGTGCATGCCATCACATTGCACAATGCCAGTGAAAATTGCTTGAAACACTACGGTTCAGATTTAAGACTATTGTATGAGTTGCAGTGTTTTTACTTTATGTATTAAGTTTTCTTCTCTTACAAAAACATAATAGTTTAATTACAGAAAATAAAGATTTTTAATACTTCCCTACCATCATTCCTCAGCATGTTAATATCAAATTAGTATATCATTGGATTACATTGTATTGGAATGTTTCATTTTGTACTTGCTGTTATTTCCTTTTATAGAAATGCAAGTGTTATTTGCAGCAAATAAAAATGAAAGTCCTTTAAGAATATTTCTCCATCCTAATCAGTTTATGTTGATGTGTGAATGTTGATTTTTAAAATTAATTGAAAATAAAAGTAGTTTAATAAACTGAAGCTAATACTTTTGAGATGTTATTAACAATATTTATCTGTATTTTGGAACAAAAATATTTTTGGTTATGCACAAGTGGCTAAATTTAGACAGAAGAAGTAAAAATACTGATGACAATGTGACATAATCTTTGCTACCAGGTTGTAGGGCATTTAAATTGACAAGAAAGAAAAAAAATGTTGAATTAATTTTTCAATATCAATTTACTTTTAATAATGATAGTGGTGTGGAAGAATCTTTTTGCTTAATCTGTACTGAAGTTTTGACTGTGGAGAGCATGAAACCAGCCAAACTAAAAAGACATTTTAATATCAAGTATGCAGTATACTACAATAAACAAAAGCGAAATTTTGAATGACTTTTAAAATATTCAAATAAAAAACAATGTTTTGAGAAATGTATTTCCATAAATGAAAAGTATTTAATTGGGTCTTATGAAACTTCTTATTTGATTTCAAAATCTAAAAAAGTCATATCTGATAGAAGATCTTGTATTACCTGTTGCTATTAAAATGTTAGAAATAGTTCATGGGAGAACTTATGGGGATAAAATTTGTAAAGCATGTGTACATGTGTGTGCATTTACACAATATATACACTTATAAATATGTGTTTGTATGCATGTATATGTGTATGTGTATATGTATGTGTTTATGTGCATACTCACATAATGCATATATATCTTAAAATCAATGGATTTTTCACAAATGAAGTTTCTGAAAAATTGCATTTAAATCTCTACTGATGGTGCTGAAGCAATGACAGACAAGAATGTTGAATTTGTAGCAAAACTTAGAACTGGTGTCAGTAAACATATCACTTTTACTTACTGTATAATTTATTGAGAGGCACTTACACCAAAAAAAGTGGATACTGTGCTTCTCAATACTATCAAAATCATTAACTTCATTAAAAGTCATGTCCTTAACAGTCATTAATTTTGCAAATTAGAACAACCCTGAATTACCACCTAACCACCTATAATATTGGATAATATGACAAAAAAGGAAAATGATTAATATTGAAGATGCGAGAAATTTGTAATACTAATTCATTGTTAGTCGAGTTCTGAACTCATCCAACAATTCTGGAGAGTTATTTGGAATTACGTCCAAAGGACTACAAAATTACATGCCCTTGATCCAGCCATTCCACTACTAGATCTGTACTCCAGGTGATAAGATGAGAAAAGGACCAATACAAATAAATATATTTATAACTCCTCTCTTTTTTCTGGTGGCCAAGAACTGGAAATTGAGGGGATGGCCCATAAATTGGGGTATGACTAAACAAGTTGTATATGAATATAATGGAATACTATTGTGATATATGAAATGACAAACAGGCAGATGTCAGAAAAAACCTGGAAAGACTTAAATAAACTGATGCTAAATAAAATTAGCAGAACCAGGAGGACATTTTACACAGTAACAACAACTGTGAAGAGTAACTTTGAGAGATTTATCCCTTCTCCACAATACAGTGATCCAAGGCAATGACGAAAGACTCATGAGGAAAAATGCTATCTGCATCCAGACAAAGAACTATGGAATTTGAATGGAGATCAAATCATACCATTTCTCTCTATCTATCTCTTTTTCTTTCTGGTGGATTTTCCCTATTGATCTGATTTTTTTTCTGCAACATAAATAATGTGAAAATATGTTTAAAATGCTTGAACATGTATAGCCTCTATCAGACTGCATGTCATCTTGAGGAGGGGTGAGAAGAGGGAGGTGGAAAAAAATGAAACTCAAAATCTTTTAAAAGTGAATGTTGAAAAAAAATAAAATACTATTAAGGTGGAAAATAAAATAACTATAAAAATGCAGTATTGCTGTTACAGCCTGCAAAGTTCTCTTGGTCCTATTCATTTTGCTCTTCATCATTTCATGCAAATGTAGGCATATTTTCTAAGAGTATTGAACTCATCATTTCTTATTGAACACTAGTATTCCATCATGATCATGTACCACTACTTGTTCAGTCATCCCACAATTAACTGGCATTTTGCAATTAATTTCCAGTTCTTTGCCACCACAAATGGATCTGCTACAAATGAAACAGAAAATTATTATTTTTCTTTTTCCTTCATCATCTTTGGAAATAAACCTCATAGTAGTATGGCCTGGTCAAAAGGTACAGGTGGTTTAATGACTCTTTGGTCATAATTCCAGATTGTTCTCCAAAATAACTTGATCAGTTTACAGCTCTATCTCCAGTGAATTAGAGCCCCAATTTTTACCTATCACCTCCAACATTTATACTTTCCCAGTGAATCATTTTTAGCCAATCTTATAAGTGTAAAATAATATCTCAAGTTTGTTTGAATTGGCATTCTCTAATCAATAATAATTTAGAGCATTTTAATATGACAATAATTTATTCATTAGATAGATAAAATTATTCTTCAGAAAACTGCCTGTTTCTATCATTTGACCATTAAAATGGTAAATGTCTTTTTCTGTGAAATAGCATTTCATTTGACAAGTCTGCAAAATAAATATTTGGAGGACCTAAAGAACTATGACTTTGAGTAGACAGTGACCTATAATTTTTCCTTTCCCTGTGGTAGCTCAAAGGAACCAAAAATTGAGACTGAATCCTATATTTATCCTGTATAAATATAAGCTGTTATTGAATACTAAATTAACCTTCAAATGTATCTTTTCTATATCTGGAAGGAGATCAGTATCCATATATATGCCATTCTGGAAGTGACTCCATATTCAGATACAGGATCTCCCACTTAATATATTCAAAACATTCATTCAATTCATTTAAAATATGCCTACACAGTGCCCACTTCAAATATCTGAGCCAAAAGCATTTAGCTATTTTCTGTGCTTAAAAATATGATAGAAGAATTATGCTTCCAAAAGAAAAGTAATAGTTTTGTCATTAGCCCCATGTATAAGTGAAACAAGAGTTATTTAGTGGTTTCATAATCCATATTTTAAGTAAACTGCAGTATCCAGAGCAAGAATATAGAAATGTCTTCATGCTAGTTAATATCAGCTGGCTTCTCCCTATTATTCAGAAAGACATCTGATAATTTTTTTCATCTATCCCTATTATACTCCCCATAGTAGGTGCTTTAACATTTAAATCCTCAGTATGAGACCTTAATGAGAATATGAAGATCAGATGACCTGATGTCATTCACCTCCCCCTCCCCCAATTTATTTTCAGAAACCTTTCTCTCTCCTCTTTGTATACTTTCTCACAAGCTCTTGACACGCCCAAGTTTAACCTCTCTGCCCATGCCCTTTATTTAATTACCTTCTGACTGCCAGAATTCAATTCTATTATTTTTCTACTACTTCACTTATATTTTCAGTCTTATTTTACATTTCTTTCTTACCTTGAAAAATTTGAAAGCATTTGGAAAAAAAATGTTATATCAAGTTCTCTCCCCACTCTAAAACAAATAAACTGAAAAAAGTATCCTCTACTCTAATAATAACAGTCATTTATATACTACTTTAAAGTCTGTATAAGCTTTTACCACAATATGAGGAGAATTTGAGAAAAATGTATTACTGCCTTTTCAATTTAACAAAAAGATGACATGTAACAAACATACAGTTTCAAATATAATTCTTCCTTTTTTTGTTCTTTGTATATTAAAATGTTGATAGTTTGGTAAATTCGTAATAGAAAGGAAATCCTAAAAATATAAAAATTATGTTCTATATCACAGCTTCTAAAAGAGGGGATGAGAAATTTAAAATTCAGAGAAATACATTTTAGACATGGCCAATGTAGGAATGTGTTTTTGTTGGATTATTAATAATAAGAAAAGGAAAAAGAATATCTTGCATTTCTGAAGAACTTCAAGGATGGTAAGTAATTTTTATATATTATATAATTTTACCTTGATGTCAATACAGTGCTCTTATTAGTCCCATTTTAAGATGAGTATATTGAGTAGGCAGAGCAAAGATTGCGGCATAGAAGTAGCAAGGATCAGCAGCTCCTGCACAGCCACCATAAATACACATAAAATAACAAATTTTAGACCTCCAAAAAACCACAGAACTACAGAAAACATGTCTCTCTTTGAAGGCATTTCAGAAGAAGGGACCCATTGCAACAGGTTGGGAGCCAAGGCCAGCCCAGCAAGAAACTGTGGCCTGGCCCCAGAGTGGTGGGGAGAAGCCACAGCCGCAGCCAGAGCCATTCTATCCCTAACACCTAAAAAGTGAATCTGAACGAATTCAAGAGCAACAGGAACCAATGAGAGACCAAGAGAGGCAGATTCCCAGCCCAGGAAAGTGCCTACTTAGGTTGGGGTAAGAAGAACGCTTAGCACAAAGAAGCTGCACCAATGTGGAGCAGAGGGCAGAGAAGAGTGGACCAAGAAAAAGCCCCTGCCAGACATTCAGCAGACTCACCCAGCCTGAGAGGTTTCCAGCCAGGTCACCAGAGGACAGAGGATCATCAAACGGGTTAGGAAAAAACTTGGGGCCTGTAGCAGGGGCAGCAAATTCTGTGGGAGGCAATCTGGATGTTTAAACTTGTACACCCATACTGCCAGAAGCCAAGATGGAGGAATAAAGTTTAGTGGCTCCTCTAAGTCCCTCCCAGACCAAGAAAAGTCTAGAATGGACAAAAAAGACCAAAGCATGGAGCAGGAGGAAGACAACTCCATCAGAACTCCATCATCAAATGCTTCCAAGACACTGGAAGAATGCCTACTAGCTATAAGTCAACTGAAAAAGGACTTTGAAAACCAAATAAGAGAAGTGGAGAAAAAATTGGAAAGAGAAATGAGAATGATGTGAGAAAGTCATGAAAAGAAAGTCAACAACCTGACTGAAGAAAACAATACCTTAAAGGGCAAATTAGCTCACATGACAAAGGAGGCCCAGAAAGCCAATGAAGAGAAGAATGCCTTAAAAAGTCGAATTTGTCAGATGGAGAAAGAGTCTCAAAAGCATTCTGAAGAGAATAATTCCTTCAGAATTAGAGTGGAGTAAGTGGAAGCTAATGACTTTATGAGAAGCCAAGATACTATTAAACTGTTACAAAAAAATGAAAAAATAGAAAGCAATGTGAAATATCTCCTTG
>CM053600.1:19314429-19349531 GCA_028646575.1 Pseudocheirus occidentalis | reverse complement strand
AAACATAACATGATATAACATAATATATAATAAAACATGATATAATATAATATAACATAATGAAACATAATATAATAAAACATAACATAACATAACACAACATAACATAACATAACATAATATAATATAACATAATATTATATAACATAACATAACATAATATAACATAATATAACATGACATAATATAACGTAACAGAATATGATATTATATGACAACATAATGTGACATAATATAATCTGATATGATATAATTGATAAAATGTAATATGTGATATAATGTAATATAATGTAACCTAATATATTAATATGATACAACACAATATATGACATGCTATAACATGGCATGGCATGATAAGGCATGACATGACATGACCAGCACAACATGACATGGCATGGTATAACTAGACATAACATGACATTGTGTATTATAAGATGACATAACATTACATGATGACATGATACAACATGACATAAAATGTCACGACATAACATGGCATAACACGATGACATCCTATAACATGACATGACATAGCATGACATGCCATGAACACAAAATAACATGGCAAAACATGGACTGGTGTGACATGGCACAATGACACAACATAGCATTATCTATCATGGTGTGACATGCCATGGCATAACATGACAGGACATCATCCAACATGACACAGCATGATATACCATAACATGACATAACATGATGGCATGACATAATACAACCTGACACATGATATAACATGATATGATAACATATGGTATGATATAACATAACATGATGCCATGAAATAACCTGACATGTCATAATGCAGCCTGCCGTGACATGTTATAATATAACATGACATAACATGACACACTCTCACATGATGTAATCTAGCAATGATATGTCACATTATATGATAGAATGTCATATGACATGACATGCCACGACAGTGTGACATAGCTTGGCACCACATAGCATGGCATGGCATCACAACATAACATGGCATAGTATGGCATAATGTGACATGTCATGGTACAGCATGCCATAACATGATATGGCATGACATCATGCCATGGCACAATCTTACATGACATGGTATGGCATCATATAACATTGTGTGACATAACATGACATGGTGTACCATGACGTGACTGACACAACATGATGCCATGTGACATGCATGACACACATGACATGTAGTACAGTGTAATGTAATATATGAACATAGCAGAATGTGACATAAATATAACTTAAAAGACTGATAACCACTTGTCCTTATCCCCTGTGTCCTCTTGCTTTGAATACTGTTCATTTCTTGTTCTGTTCATATTTCATCTGTATAAAACAGAAATTCTTAACCTTTTGTGTCTGTTTCACAGCATTCTGGTGAAGCCTATTGATCTCTTCTCAGAACAATATTTTCAAATGCATAAAAAGAAATACACATAATAAAAGAAATCAATCATATAAACATAGTTTTCATAAGACTCAAGACAATACCATAAACACTCCAAACTAAAGTTCAGAGACCCCAGGCTAAGAACATCCACTGTAAGGTAAATAGTATGTGAGTGTTATCTTTCTATCATAAGTGAGGAAACAGGGACAGACAATTTCAATCATTTGCTCAACGTCACACAGTGTGGTCCAGGGTCAGAACCGTGACTCAAAAGCAGGTCTTTTGACTCTAAGACACCTGCCTCATTTCACTACAGTGTGGACCCCAAGGGAATTCTTCATACCCTTCATGAAAGAGCTTCCCTTTGTCAGCTACCCCAATGTATTTAAAGCATCATTCAGCTTAGAAAAAAAGGTGATTGTATGCTCTCATGCTGATGTGGCAACTGGTGCTAAAATTGATTAAGATTCCAAGGGGATGAAATATGACATTATGCAACTTCAGAATTATTTTTATGATTTGTATTCCTTCTAGTTGTGACATAACTTACCTACAACGCTGCAATATTGTTTGAATTGAATCGAAATTGAATTGAAAATATTCATATTTATATTTATGTCACACAGTTAACAGAATTTCACAACTACAACAGACTCCAGTGGTCATTGATGCCCAACCTACTTTGTTGTTGTTATTATTTTTCAGTTATGTGTCACTCTTCATGACCCCATTTGGGGTTTTATTGAAAAAGAAATTGAAGTGGTTGGGACATTTCTTCTCCAGCTCATTTTATGGATAAGGAAACTGAAGCAAACAGGGTTAAAGTGACTTGCCCAGGGTCACATAGTTAATAATTGTCTAAGGCTAGACCTGAATTCAGGTCTTTCTGACATCAGGCCCAGTGTTTTATCTACTGTGCATCTAGTTTCCTAACCTATACTGGAAAAAAAATTTTCATTGCATTGTTGATCAATAGTTAACCAGATTCCACATTAAGATTTCCAGTGAAAATAATCTATCCCATTATCTCTCAAGGTAGACCATTCCAGTTAGGAATTGTTCTAATTAGCAGAATGTATTTTCTTGATGTCAAACCCAAATTTGTCTCTTTGCTACTTCTATTTATTAATCCTAGTTATTTACCCTTGGTTCAAATAGAACAAATCTAATTCCTCTTCTTTGTGATATTTTTCTTTCCCTGTCCTGGGATTTCCTTGGTGTAAAAAACTTCAGTGAGGAAATATCTATTATAAATGCAGATGAACAGCTATACCACAACTCAGAAGCTTAAGAAGTTGCTTGGGATCCCTGATGTATTATATGACTTGCCCAAGGTCACACAGACTATACATATCCATTAAGACTTAAAGCAGCACCTTCTTTCATCCTGAGGCTGGCTCTTTATCCATTACCCTGTTGTATTTTAAGTCCTCCCACATGATAGCTCTTTAGTAATTTTATGTCTCTAGAAAACCAAGTTAGGATTTCTGAGACCTTTCAAAAAAAACATCAGGATATTTTACACATTCCCAGCAAAGAGGAGAGCACATGACTCCATTTTGCTTCTATCACTGATTCAGAGATAGGCAGTGGGTACAGGCAGAACTCCATATAAACTGTGGTCCTAGACTCCCTGGAAAAACCAACATCCAGTCATAGTTCCCAAAAGGATCTTAGTAACCACAAAGCCAATGACTACCAAAGTCTATGCTCTAAGTAATCCCCCTAAATTTTCTTTAAAAAAATTGAAACCAAGGCTTTAAGTATGAGGAGTCTTTAAGAAAGTTAGACCCTAGTGTATATTTCCAGTCTGAGGAATTAGTTGGGTTGAAATGAATCTTCATGATTACAATTATTAAACAATTATACCAATATCATGAAGCCGTACCAAGGCTAATCCTGAGACAGTGTGATTGGGGAACGCAAGGAATCACTTCAGACAGGACAAACTACTCCCGAAGATCAACAGTTGACTGGATTCTAATAGGGCTATAATCATAAGTACCACATAAAAGCAAGATTATTGTTGTCTAGAGAACATTAAAAAGCAAATTAAGAAAATGCCAAAATTAAGTTATAGCCTAGATGTAGTCTCATTTGAAGTCTCAAAAATGTAGATGGATAAATATATGATCCCAATGAATACTTTTGAGCTATAAGAATAATATTGATATATGTTAAACAATTTATATATTTATTATATATAAATCTATCTGTATGTGTGTATGTATATACATATAAGAAGAGTTGCATGACCTTACCTGAACGTCATTGTAAATAATCGAAATGATTTACAATGAGATACCCATTTGAATGTGCCCTATTTTCTTCTCAGCTCACATGAAGATTTTCTTGCTCCCCAGCTGGTTGTAATCTGTGATAAACCAACTAAATCAAGTATATTAGATACAATAAATGCATGGAAACTATATTAAAATGATGTTCAGAGTCTCCATAAAAATGCAGAAAAACAAGGCCATTCATTCACATGGTTCATAAATGCTTCTTAGTGACTTAGATAGTAATACTTGGAAAGATCTCATTGAGATGCCAAATGATGGGAGTACTGCAGCACAAATGTCTCATTGCTGGTCAGTAGGGAAGGGACTGATCCCCCTTTCAGTCCCTAGTCATTTTGGTTCATGCACTTTCAGAACATTAGTTGTGATTTCTTTTCAGGCATACAATACATGAATAATAGAATGACTTGGTTGTAGAATTGGTGAGATGAG
This sequence comes from Pseudocheirus occidentalis, assembly GCA_028646575.1. NCBI lineage: Eukaryota > Metazoa > Chordata > Mammalia > Diprotodontia > Pseudocheiridae > Pseudocheirus > Pseudocheirus occidentalis. The sequence goes on along the minus strand of CM053600.1, from coordinate 19,345,418 downwards.
GGCTTTGTTACTCTGAGCCTGCATTTGAAACATCTGTGCCAGATACCAATATTTAATTTTTTCCTTCATAGAATTCCAGTCTTTAAACCTAATTAGTACTTGAGGGCGAATAGATCTTTATACTAAAATGACGTCTTTTCCCTTAATATTAAAAAAGCAAAAACCCTGTGATTTCACCATGGATATTTACAACTCCTTCATGCCTTAGCAGGTAGCCTTCCTGACCCATTGTGGCCAGACAAATTAAACACTAGTGACCAGTCTTCTTGATCTTATGTTATCAGTATATCTCTCCCTTAGAAGTCATATGATCCAACTGCCTTATTTTAAAGGTGAGGAAACTGAACTCCAGACATATAAAGTATAAGTCACACAAGATTTGAGTGGTATAGCCAGAATAATAATGTTCTTTGAAAGTAACTAGACAAGTTCTGTACAAGCTAAAGTCTTCCACTGGGCTGTCCTTGGAAACTTCCAAGTTTGAAAAGTTCAGTCCCTCACTGAACTTTGAACTCCATTCAATACCCAAACCTTCAAAAAATCAAGGATTACTGGGGGGAGGGCAGAGTCAAGATGATGGAGTAAAACCAGGAACTTACTTGAGCTCATCCCCAATTACTTCAAATACATGTAAAAAAACTCTAAAGAAAGTTTATAGCTATAGAACCTACAAAATGAAAATGTGAAATATGTCTCCAGCTGAGGACTGCCTGGCAAACTGATGGGAAGGGTGTATCACACCAGACTGGGAGTAGAGTGCAGTCCTGCATGGGCCATGCAGGCACAGACTGTCATCAGAGACAGCCAGCACAGACAGGCTGGAGAAGACCTAAGGAAATCAAGTCACTGGCAACTGTGGTGGTCTCCAGATTTCTCAAACCATGAATGAGAAAAAGAAAGTGAAAAGTCAGTGGGGAAATTCTGTTGGAAATGGGTGACAAAAAAACGGGGTCAGGTTCCTGCCCCTGGGGCAGCAGAAGGGGTGGAGGCTATAGCTGCTGCTGTGATGGCTGCTTCCATACCTCCCGGCCCACAGAGGGTTGGGGGACTAAGCAACTGACTGGAGGGTAATTGCAAGAATCTCTTTGCTGGCACTGAGGCAGGATTCTCTTGCTTTGCATTGCTTGGATCTGGGTCACAGTGTTGAGTGGCAGTCTTGGGGTGAGCAGGGTTAACATGTCAGAGCTTGTTGAGGCTGTGAAGAGGCAGTCCTCCTCACAGTTCTGAGGCAGGAGACTAGAAGAAATTGTGACAACAGCTGCACAAAACCTCAGAAATTTGGGACATAACACTCTCCACTCTGGAAACAGAGTTCTACCTTGGCAAAAAGCTCCAAAATCAAGTATCTGACTATCAAGATGAGCAAACAGAGGAAGAGAAATCATACTATAGAATCTTTTTATGGTTACAAAAAGGATCACAGAAAAAGACAACAAAATCAAAACTCTTTCATGGAAAGCTTCCAAGAAAAATATGAATCGGTTGTGCTTTCTACTACACTATTTTCTAGTTTTCCCAGCAGTTTTTGTCAAATAGTGAATTCTTGTCCAAGAAACCGGGATCTTAGGGTTTACCAAACAAGGATATATTGATCTATAAACATATATATATAGATAGATAGATAGACAGACAGACAGACAGACAGACAGACAGATAGATAGATCTACAATCAAATATAGATTGCTATAATAATTGACTTCTGTGCCTTGTGTACCTAACCTATTCCTCTGATCTATGTCTCTATTTCTTATCTAGTACCAAGTTGTTTTGATGATAGCTGCTTTATAATACAGTTTAAGATCTGGTATGACTAGGCACCATTCCCTAGTATTTCTTTTCATTAATTCCTTTGATATTCTAGACCTTTTGTTCTTCCAGAAGAATTTTGATATTATTTTTTTTTACTTCTATAAAATAATTTTTGTTAGTTTGATTGATATGGAACTGAGAAAGTAAATAAATTTAGGTAGAATTGTCATTTTATTATATTAACTCAGTCCTGAACCCTGAGCAAATGATGCTTTTCCAATGATTTATGTTTGACTTTATTTGTGTGACAAGTGTTTTGTAATTTTGTTCATATAGTTCCTCAGTTAGTTTTGGTAGGTGGACTCCCAAGTATTTTATAATACCTTAAACGGAATTTCTCTATCTCCTACCATTGGTCTTTGTTAGTAATATATAGGAATGCCAAGGATTTATGTAGGTTCATTTTATATTCTTCAACTTTGCTAAAGTTGTTTATTATTTCAAGTAGTTTTTTTTACTTGATTCTCTAAGTATATCATCATATCATCAGTAAAGAGTGATAGATTTCTTTCTTCTTTGCCTATTCTAATTCCTTCAATTTCTTTTTCATCTCTTATTGCTAAAGTTAATGTTTCTAATACCATATTGAATATCAGTAGTGATAATGGACATCTTTGTTTCACTCTCTTTCTTATTGGAAATGCTTCTAGCTTATACCCATTACACATGATACTTGCCGATGGTTTTAGGTAGAGGCTACTTATCATGTTAAGGAAGACTCCATTTATTCTTGTGTTCTCTAGTGTTTTTAATTGGAATAGGTGTTTTATTTTGTCAAAAGGTTTTTTCCCCCTGCATCTATTGAGATAATCATATGGTTTCTGTTAGTTTTGCTGTTGATTAGACTTTAGAATCTTTTTATGGTTACAAAGAGAATCAAAACATAGAATCAGAAGAAGACAACAACATCAAAACTCCTTCATCAAAAGTCTCCAAGAAAAATATGATTTGATTATTATACTGATAGTACTCTTAATATTGAACCAGCCCTCCACTCCTGGAATCAATCCTAGAATGATGATCATAGAATATTATTCTCATTATAAGATGTTGTAATCTTTTTGCTAATATTTTATTTAAAATTTTTGTATCTATATTCATTAGGGAAACTGATCGATAATTTCCCCTCTCTGTTTGATCTCTTTCCAGATTAGGCATCGGTTCCATTTTTCTATCATAAAAAGAATTTGGTAGGGCTCCTTCTTCACCTATTTTCCCAAACAGTCTATATAGTGCTAGAATCAATTATTCTATAATTGTTTTAATAGGATTCACTTGTTAATTCACCGGGCCCTGGTGATTTTTCTTAGGGATTTCACTCATCACTTGTTCAATTTCTTTTTCTGAGATAGAGTTATTTAAGTATTTTACATTTTCTTCTGCTAATCTGGGCAATTCATATTTTTGTAAATATTTATCCATTTCACTAAAACTGGCAAAATTTGTGGGCATGACAGTTGGGCAAAATAGTTCCCAATTATGGTTTTAACTTCCTCTTCATTGGTAGTGAATTCACTCTTTTAATTTTTGATACTGGTAATTTGGTTTTCTTCTTTCATTTTTTAAAATCAAATTAACCAAAGGTTTATCTATTTTATTGTTATTTTCCTAAAATCAGCTCTTAGTTTTATTTCCTGGTTCAATCATTTTCTCAATTTCTATTTTATTAATCTCTCCTTTGGTTTTCAGAATTTCCAATTTGGTATTTTATTGGGGATTTTTAATTGTTCTTTTTTCTAGCTTCTTTATTTGCATGCCCAATGCATTGATCTCTTCTTTCTCTTTTTTATTCATATGAGCATTTAAAGATATAAAACTTCCCCTAAAACTGCTTTTACTACATCCCAAAAGTTTTGGTATTGTCTCATTATGTCATTCTATTGGATGAAGTCATTGTTTATTTCTCTGATCTGTTGTTTGGCCCACTCACTCTTTAGCATTAAATCATTTAGTTTCCATGTGATTTTTCTCCATATTTCCATGGCCCTTTATCAAATATTTTTATCACATCAGGATTTTAAAAGGATGCATTTAATATTTTTGCCTTTCTTCATTGGATTGTGAAGTTTTATGCCCTAGTACATTGTCAGTTTTTGTGTAGGTGCCCTGTACTGCTAAGAAAAAGATATATTCCTTTCTGTCCCCATTAAATTTTCTCCAAAGGTCTACTGCAGTTAATTTTTCTAAAATTCTGTTCACCTCCCTTACTTCTTTCTTGTTTATTTTGAGATAAGAATTGTCTAGTTCAGAGAGAGGGAAGTTGAAGTCTTTCACTAGTACAGTTCTACAGTCTATTTTTCCCATTAACTCTCTTAACTTCTCCTCTAAGAATTTGGATGCTATATCACTCGGTGCATATATGTCTAGTAGTGACATAATTTTACTGTCTATGGCGTCTTTTATCAGGACATAGTTTCCTTCCTTATCTCTAATTAGATCTATTTTTGCTTTTGCTTTATCTGAGATTAGCATTGCTACCCCTGGTTATTTTTTTTTACTTAAGCTGAGGCATAATATATTTTACTCCAGCCTTTTACCTTTACTCTGTATCCATCCTCCTGTGTCTTTCTCTCCATCCTATCCTTCCTCCCCTGTTTATGCTTTTCTTTCTCCTTTCTCCTTTTCCCTCTTCCCCAAAGTATTGCTTTTGACCACCACTTCCCTCAATCTGCCCTCCCTTCTCTCAGGACCCCTGAACTTTTTTCCCCTTCTTCCCTACCTATTATTCTCCCATCCCTTTTCTTTCCCCTTTCCCCTCCAACAGCCTGTAAGACAAGTCAGATTTCTATACCAAAGTATGTTATTCCCTCTTTAATTCAATGAGATAAGAGTTCAAACGACGTTCATTTCCCTCCCTTCTTTATCTCTATTATAATACATCTTCAAGCCTCTTCATGTGATATAATTTGCCCTTTTCTGACTCCTCCTTTTCTTCTCTCCCATTACAATCTTTTTTCAGTCCTTAATTAGATTTTTTATCATCACATCAAAATCAACTAAAACACACCCTCTATGTCTACATATTTCCCTTCCATATGATGTAATAAAGATACAGTTCTCATGAATTATGAGTATCACCTTCCCATGTAGGGAGGTAAACAGTTTGTCATTATTGAATAATATGGTTTTTTCCCTTCCCCCACCTTTTCTGTTTCCTTTTGATACCTCCCTTGAGTATTGCATTTGAAAGCTAAATTTTCTGTTGAGCTCTGGAAAGTCTGGATTTCATTTGAATTTCATTGAATCTCCATCTCTTCCCCTGACAGGTTATGCTCTATTTGGCTGGGTAGTTGATCCTTGGTTGTAATCTCTCCTCCTTTGTCTTACAGAATATCATATTCCAAGCCCTCTGATGTTTTAATGTACAAGCTTCAAGGTCCTACATAATCTTCATTGTGGTTCCATGGTATTGGAATGGTTTGTTTCTAGCATCTTGCAGTAATTTCTCCTTATCTGCTAATTCTGGAATTTGGCTACAATATTCCTTGGCATTTTCAATTTGTGATCTCTTTCACAAGGTGATCCATGGATTCTTTCCATGACTATTTTACCCTCTTGTTCTAGGACCTCAGGGCAGTTTTCCTTGATGATTTCTTGAAAGATATTGTCAAGACTCTTTTTTTGATCAGGGCTTTCAGGTAGACCAATAATTCTTAAATTGCCTCTCCTGAATCTATTTTCCAGGCCAGTTGCTTTTCCAGTGAGATATTTTACATTTTATTCTATCTTTTCATTTTTAAAAACTTTTGTTTGACTGATTCTTGATGTCTCATAGAGTCTTTAGCTTTCACTTGCCCATTTCAGATTTTTAATGAATTGTTTTCTTCTTTTAGCTTTTGTACCTCCTTTTCCATCTGGCCAATTCTACTTTTTAAAGAGTTGTTTTCTTCAATGAACTCCCCCCCCCGTTTTTTCAATTATATTTTCAAAAGTATTGTTCATTTTTTCTTCTACCTCTTTTATTTGACTTTTAAAATCCTTCTTGAGCTTTTCCAAGAAGACTTTTGGGGCTCGAGATCAATTCATATATTTCCCTTTGTAGTTTCAAATGTGGGTATATTGACCACATTGAACTCTTCTGAATTTGTGTTTTGATCTTCCCTGTCACAAAGACATTTCTCTATGATCATTATTTTTCTTTGAATCTTCTTGCTCATGTTGTTTGCCTTTTAAATTTGATCTCTGCTTTTGGGGCCCATGGAGCACTGTTCAGGACTTCTTTTTCTGGGGGTTAAAGGCCTGGTTACTGGTCTTATGTGCTGGGGCCCAAGTTCCTGGAAGCTGGATGTTGTAGTGGCCTGGTTTTACCTAGTGCTAAGCTGCAGCTGGTGGTGGTGGCTGGTGTGTGCCTGTTGTGGGCATTTGCTTCCTCCTCTACTCTGGGGCTCAGTATCCCCCTCTCATCCACTGAAGTGGGGCTTGCTGCTGGCTTGTTGGGATGCCTTCTCTCCTGTACTGGTCTCCTTCAGTCACAAGAGGGACTTTTCTTATTAATAACCCCAGCCTCCTGAGCTAAAAGACTGTTATACCACATATTTCTGCAGGATACATTATTCCAGGAATTTTCCTGAGGCAATATTTTCTGGGTTTTCAACATCAATAAGAGAGGGTGAGAGTGACTTACTCCTTGCTCCACCATCTTGGCTCCCAGCAAGTTGTAGTTTTCTTTGGGACTGCTGGAACATATTTTAGAGTCATTCTCTTCTAGGACTGTGCCTTAAGTTTCCCTGTTACCATAATAGTTTTCTATGTTGCTTTTCTGATGAGATATTTTACATTTTATTCTCTTTTTTTGTCTATTTGTCACTCTTCAAGACAATCTCTTGACTTCAGACTTTATAATGGGACCATGCTCTATGCATTTATTGGAATGTCTGAGTTAATTTTTCTGCTGTTTTCTTGTACTATTGAGTATTGTGTTATTTCAGGATCTCAAGGGTGGTTGGGAACTTGCAAGCAATTAAGTGTTCCCAGAGTAGACTGTCATTTCTGCGTCTGGTCCAAATTCTGCAAGTTGCTGACCTAGGTTTGGATCTGAGGAACATACCTGTGGGCTTTCACCATCTGGACTGTTAGCAGACTGAAGCTGTCCTTAGCCACCATCAGCCAGGTGAAAACCTCTGCTGGTTCAGAATGATGGAGGTGTAGGCTTCACTTTGGTGTAGAATTCCCAACTTATTTATTCTTCTGAAGACTTCAGATTGGCCTAGAACCTGGAAATGAGACCCTGCTCTATTTCTGAGATCTAATCCACACAGTTTCTTCTTTCTTCTGAACTTGTTACAGCCTGTGACTGACAGTTCCTCATCCTGGAATACCACTCCTATATGAAGCACCTCCCCTCAATTCACCCTGGATCTGTGACCTAGAAATGTGTAGTAAGAGATGGAGCTGTCAGTTGAGAACTATTCCCATGCCCTGCACAAATATCTTTTCTTTCCTTTTTGTGTAATCTTTCCCTGGCTGGAGTACTTTGTGTTGCCCTAACCAAAACTAGTCTCCACATAGCCTTCTTTGTCTCTTTATGCTGACTTGGACTAGAAAAAAATGACTCATGATGGGCTTTTTTTTTTCTTAGATTTCCCAATTAGGATTCAGTCTGGTCCATTTGTGTGGGTCAGGGGAGTTTGCTGGACTTCTTTCTGCCACTCTGCCATATTGATTCTTCTGCAAGTCCTAAATGAAGCAAAGACAACATCCATCAATGAAGGCCTGTAAATAAGCATTTCAAAGTCTAGGGAAGGATGTGAAACAACTTTCTATTATACTTCGATACTCCCTCTCCTTAGCACTAAGTATTATTAAAATATACTTATATATATATAAGTCCATCAGAAATAGGTGCATCACAGTTCAGACAACACTCAGGTCCTTTTGCCGTATGTCTGGTCACAACACACAGGTCCTTTTGCTGTATGTCTGATCTCTAATGTTAATTCTAGGAACTATGAGAGTAAGCATGGTATAGTGTTTAAATTAATGGAGTCATAAAGATCTCAGTTCACATCATACTTCTACCTCTTTCACTTACTATTTATATGAGGAAGGTTGAATCACTTAACTCCTCAGAGCTCCTTTCTTCATATGTAAAATGGAGATATAATATCCGAGGCACCTACCTCATAAGGTTGTTCTAAGACTTAAATAAGAGCATATAAGTAAAAGCACTTTGTGGAGTGCTACTTGGAAAAGGGTTAGTCTTCTTTGAGAGGAAAAATCTGTGATTGGAAAGTATCTCAGTTAAAAGTTTTGTCACACTTGTGACACAGTACTCAGAAAGTCAGCGATCAAGAAAAATATGGAAACAGAGGCAGAGACAGATGGAGAGAAAGGGAGGTAGAGCAGAAGAGAGTGAGAGTGGGAGGGAGGAGAAGACAGAAAGAGAGACACAGAGAGAGATAGAAGGAGAGAGATAGAGATTATCAAGTTCCTTCTATGGGACAGGCATTATGCTAAACTCTGGGGATACAAAGGCAAGAAAGCAGGATGGTCCCTGCTCTCAGAGAGCTTGCATTCTAATGATGGGGGAAGGGAGAAGACAAAATGTAAAGACCTGGAAGGGGTTGGGGGATATTATGGAGTAGCTCTAGAAATATCCTGAAATCCCTAGCAAGCTCATCTATCAGAGTAAAGAGACCCAGTCAAGCCTCTGGAGTCCAGGTTACTTATAGGGACAAGGTAGGGGCAATGGTCAGATTAGAGAAGGCCTGGGTTGGATCAGGTAGGAAAATGTTGGAGACCTGAGGCCTAGCAAAATAAGACCAAAGCTCATTTTTTGGAGCCAAGGGTCCCAGAGGTAGTGTCCTGGCTACGTGTGGAGTGAGTAAAGAATACATGGCATAAAGTCTGAAAAATTATACCTTTCTCTTTTTTCAAAAGGAAAAAATTTATAAAATATCTCCATAAGAAATATAATAATATATCTTACATTTATATTTATAGCTTATTAAGTTTTTTTATGTTTATTTTCTTTTTAATTTATGAAGTGCATGAAAAATTTGTGGTATATGATTGTGATGGAATATAAGAGATAATAAGTTCAATGAACTTAGAAAAAAACACGGAAAGATGCATGAAATAATGAAAAGTGAAATGAGAGAACACTGTATACAGTAACAGTAATATTGTTTTAAGAATGAATTTGGATAATTAAGTTATTTTGATTATTATAAATACCCAAATTAATTATAAAGAATATGAAGAAAGACATTATCTGAATCCAGAGAAAAAACTGATAAAGAGATGTATAGAATAATTTTACATGCGTGTGCGTGTGTGTGTGTATGTATACTTACTTGTGCCTTAACGGTAGCCATCTCTAAGACTACACCTTTTGATTTAACCTGTTATTACCCAAAGGGCATGATTTAGGAACCTGGGTCTAAATGTGAGAACGATCCTTTCACTGAAGAAGATAAACCTCTTCCATATTCAAGTAAAAGATTTTAGGAGTTTCTGTGACTTTTCCTCCACCATCACTCCCATCCCTGTCAAATCATCACCTGGAAAGTAACCCTCTCATGCTGAGCCTGTTTGATTTAGTTGAGCCTAGCCTCAAATGGAAGATGTAATACTTCACCAAACCTATCCTTCAAATCATCTCAGCTTGGTAGTACCTGTCAGAGATTGTGAATGTGGTCTGCATAGTCTTTCATAACCCATTATTGTCTACGTACCATAATCATGAGGCACTGGAAAAGAATTCTGTATTTTGGAAAGAAAGTCATTTTCTAAATGGGAATAGAAGTAAAGGGAAGGTGAGATACAGGCAAGGTCCCAGAATTTGATGATCCCAAAGTACCCAGGAGTCAGAGTCCTCACCATGATCTTTCATTCCTTTTAGGTCAGGAAGAAAACTTGTCCTATATGGTTTAACATCGGTTAGAGGCATGAAAAGTATAGTAAAACTTATTTTGTTGCTGAAGGTGATCCAGAGATGGTCCAAAATCCTTTGGACTTTCAGCAATACAGTGATTCTAATATAGATGCTAGATGGAAATAGATCACCTTCAGGGATGAGGTAAGCAAGTGACTATGAGGCTCACTGTATTTATTGATGTCAAGCACCACTCCATTTACTATTTATAACACAATAATTGTGATAAGGACAGATGGTAGCAACGAAATGCCAGAGTGGCTCTGAATCTCTGCCTTAGTCCAGAGCCTGTAGTGGAGGACAAGGAGATGATCAGTTCACTTAAAAAGAAGAAGAGGTATCAGCTGATTCTTATTTTTTCCAAACTTATGCATTTGTCATTAATGACATCATCCTTGCTTTAGTGCTTCAGCATTCCGGTATGCATAAGTATTAAAGCCCCCTATTACTGAACAAGAATAACTCATTCAAATGACTTTTATTGTAGAAATATTTTAGTAGAACTTACACATTTAGGAGTATAATTTATAAAAATTTCCTTTACAGGAATAGTGACATGTCTTATCTAAATTATGGATTTTTTATGTTAAGAACATTCACCTCACCTGCAACTTATAGTCTAGACTCTACAAGAGTTTTCTAGGACACTGACTGCTTTAGTGACTTTCCCTGGCTGTGGTCCTACAGCTAATCTATGTCAGATGTAGGACTCAAGCCTGTTTCATTTACACCCTGAAGTTGAACCTCAAATTCCATGCAGGCTGGGTAGACCCCTAGTGATGGATTTATGGGAGGATATGGATAAGTGTTTCATAAGATGGCCAAGCACAAATGCATTATGTTCTGCATCCTCAGAGAATTTTATAAAGAGTTTATACATTGATGAGATTGTAGATTTATTGGAATAACTTTTTAAAGGAGTTCTATTTTGTGGAATGCAATGATACAGGGGAAGTTAGGTGGTATAGTGGATAGAGCATTGCCTCCAGAGTCAGGAAGATCTGAGTTCAAGTCTGGCCACAGATACTAACTAGCAGTGTGATGCTAAGCAAGTCACTTAACATTATTTGCCATGATTCCCTCATCTGTAAAATGATGTGAGAAAGAAATGGTAAACCAATCCAGAAATGGCAAACCACTTTGCCAAGAAAACTTAAATGGGGTCAGAAAGAGTTGGACATGATTGAAACAACATAACAATAACAAACAAGATGCACAAGTGTTTCACAGTACAGGTACAGATACATTCTACTCTGCATCCTTAGAGTAGCGCATGAAGAACCCACACATTGTTGAGTTTGCAAATCCATTGGAGGGTAGCTCTTAAAAAGAGCTATATGTTATGGAATGAAATGATCCAAGCTCAGTTAAATTGTTTTCCTTTTAATACCAAACAAAACTTTCTTCAAAGAAGAATTTCTTCCTACACAGATTTCAATTACATTCTTCCAAGTCCAATTATTATTGGTAATAATTATAATAAATTGCAATTTATTATAATTATATTTTATTATATATTTATATATTATAATTTAATTATTATAATATAATAAATTATATTATAAAATATAATAAATTTATAATAAAATAAATTAATGACTTTACTAAAAATCTTACAGATGATCTGACCCTTGTCAATGTTGCATCTTGGGCCACCTCTAAATAATAAGGTTGGCTTAGGAAAATGGAGCAATCATGACAGGGCCCTGGAGATGACACACTGTGGCACAGGTTGGCAAGGGACTTTGTAACCACTGAGAAGCACAGTCCCTGGTCCCAAATATCAGCATCCTGGAACAACATCTTATTTGCCTTAACCTAGTTATGGCTTTGAGTTTGATGGGACAAATTAGATAAATAAAATTAATATGTAAGAACTTATTTTCTTTTTATATACAAGCAATTTTTCTGAAATAAATATTTTTCCTTTTCCCTTTTTGGCATCATTCGTACATTTGACAATTATTTACTTGAAGTAACATTGTTTTTCCTTTGTTTTTCTATCGCCTTAACTTTTGCATATATCCCTCAGGCCTCTCTCCTCTGAGACTCATCCCTTTGTTCTTTGTAAGAAAGAATAGAAAAACAATAGGAATAACAAAAGCTGTTCAGTAAAAGCAACCAAGACAGCAATCCAGTCTGTAGAGCATGTAATGTCTCATATCCTTTGTCCTCCATCTCTACAAAGAAGAAAGTTAGGTATATCTCATCTCTCCTTCAGAACAACTTTTGTCAGTATAATTGTACTAATTTCAGTTTCATTTTTGTTTTTATGGTTGTCATTCTTTCCACCTGCATTATTGTAGTCATTGTGCATCTTTTTTTTCTTAGTTCTGCTTACTTCACTTTATATTCATTCATATAAGTCTTCACATTTTTTTCTTTATCAATCTTATTCACCATTTCTAATGGCCCAGTACATTCAAATATATCTATTTTTCAATTCATTGGTGTCTATTATATTTGTTTCATTACTACTACAAAATGCGCTGCTATGAATATTTTGTTGTATTTCTATCTTTAAACTCTTTACATTATATATTTGTCAGTAGAATCTTTAAGTCAAAGGTTCTTATAGGTTAAGCCTGACTCATTTCAGTGATTTGACAGTTTCAGTTTAATACTGGAACAAAAATGAGACACTAGTAAGTCATTCAGCAGTTAACCAAACATTTACTTAGCCATAACAGGAGAAAGGTATTCAAGAAGGCATTGAGGACACTTTGAGTTGACTCAGTGGAGCAAAGTTTCCTTTCTTGAGTTACTCATTATGACCCACCAGTCAAGCTACCAAGACCCCCTGCCCCTATGGCTGCCTTGTACTCAGGTGATGAGAAAGGGACTTTGATAGTTTACCCTTTGTACACCCAATCACAAGCAGCTCTCCCAAGGGCTACTGTGGATAACTTTAAGGCTCTAATCACATAGTATAGTGAACTCTGTATTCAGCAATAAACTAAAGCGTAATGCTCAAGAAACCAAATCACAACATTCACAACAACATAAGAATTTGTTACTAAGGTGGTCATATAGTCTTAAACAAAACACTCCATTCAGTAAGTTACAATCTCCTCCGTCAATACAGAATACCCAAGTAAAGTCTTCCTTTATCTTGACTGGAAGCTGACTCCCAAACCCCCAGCTCCTCCTCCACAGGCTGACTGCTCCCAGCTCTTGCCTGGATTCACACAACTCTTGCCTGGACTCACTCAGCTGTCCCCTCCTATTTCAAACCTCAGTTTATGGGAACTGTTCCACTTCAAACTCTTCAAAGTTTTTATTTCTAGGAAGACAAAGCTTAACGGAGCTACAACAATTACACACATTTCCAGCACAATCACTTCAATTCACTTCCTTTCTGATGAAGTAACACAAATCAACAGAGCACTGAAATCACAAGAACTTTCCTTTTCAGTTTTGCTTGGTCCCAACTCTTTGCTCTGCTCTGCTCCTACCTGTTCCACCCTTCCTGTTCTGCTCTTTCAGCAAGCTCCTCTCACTGTGATGACATTAGACCTATTAAGGACAGGGAAGGTCTTCATATTTCCTTAGACCTATTAAGGGCAGGGAAGGTCTCCAAACTCCCTTAGGCCTATTAAGGGCAACACAATGTATGCTATTTCCAACAAAGACTTTTGATCCAATCAAAGGTGAGGTTTAAAGGCATTTGAATAGCTGAAACAAGCAGGAAAATAATACTTTGCTTGCCATTATACCCTTAGACTCCCAAGCCAACCAAGTCTCAAGAAATGGTTCAATACTTTAAAAGAAAAATAAATCTAACCTACATGAGGGGAAGAGTTAAGATATTGCTTCTACCACAAAGAATATGATCTTATTAGTAATTTCTTAGTGTAATTGACAATTTCTTTCCATAATGGTTGGATTTATTAATAATTCTGTGAACAGAGCAGTAATGTGCCTGCCTTTGCATAAATTCTTCAAAATTGACTATTTCCATCTCTGGTCAGCTCCCCTAGGTGGCTAGTTTACAGAGTGATGCTTCAGAGTTGTTTTATTTGAATATCTCTCATTAATGATTTGAAACCACCTTTCAAGTGACTGATAACAATTGTCATTATTTTTGGAGAATTATTTCTTCATATCTTTTGACTTCATGCTTTAGAGAATCTCTTATTTATATATGTTGTGGTTGGTTCTCTGTTCATCTTCAATGACAGACCCTTAGAGATATTTAATGTAATTAGCAGTTTTACTTTTCCTCCTTGGAAAATCATTTTATGTTCTGCAGAACACTGTGCAACAGTAAAAAAGATATTGTTCATGAAGGTGAAGGAAGTGAGATATGAAGTATGGATCCAGGAGCAGGGGGAAAACACGTACATGCCTTATATCCTGAACCACCAGAACCACACCTTCGATGAAAACATTAAGTCATTCACCACCTACCTGGTCTGGATCCGGTGCATCTTTAGCAAAAACCTCCTGGGACCTTTTGCAGATGTGCTGGTGTGTAGCACATAGCTCCATGGGCTCAGTCAGCTCCACTGCTTCCAGGATGGTTCCAGGGAATCTTGTATTTATGGAAAATATGACAGAGAATGAGCCCCTGCCCACCCACTCCCTGCCCCTCACTAGTGCCTCAGTGGTCTTTTCTTGCATTTACTGTGTGCGTATTCTTGACCGTGATAGTAGTCGGTGGAATCTAACTATTCCACTCTACCCCACCTCTTCACCTCTTCGACAGCAACAACTCTCTGTCCACACCCACCCCTCCTTCCACCCCTACTCTCCCCCCTCCACCATTGCCATTGAGTATCTGTAGTACTGGAAAAGTTTCATTGTCAATTGAGTAGGTGGGTTCAAGCCCTGCATAGGTTCATAGGGACTGTGCATGGTTATGTGGAGTATTTAATTAGGTTCTTCATTGTGAAATTTACCCAAATCCTAATTCAAGGATATGTTGTTGAGATGTTCAATAAATGGTGGTGAGCATCAAAAAACAAATAAGCAAACAAACAAAAAGATATTGTTAAATAGTGGAAGTACTTGATATTCTTTTAAATTTTTCTCTTTTAATCTGAATTAAAAAACATATTTTGTTATTTATTTTAAATACAGCTAACATAAGGGTCATGGAATGACTGAAGCCTCTGAAATCCTCTCCAAGAAGGAAAAGGTTCAGATAAGATTAAAGCATTTTTTGTGGTTATTTTGAGAAATAAGACCTCCAAAGGGAAAACAAACTCAGATATTTAACTCAAAAAACCTTGAAAATTCATTTTAAGAGAGGAAACTGAAATGCCTATCATTGAGTACCTAAGATGGCAGATGCCTCTAAGGATTACATAGTATTCCCAACACAAGATAGGATAAAACTAAAGAGGTGTTATTTAATAATGAGAAGGTCCTAAGAAATCATTTGGAATAAAAGAAGTGTAATCCATTCCTTGGGATAGCAAAAAATACCAGACTAAATACATCATTATAACTGATGATTCTGAAAAACAAGGAACCCATTCTGTCATTGACTAGCCTGCAGGAAAAGCAAATGCATTTCTAATGACTAAAGAATTGAGAGACCAGAAACAAGAAGAATAGGTAAAAGGCAAAACAGAGCAAACAATCCAACAAAACAAAACAAGTAAATGTGAAAGAGTAGAGGCAATATTCACAGGTCTTGGATACCAATTGAGTCCACAGGTGAGGTAGAAAGAAGAATCAAGGATGACTTTATTGTTTCCCACCAGGGTGATGGTAGTACAATACTATTAACAAACACAGTGAAGTTGGAATCAGACGTACATTTTGGTGTTGTTCTTTTTTTTTTGTCTTTTTTGAGGGGTGGAGGCAGGACAATTTGAGTTAAGTGACTTGCCCAAGGTCACTCAGTTAGTAAGTGCTAAGTGTCTGATCCAGATTTGAACTCAGATCTTTCTGACTCCAGGGCCAGTGCTTTATTCACTGTGCCACCTAGCTGGTCCTTGGTGTCGTTCTTTGTCCTCCATTTTTGAAGTGGACCAGTGACTTCTTGGGGTGATGTCTTGACTCATGTGTGAATTGGATTTGAGTGAGAGGAAATTGTACCAAGTTCTCAGTCTTGCTCTCTTCCAGAGTCATTAAAGTTCAGTGGCAAAGTAAAAGTCAAAGTGACTACAAATAGCCAGGACACAGTGGACAACTTTGATTTCTTGAATGTTTGCCCCAAATCTAAGGATTCCACAGCATGTGCTTCTGCTGCCTTCGTGGTCATTAGAACAAATTGTTCTTGTCAACCCATTCCACCAGGAGAAGTCTTCACGTGCTTAGGGTAGACATCTCCCTAACTCAGTGTAGTGCCAACATGATATTCACAGCACTGACCGCAACTATGAATATGCTGGCATAATTCTGAATTATAAAATATAACAAACTCTCCATATAGAAGACAGAAACAAATCATTCAGATACCAGAAAGACAAATCCCAATAACCGAAAACCAAATTCATCATAACAACAAAGAAATATATACACAAAAACACTGCAGAGAGCAGTACCATCCCAAAACCTTCCCACAAACATTCACAAGCCTCACTGCCTCCTTGCCTTTGTTCTCTTACCTCCTTCAGTTCTAGCTCTGACTCCTAGTTTCTTCTTCTGCTCTACCCTTCAGCAAACTCCTCTCATCACAGGCTCCATGTGATTACATTTAGCCTTTTAAGGGACAGGGAAGATCTTCAAATTCCCAATACCATTACACTTGCCAATGGATTTCAAGCCCATCAGTTACCCTCAACCTTGTTTATCCCATCTGCTAAGATGGTTTACCAGGATATGGCCACTGGGCCTGATACAGTTTCATGGAGTCACAGGTGAGAGCTGCATGACAAGTGAACATCAAAGGTAGATAAGTAGCCCTGAAAAGGGTTTAACAAGCCCTCATACCAGACATGCTAGTTTTCCCTCATCACCCTAGCAGGACTTCCAGGTAAACATGTTCATCAAGCAGTTGGATGTTAGAGGAGTTAACTGGAGAAACTTGTGTTAGATGTAGTGATTTGGGAGACATCTGAATAAAAGTAATCATTGTAACCATGGAAGGAGATGAAATTATATGGGAGCAAAGGAAAATAAATGATGGTCTAGAACAGAATCTTGAGGAACATCTCTCCTTAGATAAAATAATTAATTAGTGAAAGAGATTGAAAAGGAATAGTTAGAAAGGCAAACAATTTCACAGAAACAAAGGGAGAAGAGAATAGTCAGAAATTAGTTGGAAGTGCCAAAGTTCAAGAAAATGAGAACTGGGGAAAAACCATTTGATATTATAGGCTCATAGATTTAATCTTGTAAGAGACTTTAGAAGGTGTCTAGTCCAACTCTTCCATTTTACAGTTCAGGGCAATCAGGTCCATGGAGGTTTACACGTGGAATCAACATGAGAGTTGGGTTCTAAACCTAGTTCTCAAGACTTCAGAGCCAGGGTGTCATTTTTATTGCACCACAATTTTGAGGTCTGTGGTGACTTTTGAGAGAGTAATTGTGAAGGAGTTGGGGGAAGATAGGATACTAAGTCAAAGTTCTGAGGGATATCAAGTGATTGGGTGGTGATAAAGAAAAGGTAGTATTTTTTAAAGCTTTCTTTTGTATTTTGTTAGGGGGGAAAGGAGATGGGAGAAGGGGAGAGGAGTAAGAAAGAGAAGGAGAAGGGAAAGAAGAAAAAGAAGGAGGAAGAGAAGGACATTTTAGGATTCTGTAAATCTAGGATGGTAAAAGAGGACAGTTATTTTAATGAAAGAAAAGTGCATGAGTAAAATAAAAGAAGAAAACCAGGAATTCAAGCAAATGAACTGAGGATATGAGGAAGTAGAATAGAAAATGGGGGTGGGGGAGAAATCTAAGAAGAATTAGAAGAAAAATTATCTCAGATCTAGGATTGTGACTAAAACTCCAGTGTTTGAAAAGAATTAAATAAGTTGCAATATGAAACAGAGAGAAACAGAGAGAGAGAGAGAGAGAGAGAGAGAGAGAGTCTTAACTTATCATTTTTAGTTTAAACAGTGGAAAATGCAGACATTTCACTATTGGAAAAGGTTTAAATTCTCCAGGAAACTTCCACAAAATTGGACCTTGCATTTGTCTTGATTCATTATAATATCTTAAGAGCTGTTTTAGAGCAAAATATTCCCTCAAAATAGCCCTAAATAATAGCATTTACACATCAATGAGATTAATGAAAAATATAAAGTAAAAGAATCTGCAATTTTTAAAATGTTTGTGGGGAGAGAATTAAATTATAAGAAGGTCTGGATAGCAGGGGGGCCCATTCTAACTTTACCTAAAACCCTTGTAGAAAAATAAATGAATATTATCAGATAAAGAAGTTAATTTTATAATATACCACAATTTCACCCAACCCCTTTCCTCTGTTTTTTTCTTTTCTTGGTTCCAATAAAAAAGTACAGATATTTTTAGTGTATGATAATTTTATTTTTGCCAATTATCACCATTAGTTAGCAGTGACATTTTAAATCATTTGAAAGGTTTTGTCATACATGAGGGAATATTAAAGAGAGAGGAAAGGATGTGCTTTTAAATTTAACCTGCCTGCATGTTGATTTTCTGAAATAAAATTTAACTTGTGGCTCTTAAAAAGAAAAATTTTCTTATAGCAATATTTTATTATGAAACATTGTTTATGATTGCATGAAAAGATCATTTCAGTCTAGTAAGGGAGTCTATATTCTTGCTGATGCCTCTCATTGATCTTAAGTATCATGATTTCTTGTTTTCAACAAACATCAACTTAATTTGCATTTTGATTTATGTTGTATTTAAATTCCAGGTGGGGACCAAACCATAAGTATGTTGGTAGAAATTCCAATGTACAAAACATGAAATCCCCAAATATACACGAACTGGCAACTTCTACAGTTTTTGTAATTATTATTTCATTTGTTACTGGTTGATTAAAAATATCATGTTAAATAGTAAGAATTTTATATGATTTTTGGATAATATCATGTAGTAGAGTATTAAAAGGAAAATCTGAATTCTAATTCAAACTCCAACACTTAAGAGTTGTGTGATCCTGGGCAAGTCAATGAGTTTCTCATCCTCTAATTTTCTTACTTACAAAATTGGAATAATAATAATATTACACAATTTGTTACAAAGATCTAATGTGCTAATGTATATTAAGTACATTTTGAACTTTCAAATACTAAATAAGTATTAGTTATATTACAAAGTGGTAATCATGAAAACCATCTTGTATTAGTTAAGAAATAGAGTGGTGGATCATTGGAAGAGATTAGGTATAAAATTTATTGTTACGGTTCAGTTATTTCAATTGTGTATGATTGTGAACCTTTTTGGAGTTTGCTTGGCAAGGATATTGGAATAGTTCGCCTCTTCCTTCTCCAGTTCATTTTACAGATGAAGAACTGAAACAAACAAGGTTAAGTGACTTATTCAGGGTCACACAGCCAGTGTTTGAAGTCAGATTTAAATTCAGGTCTTCCTGGCTCCAGGGCTGGTGCTCTATCTGCTGTGCCACCTAGCTACCCAGAGTAAGAGTACCTGGCTTTATTAATTACCCTTTGTGACTAAATTATTTATCCATTTTGACCTTATCTTAGCATATGGTGCGAGATATTGGTTTATGACTAGTTTCTGCCAAACTACTTTCCAATTTTCTCAGCAATTTTTGTCAAATCATGAGCTCGTATCCTAAGAGTTTGAATCAGTGAGTTTATTAAACCTTAGATTACTATAATCATTTATTATTGCGTATTGCATATTTTGGCAGCCAGATGGCACAGTGGATAAAGAACTGGCCTAAAGTATGGAAGACTCATCTTCGTTAATTCACTGTTGGTGGAGTTGTGAACTAGTCCAACCATTTTGGAGAACAATTTGGAACTAAGCCGAAAGAGTTATAAAACCGTGCATAACCTTTGATCCAGCAACAGTACTAAGTCTGTATCCCAAAAAGATGAAAGACAAGGAAAAATGGCATATTTGTACAAAACTATTTGTAGCAGCTGTTTTTGTGGTGGCAAAAAATTAGAACTTGAGGGAATACCGATCATTTGGGGAGCAGCTGAGCAACTTGTGGTAAACGATTGTGATGGAATACTATTAGACTATGAGAAATGATGAGCACTATGGTTTCAAAAAAACCTGGGAAGACTTACATGAACTGCTAAAATGTCAAGTGATCAAAATCAGAAAAGCAATCGTGAAAGGATAATCATCTATTAAAAATTTACCGGCTTTAATCAAGACAATTTTGAAGACAAGATGGAAGATAATTTCAAAGAATCCACAATGAAAATGCTATCCACTTCCACATCGAGAGAATTGATTAATTGAATGTGCACTGATACTTGCTTTTTTACCTTTATTTTTCTTGTTATTTAAATTTTATTTTTCTTATGGCTTTTTCATAGGTTTCTTCTTGCAATATGAGTAATATGAAAATATATTTTGCATGACTTCACATATATAATCAATATCCTACTACTTGCTTTCTTGAGTGGTAGGGAAGGGGCTACAGGGAAAGGCTTTAGAACTCAAAATTTTCTACCACCCATGTGTATAAACAATGAACGTCGATACTGAGGTAATACTTGTTTGAGTTTTTCCTTAGATGTAAAAGTCTTTGAAGAGTGAGAGTGAAAGGGGTCAAACTGCATCCTTACTGCACACAATTCCCATATGAAGGTTTTGTTGTGCATACAAATGTAATAACCGAGGGCTGAAATGGTAATGGATGCCAGTTTTATAATGGCCCAAAATGCACTCCTCAAATCTTGGCAAGTCCCTGACACAGGAATTTTCATTAAAAAGTTGGCAGTTACGTTGTCAGGAGAGTCAACCCACTGTGGTTAGAAGTGATGTTTTCATTTGTTTCAAATAAGACACTGTTTTAAGATAAACTCAGTGATATAAACTCAATGTCAAATTTTTAATGAAATCTGGGATATGTCAATGCCTGATAGGCAGCTTGGAGGGTGACTCACAATTTGCTTCCTTTTGTGTCAATGCCTGGACTAGGTCCTGACTCCATATAATATTACTGAGTAGATAATGACGCCCAATCTTAGATCTCTTGCAAATGTAATTGCATCTTTACTCTTACTCCATCTCCAGGGACTTTCTCACTTCATGCAGAGCCTAAAACTAGTCAGCACTTATTTATATATGGGTGAGAAACCTTCTGGCTCTTTCTATCCCTGGTCTCGCCTATTCTTTTTTCTCCTCGGTTCTTGTAATTTCTCTCTATCCAAAAGCAGGATACCTAGTACGCAGCTTACAGACCCATCTGTGGGCCTTTCCAGACCACAAAGTTCTATAGCGGGCTGTCTCAGTGCCACCACTCTGGCAGTCCTCCCTGGAATCCCCTATCCCCAACCACTGCTGCACTGGGAAAGCAATATGTGGGACTTTACCATCTGTCAATGTTTCTTATGCTGTCCATCTGAAACTGAACCCGATAGTGTTATAATCTCCTTGTTTTTTTAAAATGTATAAATGTATTCTTGCCCCCATCATTTATACTTTATAGCTCTAGAGCTGGGAGGGATCTCAGAGGACTTTCCACCTTCCAACTTCATTGTTTTTCCTGTGAAGAAATTGAGGCCTCACAAAGTTAAGTGACATGCCCAGGGTCACACAGGATATAAGTATCAGAGGCAGGATTTGAACCTGGGTCATCTGAATCTAAAGCCAGTGTTTATTCCATTATCTTCCTTGTAGGAACAGATGTCCAAAGTAACCATCTGTAGATGCATTCAAGTGATCAACAAACATAGTATGTGTCAGACACTTTACAAAGCAATGGTGATACAAAGAAAGACATATGACAATCCCTGCCCTTAAGCAGCCTGCATTCTAATAAGAGAGAATATCTATTAACAGCTAGGTAGAAATATATATATATATATACATATATATATATATACATATATATATATGTATATATATATATATACACAGTTGATTTGAGGGTCCTCTGAAAGGAAGGCATTGGCAGTTGGGGCAACTGGAAAGAAATGAAGAAATGTCTGAAAAACATGAGATTTGAGTTGACTCTTGAAGGAAGTCAAGACAAATAAGATGCAGAGATCAGAGGACAGAGCATTCCTGGCACGAAAATTGACAATGGAGCATCATGTTAGAATAACAACAAGTGGGACAGTGTAACTTTATTTTAGGATTCATAAAGGAGAGTGAGGTATAAGAAGGTTACAAAAGTAGGAAGGAACCAGGTTTGGGGGAGCTGTAAATGCCAAACAGGGGAGTTTGTATTTTATTCTGGAGGTAATAGAGAAGTCCTGTAGCTCATTAACTTATGGGATGAGTGAAAACTTTTCAATTTGGGGTTGTTAACTTTCCCTTTCCCCTCCTCCTCCATTGCTGCTGTCAATCACTTTCATCTTCCTTTGTCTGTTTTCCCACCTTGGTGGGACCCTTCCCCCCTTCTTTTCTTGTTATCCCGTTTGGGGAAGAATTTAGTGGAATGTGCCTCTCAACCAATGAGAGAGGAAACAGTCAGGAAGGGGGCTTGACAGAATTAGGGTATAAATTCCTGCACTACCTTTTGTAACACGCCTCTTCTCCATGATGAATCATGGGGAACACCACCCTCTTCTCCCGGGGAAGAGATAAAATCCTATTCTTATCCTAAGAGATCTCTGTGTTTATTTTTTCACTAAATTCAAGGTGAAGGGTATTTTTCACCCCAAACATTGATCAGAGTATCAATTTTTCTGGCATGACCAATCATAACATAAAGTCAGGTTTGTGAGAAGTCTTTTATTAAGCATTTCATTTATGATGTATTTATGTCAAGTCAATTAAGTGCTTACCATGTGCCAGGAACTATACTAAACTTTAACAATACAAATAAAAGCAAAATGGAAAAAATAAAATTGTCTTTTCCCTCACGGAGTTTACAATCTAATTGGGGAAAATGATATGCAAAAGGAAGTTGGAAATTGATGAGGAGGGGGAAAAGAAAAGTTGCCTTATGCAGGGGGAGGGGGTCAAAGCCTATAGCGTCAAAAGTTAATCAGAGAGAATTAAGGATGGATGACCTTGAAATAAAGATTTCAGGAGAATCCCACCAAAGGGAAGAGGGAGCAATGAGGAAGTGGGAAATAAGGATGGTAAGACAGATCTTCCAGGGTCAGAAAGCATCCAAAGAGTCAGAAATGGAGCCCTGACATTTACCTATTTACTCTTTATGCACACACCAAAAAATTAGGCTTCACACAAATAAGAACCAAATGGAAAAAGTTTATAACTTCTAATTTGATGTGGGTTATATGTGTGTATGTGGGGAGTATCTCATTTAAGCTATATTTAACCAATTTACCTGCTTATTTTCTACACGCACAATTAGTTTCCATGACAAATAAGATCCAAAAGAAAAAAAAGCCTAACTAATTTTATATGTAATATATATGTGTGTGTGTGTGTGTATGTATTATATAGTGTGTATAGATCTTGATATCGATATTTTGATTATACATTTGTATGTGTATATATACATACATCTGTGTGTGTACACATAGGCATACTGTCTTGGAGGAGGGAGTGAGCTACTTTCCTCTCAAAGATCTTCATAGATGCAAGGGTTGGTGTTGTCCACCTCTAATTCTTGCTACTATAGAAGCTGAGGCTGGTGAATCACATTAGCTCAAAATATCTGAATTGCAGAAAGTAGGCAATGCCAATTGGGTTTCCAAATTCAGTCTAACACCAATGAGATGAACTCTCCTATAAAGGGAGGGTGGCACCGGGCTGCCTGAGAAGGCATAAACTGCCCCAAGTTAGAAACGGAGGAACTAAATCTCAAAGCAGAACAAAACAAACAATAGACTCTTTGTAGACTACCTCTTACAACCATATTTACTGCATCGAGAATATTAAGAGGCTAAAAAGTCAATGGATATGATTTTTACTCAAGTGTCTGTATTCTATATAACCTTGGGCATGTCATAAAACTTCTTGACCTAAATTTCTAGATCTATAAAATGGAGGTGACATACCTCCATTTTGGATGGTTGTATTGAATAAAAATTAGATTTTAAAAATTCTAAAATACTAATGATCTAGCTTATGGACAGCTCTATATGGAGTCATTAAATTAGGTCCTGGCATGACTACCTTTTCCACCATTATGATTGATCCCAATTGCTGCTGTCAAATTGATCTTTGTGGCCATCTATAATACCCATTAAAGTGACTCAAACAATAGAGATAATTGTGCTGAGGTCCAGTCATTTTATGTGTGTACACCCTGTAGTACGAGCTCATATTTTTGCGTCCCCAGTGTATTCATCTAGTATTTTATAAGGAAGCAGCATTCTTCCAGGAGGGATGAGATTCTGACAGTGAAGGAAAACTGTCCACTTGTATACCAATTCTGCTGATGATGTTGCTATATCAAAGCCTCATAATTAAGATAATAATTATGACTGAGCAATTCTACCTTTTTATAAGGTGCTATGGAATTATCTTAAACAAAGGCAACTTCACAGGAATTTGGAGAGTCCCTATGATTTTGTTAACGCAAGTAACTCCCTTAAGTAGAACAAGGTACACACTCTCTTTGACTTAGTAGACAAGTTCTTCAGACCTTCCTGGGACACAGAGAGGTTAAGTGAATTTTCTGTGATTACAGAGCTAGTAATAATAATCAGGGAAGAGATTTGAGGGGGCAGCTAGGTGGTGCAGTGAATAGAACAACAGCCCTGGAGTCAAGAGGACCTGAGTTCAAATCAGGCCTTAGACATTTAACACTTACTGGCTGTGTGACCTTGGGCAAATCACTTAACCCCAATTGCCCTGCCTTCCCCCCTCTAAAAAAAAGTAAAAGGAAGAGATTTGAATTCAGTTCTTCCTGACAACCTACCTATTATGTCATATTGCTACTATGGAAAAATGTTATCCATTGAAAATTGATTATAGAGAGCATATATTCACTTCTATGCTTTTTTTAAAATTTGGTCAATCAGAATTAAGTGACTTTCCTAGGGTCATAAAGCTACTAAGTGCATAAAGTCAAATTTGAACTCAGGTCCTCCTGACTTGGGGGCCACTGCTCTATCCAATGTACTATCCAGCTGCCCTTGTTTATATCTATACTTGAAAGATGTTTAATTCCCCCAAATAAATATTCTTCATACTCATTCAGATTATTCCCTTATCTTTATGATTTGCTGTATCCAAACTCAATAATGGTAACCCATTTCTAGTAATAAGAAGTATACAAACCTATAGCTAGATTTGTATGAAGACAATATTTTCTTATTTATTCAAGGGGATAAGCACCTTGTACTGATTGTCTGGAATAAAGAAGGTGACTATTACATTGGTAACATACATGATATTCATTTAAATTAGCTTTTTTCATATCAAGTTGATTAAGTCTCTGAGGGCAAATATGCTATTCTTTTATCCACTTTAGATGTGTGTGTGACTGTTTTTGTAATATTTAAACTGCTAGTTAATTTTTTTTCATTCTTTACAATTTCTTTTTCAATGCAATGAGAGTACAACAAAGAAAACAATATATAAGTTACCTCATGGAATAAAATTTATAAAAGGCTCTTCTCAACTTTTTCTCAAAGTAGCTCCAGTTTTCTCAAGTGCTACGTTTGTAATTTTGATATTTCCATAGTATAAGTGGCTTTACTATTTTGTTCTACATGTGAACAATCAGATCTATGTTTCCCCTGGTTCTGTTCCCTACCCTCATGCACACAGGCTAGTTTATTTTTCTTTGCTTTTTTCCCCACTAGGAGATAACGAAGCTATTCCTGACTTGATTTGCCCAGAGAGTTAATGGTCAAGCCACATCTCCATTGACACCACTTTCTGCTAGTTGTATTACTGTGATCTTTTGGTCATTTAAGGTCACAAAATTATCACCCATGGGGAGGAGGGACCCTTTAGATTCAGAAGATGTCCTGAGGCAGGGAAAGCTGACCTGAATATTTCAGTTTAGAGATGAGGGAAGACATTCATAGCCAAGTTGAATCCCTCACTATCCTGATTAAATATATATTTTAATGCAATAACTAAGTAAATTTCCCTTTGATAACTGTTGAATGACATATGGGTGCCTCATTTCATTCCCACATGGAACCTAAACTAATGGGGACTCAGGCCAATGCTATTCATTCACGTGAGATACTTTTCTTTTTAATTACCACAAAATATAACATTTTCATAGCTCCTCAGTCCCACTGAACTATGAAGCAAAAGAAATCCTACCAATGTAAAAGCCTAGTTAAGTGAGTTTGAAGTTAAAGAGTCACAAACAGCTATCTGTACTTAGAAATTCTCTTCAAAAGGTTGTGAACTTCATTGATTCTTAAGCAAATATGCAGGTTCTCTTCAAGGAAAATTTGGGATACTCATCCTGCCATTTGTATTCTGATATCACCACAACCAGAATGCATGACTAACACTACTCCATGTATGGTAGTTAAATTAAGTGTGATAATGATTAGCATTTAGTCAAGTAAACCTATGAGAATATCTGGGAGCATAATGGTGAATACAGCAATGAGCTGCTATTTGCTGATACTTGCCAAATATCAAATGACTGTTAGAGAAATTCAAGTCGTAGTAGACATATGACAGTGTGAAGTGAGTATTGCACATTTTAGTACCTAATTTCTGTCTACTCCTAAGACTATCACAGTGAGCTATTATATTATTGGTAAGAGGTTAAAGAAAACACAAAAATACAAGAGAAAAAATCCCCAAACTTGGGTCAAATAACAGGAAAGGATGGTAATGGCAATAGAATTTAAAGATCCCCTTGTATTGGCTTGGTTTGGGAGTTAAGTGTTAAAACCCAGAGTCTGTGAATCCCACTTGTGGGATGGACTTGTTGACATGAAGAAAGAGGGCTGAAGTGGGAGGAGCTGGTGCAGTGGATTTAGAGACAGGCCCAAGCAGAGGAGACTGGAAGAGCTTTTGAGGAGCAATATTGTGGAGGCAAAGAGAGAGGAAAATTGCTGGGGGCCAGAGTTGCTGAGAGAGAGACTGCTGAGGGCCAGTTGGAGCTGCCCAGGACTTTTGAAAACTGCCACCCAGAGTGGCCAAGAACTGAGGAGGCATGGCTGTGATGCCAGTATTTTGTCTGTCTTTTTTGATGTTGTTTAATCAGATTCACCTGCTGGTGAAGGACAGTAATGCTGTTGTAGAGGTCCTGGAACCTTGCTGTTGGTTCAGAAGCCCTGAATGAGGATTTTTCTGTTGTATGTTTACAGAAATCCTGGAAGAGGGCCTTGCTGATGTTTTCAGGGGTTCTGAGACTGTTCTACAGGCAGAGAGTGACTTGATAAGGACATTGGTTATGGCTTTGTTGAGCCTTGTCTCCCCAGGAACTGAGATTGCTGAGGGCTTACCTTGAGTGAAGATGAAAGAAGAGCCTTTACTTGGGTTTTCAATGCTGAGATGATATCTTAACCTTGTTGTAACTTAAAAGTGGATGGCCTTTTGTGCTCTCCTGCCCCTTTTGAGAAAGTGCTTGGTGTTAATGGATTGTATTAAAATTCAGCAGTGTCCAGGGGTAGGAAACTTTTGACTTTTTTTTTGCTCTGTGACTGACCAAATGAATGTACTTTGTTTATGATTGGAAACTAATTTCCACTTGAGAAGAGAGATTTTGTGATTGACTAAATAAATGTACTGCCCAGTGGCAGAGTAGTACTTGGATTTAGTCGAAGATTTACTAAATTATTGAATTACACATAGTGAATGGTGTATTTTGATTTTTCTGTGAATGTTTTGCCTTAATTTGTCACTGTATAAAATGGAGAGTCACTATACTGGTATTCCAAACCTTGGAAGTTGCTTTTGCATGGCATTACAAGGATTAGGAAGGTCAAAGTTCAAGTTCCACTAGTGGAACAAACTGAACACTTCATTTAATTCCCCAGCACCTCATGCAAGAGTGCAAGACTTTTTAGTTGCAGAACAGTTACTGACCTGAATTGGTAGAAGTTTCTTCACTGACATGTCCCTTCTTGGATAAAATTACAATTTTCAACAACAATAGATTAAAAATATCAGAAAAATTACCAAAGTTCAGAGATGACTGTTGCTATAGTGAGAGAGGAAGGTAAAGCAAATAACCATAAAATCAATTGCTGTCATTGTCTTTGTGACTTTTTTGTTGTTCTTTATAAGATTGTCATTGTACTATTTTTAGCTATTTTAAGTATCATAAAATTACAGAGTTTGAGAGTAGAAGGGACCTTAGTTGTCATCTAGTCCAACTCATACTTAAAAGGAACCACCACAAGTGGTTATCCAAACTCTGGTTGATGACCTTCAAGGAGAGGGAAACTATCATGTCTTAAGATATCCTATTCCATTTTGGAATAGTACTAATTATTAGGAAATTTTAATTGACATAAAATTACCATTTAATTAAACAGAGAAAATAGTGAGAAGAACAGTGCCATAGTGGATATGGAATTAGTCTCAAATCCAGAAACTCCTGGATTCAAATCCTCCATCTCCAGTCACCCTGATCTATATCTGGCCGCTGGACCCAGATGACTCCAAAGGAGAGATTGAGATTGATGACTTTGCACAGCCCTGCCTCACTTAAATCCAGTTGACTTGCAAGTCATGGCACCTCCTTCCTGAGGTCATGGTCCTCTTTGACATTGAAGGAGACAAAACAAAAACAAAACCAGCAGCCTCTGAGATATACTAACTATGGGATCTCAGGCAAGTCATTTAACCTCTTACTCTTCTAGATGATTTTAGAAAAGGTACCTTGGTAGAGGAAGTTTGTTCACATCAAAGTTTCATATAACAACAAAGTCATATGATAACACCCAATCTTATTTATACTTAAATTCAGAGGGCATTGGATTTGAAAATCATTCTTAATTAATAAATATTATTAATAATTTTATAAGGGAAAAAGTGGTATAAACAGAGTTTCTGAATTTTAAAATATTCAAATGAACATACTTGTGACTATTATCCCTAGCACCTGGCACAATGCCTGCTACACGGCTGGTGCTTTTTAATGTTGGATGGTTGAATTGAACTTGTAATGGGAATCAATGGAAAAATATGATTCAGGTAACAAAAATTCACCTGCTGGGAAACCTCCAGGAAACACAAGTATTCCATGAATCCAGGAGTAATTATAAGAATACAGGCTTCAGAGATATCTTCCTAAAGAGGTTCACATAGCTTTTGAGTAGTGCTTGCACCTGAGGCAGCTGTGGACAAAAAACCTGAACTTTTGAAAGGACCAGCCAGCCAGAACAATGAGAGTGAACTGGGTCTCCTTAGATCTTTCTTATGTTATTTTGCAGCGTCACCTTTTCTCAAATTATCCTAATGATTCAGACACAAATTTATTAAAAGGCAGTGGGGTGGAATGTAAACAGAGGACAACCATAGTTCTTTAATTTTCCTTCTGCCAAGGTTAAAGATTTCTCTTTTATTCAACAGGAGATAGAGTCATTTGGTCTGATCTCAGTCTTCTCTCATTTGTTATTTCTCCAAAAAGAAGCAAAACAAAATAAAATACCTACAGTAGTAGGGGAGAGAAAAGAAACTGAAGCTCAGTTTTCAACGAGTATAGTTCAGCCTTCAGAAACTCTTATTGATAAAATTGCTAAACTAATTACTGAGGTTTGTGGGGGACCAAACAAAGCTGCCTAGAGAAGCAGGCTGGCAGCTACCAAGCCTATGCAGGGAGGGTCTCACTGACATATACGTGCCAATTGTACAACTTGGCTGCTAGTCTAGAAATAAAGCCATTGCAATTAGATCATATTAACAAAACCAAAGTCCCCTGCTTTGTCTTGGCATTTATCTTACTATGGGGGAATCATTACCCAAGGATAGCATTGGCTTCCTGTGACACTCTCTTAATTATAGCCACATAGTCACTAAGTTTGAAATTCCTGATACACAGGCCATCCTGGGGAGACTGGTATTTTAAATGATTTATCAAATAACACTCTAAAAAAGTGTATCATTATGAATGGGGTTTGAGATTACTTTGAGATTCAGAGGGAGAAGAGAATCAAAATTCCAATTCATGTGAAGAAGAGATTATTCCAAAAAGTATGATGTGGATGACTTGTTCAAAGATAATGAATATTCTTATATATGTATACATAGATATATACACATATATTTAACACTACAAATGCATATGCAATGATATACATTCACATGCATACATGTACATGAATATACATACACACATGCATGCACATCTATATGTGTGTTTCATTTATGTGCACATGCATGTACATATATACGTATGCATACAAAAATATGAAAGCATGGACCAACTTTGTAGTTAGGAAATCCTAGCTTCAGGTCTTCTCATATACTATGTGATACTAGTCAAGTCATTCATGTTTCCTTGCTCTCCATTGTCACTTCCAGATGTTACCCAAAGCTCCTTCACTGAATGTAATGGTAATTAATTTGATCAGATGTTAAGTAGATCCTAGTAACCTAGTGTTAAGTATAGAACTCTGTCCATTGTGAAAAGGTGTGAATTTCCCTGTTGACATGGGAGAATGCCATTGGCTGAGACACTCCCCTGAACCATGTTGACTTGGGAGAAGGCTAGTGTTCATAAGCAGGAGAATTTCAGAGACAGACAGATTTGGATTTTGTGGGATCAGTGGCTGACGGAAGACATGAACAGGATGGGACTTTGTTTTTTGGTGGCCTAGCTGATCCTTGAGTTGCAGGCAAGAGAAGTCCTGAGGGGTCTGAGGTGTGCTGAATCCGGTGAACTTCAGTGTGTGCCGGGGATAGCCTTGAGGACTGGACAAGGACCTGGGAGCTGTTCATCCCTGAGGACTGGACGAGAACCTGTAAGCTTTCAGCTCCTGAATCTAGGTGATTGTCTGGCAGGGATCTGGGACCAGGGAAGGGGATCCAGGGAATCAGGGAGATCACCCAGAGTCAAAATGAAGAAAAGGCCTCCCCTTGGACTAAACTGAGGTTTGTTGGAAATCAAGAGATGGAAGGATTTGTGTGGTTGTCTAAGAACTTTATTTGGAAACTAAAGTTAATGGTTACCCCAGAAGTGGAAGATCATTATATTGTGAATTGTTGATTGAATCAACTCCCTCTTAGGGAAACTAGGTCATTCCTTTTGTTAATTGATTGATTGAATCCCTCTTAGGGAAACTAGGTCATTCCTTTGTTATTTGATTGATTGAATCTTAAAGTGTGAAGCTGGTTTCTCCCTTAGGGAAACCAGCTGATTCTTCTCTTGTCCCTTGTTCCTTTCTGTAATAAGATATAATAGAGAGACTTTCCTTGTTCTGAAGAT
>CM053600.1:19290489-19313929 GCA_028646575.1 Pseudocheirus occidentalis | reverse complement strand
TTAAGGTCACATGTTGCCTTCTAGGTCCTTGAATGTGGCCTTTTGACTGAGTCCAGGTTTTACAGAACAAATCCTTTTGTTAAGGGATTTTTCTGTGAAGTTTAGATTCAGTCAAAGGGCTGCACTTGAGGACCTAGAGGGTCATATGTAGCCTCAAGACCAGAGTTTCCCCACCCTTGCTTTAGACCAGCCATTCTCAGTCTGTGGGTTATGTTCAATTTGTAATAGCAAAAATACATCCTGCATATCAGATAGATTCATAACAGTAGCAAAATTACAGTTACAAAGTAGCAACAAAAATAATTTTGTGGCTGGGGGTCACCATAACATGAGGAACTGTATTAAAGGGTCATGGCATTAGGAAGGTTGAGAACCACCCATTTAGACCATGCCCTCAGGAATCACTCCTCCAGGGATTCAGCATATTCCTGTTTGTACTTCTTCAGCACCCACACCAGTTACTTGGAGGAGAAGGTCTGCCTAGTTCTTGCTCCCTCGGGGCAAGGAATCATGGTAGGTTAAGCCTTTTTCACCACATTTAGGAGCCCCCAAATCCCTATCCTATGTCCGCTCTCCTTCCTAAGTTTTATGGCTGTCATCTCAGCAAGAACCTGATCCTCTGGTTCAGAGACTATAGGGTGGTTTCCCAGATGGGGCTAGTCAGTACCCACTCCCATCAAGAGATATCTCTTTGCTTTTGTGGAGACCAACTTCACTAGCTGTCCTTTGACTTTCCTTTATAGGCTCTAAAAGCCAAGAATTCTGGCTCTTGCTGCTGAATAATATGGTCTAGTATACTTTCAGTCTTATGATGGCAATTCAATTTATGCAAAGCAGTCAACAATAACCTGGGAATTCAGACTTGGTGCTTTCTTTACCCTCTTCAGCAGCCGTCTCCGTCAGCCACCGAGCTAATCCCCCTGCCTGAGGCGGTTGGTGGGAGGCCCTGTTCCCTGTCCCATAGAAAGAACTCCATATACACAATCAGGAAGGCTTTTACAACTGGTAACCATACTATGTCCAATCACCCCTAATTACCCTACTGTCCTTCCATATTTGTAGGGTTCTTCCTTCAACTCAACCAGGTTGTGAATAGTGCTGTCATCTCTTCTCAACCCAACCTGCCATAATTAGCCAAATGGAACATTTGTCTTTAACACCAGAACTCTTTTAAATTCAGATTTGGTATTAGGATGAAATAAAGTACTTTTAAGTCATTGAATAGTTAACAAGAGAAAGTTTGCTTTGCCCTAACATAGCATGACTGTACAACAAAGATACGGTAGCATTTAATTTATTTGGATGTGGTTATCTGGACTTACATAGCAACACCTGTGATCATCAGCATGGGATATAGTGAAGGACATTGTGACTCCTGTGATCTCAAGAAATCCAAGTCTGAGAAGCCCTGATTACTAGTGCCTGGAACTTTTACGTCTCTGAGTAACCAGAAAGCTGTGCGGGAAAGTCAGGGCCAATCAGGTCCTCAGAGCAACATCTCCTCCTTTCGGTTAAAATTAATCCCTAAGAATCAGGAAAGGAGGAGGGGCCTGGGCATCATCTGTTGTAGGGGAAAAGAATAAAGGGAACACTGATAAGTATTAGTCTCATCACATTGGCATAAAGTAATTAATAAATGTGCAATGATTTATTGATTCCATGTAGGAAAATAATTCCATTTTTATTGATTCCATATAGGAAAAAAAATTCCCATGTTGAGTGCCCTTCAATTTCACAGTTCCCACTTACTTCCAATGCCCATCTCCTGAAGAAAGATGTAAAACAGAGTTCATTTGCTTCTTAGCTCAAATCTCTGTAATCATCATTTCCAGATTCTGTTCTCTTCCTATTCCAAGAAATGCAGACATGGCACATGAGTACACATACACACACACACACACACACACACACACACACACACACATAGCAGGGAGGTGATGCTTCCCCCACTTTTGCAATCTCTAAGTATAGAAGACTGTTGGACCAAATAAGGTCCACAATGTAGATAATAAATTGAATCCTTTATCAATTTTCAAATTTATTTATTTTGGGGGAGAGGGCAATTGGGGTTAAGTGACTTGCCCAAGGTCACACAGCTAGTAAGTGTTGAGTGTCTGAATCCAGATTTGAACTCAGTTCCTCCTGACTCCAGGGCCAGTGCTCTATTCACTGCATCACCTAACCGCCCCCAATTTTCAAATTTTCGCATGTTCAACAAAAGATGAGGTTACTCATGGTCTTCATGGTAACATGGGCTTCACAAATGAGATAATTGTGGCTATTAGTCAAATAAAATTGCTTTTCTAATGGAAACTGAGTGAAACACCATGAAATGTAAGCCTAATCACTGGGAAGAAACAAACAGAAATACTGTTCTACTTTTCTCAAGATTTCATTTTTTACACATTACATTTTTATATGCTCTTGACCCATGTTGACATGATGTCTTAAGATGCAGATGAAATCTCAATAATAGGAAATGGCTTCTGAATGTGTCTGAACTTATCTTCTCAATGATATCACAGAACTTGGTAAAGTTTTTTTTTTATTTGTGTCACTGGGTGCAACATAGATGTGAGGTTTGTTTCTTCTGCAATCAAGATAAAGTATAAAAATGTGGATATTTCCAAATTCCTTATGATCTAATCGAACCAGTTGTAATGATTCAAGATTTAATAACTTTCAAATGCACTATGACTTTTGGGACAACCTATATAATGTTCTTATGAATTACTCTGAATATTTCAAAATGTGAAAAAGGAAATTACTAGTTTCAGAGCCCTAATGATGTTGTTGATCTAAGCTTTGGTTTGGTCCAAGATAGTCGTCATTTTCAACCTAAGAATTAGAAAATAAACCAAAAACAATTTCAGGGAATCAACTTCATAAGTGATATTGATCTGGATTTTAGGAATCCATTGGATTTTTAAAACACATTTATTACTTTTCTTGGAAGCTGTCAGTATTGAAGTTCATCTGGAATTTGTCTAGTCAGACCAAAAATATGTTTGTGAGATGATTCTTCAGCTTCTGTTGTCCTCCTTACCAAAAGAGTTGGGTTTAATGCAGATATTACATGTACTCAGCAGATTCTCTCATCCTTCTTCATCCAGCTTTCCTTTTAGAGTCTCGGCAGCATTTTATAGAGTCAGAATGGAAAAGTAAATAGACCTCTGAACACAGAGTCAGGAAGACTTTAATTACAATTCTGCTTCATGTGCTTATTAACTTTGTGATCTTTGGCAAGTTGCTCAAATTTTCTCAGCCTCAGTATATTTTTTTGTAAAATGAGCTTAGGACAAGTGGCCTGTATATTCCTTTATAATTATTGATCTTTGATATTATGACCATATCTGATCATGATTGAAATATAAATAAAATACTTCATGGGACCATACCTTGTCTTTGAAATATACCTTTGAAAAGTCTACCTCGATCAGATCAGGATTCATATTCTTCTGCCATCTCATAAAATCTAATATCACATCCATTACCTGTGATGGTTCCAGTAGTTTCTACTTTATCAACATGGTCTTCCCTTTTGGTCAGAATCAGACATTATCAGTACAACCTGTAGATGACAGTGTTGATAGCTACTATCTGTCCATACAAATCAACAAGTATTTAGTATATGCCATGCACTGTGCTAAATCCTGAAAATGCAAATTAAAAATCTATCAAAAAGTATTTATTAAGCATCTTATATGTGCCAAGAACTATATTAAGTACTAGAGATATAAAACAATAATTGATCAGCAAATATTTATTAGGCACCTACTACGTTCTGAGCAATAGGGACACAAATACCACAGATGAAACATAAAAAGAAAAG
Organism: Pseudocheirus occidentalis; assembly: GCA_028646575.1. NCBI lineage: Eukaryota > Metazoa > Chordata > Mammalia > Diprotodontia > Pseudocheiridae > Pseudocheirus > Pseudocheirus occidentalis. The sequence continues at coordinate 19,310,097 of CM053600.1, read as the reverse complement.
CAAAAACAGCACCTACCCTTAGGAAGCTTACATTCAAAATTAATACATAAATAAATAAGCACACACGGAATAGATGGAAAATAATCTTCAAAGGGAAGGTTCTATCAGCTAGGCTACCAAGAAAGGCCTCCTTCAGAAGATGGTATTTCAGCTAAGTCTTGAAGGAAATCAGGGATGCTAAGGGCGGAGGTCAGGAAGGAGAGCCTTCTAGGCATGGAGAGGGAGCAGCAGCAAGTAGGCAAATAGCTGAATCAGAGTGAAGCAAAGCATGAGACCATTGGAAAGGTAGGAAGGAGACAGGTTGTCAAGAGTTTTAAAAGCCCAAGAGAGAACTTTATATTTGATCCAGAAGGTAATAGGGAGCTACTGCAACTTACTGAGTAGGGAAGTGACATGAATCTTAAAGAAAATCACTTTGGCAACTGATTTGAAAATGGTGCTTGATCATTCATACCCTTTGTGCCTCATTTAGAAGGCAATTTTCTACACACAATAAAAAATGTGGTCCAAATTACACGTGACATTTTTTTTAAATAATAGGGAAATATAAAATGGTCAAAGGCTTTCTAAATGTCACAAATATAAACAAGGGTCTCCTTTGTTTGAATACTTATTTGTTTATTAAAATATTCCCAAAGATCTGTTAGGTGAAAATCTTCCCTTGGAAATATTATCAGAGTTTTATTTTCTTTGATGTTCAAATAAATTGACCTTTAACATAAAATCTACCAAATTTCCAAGGTATGGAAGTAGGACTCATCAATCTGTAGTTACTGAGTTCCCTCAGAAAGAATTAACAATAATAGTCTGCCATTGCCCAACAATTCCAAAGTTCCCTCAAAATTCTTGAGTGAAGAACCCACCTCTTCATGATTTTTATATATTTATTTATATTTTATATTTATTTTGTATATTTGCATTTTATTTAGCTTTTTAAAAATTATTTGCCCATCACTAGACTCCTACTCCTTCTGTGTGTTCATGGTAGAATGGAGGCAACCCAGTGTTCCTATAAAGTATGCCAGTGGAATACAAGCTCTAGTAGCCATTAGTTACCAAATTGTAATAGCTTTAAGTACTGGCCTAGGGATAGACAATATGTCTATTGTCTGAAGAGTAGTGAAGTAGTGCCTGTAGAGCAGAGGGTCTTAACCATTTTTATGTTAACTCTTTTTGGCAGCTTTTGGAAGTCTGGTAAAACCTATGAACAATCCTTCCCAGAAAGATGTTTTGTAAAGCCTAAAGAAAAATATATAATATCACAAGGGAAACAAATAATATTGAAATACATTGTATATGTATATGTAAATGTGTATGAACTCATTTATGTATGTATATATATATACATATATATTTACACACACACTTTTCAAATACTCCATGTTAAGAACCTTTATGAGTCTAGAGGCTCCATTCTAGATTGTCTGCATCATAATGAATTCATATGGGAAACAGAATGACTAGGAAGGAATCAGTAGGAAAAGTGGCACCTTCTCTCTATTAACTATTAGCAAGTAGTTAAAGGCTGAAATACCATCACCAGCCCAAGCTTCCTGAAGCCTTGAACCTTAGGAATCAGATCAGAGCTGTATGTAAGTCATAAAACTCTTTACACTCATTTTAACCAATTTGTCCACAGCAAGTCTTAAGGACCATCTACCGAGTTATAGATGGGTATATAATTCAAATTGGTTGAGGGAGTTGCTGCACCACAAAATTTATATACCCTTGAAGCAATGAGGTATTTTATTTATATCTTGATCACAAATCAGGTATACCAGCTCACTATATTTCCCATTATTTATTGTAATAACTCTAAGTTGTTGGTTTCAAATGACAGTATCAGAGTGAGATTCCCTAACAGCTTTCATTAGAAAGTCCATATCAAATAATTAGTCAAGCCTCTATGCATCTTTTCATTGCTGAATATATATATTTTTATGTTGTGATAATCAAATGCTTCTTTATATGATTTCCTTTTTTCTTTAAACAGTATTTTTTTAAATTTTGAAACTGCTTTTATATTCCCTTATAAGACAGAACATTAATTCTCTTATGAGTCACCTAATTTCCAGTTTGTATCTGATATGTCATACTTGTTTAATTTATGGGAATATATTTAAATATTTTTGAACAATCAAAGTCTTTGCTGACAATCTAATTTGGCTTTATTTATGGGAAACATCAACATTTAGAAAGAAAATGATGTATCTATTTGATTATGAATAGATAATACATTCAGAAGTCAGGTTTTAATATCCAGTAAGTATATATTAATTTGGGAAAATTTGTTTATATTGTATTGGACGACTTTTTCAGAATGAAACCTCCAGAGCATCAAAGTGTTCTTAAATTCTGGCTTTGATTTTTTCACCTTTTGTGCCTCTCCGTTGATTTTGAAAAATATCAAATATCAAGATGGAATATGCCAATGCATGAAAAGATACCAGGAAATTTATTTTCTGCACACCCTCCTCCAGAATTGCTAGATGTATATTCTTCTCTCTGGCCTTGTCTGCGTTTCTCCAGTTTAGTATTTCATGGGATGTGAGGGGGTGTGGAGGGTGGGTGAAAGGAAACGTGACCCTAGCTCCCACTGTATGAAAAACACTATGAAATGCAAAGGGTGAGAAATACACTGCATCGCACCAGTCGTACAAGTCACCCCTAAACAACTAAATATCTGTGTTTAAAAATTGAAATGTTTAAATGTATTTTTTTTGTTTTTTTGTTTGTTTTTTTTTTTTTGCTTTTTAGAGGGCAGTTGGGGTTAAGTGACTTGCCCAAGGTCACACGGCTAGTTTTTTGTGTTAAGTGTCTGAGGCCGGATTTGAACTCAGGTACTCCTGACTCCAGGGCCGGTGCTCTATTCACTGTGCCACCTAGCCGCCCCATTTAAATGTATTTTTAAATATTCAGAAAGGGGGGCATGGCGTGAATGTTTTAAGAATTAGGGCAGCTAGGTGGCATAGTGGATAGAGCACTGGGTCTGGAGAAAGGAAGACCTGAGGTCAGATCTGATCTCGGACACTAACCAGCTCTGTGACCCTGGACAAGTCACCTAACCTTTGCTTGCCTTGGTTTCTCATCTGTAAAATGAATAATTACACCTCCCTCCCAGAGCCAATGCAAGAATTAAATGAGATAATAATTGGAAAGTGATTAATACGGCATCCGGCACATAGTAAGCAGGTTGTTAGTTATGATAATAATTATTATCATCATTATTTATTAATATAAAAGTTCTGGTAAAGGATAATGAAGAAACAACCAAGCAGAGCCTGAAAGCTAACTTCTTTCTACTAGTTAGCATACAATGTTAATCAATTTGATGCAGGCTAGCTTTCCCCATGAGGAGCAGAACAGGGAGTGATTGGTAGAAAAAAGTGGCGTCTTCTCTCTGCTAATTGTTAGCAGGTAGTTAAAGTCTGGAAGACACTGCCAACCCAAACTTCATTTCGCCTCAAACCAGAGGAATGAAACCTAGAGCTGAAAAGACATAGAAAGTATTTAACTCATTTTAACCAATTAAATTCAACAAGCATTTTTTCAGTTATTACTATGTGCCAGGGGGATAAAGAGGCTTTGGTAAAATCTAATCTCTTGACCTTGTGAAGCTTTTAGTCAAGCAGGAATATTAAGAGTCCTTCTCTCTTTAAAATGCTTGAGTATTTGACATGAAGTCTGAAAAGCTCTGGCTTCACATTCCGTCTCAGATGCTGTTGTTAGCTCTCCGGTGCTCTGTTTCCTCTCCTATAAACTAAGCATGATAACGGTTACAGGGTTGTTGTTTATCCTTAGTTTTTGTAGGGTATCAGTGACATCACCTCTGAAGTCCTGACTTGCCCATGAACTGGATTTAAATGATGGAGAGCTGTACAAAATCATCAGCCTCACTCTCTCTTCCAGAATCTTCAAAGTCCAGTGGCCACTGGTGATGGACTGGATGATCTTGGAATCTTTAATGTCTGATTAAGCTCTACGCAGTCCACAGAACCTGCTTCAGCCACTTTCATGGTCATTGGACAAATTGGTCTCACCTACCCATCCCACAAAGAGAAATCTTCTCATGCTTGAGGTAGACATTCCCCTAACTAACAAGTTTAAAAAATTTAACCTGTTTTGCTAACAGGTTGGTTACCCTCAACCTGGTTTAACCTGTCTGCCAAGACAGCTTTACCAGAGCGTGGCTGCTGTGCACCCTCCAGCTTCTTGGAGCCACAGGTGAAAGTTGGGTGACAGGTATGAGTGGGATAAAAGACCCCACAGACCATTACCTAAATAAATCCAGAAGTTTCTCAAGGTAAAGACTGAAGCTCTTTATTCAAAAAGACAAGTCTCGCAAGAGTTGGGCGTCACCTACTCCAGTCAGTCTGGTATAGGGAGTTACCCAAGAAAAGGCAAGCAAGCAGTTTTATATCCTTGTACAAACAATTCTATGAAAAACCCCAAAATTTCCAGATAAACCCCAAAACTCCCCCACCAAAAATCTCCTAATGCTGAATCATTACCCCATTGGCATGGTAACATGACCTCACAGTCTACACAGGACCCTGGAAAGCCCCTCTTGCCCAATACAAAGACATATAGCTATGATTATCCATATGGAGCAAATGGGGGCTGTCACAAAAAGCCCCTTACAGGAAGAAGGGAGGGGGAGTAGGGGCACACCATCTGATTTCGCCAAAATCAGGTGATTTACAGGAACACGAAACTTAGGCCTAAAGACATCTAGGACCTAGCTCAAGTTTGGTGACTGTCTCTTATTTTATGAGAATGCTTTCACCTATCTCTTTCAGGTAGACACCACAGGTGGATGAACGTCCCTGAAAAGGACTTGGCAAGTCCCACATCAGAGGTGCTAGTACTCCCTGAAAACATTATATAGTACTTACCTCACAGAGCTGTTTTAAGATGAGCACTTTGTAAACAGATGGATCTTCTTTATGTTCTTGACCCACTTTAGGCAACTGGAGAGGCAGGAATGTTCCTTTGGTGGTCAGAGGAGAAGTTGGAGTAGATGAATCTTTTCTGTCTCTGATTCTGAGAGGCCTGGTCCTCATGTGGCATCATGTCAGGAATCATAATAGGTCTGACCTGGCCGAAGTGAGGTCATTTTAATCCCATCCCATTTACCAAAATGCTTATGTGCTTTTTGTCACTGTGAAGAATTGTATCCTTGATTTATGGAAGTCAGTTCTGCTGAATTTGCATGCTTGTGTTGAGCAAGATATTCCCCAAATATCCATGTGGTTTCAAGTAATCATTAAAAACCTCTCTATCTTTTTAATTGGATATAACTTTTGGATTGTTCAACAGGGTTCAACAAGACATGGATCCTACTGTTCACTGTTTTAGAGAACTCAGGTTATTGACTAGAATGGGGCTGCTGTCCTCAAATCCCTTTTCTTAAGAGTGGTTTCAATCTGGTTGAGCATAGAGGAATAGAAGATTTTTGTATTAAATAGAAACTCACATATATGTAATGTTTTAACAGCCCTAAGAGAAATAGAAACAGAGAGTACAGAAAGTTTGGCTGTCATTAAGCCCTGGCCAGTCTTGTTAAGTCATAAGTAATTTTCTTCCTTTTTTCTTTTTGCTAAAATCTCTGTAGTAGAGGTTTTGGAGCCTTCTGAAATCTCAGAACCATCTTTTTAAATGCATAAAATAAAATACATTGGGTTACAAAGTAAACAAATCACATTAAAAGTTACCAATTTTTTAAAAATAAAATATTTTTGAAAACAAGTTTACAGACCTTGGGTTAAGAATTCTTGCTCCATAGCTTGTTGCTAAGCATGCTCTGACAACCTAGAAAACAGTACTTCTGCATTCTAAATCCTGAATCAGATCTGAGGTTTCATGGTGGGGAGCTCTCTTTTCAAGAGGCAAGACAGTTTTGAATCAAAGAGGTTAAAGCCCTTTTAGCAACCCAGTCACGGCAAAGCCTAGGGACGTGCTAGGTGGAAAGTAGGAACATCTGTGCCCCAGAGACTGTGCTGGGATACAGCTGCTCCAGCTTTTTAGAGGTCTTAGTGTAATAATAGGGGAAGTCAGACATTGTGGATTTTTTTAATTGGAAAAAAAAAGAGTTAGCAGTGGGGTCAGTGCAATCAGTGAAAGAGAAGTAGTGTGTGTTTAGGAGTTAGAGTAGATTCAAGGGAAGCATGATATGTTTGAGAATAGCATTATATTTGAGATAATTGGTGCATATGAAAGTTATTTAGGGCACTTTATTCCCTCACAGAGTACCTTGCACATAGTAGATATGCTAATATTTTGATAAGCGAATTTTTATACAAAAAGTATAACTGCCTGAGCCTTGTGTAAAGCTTAGTCAATTGTGTTCTAACCAACAACAGCGCCTGTGCAAGGCAGACAGAGGCACTGTATTATAAGGGAAAGAATATCTGGTACTGAGAGTCAGGATGTCAGGCACCAAGTGCCCACAGCCAGACTCCCTTCTCTAGGGAGTAAATTTAGACAAATAGGCACTACAAGAAGATAGCAAATGTCATGTGTTACACTTAGGAAAAATACAAAGAAACTAAAGACAAAGAAGTGCTATACTTTTGTCATTCATTTAGTATATGTATACATACAAAAATGTGTATGAAACCCCCTACGTGTAAGGCATTGTTCTGGGGAGGCAATTTCTTAGAAAATGGGTTTTCTGAGGGGGAAAAAAAAGTAATAATTGCTTATTTTTCTCTGGACCTTTTACATCAGATTAAGGGCATTCCTGGTGACTAAGAATTCTTCCATGTCTTTAAAAAAAAAGATGTACATACCTTTGATTATGTCATCACCCACAAATGTACTACTTCCATATTCAAGAATTCTGAAATTCCCTTATCGTAATCATTATCTATTGATTTTTAATATCTCCCCCTGCCTTTTTTTACATAACCCTGCTCTTTATCCATACCATGACCTTCAAACCCTTGAACTCTCAAACCTTTCCCAGTCCACATATCCTCAGTTGGACCCACACTGCTGCTAGGCAATCTTACTATGACTCCCTTGTCATCTTTTTATCCCACTTTCCACACTAACTTCCAAACCTTTTCATTCCTTTTCAAAACTTTTACATTTCCCTCTTCCCTCACTCTTTCAGTTGAGAATTTTGAAGAATTATTTACATGAAATATTAAGGCCATCTGCCGTGACTTTCCTCATCTCCTATCATTTAGATGCCTCCTGTCACTTCCTTCTTCACCTGTCTCACGTGACAAAGTGGCCTTACTCCTTACCAAGAATTTTACCACTCGACTTTTTCAAATTCTATCCCATTCTATCCCATCTCCTCCAACAGCTTATCCCCTCTGACACTGTCATTTCCTACTGTCTACAAATAGGTCCATGTTTCCCCTATCCTGACATAACCCTTACTTGATACTTCCATCCCCTACTAACAATCATCTGATATCTCTTCTGCCCTCTCTAGCTAAATTCTTTGAAAAGGCCATCTACAATGGGTGTTTCCCCTTGCTTTTCTCTCTCTCCTTAACCCCTTGTGATCAAATTTTCAGCCTTATAATTCCACCAAAACTGCTTTTTTCCAGAGTTACTAATGACCTTTTAGTTACCACATACAAAGGATTTTTTCTCAATCCTCATTATTGTTGACCTTTCTGCAGCCTTTGAAACTACTGGTCACTCTCTCCTCCTTGATACTTTCTTCTCTCTAGGTTTTCAGACTTTTTTCTTTCCTGGTTTTCCTCCTACCTATCTGTCTGTTTTTCTCTATCTCTTTTGCTGGACCCTACTACAGATCATTTCCTCTAAACATAGGAATCCCTCAGAGTTCTGTCCTGGGATTTCTCCTCTGTTCCCACCATACTACTCAGTAATTTCATCAGATCCCATAGATTTAATTATCATATCTACGCTGATGATTCTCAAATCTGCCCTTCCCACTCCAATTTTTCTGTTGACCTCCAATCATATATCTCCAACTGCCTTTGAGACGTCTTGACCTGAATGTCTGGGAGACATCTTAAACCTCCCCTGTCCAAAACAGAGCGGATTCATATTTCCCTTAAGGCCTCCCCACTTCCTACTTTCCCTACTACTACAGAGGGGAACAGCACCCCCTCTCAGTTCCTCAGGTTTAGAGCCCAGGAGTCATGTAGATTTTTCAGTATCTAGCATCCCCTATATTCAAGCTGTCATCAGAGCTTCTTGATTTCACCCTTGCAACATCTCTTAAATATGTCTCCTCTCCTTTTACACTGCCCATACTTGGTACAATCCCTCATCACCTCACAATTTGATTAATGAAATAGCCACTGGTAGGTGTGCCTGCCTTCAGTCTTTCCTCATTTCAATCAATCCATTTGATTTAGTAGCCAATTTAGCTACTAAAAGTGATTTTCCTAAAATGCAGGTCTGATCATCACACACACACAGACACACACACACACACACACACACACACACACATGCACACACACACACACGCACACACACCCTTACTCACTAAACTCTTGTTGCTTCCTATTCCCTCCAAGAGCAAACACAAAATACTCTGCCATTCAAAGTCCTTCATAACCTAGCCCCTCCTACTTTTCCAATCTTCTTACATCTTGCTCCCCAACACATACTCTTCAATACAGTGACACTGGCCTCCTGGCTGTTTCAAGAACAAGGTTCTCCATCTCTGACATCTGGGCACTTTCACTTGTTGTCACCCGTGGCTGGATGATCTCCCTCTTCTGTTCCAACTAATGACCTCTTTGGCTCCCTTTAAATTCCAGACTCAAATCCTACCTTCTACAGCAATCCTTCTCTAACTCCTCTTAATTCCAGTGCTTTCCTTCTTTTAATTATTTCCCATTTATCCTGTATTCAGCCTATTTCCTGTTATATTTGTTTGCATGTTGACTCCTCCATTAGATTGCAAGCTCCTTGAAGGCAGGAATGTTCTTTTGACTCTTTTTGTATCTCCAGTGCCTGGAACTTAGTAAATGCCTTAAAAAAATGTTGATGGATTGATTTAAAAAATCTTGTAGCTTTAGAGTGTTGGGTGGGACACTGAGAGGTCTGATGTGTCCATGGTCACACAGCTAGTAAATGTTAAAGGCAAGATTTGATAATAGGTCTTTGTGACCCTAAGACTGGGCCTCCACCTACTCTTACAGGCTCCCACTGACATTTTAAAGTGCTTTACACATTTTGGTTTATTTAAGGCTCTCAAGAATCCTATGATATTCTTATTCTCATTTTACAAATTATGAAACTGAGGGTCAGAGAGGCAAGCCCATGATCTCATAGACAGTAAGTGTCAGAAACAGGATTTATGAGCATTTGCATGCTTGTTATTTACCTGTTTAATTTGCCAACCAGGTAAAAATTTGTACTTATTTTCCTAAATGTTTTCACTTTAGAATGCAGGCATTGGTACCAGTTTGAAAGTTTTGTAAAGGAATAAATAGAAACTTTATCATTCTTTTTATTCTTGATAACAAAAAATATGCTGATGGAGAAATATATCAGAATTGTCACTAAGAGAAAGAAAACAATCTCATTTTAATTTAATCAATCTTTATACTGCTTCCAAGTGCTGAAAATTTCCTAAATTGTGTTTTATTTCTCTCCCTCTTGGGACAAATATCTTATAGCTTTCCAAGTTATACAGTATACTGAAATTATTTTTTCTTTTTCTTCTTTAAAAAAAATCTAGATTGTATTTGAAATTTCCAGGAATCTTGAAGGTATTTATATGCTAGATGGTGCTAAAAACCAGTTTCCCTTATATCTAGTTAATTATATTTTACCATTGATTCACTATATAATTCTGTTAGCCATTTCATAATACATGAAGCACATGATTGAGGCACAAAGGTCAAAGTAAAACCCTAGAAGATGATAAAGGGCATTGAGTGTGTGTCCAGAATTCTGGTCTATCGCCAACTACCTGCCTGACTTTGAAGAAAACACTTCACTTTTCTGGGCCTCAGTTTCTCTGTCTATAAAATGACCTGTGTGAACTAAATTAACTCTAAATTGTTATTTAACAGTATCATTTGAAATATATATTTACAGAGGATATTTTGACTATATAAAGCAATGCATATATACACTGTGCAGGCAGCAAATGGGAGCATTTAAATTCTAGAAGGCTTTTTTTTTGCCTTTGATATTAGGCAACATTCAGCCTGTCAGTCAATAAGTATTTTTGTTTTCAGACATCTAGATGTTTTGGTATAAATGGAGTCATGTGTTATTTCTTAACTATAAAAGTGACCCCCATAGGGCAGCATGGAGTAGTGGATAAAAAAGTGGCCTGAGAGATGAAAGGCCAGGGGACTAAATGCCATCTCTGACACATATGACTCTAACAAGACCTGTTACCTCTCAGTATCCACCATCCCCCAGACCTACCCCAGGCATCTCTCAAAGACAAGTTGCTTCTGGCAGGCAATCAGTCAGCAAGCATTTATTAGACAATTACTATATGCCAAAGATTGTGTTCAGTGCTGGGAATATAAAGAAAGGCAAAACCACAGAGTCTGACCTCAAGGATCTCACATTCTAATGTGAGATCAGGTGATCTCTCACAGGAGAGACAAAATGCAAAAGTTGGTACATATGAGGAGATAGTCTTTGAAGGAAGGCGCTGAGGCTGGATAGACCAGGAAAGGCCTCTCATGGAAAGTAGGATTTGAACTGAGGCTTGAAGGAAGCCAGAAAAAAAGGAGTGAGTTGCACACACAAACAGTCACATGCCTGGACACACACACACACACACACACACACACACACACACACACAAGGCCTCAGATCAGAAGAGTTTGCCCCAAATATCCTATTACCTCCTGTTTCATAGCTGTTTTGTGTGATTACAAATATGAGTCTATTGTCATTTAAAATGATTAGATGTTATTCTTATGCAAATACACATTAATGCAGAGGATGAAATTATTTACTTGTTTATGATCCACCTTATGAAAATATTTTAAGTACTTGAGTATTTATATTTCAGGCAAAAGTAAATAAAAATATTTGCATGAAAGCATTCATCAGCCTGCACTTTGAGCTCACTTGTACAAAAGGCTAAGCCTAAAATGCTGCTTTTTCTTAGAGAAATATTTGCATAACAATTCAGACATAGGAGTATTTACTTTTCATTAGATGTGTCAATAAGGAGAATAAAGGGTTTAAACTAATCGTGATACTTTACAATGATATTTGCTATCAAAGCTTGACCTCTCATAAATGCAAGTTGACAAACCCATTCCTCTAAGAGAAATTTTTAAAAGAGATTTTCTCATTAGAGAGTTTTTATTTTACAAGTTATTTGGTGGTTAATTTGCATGGCAGTAACCAAACCGGCACATTTAGGGACAGGCGTTGCCCTAAAGTCCTGTCCCATGATGGAAGATCTCTCAAGTTACTGACCTTTTTGGTTTCTAAGGAACCATAGATCTGTTCATTTGGGTAGTCATAGAAGCTCTGTAAGCCTAACATTAAGGGGGATCTGGAAGGATTTCTTGTAGAAGGTGGGATGTTAGCCAGGATTTAAAAATGGCAGAGAAACCAAGCCTTTTAGAGATGAGGAAAGAGAGAGTCCCAGGCATGGGAGATGTCCAGTCATGGAGTGTTGTATAAGTGAGCAGCAAGGCGGCCATTGTCACTGAATCTCAGAATAAATGGAAGGGAGTGAGATAGGGAGAAAAGGGCCAGGTTATGGAGGACTTTAAATGCCCAAAAGAGGATTTTATATTTGACCCTGGAAGAAACAGGACATCAGTAAAATTTATTGAACAGGGATGGGGTACGAATGTCATGATCAGATATGTGCTTTAAGAAAACCATTTTGAAAGCTGAGTGCAGGATAGATTGGAGTGGACTAAGACTTAAAGTGGGAAGACCAACCAGAAGGCTATTGCAGTAGTACAGGTGTGAAGTAATGAGGTAATGATACAGCAGTATCAGAGGAGTAAAGGGGTCACATATGAGAGATAATGCAAAGCAGAATTAGCAGAACTCTGCAGCAGACTGAATCTGGGGTATGTAAAAGAATGAAGAGTTAGGTTGTGAGCCTAAATGAGCCTAGGGGAGGATGGTGATTCTGGCTAAAGTTAAATAGGAAAGTCAGGAAGAGGGAGAAGGGAAGAAATAGTGAATTCTATTTTGCAAATTTTGCAGGGCATCCAGCTTCAGATATCCAATAAGCATAAGAGTGATGTTCAGAAGAATCATTAGGGTTTAATAAGAAGATATGAGAATCATCTGCACAGGGATGATCAAAAAGTGAAAGCACAGAAACTGATGAGATCACCGAGCAAACAATATACAAAGAGGAGAGGGCAGGTACAGAGCTTTAGGGACGCCCCCAGGGAGTGGGTATGGATTGGAAGAAGATCTAGCAGAAGAGACAGAGAAGGAGTGGTCAGGCAGGTAGGAGGAGAACCAAAAGAGAGCAAGGTCATGAAAACCTAAAAGGGAGAGAGCATCAAAGAGATCATAAGTAATTTTGGAGAGTAAATTTAGCTGAATAACAAGATCAGAAGCCAAATGGCAGAGAGTTAAGTAGAGAATAGGAGTTAAGTCTTCAAAGGAAGGAGAGAAATAAGAAGATAGATGGTGAGAGTCTGGGGAGAGGAGAGAGGAATGGATAGATCAAGCATGGGATTTTTGAGGATGGGACCATTACATATCCTTTATTCTCTAAACATGGCCATGTTTGTAGGTAAAAGGGGAAATGGCCAGTAGATAGGTAGAGACTGGAGATTAGAGGGAGAATAGGGATGATGGAGAGGGCAGTCTGCTGAAGAAGGCAGAATGGGAATAGATCACTTGTACATTTAGAAGGGTGTGCCTCAGCACGCCCAGTCAGAGGCCCCAGGTTCATATTTTTATTGTGCTGCTTGTGATCTGTGTGACTTAGACTAGTCACTTCATTTTCTAGGACTTAGTAGCCTCTTCAGTAAAAGTGAAGGGGTTGGACCTTTTCCTTTCCTGGCCTGTGCTATGTCCTTTCCAGATCTAAATCCTATGGTCCTGGGGATATGTATAGTGTTCCCAGCTTAACCTGAGAGACATTATTCCAAAGAGTGACTCTGGGATGTCCACTATAATCTTGAGATTAGGTTGAGGAAATGATATCATTTCAGAATTATTCTGGATCTGGAGAAAGGGCCAAGAATCATGACGTAAAATTCTGGTCTCAATGCAAATTAACATTGAATTGAGTTTCATAAATTTAGCTGGAAGGATGAATCTCAGAAGTCACCCAGTCCATTCACTTCATTTCAAAAATGATAAAATTGAAGCCCTAAGAGATTAGATTTGCCCAAGGTTACAAAGAAGAGGCAGAGCTGGGCTTAAATGTAGGTCCTCTGTCTTCAATCCAGGCCTTGTTTTCTTTACTATAACATACTTATCGAATTGAGTTTGTTCTGTAAGAATGATGAAACTCTAGGTTACAAACTCTAGGTCATTCAGGGTCAAACTGGCCTTCCTGGGCTTACCTCCATCCATGTTTCAGTTTTCCTTAAAGTAGTATGGCCTCATGAGAGCTTAGAAAACATCTGACTCCACAGGAATTCCATGCTGTCTGATGCCAAAGGTTCATTTAATGCAGATATAATTATGCAAATAAAACTGCATTTTAAAATGAAGCTGCTTTTAAACTTATCACTCTGAACTCAGGAGCTCATATATTCTAAGAAAGACCTTATAACTACTTCAACAAATGATATAAATAAAATTATAAAATAATCAGCCCAGTGTTGCAAACTGCATGTTTCAGGCACTAATGGGAAACCTTTTGAGGTTCAACCATTGTTAATTATCTTTTCAGACTCTAATCTCTGCAATAGATAGATTGAGGTGAAATGTTAATAGCTTTATGTTTTATAAAGTTACTACTTATAAAATGGAATACTCTTATGAAATTGGCAGACAGGCTGGCAAGAAAGCTACTCTCTTTAAACTTCATTACATTTTCTCATTTGATCAATAATTTAGCTCTTTAATACGATCTTTTTATTCCATGCAATGTAAATATGCATAGGTTTTTTTCATTTCATTGTTTTAAGAGCATTAGGATCCATCAAAAGCCTAGGCATAGATTTCTGATTCCATGAACCTCAACTTCTTTCCCACTAGAATATTTTACAGCTACTGCAGTTACTAGGGATTATCATTTACCCATATGTAAAAAGGTGCCCCATTATCAGGTCGCATTTCCATGTTTAAGTTAAAAGCCTGAGCCTCTTAACTTTAGTTTATATAAAGAAGTTTGTCTTCCAACAATATTATAGATTGCTTCTGCAGGAGAATCACAAAACACCCTTAGCATCTAATTCCCTTCTTTCCCTTCCCTCCTTTTCTTTCTCCTTTCCTCCCAACTCCCTTTGAACAATGTAGATAGTAAAATAAAGTGCAAACAACATAACTAGGCAGGGTCTGGGTTCTGAATAGAAGAATTCAGGAGACAATAATTGGGGAAAATGTTCTTCCTACACACTGGGTACATATAAACATAATACTTAGCTACAATAAGAAAATAAATGGAATATAGGATTATCTTTGTTGAAAGCTTGAATTCTTCATAGTTCCTCATCTTCCTTTAGAACAAACTTTCATGCAAATTCCCTAAATTAGATTTAATAATAGATAATGTTGAGTAAGTTCTCAAAATGAGTTCAGGGAGAATCTCACCTGCCAGCAGATCCACATGTTTTCTTGTTCAGTCATTCAGTAGCATCTGACTCTTCATGGACCACCTGAAGCCAGGCCCTTTGGCCTTCACTATTGCTCAAATTCTGTCCAAGTTCATGTGTGCTGTATCCATGATATTATCTACGCATCTCGTCAAAGACCTGGATGGTAGAAAAGACTGAAGGCAGATGTGCATGACTGGAGAGCAAATAAAGTGAGTAGTGAAACTAAAACGACAAGAGATTTATTAGCATGCTAAAGAAGATTGTTCTGGATGGTAACACTTGCAGTTTCTTAGGGTGCCGATTTGGTTCTTATCACTTTTTAGGCTCATAGTATACAGCTAACCAATGGCATTCTAAAGAAAGGAAATTATTGGAAGTATGCAAGCCTTAGGATCATTGTAGTTGATAATGGTCAGGTTTGGTCCTCTGGGAAAATGCATTTCTCTGTGGTAGTCTTATCAGATTTCTACTGTTGGCAATAAATCTCTAAGATAGCAGAGGCTATCTTAAAGAGAAAATCGGTCTTGCTCATACTGTTGTTGCCAATAAAGAGAGAAATAAAACAAACCCTGAAGGTCTATTTCTTTGGCCTTAGAGATTACCTTTTCTGGAGAGGTATTTCCCTTAGATTCATAGAGCTCATGGATAACCATGGATAACCTCTTCTACACTAACATAATGGCTAATGTTTTATCTTTAAGTTTTACGAAATATTTTACATGTTATCTCATTTGATCAATTCGAGTTTCAATTTTGCTTCCTAAATACTCCATCATTTGTCCTCAAAGACTTTTGACTGCCATTATCTATCTTTTCCCTGAAATTCAATTTGTAATTGAATAATAGTATCAATTTGTTACTCAATCAACTAACATTTATTAAGCATACACTCCATATATATATATATATATATATATATATATATATATCATACACATCAGGTATGACACTGTGCTAGTATATAATGAGTCAAATTTGGAGTCTGGAAGAACTGTGTTCTGTGTAAATATACATATTTATAGATATGTAATGTATGCATGTAAATGTTCAGTATATGTAGGTAAACTGATATGTAAACTGTATATATAGCTAGATAGATCTATCTACCTATCTATCCATCCATCCATCCCCCCATCCCCCACCCACCCATCCATCCATCCATCCATCCATTTATCTATCTATCTATGTTGGGAGAAGCTCTGTACATCAGAAAGCACAGAAGATATGGGTTCAAATCCCAGTTTTGCTATTTAACTGCTTTGGGCAAAACACTGCTCTCTCTAGGCCTCAGTTTCCTCATATGGAAAGTGAAGAGCAGATGGTATCTGTGCTTCTTTCCTACTCTAGACTTCTGATCCTATGATCTGAGTTCTCTCAAGAAACAATCATTATGAACATCTACCACTTTCATTCATTCATTGGATAAACATTTATTAAGTACCTATTGTGTACCAGGCATTGTGCTAAACTCTGGGGATGCAAAAAGAGCAAAAGAAAGCCCCTGCCTTCAAGGAACTCACAATCTAATGGCAGAGACAACACGTAAAGAAATATACACGATGCAAGCCATACACAAGATAAAAAAGAAATAATTAAAAGAGGGAGGACCTTGGAATTAAGAAGAGTTAAGGAAGGCTTCCTGTAGAAGGTGGGATTTTACTTGGGACTTAAAGGAAGCCAGGGAGGGCAGTAGTTGGTGCAGAGGAGGGAGAGCCTTCCAGGGATGGGTGGCAGCCAGAGAGAATGCCCAGAGCTGAGGGATGGAGTGTCTTGTTCGTGGAATAGCGAGGAGGCCAGTATCACTAGATTTAAGAGTACATGTTGGGAAGTAAGATGTTGTGTTTGTCCTTCATTTTCAAAGAGGACAATGGCATCAGGGAAGTAGAGATATGTTTTGGAGTTGACTTTGATTTGAGTGAGGGAGGAATGTGCAAGGACAGGAGTAAAGTGAAAGAAAATTGGAAAGGTAGGAGGGGGCTAGATTTTGAATGGCTTTGGAAGATAGAGAATTTTGAATTTGCTCTTGGAGGCAACAGGAAGTCAAAGCAGTTTATGGGAGGGGGTAGGGGAAGGAGTGACATGATCAGATCTTCATTTTTTTACAATATAGAATTTATGTATTTATTTTTAGTTTTCAACTTTCATTTCCACAAGACTTTGGAGTTCCAAATTTTCTCCCCACCTCTCCCTACTTCCTACACCAAGATGGCAAGCACACTGATTACTGCTTCTCCCAGTCTGGCCTCTCTTATATTCCCCTTATCCCCCCTACTTAGCTTCTTCCACCTTACTTTCTTGTAGGGCAAGATGGATTTCTATACCTGATTGCCTGTATATCTTATTACCCAGTTGCATGTAAAAACAATTGTTTAACATTTATTTTTAAAACTTTGAGTTCCAGATTCTCTCCCTTCTTCCCTACTCACCCACCCCCAATGAGAAGACAAGCAATTCAATATAGGTTATTCATGTGTAGTTATGCAAAACATTTCCATAGTAGTCATATTGTTAAAGACTAACTATACTTCCCTCCATCCTGCCCTGTCCCCCATTTATTCTAATTTCTCCTTTGACCCTGTCCCTTTTCAAAAATGTTTGCTTCTGACTGCCCCCTTTCCCAATCTGCCCTCCCTTCTGTCATCCCCCCCTCTTATCTTCTTGCCCCTACTTTCCTGTATGGTAAAATACCCAATTGAGTGTGTATGTTATTCTCTCCTTAACCCAAATCCAATGAGAATAAGGTTGACTTATTCCCATTCACCTTCCTGTCCTTCTCTTTCATTGTAACAGCCTTCTCTTTTATGTGAGATGATTTACTCTATTCTATATATCCCTTTCTCCTTTTCCAAATATATTTCTCTCACCTCTTAATTTTATTTTTTAGATATCATGCCTTCATACTCAACTCACCCTGGGCTCTTGGTTTATGTATACATATACATACATACACATACATACATACATACATATATAGACACACAACATACACGCCTGTACACACACATATAATATATACATATACATGCATGTGTGAATACAATATATATATATAGATAAACAGATATGTACATACACACATATATTCCCTTCAACTGTCTTAATACTGAAAAAAGTTTCATGAGTTACAAATATCATCATTCCATGAAGGAATGTAAACAGTTGAACTTCAATAAGTTTTTTATTATCTATCTTTCCTGTTTATCTTTTCATGCTTCTCTTGCTTTTTGTATTTGAAAGTAAAATTTTCTTTTCAGCTCTGGACTTTTCATCAAAAATGCTTGAAAGTCCTCTATTTCATTGAATATCCATATTTTCCCCTAAAACATTATACTCAGTTTTCCTGGGTAGGTGATTCTTGATTTTAATTCTGGCTCCTTTGATCTCCAGAATGTCATATCCTCAATCCCTTAATGTAGAAGCTACTATATCTTGTGTTACCCTGATTGTATTTCCACAATACTCAAATTGTTTCTTCCTACTGCTTGTTCTGAAATTTGGCTATAATATTCCTAGGAATTTTCTTTTTGGGATCTTTTTCAAGAGGCAATTGGTGAATTCTTTCAATTTCTATTTTACCTTCTGGTTCTAGAATATCATGGCAGTTTTCCCTGATAATTTCTTGGAAGTTAATGTCTAGGCTTTTTTTTTTCATGGCTTTCAGGTAGTCCAATAATTTTAAAATTATCTCTCTTGGATCTATTTTCAGTGGTTTTTCCAATGACATACTTCACATTGTCTTCTATTTTTCATTCTTTTGGATCTATTTTGTGATATTTTGACTTCTCAAAAAGTCATTACCTTCTGTTTGCTCCATTCTAATTTTGAAAGAATGATTTTCTTCAGTGAGCTCTTGAACTCTCTTTTCCATCTGGCCAATTATGCTTTTTAAGGTATTCTTCTCCTCTTGGCTTTTTGGGCCTCTTTTACCACTGTAGTTAGTGTATTTTTAAGGTGTTATTTTCTTCAGTATTCTTCAGTATTTTAGCAAGCTGTTGACTTATTTGCCATGATTGTCTTGTATCACTCTCATTTCTCTTCCCAATTTTTCCTCTACTTCTCTTACTGGATTTTCAAAATCCTTTTTGAGGTCCTACATGTCCTATGACCAATTCATATTTTTCTTGGAGACTTTTGATGCAGGAGTTTTGACTTTGTTGTTTTGTTTTGGTTCTATGTTTTGATCTTTGTCACCAAAAAAGGATTCTATAGTCTGATTTCTTTTCCTCTATTTGCTCATTTTCCCAGTCAATTACGTGACTTCTGAGTTCTTTGCTGTGGTAGAAATCTGCTTAAAGATTGGAGAATGCTGTGTTCCTAATTTCTGGGGTTTTGTGCAATTGTTGTCAGAGCTAATTCTAAGCACCTGCCACAGAACTGTGAGGACTCCCTCTCCACTGCCACCACAAACTCTGCCATGCCAGCACTCCTCCTCCCCCCAGAAACACCCCCCAAAACTGTGACCTGTATCCATGCAGGGCAAAGCAAGAAAACCCTGCCTCAGCACCAGCAAAGAGATTCCTGCAATTGCCCTCTGATCAGCCACTTGGTCCCCCCCACCATCTGTGGGCCTGGAGCTCCAGAAGCAGTTAATGCTGCTGCTGCTGCCGCCACCAGCGGTTAGACTGTGCTCTTCTCTCACCTATGTGTAATGGCAATGACATTTGAAGATCCATTGGTAGGGAAAGTTGACAGGTATTTTAGCACCTAGTTTCAAATCAAGCCTCTGTAAAGGCTTAATTTGTAGAGGCTGACGTAACAGGAAGGGGCTGAACAGGGAGGAGCTATACCATATTTAAGGAAGAGTACAAGCTGGACAGTCAGAAATTCTTGGGATAAGAGGCAGAGAAGCTGCTGCAGTAGGGAGAGAGAACGAGAGAGAGAGAGAGAGAGAGAGAGAGAGAGAGAGAGAGAGAGAGAGAGAGAGAGAGAG
>CM053600.1:19240603-19284803 GCA_028646575.1 Pseudocheirus occidentalis | reverse complement strand
AGCCTCTCCCCAGCTTTGGCTCACTGAAAGCGCATCTCAGGACCACCACTCAAGACCATGATCCAGATCCAGGCCACTCAACGCAAGAGTCCTTGGCCCTGATGGATCGCCTCAGCCCCCCTGCTATCTGCAGGTCGAGGGCTCTGAAGCAGCCCAGTGGAGGCCGCTGCTGCTCCATTCCTGCTGCTACAGCTGCCTCCTACTGCTTCCTTGCCCTGGGAGCAGTTTGGCCGGACCCGCTCTTCTCCTCCTGAGTTAGTAAAATCCACTGACCTTTCTCTTAGCCTTTTTTTCTTCTGGCCTGATAAATGTGGTAACTGTGCCTCCAGTGTAGCCGATCTGCTCTACTATAGACGTGGCTCCTGCCCGATGTCCCAGGGCCTGACCCGACTGGGGTTTCTGCCACGACTCCCAGACTGCTGTGAAGAGCCCTGCCTGCTGCGCTACCTGTAGCAACAGATGTGCTTTCTGTCTTTTGGAGAGTTTTGGAGCTTGAAAATCTGTTTAGAGTCCCATTTTATGAGTTCTTTAGCGTGTTTGTGTGGGAGCTGTGGTGCTTTGCTGCTTCTATGCCGCCATCTTGGCTCCACCGAAAGATGACTTATTTATTTTGCTGAAATGGGAGGATTAAATAATTGTTTCAAGATTTAGGTAGTTTCTTTGGTTTTGTGATGGATTTGTTTTCATTATAGATTCAGTAATTACAAGTTTCTGTATTTTGAAGAGTTAAATAACATATATTTTCATGAATTCTAAAGTAAACATAAAAGCTATTCATCAGCTTATCTTTGAAGAACATTAATTATGTGGTTAGGACATAATACCCAATTTCTAATTAACTGAATATGCAGAATCACATCAGTTTTTACTAACAAGAATGATTTATCTCCATTCATATAATAACTGGTTGTATCATGGACAAGTTTACATATTGGCAAAAATATAGTGAAGCAACATTGTGGCCAAGACAGTATGATAGGGTTTGGGGGGACGATACAGGCAAATCTGAAAATGGCCAAGGTGAAAAAGTATGATCAGGAAAGGGGCTAGCAATAGGAAGACAGAAAGCTTAAAATCTGTATGTGTGAAGGACCCACAGAGAAGAAATTACTGACCCATTAGAGTATTAAAATATAAGATAATTGGTTCCTTTTTTTGGAAGGTAGGAGAGGGAGCAATCTGGGTTAAGTGACTTGCTCAGGATCACACCTCAGATCAAATGTCTGAGGTCACATTTGAACTCAGGTCCTACTGATTCGAGGGCCGATATTCTATGCACTGTGTCACCTACCTGCCTTGATGGTTTGTTCTTAATAATGGAGAAGGGAAATGATTCTTCAAACTATGAGCTTTTAAATTTGACTTTAATTCCAGGTAAAACTGAAGAAAGCACTAATGAAAAGGTGGTTTATTACCTTGTAGAAAGGGAAACAGTAACCACTAAAACCCATCACTGATTACTTACATGTCACACTAAGGTAGTCCATTTTTTTTTGATGAGGTTTCTACACTGGCAGATCAGGAGATTGTTGCAAACACAGTATATGAAGATTTTGGGTAGGCAATTGACAAACTATCTCACAATATCTTATTCTTTAGGTTTAAAAAGTCAGCTGTACAACTAACTATAAGATGGGGAGGTTAAAGATGGTTAGACAACGAGGCACATGAAAAGAACTTTAAGGTTTTAGTGCATTACAGGTTCAGTATGTCAGCAGTGTGATATAGCAGCTGAAAAGGCAAATACAAAATTTTGCTGCTATAATGAAGCACACGATCTAGAATGAGAGAAATGATAGTTCTGCTGTTGTCTGCCCTGGGCAAACCACATGTTATATATTGTATTCAGTTCCCTCATCTGTAAAATGATCAGGCTGGACTAAATGATTTCAAAGGTCCTTTCTGGCTCTACCATTCTATGATTCTTTTGATGTATCCATGTAAAAGTAAAGAACATATCTTTTCTTTGATTTCATCTCTGTAGCTAAACTTCAAGTACAATCACGGTCATAGTGAATGCTCAGTCAATATTTATTAATGAATAACACATTTGCATATATCAGGACCAAAATGAGCTAATTTTGTACATGAGGCAAGGGTATAAGATTTTACCCTCTTTCTAATGGAATGTTACACTTAGGTAGTAGAGGCATAGCTTATATATATATATATATATATATATATATCCTACATCTCTTATTATAATGCACCCCAAAGACCTTTTAGACACAGTTTTGGTGCAATGGAAAGTGCTTACATTGATATGGCTCTATAAGTCTAGCTCATGGATAGAAAATCCGAGGCTTTAAGGCCACATGGAGCTAAATGCAAATTTTACAGAACAAATCATTTTATTTTTATTAATTCATTTTTGTTCATCTTTTATATTTTATTTTATGTTAAAAATTAATATATTTAAAATACCAAATAATAAAATAAATTTCAACAAAATAATCTTCCCAGATTGACTGGTACAATTAGAACATTGGTAAGCCATAAAAGCTAAATTGACAGCTGTGACGCTCATCACTTAGATCTAACTTCCCTTGCCCTCACTGGTGCTAGTACCGCACAAGGATGGTTGGTGAGAGTTTATTGGAGCTGAGTGTGCCAGTCTGTTATTAGCTTTTGACAACAGTGCACTATATTTATGTTTGATACAGAATTTGTGAATGGTTACACAGTTAAAGAGTATTTTAAAAATCTGTTTGATTAACAGCCAGTCATGTCAAAGAAGACCAAGAGAATGCTGAAGGAAGAAAAAAAAATTCCTAATGAAGATTGGGAATTGCAATATTATCTTGTTTTTGCTAAAGGTAAGATTTTGCTTGCTTTGTAATACTAGAATATCAATATTAAAGGGGCGGCTAAGTAGTGCAGTGAATGGAGCACCAGCCCTGGAGTCGGGAGGACTTGAGTTCAAATCTAGCCTCAGACAGGTAACTAGCCATGTGACCTTGGGCAAGTCACTTAACCCCAACCACCCTGCCCTCCCCCCTCCCCAAATTAAAACAAATAAATAAATGTTGGGGTGGCTAAGTGGTGCAGTGAATAGAGCACTGGCCCTGGAGTCAGGAGGACCTGAGTTCAAATCTGGATTCAGACACTTAACACAAAAATTAGCTGTGTGATCTTGGGCAAATCACTTAACCCCAATTGCCCTACCTTCCCCCCTCCAAAAGAAAAAAAAGAAAAATAAATAAATAAATATTTCACAAATCACAGGGGCAGCTAGGTGGCACAGTGAATAGAGCACCTGCCCTGGAGTCAGGAGGCCTTTAGTTCAAATCCAGCCTCAGACACTTAACACTTACTAGTTGTGTGACCTTGGGCAAGTCACTTAACCCCAATTGCCCCTCCACAAAGCAAAACAAAAAAACAAAAACCAAATATCAGTATTAAAGAAACTGAATGCTCATCAGCATTGTAACACTCATAAGGACCACAATATTTTAAATTGGAGGGAGAGATGCAGAAGTCTGTATTACAGAAATTTAAACATGAAAAGCAAAGGCAATTCTTTCAAGGAGCAATAAGACCTGGAAATAATGCCACTGAAGCAACTTATAAAGTAGCTTATACGTTTGAGGAAAAAAGGGAAGCCATTTAATGATGCAGAAATTGTGGAAGAATGCATTGTTGGAGTTCTAAGATGTTTAGAGCCCAATAACATTTCAAAGCACAAACAACTGCCTCTTCCATGGAGAACCATAACTGAACAGCAACATGAATTAGCTTCAACTTCGCAGAAAACTTCATGCAATATTTTAAAAGGAAAATATGTATTATTCAATCACTTTGGATAAATCAGCTGATACTACTGACTTGATGCAGGTCTTATACTTCATTACAGTCATAACTGAAGATTTTCTTTGCTACAAACAATTACTCAATTTGGGCACTCTCATGAACAGAACACAAGGAATACATATCTTCAACAACTTCCAAGATAAATGTCATCAAATTAGAGTGAATTTGGTCAATTTAGTGAGTATATGTATAGAGAGTGCACCTTCCACAAGAGGAAAACATGAAGGGTTTATTGAACAGATTTAAAAAAATTATTGAGATCTAGATTCTTGCATTTCTTTTCATTGTATCTTGATCAGCAAAATCTCTGCTAAATCTATTTTTAAGTGGCACTTTTTTCAATAAGTTATGAATATTTTAACTATATTCATGCAAATGCAACATGTCACCATCAGTTTCACAACATGCAAGAGTTGAACAGTGTGGTGTGCAGTGTATATTTGCCATATTATTGTAAAGTATGTCGGCTATTGTAAGGACAGGTGTTAGCCAACATTTTCTCTCTGAGAGAACAGATAGTTAAATTTTATGAAGAACAGAAACAGCAATGTGCATTATTGAAAGATTTCTACAGGTATAATGTCTATAGATGCAATTCTGTGTGATAAAGTAAAATGGATATTTCTTTGGAAGGCAAAACTGAGCCTCTATATGGTATGTGGCAAAAAATCCAAGTATTTTTGGGGAAAAAAGCTATCTTTTTTCAAAACACTTCTTCAAAAGGAAACTTCAGATGAACATTTTCACCAGTTAGCAAAGGTCACTGATGAGCAGCATGATATTTGCAAATCATCTGAAAAATACACACCTGTTATAGATCTACTAATTGGAGAATACAATGAAAAGTTCACTGACTGAGAATCATGATATCACATTTCAAATAAGCATCTCAGCCTCACCTACCTGATATCACCAAGGCACCTGAAGAACTACAGGCAGAATTGACTGAGCCCTCGGTAGATGACATTTTAAAGTCACTGTTTGATGCTAAGAAAGATCCAAAAGATCCAATTGGAATATGGAATAATTAAGGAGAATACCCACGCCTTTGGCAACATACCCATAACATGTTTTCTGACTTTTCTAATACTTATTGCTGTGAATCTACATTCTCCTACCTGATCCAAATCAAGATACCCTTAAGGTCACACAGGACTGATAGCCATCCATAGGAGAAACTGAAACTGCAGACCTCCATGTTGCAACCAAATATTACAACATTTTCCAACAAAAAAGCATAAACAATAAAGTCATTAAAAGGATGGTTAACTTTAAAATGAAGTTTTCATTTTTTTGAAATTACTGAGTATATAGTAGCTAGATTTTTACAAAATAATATACATTTTAAAGTATATCTAACTGAAGTTTCTTGAATGGGGCCTTATTTTTGATTACAGCTAAATATTAATGTGGCCTTCCAACATTAAAACGTTCCCCACTCCTGATCTAACTGTTCTACTTAGAACCTGTTTGACCTTCAGCAAGCATTTAAAGCATTATATAAATGCGAGCAGTCATCTTTATTATATAAATATAAACATATACACACATGTATGTGTATGCTACATGTACACATACACACACAAAACAATGGCTATGGATTTGAAGTGTTTGGCTGATGAGAAAATCTTATCTGTGTTCTCTAGGATGGCCCAGTCCCTACCCTTTGTAATGGTAATGGGAACTGGAAGGTCTACCCTGCCCCTTAATAGGCCTAAGGGAATTTGAAGACCTCCCTTGCCCTTGATAAATGTAATCACATGGAGCCCACAATGGGAGGAGCTTGCTGGAAGGGTGGAGCAGGAAGGAATAGAGCAGAGCATGAGTAGAGTTGGGAGCAGGCAGCGCTGAGGCAGGGCAGCTAGTGTGAGTGAGAGAGGGCATTTTTGTTTAAGGGAGTCTGTTTTGTTTTGAAGGCCTGATGGCAGGAAGGCTTAGAGATGCTGGTGCTCAATTCACTGGCAATGTGTACCACCTTCTTGTTTGCTATGATAGGATTTGGCTTTCTGGTGTTGGGATTCAGCATTCTAGTGTTTGGATAAACGTTTTGGTTCTGTTTTCCATGTGGAGAGTCTGTTACATTTTCAATTCAGAACTATGCCAGCATATTCATAGCCACTGTGGGTGCTGTGAATATTGCCTTGGTATTATACCCTTCTGTGTGTGAAGTTACTCTTTCTCAGCTCCTCCCTTCAGGTGTCCAGTTTAGACCCCATATCTTCCCCCAGTGAGAGATGATTCCTTGAATCTGCCTCAGAAAATGGGGCAATATGGACATAAGCTTGAGGCCACCATGGCAACTGCTTTTGAGTCTCTTTTTCCAATACCACTATTAGCTAGCTAGTTCTTTGCTTAAGGAGAATCCATCAACAATCCAGATTAATTGTTATCTCTGCTTTTAGGGACTCTTCTCTTTCCTTTTCCCCTCCCCCCAACCTCTCCCAAGGTCTCTATAATTCTCTCAAGCGCATTGCTCCATTCTCAACACTATACTGACAAGAAAAAACAAACAAACAAACCTGTCTTTAAAATGTTCACAGCTTCTAGGTTTCCAGGCAGCAGGTAAAATGAACAATAGAATCTTCTGTCCTCCAAAGGGCAGTATCTTCAGTGACCTACTCCATTTATACACGTGTATACACGTACCCACATTCATGCACGCACACTCAACATAAATTTTAGGGTTTACTAAAATATTCAAGTTATTGTATTATTATATATTCAGTAAAGAGATCTAATAATTACTCATGCTATGATAAAAATGAGACCACTTACATCCTGAAACAAAGCTAGTTATCTTATTTTAAGGAATAAATGGTTTGCTAAGCTGTCAAAAGAAATCCAGGAATATGTTAGCAGGGAGTGGAAAAACACAAATCTGAAAATAGACATTGAAATTTATATTTGCTAATGGATATAAAGGGTTTCAGGAAATTGCTCTAGGTCCCAAATAAATCATCATGTCAGGAAAAATAAAACAATAATAAGAATTAAAGATATAATACAAAGCAACAATATCCTATTTCAAAGACTCCATGCTCTCTGCCATCTTATGTATCATTTCTTTGAAACTACGGGAAATATTAGTAAAATTCTGTGGAAAAATTTATTTTTCACCGAGCCATCTGTAAACACATTTTAAAAACAGTCCAAACTCTCTTAATATAATAAAAAAATATTATGTTAATATTATATCCACCTCTTTTTAAATTTACAAATGATGCAATTAAGGATGATCATCAGCAAAATGCAAATACTGAGGAGGTGATATTTTCATCCTTTCTATGTGAATTATTGCTTCTTAGAATCTGGTTGGGTTTTTTTGTTTGTTTTTTACCAGAACTCAATAATCAAAACACTTCCTACTACCCAATGTATATAAAAAGAGAATTTAGCTATAATGTGTTTGTAAATATTTTCTTTATAAATAAAATGTTATTTATATACCTAGAGATAGTACAGGTGTATACATATCACACACCTCTCAAGATTTGTGCTTATTTTTGTATTTATTAAGAAAATATATAGTTTTAGTCATATATAAACAGACATACCAAATGAAAATATTTTTTAAAAGCAGAACAAAATACCACAATATCTACCTCCTCCTTTTTTCCAAACAAAATTCCTATTTTCCTTGTCTACAACACAGTTTAAAAGCGTTTGTTTTGAACCATGGATTTTACATTTGGTCAGACTCAATGATCTTTCAGATGAACTGACCTGCTTGATTGTTCTGAATCATCTTTTGCTAACCAAAAATATCAGAGAAGATCAAAGAGGAGTAACAAAGTTTCCTCACTTTTGACTTAGAAAATGAAATTGACTTGAGTATAAGTGTATGGCTGTATGAATTTAAATTTGAGCACAAGACTGTACAACAAAATGACTTGCTACTAGATTGCAAAATGAAAATCCTAGGTTCTCACAGACTACACCAGTGGACATTTAGCTCTAGCAGGTTCTGCCAAATTGAAAAAGCTTTCAGTATGGAATTGGCGATAGTTGATCTAATATTTGAAGACCAATCTAATAAAACAGGAAAGGACTCATCATTGAAAATAGTTAATAGGTGATGAACATTTTTGGCCATAGCACACTGGGCATACCACTGTGTAAGTCGGGGAGGGCCTGTGATGTTTATCAATCAGTTAAACAATAAGCATTTATTGTACACATACTATGTGCAAGGCACTGGGTTAGGCATTGAGGACACAAAGACAAAAGTGAAATAGTTCCTGAGTCTCTGGAAGGCAGCATTAAACAGCAGAAAGGGTGATGAATTTAGACTCAAAGGACTTGGTTTGAATCCCAGCTCTGCCATTACTAGGAAGCAAGTCATTTAACTTCTTGTTCTTCAATTTCTTTATCTGAAAAAATTGGGGAGCTATACTTGATAACTTTTGGTAACTTCTAGCTTTCAAGCATAGTGAAGATAGTGCTGGAAATCATAAATTCGAATCCAACCTTACATACTTCCTAGCTGTGTAACTTTCAGCAAGTGACAACCTCTGTCTCAGTTTACTCATCTATAAATTGGGGATAATAATAGCACTTACCTCCCAGGATTGTTGTGAAAATCAAATGAGATATTTGTAAAGTGCTTAGCATAATGCCAGGCACATAGTAGGTGTTATATAAATGGTATCTATCTATCTATCTATCTATCTATCTATCTATCTATCTATCTATCTATCTATCTACATACATAGAGATATACAAATGTGGATATAGAATACATATATTATGCATATGTATTCTGTAACACGTTATATGTATTACATATGCAATATGCATATAACACATATAATTATATAAAAATAACTGAAACCTAGAGTACTCTACCCTCTCTTGATGATTATCCCTTACTAACATATTCATTATCATAATCCCAAATTTTAGGGTATTCCCAGGGTATCTCTGGATATTTTCTCATTAATTAAATAAAAATGATAACTGCTTTCTCAGTTCAGAAATCCAACCACAACTTGTTAGATATTATATAATAAGCTAGAGAAACTTTCCCCCCCTAAGTAGTAGTTCATCTTTCTCTACAAATCAAAGCCCCTAATCTCCTAGAATTAAATACATATTATAGTTATTAGCTATACAATTTATTAAGTATAAAACACAAAGATACAAATTATTATTTTAAATATCTTAGGTTTGAGAAAAACTATGGGCAGAATCACCTCAAACCACCATTGTTTCTGCAAATGACTAATGAAAAGTCTCACCATTTAGTTTAAGTAAGATATCTTTTAAAGTCTGCTCTCAAAAATTCTCTTCTTTGAAAGATAAAAGGTAAAATACTTTCATCAAGAAAATCTCTCCATCTTTTTTGTTTTCTCAAGATGCTTTCAAATACTCTTCATGGTTCCCTGTTTCTTAAAGGGGCAGTAATAGTTCGAAAAAGATGTTATATTTCTCCCTATCGTCAAAAAAATTTTAGGCAATTGAAAATCATTTTGGATATATCAAATCCACATTATTTTAAATACAAAACAAATATTATGCTCCTTTAAATAAAGAGAAAAATAATAATTGTAATAGTTAAATAAAAAGTAAAACACTACAACACTAGTAATATTAATAGTAGACTTGTGTAATATCAAAAAGTATGAAAGCATTTTGTATGATTCAGTAATAATTCTATTCAATGTCATAAATTTAGCCTATTTGTAGGTTTAATATTTCTAATTCTATTGTGATCTACTGATCTTTCTATATGTGTTAATAAATTGATTGCTATTATAGGCTTACTACCAACATTTCAAAACTCGATGGCTTGCTTTTTGTTTTGTTTTTACCGTAGGGAATTCTACAGCTAAAGTTATAGGCAAGAAATGTACTTGTTGTGGATTCATCCTTTATTCTCCTCATCCCCTTCACACCCCACCCTCCACTGCATGTGAAGTAGGGTCTGCCTCAGTCCTAGGCAGAAATTTCTGTTTTCAGTATTGGCTTTCCTTGAAGCAACATCTTTTTTTTTTTCCCCAGAAATTTTCTGTGCTGCCTGGGAAACAAGCTGTTCAGCATTCTCAAGCTGCTCTTTCAATGTTGTTCCTTTGTTTCAAGCTGATAGCTTATTTCATTTCTTAAAGACCTAGCTAGGCCTCTGTTCTACCCATTTCTTTTCCACCTGAAAGTTCTCACAAACAAATATGTGTACCAGATTATCAAGATTCTGTTTAATTTCTATTTCAAACTCTCAAATATTCTCTGAACACTAAAATCTTTCACCAAGACTTTGTTATCTTGCTTTAACTCATGATGAGAAACTAGGGGCTCATACCATTGCTTGTTTCACAATAATGTTTTTTTTTGTTTTGTTTTAACCATCTGCTTCCCTTAAATCAAACAAAAATTCTCCTCTTAGGCTGTAGCTGACATATTTACAGACATTTACACTACATTTGTAATAGAAAAAAGAACTTTGCTTCTTTGATTTTATCTTGATGGTAATACTCTTGTATCCAATTGTGATGTGAGGATGACGATCACTCATTCTTAACACCTTCATGATTTGGAACCAACTTTCATCTCTGACTTCATCCTTGTTTCTTGAAGCTGATTGTTTGGAATTCACACCCATTCTGCACACCTCTTTCAAGTGCATTCATCACTCATACTCTATTTAGTCCTTATAGAAGATAATTCTGTTTCTTTGATCAGACTGTACTAATGGTGAACAGATTGTTGGGACCTTTGTCTCTTATTTCATCTTCACAATGAACTTATTTCTTAACACTCTGATGGCATTTCGTAACCTCAATCTTGCCCTCAAGTGGTGTTTCAAGTGGTGTTTCACTGTCTAGTGGAGGTGACTTATGGATTCAGACCTTCCCATTGGAGAGCTATCTTTTTGCTATAAGAGACCTAGTTTTTGTCCCTACTCATGGGTAAGCTGTTACATTATATTCCTTCGACCACCTTGCAGTCACAAATTTTCTCATGAAAGCCTCTATTTTCTCAACCAACTTCAAAGGGTCATATGAACATATTTTAGGGTATAGTCACCTACTGCAAATATACCTGGTATTTTAAAATGATACAGTAGGTTGGGTAATTCATAGAATATTTAATGAATATACTCTTCGGCCTGACTTTCATATGAATTGCATTTCAATCTTCCAAAATTTGGTTGTTATTTTCAGTATTCTTTATTTTCTTTTTGCCCTCTCTTAAAATTTTAGGAGACTCATGAATTTCCAGTTCACAAACCACAATGTTTAATAAATCTATTGGTCTCCACTTAAAAAACAGAGATGATATAAAACTATATTTAGCAACTGATTAGATATGTGGGGTGATAGAAAATGAGTGGTTTAGCATGACACCTACACCAGGAAACTGGTTGAACAGGAGGAGGGTGACACATTTGGCGGAGAATACAGAAATTGGACAGAAGAGTGAGTTGGGGGGGGGGAGTTAATGAATATTGTTTTGTAGAGACATTAGTTGCTAAACCTCAGGAACTGCTCTTTCTGGTTGGTTTTAAACTCAATCTCTTTTCTTCCAACTGCCCCAGGTAGCTTGTGCCTCTTACTTACAGTGGAGTCTGCTTGTGTGGCTTCTTGTTTCTCTAAAGTCAGGACTCCCAAAAGCAAAAGGAACCCATCTACGGGCATCTCTCTGCTTCTAGATCTTGGCCAAGGAAAGGTAATGTCGTTACAGATGTACTGAATTCAAGTCGGCTATAGAACATTCAGTTTGATATATATAGCTCATTGCCTCTAAGTACTTAAGTACCTTACAGTACCAACTCTCCTGTTTGGCTTTGGAGCTCTTCACATTCAGGCCCTTGTTTACTTTTCTAGGCCGATTATATATTACTGTACCCTCTAGCCTGGTTGCCGTTTCCCCATATGTGACATAATATTTAACCGCTGTACTTTTCATAAGTTGTCTCCTATACCTGGAATTCTCTCCACCCTCACTTGTTACCTACCCTCTGGGAATCCCTAGCAACTTGAAGGCTCAGTTGAATTGTCACCTCCTTCAAGAAACTTTTCTTTCAGTTCTCTCTTTACTCTTCCCCTCCGCCCTTTATTATTGACCATTTATTTTATATATTACATATGTGTGTGTGTGTGTGTTGATTTGTCTGAGAATATACTAGGCCCCTAGTACAGGGCTTCTAAATGTTTTTGAGACATAGACCCCTTTGGCATTCTGAGGAGGCTTCTAGATCCCTTCTTAGAATATTGTAATACTCTGAAATGCATAAAATAAAATACATAGCATTGTAAAAGAAACTTATTATATTGAAAGAGCTATCAAATTTTTTAAAAAGTTACAGACCTCATTTTTTTTTAATTAATCAATTTGTTTAGACTGGGCTCCTCTCAGCAATGTAAGGTTATGACAGCTCCAAAAGACTCATGATAGAAAGGGCTATCCAAATTCAGAGAAAGATTTACAAGCGTCTGAATGCACATTGAAG
Source organism: Pseudocheirus occidentalis (assembly GCA_028646575.1). Lineage (NCBI taxonomy): Eukaryota > Metazoa > Chordata > Mammalia > Diprotodontia > Pseudocheiridae > Pseudocheirus > Pseudocheirus occidentalis. The sequence continues at coordinate 19,272,547 of CM053600.1, read as the reverse complement.
CAAACTACTTGCTCTCTCTCTTTTGTGTTTTGTTTTGTTTTCTCTATAACTTGACTAATGTTCAATGTGAAGGTATCTGTAGATCCTATATTTGACTGCACGCTGCCATAGGGGTGGGGGAAAAGAGGGAGGAGGAGGAAATTTGAAACTCAAGGAATTGTGGAACTGAATGTTGGAAGCTAAAAGTAAATAAATAAATTTTTTAAAAAGTTATAGACCCCAGTCAAAAACCTGCCCTAATTTCTAGGAAGCAGAAACCATTTCACTCCTGTATTTGTACCCTCGTTACATAGTCTAGTATCTGGTACATAATAGATGCTTAATAAGAGCTTATTGTTTAAATATATGCATACATGTGACATATGTTTGCACATTTGTATATTATTAGTGGAAAAATACAAATTTAACGTTTATAACTGCTGATGGATCAAGTTCTTCGTTAAGAAGAAAAAAATATGTAAGAGAGCAAAATCCAGAAACTTGCTTGATAGACTTAAAATGTATAGAATTAAAATCAAGGGATGGAACAAAACTGATTGGGTCTCAGTGAACTCCAAAGAAAGAAGGAGTTGCCATCATGATCCCAGGTAAGGCAATAATAAAAGCTGAGAAACAGGGAAACTACCCCATCTTAACAGCACTATGAACAATGAGAAAACAAGATTAAATGATAACATACCAAATGGCATAGTACCAAAGATCTTACAATAAAAGCAAACTACAAAAAGACATAGAAACACAGTAACGGTAGAAGTTTGCTCTTTTGACATTTTCTGAATCAGTTAACTTTGCTGAAGTTCAGTTTCCTCACCCATACAATGGGAATAATAACAGTAGTACCTACCTTGGGGTGTCGTGTGATGATCAAATGAGGCATTGTAGGTTTTACCTACAATGAAGGTATTTACATATATATATTGAAGGACTATACATACACTATCAGCTATTATTTTTACTGTTCTTAAGTGGCAATGCAAGCTTTTTATATAGTTTACATATTTCAGTTACTTGTACCTTATCTATCTGTACCTAATGGGGATCCTTCAAAGATTTTCCATGATTTTTGTTTAATTAATGAGATAGAAATACAATGTAAGGGGAAAGTTTGGAAAGGGAGGCTTCACATAATGATCTAAATTTGGAAAATTTCACTTGAGAACTCAAAATATAATGGGTAAAATGTCAGAATGTCAAATGTAGGCATCGTTTTAGATAATTTCTTTCATGGTTAAATTAAGGTTGCCATATGTCTGGTATTTGTCCAAACAGTCTAGAAATCAAGGTTTCCATCTGGTGTCTGGGCGAACCTGCTGAAAATCTAGGAGCGCAACAACAGCTGTCACTGCTCCCATTCCCTCCAAGACTTTGTTTCTGCCATTCCTAGATCCCAACAAGGCAATTTTTAATTTGGATTGCTTGAAATTTCAATATTACTCAAAAGCTTTAAATTGAGGTTACAGAAGAAGTTAAAAGGGAAGTGTTTTGAGAGACAACAGACCCAACAACACTGAAGCAAAGAATATAAGAAATAGGCCCTTAGAGATATAATTCAGCCTCCTAATTTTACAGAAAATAAATCTGAGGCCCTAACAAGTAATATTAAATTTTCCAAAGGACATGTGATTAGCAAGATCACACAGTCAAGACTAGAAGCTAGATATCCTGCCTGCAGGTTCAATGTTATTTCCACTAAACCAGGAGCAGCTCCCCTCCCACATTTCCTTCTCCTCTGAGTCTGACTTTTAGTAGAGATAATTAGGTTCCAATGTTTCTCAGTTGAGGAAGGATGGTATTACTTCGTTTTCCACTTACCCATTTGGACATTAAATTGGAATCTATAGGCTAGTTATTGTTATTAGCATTTATAGAGCAAGTACTAGTTTAAGCATAGACAATAAACTTTATGGAGTAAGGCACTATGTTTTGAAGCCTGGATTTACCATTCCATAACAGGCTCATAACCCCTGCTGAGTGCCAAGACAGGCACTAGGACATCTCAAGGTCTAGCAGCAATTCATTAACAGGACTATATTTGAACTGGAAAACAAAAAAAAGTTTGGTTGGCAAAGGCTTCATCCATACCAATAACATCCTAAGAAAGCCCTAGAGAAGGGCAGCGGTCACAAGCAAGGGGAAAAAAAAAAACACAACAAAACATTAAATGGTAGAAGAGAAGGGAGGGATGAAGATGGGGAAGGGAGAGTAAATAACTTTGTAAATGCCAGTTCCTGGAATAGCTGGAAGCGAGCAAAGCTTGAAACGTCACAATGTCCGGATTGTTTCCTGAAATCATAGTGGCAAAATACCTAGATTTGCGTCACAATAAGAATATTAAGAAAAAACTAGGACAGTTATGACTATGTGTGTCCCTTTTCTTTTTTTCCTTGTTTTCCTTTTCTTTCCTTCTCTTTTCCTTCCTTCCTTCCTTCCTTCCTTCCTTCCTTCCTTCCTTCCTTCCTTCCTCGCCCTCCCTTTTTGTTTTGGTTTTAACCTCAAATACAGGGAATTAAGATTTCTGCTCAGGAGCAGAAACAGAGAGAGAAGTGTGTGGACCTTTAAATCTCCTTGTTGGGGACAGACAGCATCCCCGGATCTCCAGGGCTGCTGCTGTGATTACGACCTTGAGGAAGGACTTGGAGAGGCGGGGAGGAATCAATGAGCATCTGATCCCTGGAAACTAGTCATGACACAAAAAGATGCCTGCGTCTCTTGCTCTCCCCCCTTCTCCCTCCCCCTGCCTATTCTGCTCGTCCCTGTGGGAGGAAGAGCCCCCGCAGAAATGCATGAAGCCCTAATTTCCACGGGATGGGAGGGGTGAGGAGAGGAGAGGAAGCAGGGAAGACAGAGAGAGTTAGTGCAGAGAGATGCTGGGATGAGGAAGAGCAGGAGACCACGTTAAAGGTCCTCAAAGCCTCCTGGAATGGCCTGTGCCTGACTCGCGTATACAGGCAGCCAGGCTCGTTTGACAGGTAGACAGAGCAGCAGTCGGGGTATAGCGGAGAGTTGCGGGGTGAGAGATATCTCAAAGTCTTGGTTGTCAAACATTAGCGGGAATAAATAAAACATATATTACATATAATGTATATGTGTGTACATATATGTGTGCGCGCGCGCAGTCAGCACCTGAAACACAGGTATGGGGGCGGGGGTGTTTGGTGCATGCGCATCAGCTCGCGCGCGCTCCAAGTTCTGGGAGAGTGGCACCTGCGCTTGCTCAAAGCTTCTCTTTCACTTCATGCTCTATTCACACACACACACACACACCCCACCTCCCCGGTCGAGTTAATTTCACCTTCCCAGGATTAGTTTCGATTTTTAAAAATAAGACGTTTCTATTTAGACAGGGGCCTCGAGGGACGTCCGCATCGGCGCGATGACGTCATGGTACGCCATATTAGGGGGCGGGGCCAGGCGGCTTCCTAGGGAGAGCGGAAGCAGTTATTAGTTCCCTGATCTTCCAGTCCTCTCTCCTCCTCCCCTTTCTCGTACTTGCGCTGGCCTCTTCCCCCCTACCCTTGGCCGCGGGAGTTCGGGGAAGAGAACGTACCCGGCAGAAGGCCAAGCGCATGCGCATTTCCGGAGCCCGCCCGACCCTGGCTGCGCGACTAAGAGGGCGGGAGTTGAGTGATCGGACGGATCCAATTTATGTGTGGCCCGGGGGGAGGGGGATAATTCAACATGGATGTGTCCCAGGCCAGAATTGGTATGATGAAGAGGGAGAAGGCAGAGGGGAGGGAGAGAAAACGGGGACCAAGGTATAGGTAAAAGTTGTCGCTCACTTAGAGCCGCCCCCAAGCCCCGTCTGAGTGTGGGGGACCCCCGGGGACTGCGCCCGGAGGCTCGTCCAAGGGCTGCATTTGACCTTCAGCCTCCTTTCCCTTCTAGGCCCCTTCTCCAGTCTATCCTCTGGCCCACTGCGCCCCACGCCGGGACTGAGGGACCCCTCTCCCCGGGGCGGGGTTGGGGGGGCGCAATATCCCAATATCAGCGTCTAAAGGCAGAACCTGACCCTTAGGCATCCCCTCGTCATCCCCTTCTCCAAAATATAAAATGGGCTTCGGCCGAATATAATCACGTCCACCAAATTGAGGGGTTCAGGGTCTCGGTAAAAATAAAAGCAGTTTCCCCGGGGATAGAAACCTCCATCTTTCCAAGATGAATAACACTTTTTAAAAGAGAATTAGAAATGGATGTTAGGGCTCTGGAAATGAAGGGAGATCCATTGCCATGACGATAACTCCGGTTTTTAAAGTTTATTTCTGGGGAAGCCCTTCTCTGCAGGGCCATGAATGCGGGCGGGCCTCGCACCTTGGGGCCCTTGGGCTGTTCCCCGCCCGGGTAACGAGGCCGGTTCCTAGAAGACACTGGCAGCGTGTGCAGGGCACGAGTTGTGTGCCCCGAGCCAGGGCTGGGGGGGGGGTGCTGAAGGTGACTCTTTAAAGTGCCCTTTCTTAGAGTCATTGTCCTCAGGGGTCTGTCAAGTGAGGACTTAGCCCAAATGGGGTGTGTGTGTGGGGGGTGATGGTTGTGATCTGTTTTTATTAGAAAAAAATACGAGGCTTACTAAATTATTAGATAATTGTAGCAGCGTTTTAATTTGAATTCTAATGATGAGTTAGGTTCTAACAGAACAGATCTGTTTATTAAAATTTGTTCTGTGAAGTTTGGATTCAGTCAAACGGCCGCACTTGAGGATCTAGAGGGCCACATGTGGCCTTCAGGCTGCGGGGTTCCTCACCCCAGAGTTAGGGGGAAAAAACCCAAAAAACAAAAGTCATATATATCCAGGTTCAGTGTTGCATGGTAAAAGGAACGTGTCTCAGTTGTTAGCTAGGTATAAACCACTGTTAATTCTACACCACTCGATTTTTAGTGAAAATGTTATAAAGGAAGGCTTCTAGTTCTTTTAAAGGTCAGGGAAAGACCAAATATTGTGTCTGAGGTGGCAAAAGTGTTTGTTTAGAAAAAAAAAAGATGGAAGGAGAGAGGTGGTGACCATCTATCGCACAAGTATTGGATTAAGTGTAGCCATATCTTTTATTATTTTTTGTTAAAGATAATTCAGATATTGAGATAGATTGAGTTGAAGCCTTATATTTGGAACACTGGATTATATTTTAAAAAATATATTGGTGAAAATATTTCTGATTTCAAATTTATATTAACAAGAAGCCATTAAAAAACAACATAAAGGATACCTTTCTGCACTATCTTGGGGACCTTTTTTCTGACTTCAGTGTCTCATTTCACAGCAAGAATGAAGCATATCAACCTGTCCTTTGCAGCTTGTGGATTTCTGGGAATCTACCACTTGGGGGCAGCATCTGCACTTTGCAAACATGGCAAACAATTACTAAAAGTTGTAAAGGCCTTTGCTGGAGCTTCTGCAGGATCTTTGGTTGCAACTGTTCTGTTAACTGCACCAGGAAAAATAGAGGTAATTAAGTAGTAACTAAAATATGTGCCTTGTGGAGAAATTAGAACAAAATATCAAAACTTACTTTTAGCTTCACCAAAATGTTGGATTTGAAAAATAGACTTGGCGGAGAAATAAATATTAAAAGTCTAAAATTGAGGCATTTGAAATCTGTGCTTTTCCCATGTCTCCTATGCACTACTTTATTTTATTTATTTGTTTTTGCAGGGGTTGGGGGAAGGGTGGTGTGTGAAGGCCAGGCAGTAGGGGTTAAGTGATAGCTAGTTTTTCGAGGGATTTGAACTTAGGTCCTCCTGACTCCAGGGCCACTGCTCTCTATTCACTGTGCCACCTAGCTGCCCATGCACTACTTTTTAAAAAAGATGATTACATTGGGAAAAAGCTGAGGGCAAGGAAATATTTTAGTTTAGTTTAATTATATGTTTTTTTTTCTCAAACGGAATTTCTTTTGTAAGCGTACATCTAGATACATAGATGTTTTTAAAAGCGTAATAAATTGAGCAACCTCTATATATGTCTTTTGTGTTCAGAAAAAATTCCATTTTCATATATGAGGACAAAATACCCGACTTTGGACCAATTGACAGAGTCAAATAACCTTCCTTTTGATGCAGCCTAAATATTTTCAGTTCTGTTCTGTTGTCTGATTCATAGATCTAATTCCCTAGGTTCTTGTTTCTGTTTTTCTTTGATCCTCCTCTCCCTTTTCCATTGTCCTCCATGTAAGGAAAATTGTCTTTGTCACCTGTTTTCTTTGAAGGGTTATTTTCACCACTGTTTGGCCAAATATCAGTGCATTTATCTGCTCATAACTAATTTCCTAACAGTGTAAAAAGAGGGTATTACAATTTAAGAGGTAGCGAATAGGAATTCAGTTTTCTATTCAAGTCAGTGCAGTTTAAAAAAAATTATTAAGCATGTTCTCCAGCACTGTGCCATAGATACCTGGGCAAAATACAAAACTAGATTAGATAATGTATGTCAAAGACTCCACGTGCCTTAAAGCCTTACATAAATGCCAATTACAAAGCCCAGTCTCTTACTTAAAGAAGCTTATTTAGTAGGAAACATTGGAGGCTAGAATTTTAAAGCCATTATATACTTTGCCCCAAAACATATCTTCTCTTCCCCATAATATTGATCAATGCAGAATTAAGTAGCTATGAAAAATAAAACTGGAAACTGCAACAGCAGAGCAAAAGAGCTTACGTGAATAATATTATAGCAGAAGTTCTCAAGTACCAGGAACTTCCCCTTCCATTTTGTTTTTGCTATATTGTAGAAATAATACAAGTTAGAAAATTGGAGATGCTACTCATAGGCTATTAACAGCATGATACAATGGAAAGAGTGTTAGATTTGGAACTAAGGGACATAGATTTGAATTCCAACTCTGCCACCTGTATGACCTTGGAGAAGTGATTTAACCTATCTGGGCCTCTGGGCCCTCATCAATTGAATGAGGAGATAGATTAGTTGACCCTTGAGATCCCTTTTGGCTCTAAATTTATGATCCTGTGACCATTTTGTTCGCTCAGGAGCAACATTTCCCAGATGGGGTGGTTAGGATTTTACTTCTGTGTCACACAGCAAGGTAAATATGTAAAAACCCTTGTATTCTTCACTGCAGCTAGTAGAGTACTAAATACATGATATACATTTTTTTTTTTTGGTGAGGCAAAGGGAGGAGGGAAGAGAACCTGTGATTTCATTTTTGTAGAGAAGTTCTTGTTTTTTTTTGTTTTTGTTTTTTTGTTTTTTGGGGTTTTTTTGGAGGCAGTTGGGGTTAAGTGACTTGCCCAAGGTCACACGGCTAGTTTTTTGTGTTAAGTGTCTGAGGCCTGATTTGAACTCAGGTACTCCTGACTCCAGGGCCGGTGCTCTATGCACTGCGCCACCTAGCCACTCCTGTAGAGAAGTTCTTATGAGAAAACTCCCTTTATCCAAGTAGATCACTAGTTCTGTATCTTAGAATCTAAAAGCATGTCCTCGAGAGCTCATGTCACTTGGCCAGTCTATGCCAGAGAAGAGATTTGAATCTAAGTCTTTATGACTCCCAGACCAGCTCAGTGGCTACTGTGTCAAGCTGCTTGTCTGAATTAATGGATGGATGGATGGATGGATAGATGGATGGATGGATGGATAGATGGATGGATGGATGGATAGATGGATGGATGGATGGATGAATGAAGTATTTACCTCTATTCAAAGCACTGCTGAGCATTGGGGATACAAATAAAAAAGTAAGACAGTTCCTGCTTTCAAAGTGCTCACATTCTAATGGGGGAGAAAACACATGGAAGATTTCAGTGACAAAACAGATATTAACGCTTTTCTTTAATGCCATTTCCCCTGATAAAATCGTATTATTTTATGAGGTTGAATTGTTTGATAGTGCCAACGACTTGGGTGGCAAGAATGTTCTTGTCTGGGTCTTCAGTAACTGGCTGTAGCACCTACAAGAAGCATTGTCAGACTGCATTGACAGAAGATGCTTCTGAGGACTGAGTGGTTTTAGGGTCTGGTGGGGAGCTGATAGTCAAAGTGTTGATGATGGTGGTTTGACTTGCCTGGCACATGCTGCCTCCTGTTTTTCCCTCAGACTGCCTTGCTATTTCAAGTTCGGCTGGCTTGCCTGCTTGGTGAGCCGCAGTCCTTTGTGCATTGGTGGGGATTGCTGGCCCCAGGTGAGTGTGAGGACTACGCTGGAAGCAAGACTGGTGGTCTGAAGGATGTTGCCACTCCTAGGACTTGTGTTTATTTGTCTGTTGATGGCAGTTGTTGCTGGTGGTGATGAGGAAAGTGGGGCCCTTTTCTACAGTAACCTCTCTACTAGTAATTGTGGTTTCTGTTTTCTTTGGTTTGCCGCTAGAGCTTTTTTGACTCATGTAATGACTCAAGACTTGTCATTGGCAAAGGTTTTATAATGTCTAATCTAAGTTTCCTGATAGACAGGTAGTCATCCATTCCTGCCTCTTCCTTCTACATCTTAACTAACTATTAAGAGCATGGGGGATGGTCAGAGGACCTGGGTTCCACTCTAGCCTCTGCTGCTTGTTAATTGTACAATCTTCAGCAAGTCATTTATCCTCTTGGGCCTTAGTCTAGTCATCTGTCAAATAAGGAGTTTTGAGTTGTTGGCCTTCGAGCTCTAGATCTATGAACCCCTGATCTTTCCTAATTATTATAGTCAAATTAATTGTTTTCAACAACTATCATGCTGCTGACCTTGCAATTACTATTATTCTCTGACATGTTCATTTTAATTTTTAATAAGGATACTTCTTTCCCTGATTTGCCATAGAAAATTAAAATTTTGCTCATTTGCTACATCATTAAAATGGAATGGTGTCCTATTTACATCATAAGAAGTTTACATAATTAGATTTTAAAAATAAAGTTTTGTCTCAAACTGGCACTGTTGTAGCATCCCAGTTGACTAGTTCTAAGTTTCATGAAATAACTAGGAAATTCAGAATTCAGTAGAACTAGTTATACTGATTTTTTTCTTTTTGCAATTGTCTAACTATTGCAGTTACTTTACACTGAATTAACTAATGTCCGTTGACTTCCTGTAAAGTTCAGGATTCTTATGTAGGGGCAGTGTGGGCTGCCCCAGGGTTCCCTGTATACATTATTCATTGTTCCCATCTTTGTGCCTTTTGAGAGCGTGTCACCTTGTGTTTGGGATGCGCTTTCTCCTGAAGTCGGCTGCAGAGATCCCTTCTGTTTTTTCAGAGTTCAATTAAAATGTCACCTGGTATAAGAAACTTATTCTAATTTACTGTTTGCTAGTTCTGGTCCTTACTGCCTACCCCCTCATTTAAAAAAAAATTGTTCTTTATTTTGTATTTAATTTTCTAGGTAAAAGATCTTTTCAATTAATAGACTATAAGCTCTTTGAAAGGGCTGACTTTTGTTTTTACTTGATAACTTCAGAACCCAACCTAATGCCTGGCCCATACATAGCAGGTGCTTACTGAATTGCATTAGAATCCCACCTCTATTGTTTTTACCTGTGTTACCTTGGATAAATTACTTAGCCTCCTTAGGACAGAGTTTCCCAATCTGTAAAATGAATGGATTGGACTATTGAGGTCCCTTTCAAGTCTAGATCTGTGAACCTGTGAATTTAGATTGGCTCTCATGATTTCTTTCTTCTTGTACTATATTTAGAACTACCTTCTCCTTATTTACCAGAGATGCTTTTAGCTAGTTGGCCATGAAATTTTATTGCATAAAAATGTCTCGCTTAAAGGATTGGTGTTCATCTCAATTAGCTATATTATGTTTCCATAATTCCTTCTCAGATCAGTTTTCAACTGACATATACACACCCAAATATTTTCATTGCTGTGAAAAATTAATGAATTCACATTTTATACATGTATAATTGAGCCAGAAGCAGCTGACACCAGTTATCTTTTAATTGCAGGGCAAATTAAGTCCTTGATATATTTAATACTTGGTTGACAAACACTTTCCCCAAAATGATTTGTGGTTAAGATTTTGTTTAATTTTAGTGAATATCTTCTTTTTCAGGAATGTAATGAATTTACATACAAATTTGCTCAAGAAATTAGAAAGCAGTACTTGGGTGCCATAACACCAGGTTATGATTTTATGGCACGTTTAAGGTACTTATTTATATTTCCTATGTATTGTGTCTTATGTAAAGCTAAGAGTATATGAGGACAGAGTATTGAATTCTTTCTGTACACACTATGGCATACTCAGCACTCTCTCTTTTAAAATATTTACAAGGTGTTCAATAATTAAAAGTGAATAATGCTTATCGTTTTCTTTTCTTTAGAGGAGGCATGGAGACCATTCTTCCTTCTAATGCTCATGAGATAGCAGAGAATCGACTTTATGTATCTATCACTAACACAAAAACCAGAGAAAATTACTTAGTTTCTCATTTTTCCTCCAGGGAAGACCTCATTAAGGTAAGGATGTTGCATGTCACTCTGTAAGGAATATGCCTGAGTAGTGATTTTTAAAAAATTTTGTTCACTTTGTAGAGATTAAAGATAGAAATTATTTTGAAATTCTAGATGATGGCCTTTTATACTTCTTAAACTTCTTATAGACTTCTCTCATAAGAAATGGTTCCCCCAATCTATGTAATTTCCTCATTTATTTCTGATCATTTTCAGCTTCATGTTTATTTTCTGAAACTTCAGTGATTCTGTTGAGCGAGCTTGAAAATTAGTAGCATGAGAATTAAATATGCATGGGAAATTCTCTGACTAGCCAATTTACAATTAACAATATGCTTCCTAAGATAATGGGTTAAGGGAGATGATGACTGCAAATGGGAAAATAAGCAAACTCCATCTTTTAGTGTCTTGGGTAACCTGAGTATTATTATTTTTTTTTTGCAATTACAGCAAGTAGTTATATATTCTATGATATGAATCTTCATTTATTTGGGCTAAGTGAAGGGGGTGCCATTCTGATATGGTTACATATTTTACAATTAAATTTTTCTTCAAATGTAATTTTACTACCATGAACTAGTTGGTTGACTACTGGGTAATGAATTCTTTGGCCATGGAAGCACATGCAAAAAAGAAAAATAAAATATGTTTAGTTCTTAGACTTTGTCCACTTCCACAGTGACATAGATGGGTCATAGAAGCTGTGGCAGTTGAGGATAAGGAACAAGCAGCCTGAATGTTGATGCAGTGGGGTAAAAACCTAGCTTCTTTGACTCAATGTCCTATGCTTTTTCTAGTATAAGAAGAAAAATGAAGATGTAGCAGCACGGACTATTTGTCTTTTAGGAAAGTTTTTTCTATTGCTTTGAATTTTGGCAAGTCTTGAGTCACTTCATGAGTCAAAATGACCCCAGTGGCAAACCAAAGAAAATAGAAACCATAATTATAAGTAGAGTCAGGTAGAGGAGAGCTCACTATAGAAAAGGAGCCCACCTTCCTCATCACCACCATAAACCACTGCTGATCAGTTGTCATCAATATACAAATAGACAGAAGAGCCCTGGAAGTGGCAACATCTCTCAGACCAACAGTCTTGTTTCTAGACAACCATCACAACCATCAGCTGAGGAAGCAGCTCCTGTGTAGAAGGAGCCAGCCATAAAGAGAAGGGCATTGTGGCCAAGTAGAATTATAGCCAGGCTTTCTTTAAAGTAAAAAAAAAAAAGAGTTGGCAGAATTAGATTTAGCCTTTACACAAAGTCAACAACAACAACAAAAATCAGTTTATAGTTGTAAAAAGACAAATGTGAAGATAAGTGTAACTTTTTTTTTAACCAATATCTATCTGCTGTGAAGGGTAAAGAGGTAGAAGAACTCTATGAAGTACTTGACAAGTCTCTCCAAACTAGGTAGCTTTAAAATGAAGGGTGTAGAAGGGCAGGGAAAAAAATCTTAAAAAAAAAAAGCTTTTAGACACTAAAGAGCATCACCTATATATAATGAATGCTTTGCATTTGTAATTATTTTTATATAAATATGTACATTATTTATATATAATAAATGCTATATGTGTATATAAACATGCATAAACAAAAAAGAGCTTGAAGTTGCTAAATAAACATGGTTAATATCTTACATCACCGTAAAATATGAATTTGAACATATTCTAATAGAAGTAAAGCGCTTGTTACTCTTATTGGGAATCATATCAGAATAAACTGTGGACAAATAGACTGTCTATTAGAGGGAGTAAGGCCAAATTCACCTCAAAATAAAAAGTCAAAAGTAATAGTAAGAAGAACTACAACAGCTCCAATGTGATCTATGTAAATAAGCTTCTAAAGCTAAAAAATGGGAAATGTTAAAAGAATATTATCATTATTTCTTTCTGAAGTTAAACCAGCATCAAAACAACAGCACAAGGAAGGAGGGGAGAGCCCAGAATATGTGGTAGCCAGGAGATACTTGACCTTACCAAATGAAGGTACATGATGTCCAAGGGCAACACAGATTTAAAATGCAAAATAATTTGTAAATACTACAGAGGAAAACTGGAGAGATTAAAATCAGCATTGCCTTTTAAAGAAGCAAAATAGTCTAGAGAAAGCATGATATAAAACCCAAATGAATTACATAAAAAAAATGCACTACATCCCAAAACAGCGATGCATGAAACGGGTAAATAACAAATACAGTATAATTTTTTTTTAATGACAGGTGTTTGTTCAGTAATCTATTTTCAGTAGCAGCAACAGAGGAACCATTGTATTTGGGTCCCCTACATCCCAGTTCCCAGTGTACTATTCAAATAAATAGAAATGTCATTAGAAAGATGAAATAGGGAAGACTGGACCAAACCGATATACACTAGGAAAATCCATGCTGCAAGAGACACAGACTTGAAACTGTTGAAGAGATCATGTTAAAAGATATGTGTGGGTGTCTATATAAACATACATACATGTAAATGAAAGAAAGATAAAAAAAGAGTGGGAAAAATATCAGTGATATACCAGTCCCCCCACCTCAACATGATCATGAGAATATAAGTAACTACCATGTCATATGCTTTTTTCATTTTTATACTATCTTTCATCTATATGCATATTGAAGGTATCTTTGATGAAGACATGAGAAGGGAATGATTCTCTGTAACCAATCGTATCTTTAAAGTCACTTATTTGACTAAAATGTGCTTAGAATACAAGAACCTACTGTTTATTATTGATTACAAAACATAAGCAAACAAAAAAGCCTATGGTTTACTGAAACAAAACTCAACTTTAAAGGGTCTCTTCTAGCAATGAATCTCTCAATTATATGCCAAGCATAGGAAAGATTCCTTGATAATTCAGTCACCTAGATAACTTTGTTCTACAACCCTCTGATGATTGAGGTCAAGCAAGACAAAACAAAAAATGTATGTTTGCCTAAAGCAATTTATCATTGTCATGGAGAATATTTTTCACAGGAGCCTAATGGAAAAGAGTTCCTTGAGGACAGTGGTGTTCCTGTTGGTAGCTTATATTGTAATTTCACCAATTCCAAGAATATTGCTGAGCCTCTTCCATGAGATTAATAATGACTAAAAAAACACATATATTGGCAATTTCAGAAGCATATGAAAAAAAAATCCTCAGTAGATAAGTGGTCAAAGAAGTAGTTCTTGGAAGAATTGCAGACTACTAATGAACATGTGAAAGCATGTTATAAATCACTGCTAATACCAGTCAGTCCTGAGGTTTGACTGTCTTGTTCAGTCTTATATAACTCTTTGTGACCTCATGGACCATACTGGTTATGGGATTTTGTTGGCAAAATGCTTTGCCATTTCCTTCTCCAGTGGATTAAGGCAGGCAACTTGCCCAGGCCGAATTTGAACTCAGAACTTCCTGACTCCAGACCTACTGCTCTATCCACTGAGCTATGTGTTTTAGACTACAAGCCGACAGACTGGCAAAAATGACACAAAATGGCACTGGTCAGTGTTGGAGAGAGGTTGTGTAAAGATGAGCACATACTCTATTGGTGGAGCTATGAATTGATCAAGCAGTTTGGAATTATGAGAAGATGATTAAAATGTCCATATTTTTAATCTAGAAATTTCCTTGCTAGGCATATACCTCAAGAAGTTCAGACATAAAAAAGAAAAACCTCATATATATCTAAAAATTTATAGCAGCACTTTTTATAGTAGCAAAGAACTGGAGACAAACTGGATGACCTTTAACTAGGGAATGTCCAAAAAAGTTGTGGTTTATTAATTTAATGGTTTAGAAAACAGTGAAGTGCTTTTAACTGTCTCAAGCTCTTCCCTGGTACATATTTTCAACATTTTTTCCCTTGTGATTCTTTGTGTTTACAAGTCTTAGACAAGTAAAATCCCTAAGGAATCAGATTTGTAGGTGAGCCAAACAGCAACAGAAAGGTGGATTCGTTGTAAGAGATAGCTAGGTTGCACAATGGTTAGAGTGCTGGGCCTTGAGTTAGAAAGACCTAAGTTCAAATCTAGCCTCAGACACAAGCTCTGTGACACTGGGAAAATCACTTAACCTCTGTTTGCCTCAGTTTCCTTGTCTATAAAATGGAAATAATAATAATACCTATCTCCCCATGGCTACTGTGAGGAACAAAAGATAGAATATTTGCAAAGTGTCTAGCACAATACCATGGCATATAAAATCTATTATTATTAAGGAGAAGCATGAACATGTTCAATAATGACCTATGCTAATGTGGCAAAAAGGGTATGTATGATTAGAAAAAAACAAGTCATTTCATTATCTGTTAATCAACTCCGCTGAAAGTTTAAAAAAAAAAATTAGAGGAAAACCATCAGCACATTGGAAGGACCAACTGTGGACAATCTATGGAATACCACAGACTAGATTTCTACAGGATGGGGAAAAAAGAAAGTATTTTAAAAAATCTGCCCTGATAGAGTTACCTGCATTGATGAGATTATGATTTTTTTCTTCCTCCCTCCCTCCCTACCTCCTTCTCTTTCTCTCTCTCTTTCCCTCTCTCCCTTCCTTCCTTCCTTCCTTCCTTCCTTCCTGTTGAACAATAGGCAAAGAAGGGAAGCAGAGTGGTTTAATTTAAAGAAAGAACACTGAACTAAGAGGATACCAACTTTCTAATGCTAATTCTGTTATTCACTTGCATGATTTTGGTCAAGTCACTTAAATGCTGTGACCTCAATTGTTATAATTGAAAAATGAGGATTATTATTATTTATGATTCCTTTTACTTAAAAAAAAGGGGGGGGGAGGGATCTTTGGATCTCACAGAGAATTTGTACCAGGTTGGTGAAGCATTACTGAATAGAATTCCTTTGAGACTTATTAGTATGGTGGTAATTTTTACGTAAGTGAATACTTCTAAAATGCTTGAAAACAAACACTTGTAATCTTATTTATACCATTAATTTCTCTAGCAAATTGTTTCCTTTGTAGTACAAAGATATGTTTAAGCTCATCCCAGGCCCAAGTGTAGCTTTTGCATATGGAATCCAAATAGGTTAACAGTTTGGCAACCAATTAATGAGCAATATACATATAAATACATGTACATCTCTACCTTTATAACCTGTAAAAACTAATGATGCTGTTAGTTTGTCATTAACCATAAATTATAGCTAAGTTGTAGAATCGAAAAGAGCCTTAGAGATCGTGTAGCCCCAGCTAGCCTCAGTTTCTTCATCTGTAAAATGATCTTTAGTGATCTTGGAAAGTCTTAATGTTCCAAAAGAATGCTGTTTGCATGTATTTTTATCATAGTTGGCCATTTGTTTTGGCATTCCATTATCAGTAATCATTACTATCACCACAGTTGACATTTATGTGTTGTTCTAATGTTTCTAAAGCTTTTTCACATCATCATTTAATTTTATCCACACAACAATCCTGTAAGATAAGTATAATCAGTATTATAACCATTTTACTGATATGGAAACTGAAATTGAAATATGTTGGGTCTCAAAGGCAGGATTTGAATCCAAGTTTCTCCTGACTCCAAATTCAGTACTCTTACCTTTGTACCATGTTGTCTTTGTAACCAGTCATTTTCTTAATAGTCCTGATGGCCAGTCAGGCCCGTCCTGTATGCTTACCCTACCAGTCATTAAGCCATTAAACTCCCCTGGTTACCTCTTCTGTGCTTTTTTGGAATGTTCATTTCACTTCTAACAAATTCCCCTTTGTTCTGGATTATTTCCTCTTATAGATCAAGTCCTACAGGGTCACATTAACTGACACTTGACTGAGTTCTCCACATCTCACCCTAATGTTGTAGTCCACAGGACTTGAAGGGGGAGTCAGAGTCCTCTTAACTCACCCTTCAGTGCTCCTGCTGATTCCCATCATTAGAAATCAGTCTTTTTCCTTAAGATTTGTGCCATTCAAGTATGTGTGACCTGATTACTGGAAGTAACAGTAAGGATTTAGAGCTTGAAGACACCTCACAGGTTTAAACTGTAGTGCTTTTACTTAACAGATGAGGAAAACTTAGATTGATGGAGGCAAAGGACACACCATGGTCACTCACAGGAAATGGTAGAAGTTGGGACTAAAACCTGCAAGGGGGGGGGAGGTATGAGGTGGTAAATAGTTTGAATCTAGCTATCTTTCCACTATACCACACTATCTGCTCTCAGAGACTTCAATAAACAGTTATTTATGGTTCATTGAACTCCTTAAATTCTGTGGTCTCCATTCTGCTTTAATCACTCACTAGAGCAATTATATCTTAGACCTTACCATCACTTAAAATTGCTTTACCTACAAGATCCTGAACTCTGAAATTCTTGTCCCTGATTACAATCTCTTGTCCTTTCACTTCACTGCTTTATCTTTTGTTCCGTATCCTCCTTGGTTCTTCCAGTCTATCAATGCCCTAATCCTCATTTCCCTCTCTTCCCAATTTTGACCCTGTGATCAATCACTTTAATTATTCTATCTCTTCTGTTTTTGAACCCTTTACCCTTAATGGCATTCCTAAATTACTTTGTATGTTAGGTAGCACTTATCATTTACTTCTCTCCTTCCTTATGTAGAGGGAGAAAGGTTTTGTAGGGATTTCTAAGAAATCCTTGGAGGGTTCTTTTAGTCTGAAAGAATTCCCAGACTCAATCTTGGCAGTCAGGATTGTAAACATTTATTGTTGCGCTTTTCAGAGGGCAGGGGGGGTGATGTCTTAGGAGACCTGCAAGCTGCAGGAATTAGAGATACAGATTATAAAGCCATAAAGACATAAATCAGGTATCAGTTATGCTAACTAGGTGAGTAAGGGTGGGATTAGGGAGGAGTTAAGGAGTGGTCAGTGCTTAAAGGGACATGCACTTTTTATATCAACTGCACAGGACTATTGTCCATAATTCACTGGGGAAAAGCCCATGGGAGGGCTACCAGGAGGTACAGTTTTTGCCTTGAAATGGCACTGGGTCATTTTGTGGTCAGGGCTGACTGAGAAGTGTCCAGTCTGTTACCCATCAGTGTCCTGTTTGACAAGATGGATGTTGGGAAGCTAGACTAATTGGGGTTTCAGGATGTGCCTAATTGGTGAGGAGTTATCTTACAGATCGTGCATTGAAGGATTCATAGGTACAGCTGGCAACTAGAACAAGGAGGCTATACATTTCTCTTAACTAAAGGATTGTTTTATAAAATTCTTTAGTGAAGGATTCATAGGTATAGCTTGTTATTGTACCAAGCAGGGATAATTGCAGCTAGGCAGCGTGCTGGCTTAGGGGAGAGGCAGAGTTAATGGTTTCAAGCTGGGGGAAGTATGACTTTACAACTTAATTACACAAGCTGATATTACGAACATAGGTACCCAAACAAAAGTGAAATTTTTTAAAACTGAAGTTACAACTGAAAGTTACAAACAAAGGGCACCTTAGTACCCCATCACTTACTCTTGAGGGGTTATGTGTGCTTTAGGAAGTTACAAAAATTATTCTTACTTGACTCACTGCAAATTCATTTATCTGAACCTTCACTGCTGTATAGTTGTCCTTTTTCTAATTTGTTGACTGTCTCTCCCTTGTAGACATCCTGCAGCTGTCAAGGGGTATAGAGATAAGAACTGCTCTTCCTGGCACCAGAAGTCACACAAAAAAGATAAATTTAGGCTTATTATAAGAAAGAAAACACAATTAGAACTGGCTAAAAATGGAATAGACTACCTCAGCAAACAACTGGTTTCCCTTCACTGGTGCTCCTTAGGTACACACTGGGGAATAACTTTTCAGGTATGTTGTAGAGGCCATTCTCTTTTAGGCATCATTTGGTCCACATGGCCACTGAGATTCTTTGCAGCTCTGAATTTCTGTGATACAGAATCTCTACAAAAGCTGTTCAAAATCCTCTCTTCCCTCTTAAGACTCCTAACTTGATAAACCCACCTTTACTTTTGGCACATGACTTCTGTTTCCATCTGCTTCAGTTGAGAACATTTGATGTGAACTTGCTCAGTTTTATTACTCCAGATATCTAAATGACCTTTCCCATCATCTCCTGCCTTCCAGCCTGAGGCAAAGAGAGGCCTCCTCCTTAGCAAAATTTATCGCTCTATGTAGACTCAGTCCTTTCTGCTCACATCCCTGTAATCTTACTCACTCATGCTCCCCCATGTGATCTTTAATTTTACTCCTGTCTAATATCTCCTTATTCCTTGACCTGATAATATACTGATATTTCTCTATCCTAAACATTTTCACTTGACTAAGCTATCTCTCTGTCCCCTCTCCCTCTTTTTCCCTCTTGCCATATATCTAGAAAGTGAGATCTCTGTTTATAACCTCTTCTTCAAATACTTGCTCCTTAATCCCTTGAAATCTGGCTTCAATCTGCACTATTCTATTGAAGTAACTCTCTGCAAAGTCACGAATGAAGCTTTTATTGCTAGATTCAGTTACCTTTATTTCTTTTCTTATCCTCCTTGACTTCTCTGTTACAGTTACTCCTATTTACCACTCCCATTCCCCTTGATTGTTTTCATTTTTGTCTTCCATGACATTACTTTTTCTTATTTCTTTTACTTCTCTAACCTTCCATTCTAGCTCTCTCTCAGTTCCTCATCTTCCTTCTTTCTCTTAAACATTAATGCTTCCCAAGATTCTGTTCTTGTTTCTCCTTTATGAGTTCCTTTGTGAGTTCATTCATTCCTACAGCTGCAATTACCTACCCCCTTTTACAGGAGACTCCCCAGCCTATTTTTACAACTCTTAATTTTCCATATTCCTGGTCCCATATCTCCAGTGGTATGATACCTGTCATTTCCTTTATGTTCTGCTGGAACCTTAGACTCAGTATGTCCAAAACTAAACTCATTTTATCCACGAAGCCTATTTCTCCCTCTGACTCTATTTTTATCAGCGATACCACATTTTTAGATTTATATTCTTGGAATCAATCATCTTTGACACTTCTTTACCTTTTCTCCCCACCCCCATCCCCAACACACACATTTAATTACAGACTGTTCTTACTTTACATAAATTAACATTATGCAAATTTGAATGCATTCTGAAAGAAATCCAAAGGAGGATTCTGAATGAGAATCTGATTGAACTTCTGGCTGCAAAGATTTTAGAAGAAAGGGAAGCTTTAGAACACAAGGTTCAACCAAAAAGGTTCACAATGAAACAGTTGACAGACATTTCATCTTTTGAATAAATTCTTTTTCCTTTTACTAAAAAGAAGGATCCAAATGCTTCGAGATTTTTAAAAGTTCAAAGACTAGTTGAGGATAATATTGCTTACTATTGTTGGACATAAGAGGGGAAACACGAGTGCTGTTGTCCAAACATTTCTCAGTAGCTTCATAAAAAAGTTGTGCTGACAACCAGCAGTCATAAAGACTAGGTACAATGGCTGGGGAAGGGACAACATACTGCACATCTATGTTAACTTTACTGTACAGTACTGTGCAAGCTTTATCATTAACTTTATCTTTCATTTAATAATTCTGCTTATCATGGTATAGTATTTAATATGCCTGAATTTTAATACATTTTGTGACTTGCTATAAGGAATGTTATTCTGTGTAATCTTTTGTTAAAGTGGGTGGGTAGGTGAAAATTCATATTATATAAAAATTACTTTGTCTAGGAGTCTGTAGAAGGATCTGCTTACAGTGAGAACTGTCTATATTGACCAAGTTCTTCTCAGCATTATGTATTTCATCTGCCCTTCCTTTCCACTCTTCCAGACATCTTATTTTGGGCCCTCATTTCTTTTCACCCAGACTACTGTATGTAATGCTTTACTCACTAGACTTCTTGCCGCTGGTCTTTCTCGTCTTTAATTCTTCACAACACCGCCCAAATAATATTAATAAGGTATTGCGCTAAACACGCCACCCCAATACTGAAAACAATCAGTGACTTCCCAACACCTGTTGAATCAAATATAAATTCTTTGCATTCAAGGCATTACATAGTCTGACTCCAGTATATATTTTCAGCATTGTTTCACACTATTTCAGTTCACCTATTCTATTTCAGTCAAACTGGATTGTTCTTTGCTTTCCGTTTTGTGTCTCATTACTGTCATTCATTTTTTTTATTCTTTACCTAAAATGGGATTCTTCTACCCCTGTATCTGCTTATTGAATCTTTCCTTTAAGGCCCATCTAAGTCCTATCCTTCTGTGAAGTTTTCCTTGATTCTCTCATATTAACATGATTTCTTCTTGTACCTTTCACACTTTCCTTTGTATCCTAATTATTTGTGCACAATATCTTTCTCACAATCTTATTCTCTGTTAGATTAATACCTGAAAGCAAGGTCTTTGTTGGATCTAACTTTTATTTTCAGTGTCTTGTATAGATTGGTGCTTAATAAATATTTGTGAGATTCTAAAATGAAAACTTAGATCTTTTATTTGTGATTTCATTTTCATGATGTAGGTCCATTCAGTTCATTTTTACTTGCATGAGATATATAGGAACCCTTCCATAGTTAGCATTCTCCATGATTTAAAATACTGTCCCTCACCATATTCTCCTTACCCCTTTCCCCCAGCATTGATTTTTTTTTTTTACTAAACCCCCTGAAGTACAGGACCTTTTAGAATGTGAGGTGAAGGACATGTGGATGTTATGGAACTGCCTTGTAGCTAAGTTCATTTTTTTAAACTTCAGAGGTCAAACAAAACAGATTGGACATATTCCGGGAGTAGGCAAAGAGCACCAGAAAGCACCCGGCTTCATAATATCTTCCTCCCTGTATAATTTCATTAATTTGAGATTCATTTAACCATCTCTTGATTTTGGATGAAGTTAGTCTTATAATAGTAGGTTTAAGATATGACTTACAACTTTGATTCAGATATATTAATTAGATCAATACTAATCAACATAAAGGAGAAACCTCAAGCCTCTGGGAACATGAAAAGGAGATCCCTTGCTGGAGCAGGTCATTCTGTGGCAGGCTCCTCTCAGCTAACCTCCTTCCCTTTGGATTCCTTAAACTACTATTTTTTTTTTATTTTATTTTGAAATTTTGCACCAAGAATGCTGAGGAATTACCCTTTCTTCTAAGGGATTTAATTGTAGTCAGCTTTAAATCTCAGGCATACTTCTGGGCTGCTTTTCATCAGTATGTTGTCAGGGAATTCTGACTAGTATTAATTTAGATTAACTGTTAGTCTTATGCAAAATATAAATACCGAAGTTAAAAATTTTTAATCATTTAATGCATTCTTTAGAAATGATTTTTGGATTAACTATGTTATCTTGACACTACTTTCATGCATTAATACAAAATAATAAAGATTCATTTACATTTAAAGATAGAAGCAGCTCTACAGTTCTATGGGTCTGTGAATATATAGCACGGATGTAATTATATTTGGGCATTAGGGGCGTTCTGAGTACAAACAGGAAATGTTTTTTGTAGAAAGAGATCTACAGGAGAGCCTCAGAAAACTGACTTTTTTGGAAAGGAAATTAATATTTCCCACCCCCACCACCACATGTCACATTTATCCACCACTCCACAGCAAGGATATGCAGCCAAGGACTCAGTGGCATTTAGCTTCTCTAGACATGGTTCCTTTTATCTTTGACTGGAAACTCATCATCAGGGTAGAGTATAGAGAAGAACATGGTAACTCTTAGGGGCTTCAGAAATCTACCAAGTCGCAGGGAGGTGAAAGGGGATGGGTCAACCTTACTTTCATTGGATTTGGCTTAAGGAAGGAATAACATACACACTCAATTGGGTATCTTATCCTACAGGAAAGTAGGGGGGGGAAGAGGATAACGGGGGGAATGAGAGAGGGAGGGCAGATTGGGGGAGGGGTAGTCAGAAGCAAACACTTTTTTCTTTTTTTAAAAAAAATATTTATTTCCTTTTAGTTTACACCATTCAGTTCCACAATCCCCCGAGTTCCAAATTTTTCCCCCTTCCTTCTCCTTCCCCCTCCTGCAATCTGATATAAGTTCTACGAATACCTTTGCATTAAACATCAGTCAAGTTGTGAAGACAAATTATAACCAATGGAATGAACAAGAAAGAAGGAACGAAACAAAACAAAACACAAAAGAGACAGAGGAAGTAGTCTGAGAAGCAAACACTTTTAAAAAGGGACAGGGTCAAAGGAGAAAATAGAATAAATGAGGGTTGGGATAAGATGGAGGGAAATATGGTTAGTCTTTTACAATATGATTACTGTGGAAATATTTTGCATAACTACACATGTATAACCTATATTGAATTGCTTGTCTTCCCAGTGGGAGGGGGGGTAAGGAGGGAAGAAGGGAAGGAACCTGGAATTCAATGTTTTAAAAACAAATGTTAAAAAATTGTTGTTTTGTGCAACCAAGGGAATAAGATATACAGGCAATGGGGTATAGAAATCTATCTTGCCCTACAAGAAAGTAAGGGGTAAGGAGGTAAGGGGAGGGATGGGGGATATATGAGAGGGCAGACTGGAGGAAAGGGTAATCAGTATGCGTGACATCTTGGGGTGGGAGGTAGTGAAGAAATGGGGAGAAAATTTGAAACTCAAAATCTTGTGGAAATGAATGTTAAAAACTAAAAATAAATAAATTTTGAAAAATAAATAAAAATAAAATAACATTCAAGAAAATAAAATAACAGCTATATAAAAAAGAAAGAAATCCACCAAGTCAGAATGATCCCTCTGTGTGTGGGACTTTTTATGCCCTTGGGTTACCATGAGACTTCATCAGTTGAGAAGGGCCAGTCGATTTCCAGGGGCATCTTTATTGCTTTTTGGGTTTTTTGTTGTTTGGGGATTTTTTTTTTGCTTCTTTTGGAGGGCATTTGGGGTTAAATGACTTGCCCAAAGTCACACAGCCAGTAAGTGTTAAGTGTCTGAGGCCGGACTTAAACTCAGGTCCTCCTGACTCCAGGGCCAGTGCTTTATTCACTACACCAATCTATCCTCCTCTAACTTTATTGCTTTTTAGGGAAAACTAATTCATATTATGTGAAACAAAGGAAGTTGGATCCTGCAATAGACTGGAAGGATTATTAATAAAACTTTACATACTTTAATATTGTGAATTGGAAGAGTTCAAGCAACTCTAGATGTATAATTCCGTGAAACATTTTTGCATTTCTTCCTTCCTCAAGTACGGAATATCTTTTTGAATCCTTACTTTCGTTCTCAATTTAGCTCAGGTACAGCCTCTTCCATTTTTAACTTCCTTTAATCTCTCCAGTTGAAAGTACTCTCTTCCCACTTCAGCTATTCCAAGAATACTTTGGCTTCATTTTTCCTTTACTACCAACCTTTTGTTTTAATTGCCTGTGCACACGTTGCATCCCTTCTAATAGAACATAAGTACTTTGAAGCTAAAGATTGTTACTTTAGCTTTGTGCTCCCACCACCCTACCTTTAAAGTGTTCAACTACCCCAGTAGGGGATGGCCCATCTTGAAGGCCTCCTTTCTCTTGCAATTATTCAGCTGGTCATGAGGTAGAAGTAGAAGTGTTTGATAGTGCCTCCTATTACATCTTTGGGATGACAAATACTGAAACTGAAGCTTAAATACTTTGGCCACCTAATGAGAAGACAGGGCTCTTTGGAAAAGACTGCTAAGAAAAATTGAAGGAAAAAGGAAAAAGGGATAACAGAAGATGGAATGAGTAGTGTCATGGAAGTAATAGTGGAAGACAGAAGGGTTTGGCATGCCATAGTTCTTGGGGTCATGAAGAGTTGGTTACAACTCGATGACTGAACAATGATTACTTAAGAAAAGATGGAGTGATTCTAGAAAAGCATTAAATGTTTTCTGTCCTCTGACTCCTGTCTGAAACTTTTTTGTGTTTATTCAACTGAATGAAAGGGAAATAACATTTGTTATACACCTTTCCTGCATCGTCTATCACATTTTAGTCAGAACACCTAGATGTGCCAATAGAGTGAAACTATGTGTAGCTTGATGCTGATTGATGCTTCAGTTTTATTCTGCAAGTGACAGAATGATAGAAAGTTAGTGGTCTCCTCCAACATTCATATGGATCCTGTCTGCTTCAGGTGACCAGTTCATATAAAACTTATGCATTTGGCCGTGGTGACAAGTTTTGGGATACATAGGCATTGATGACAAAATCTGGCTAACAAGTCTTATCTAGACTTTCTAAATAGTCCCATTGGTTTGTTCCTGCAGTTGCTATTTTCAGAGTCAACCTATATCTAGTAAAAAGCATGTGAAGCTGCTTGGGCTATCTGCTGAATTTCATTGCACATATTGCTGTTGAAGCAAGATCTTCTAATATTTAACCTTTTGTAGGTGAAATAAGACTTTGTATGGTATTGATCATCATGGGAGGAATTGATGATAAATTTGAAACTGTCATTGAATTGTAACTGCACCATTAAGTTTTGTATAAGCAGCCTGACTCATTAAATGCCATGCTAAACTTCAAATGTGAATGAAGCCTTAAGACAAAGTTTTGTAGATACCTTTTTACTTTATTATCTCTAAAATTAAGAGAGGCAAAAGGGAAAACTTGTTTTTTTCAATGTTTTAAAAGGCTAATTTTCCTGTTAAATTTACTTTGATGAGCAAATCATAAGTACTTATGAAAAAATAGTAAGCTGTGACAAAGCAAATACATTGTTTGATTTAGAGACGTGACAATTATTTTTCAGTTCATTATTCTTTTCATATCGCTTATGTAAATTCTTAGCCTTAATATCTCTTTTTTTTAAAGTAATTAGAAAGAATTTTTATTTGAATACTTCAAAGCAGTTTTCAAGCATTATCTCATGAACTTCATGATACGATAGGACAGTTTTTAGGAATGCAGCTTCTCTTTTTTTCCCAAAGTATCAATTTCTTATCATTATAATGAGATAAAATATTTTTATAATATCTTTAGTTTTTAAATATCCAAGGATATAACTTCACTCTAATGTCTTTGCCACCCACATATTTCTTTGACCACTTCATTTTTTTATTTAACTTTTGTTTATTTTTAGTTTACGTCATTCATTTCCACAAGATTTTGAGTTACAGATTTTTCCCCCGTCTTTCTCCTACCCACCATCCCAAAACAGCGATCCCACTGTCTACCCCCTCCCCCAATCTGCTCTCTCCTATGTCCTCCCCCATCACCCGTCTGACTTTCTGGTAGGTCAAGATGGATTTCTCTGTCCCAGTGCCTGTATATCTTAATTCCCAGTTATTTGTAAATAATAATAATAATTATTATTATTTATATACATATATATGTGTATATTTAACATTTGATTTTAGAACTTTAAATTCTAGATTCTTTCCCTTCCTCCCTCCTTACCCACCCCCACTGGAAAGACAAGCAATTCAATACAGGCTGTACATGTGAGCATTTCAACAATGGACATATTGTGAAAGACTGACTATATTTCACTCTGTCCTTTCCCACCCCCCACTTGTCGGAGGCAGCTGTAGGGCTGCAGCTTCTGCTGCTTTTAGCCCTGGGGGCTGATGGCTGGAACCTCTCACCCAAATTTACCTGAGTTCTACTGACCTTTCACTTTGTCCTTGGCTCTGCCGGTGATCTGCTCTTCTGAAAGCCCCAGTTGTGGCTTGTCCTGGCTGCCCTGGGGCGAAAGCCGCGGGTTCCTGTAGTGCTGATCTCAGCTCACAGCGTGCTGCTACAAAGCCTTCCTGTCCACCTGCCAGGCCGCCTTCAGTGGGAGCTTTGTTTCTCTGCCATGTTGTGGATTCTGGAGCTCTAAAATTTGTTTAGAGTCATATTTTATAGGTATTTGAGGTGGTTATGGGGGAAAGCTCATGGAGTTCTCCTGCTTCAATGCCTCCGTCTTCTCTTCAACCACTTCTAAAGTGGAACATAGCAATTACTTGTTACTGGTCATAAAAGAGTGCTTGGGGTCAGAATTTTTTTTAAGGAGTAACCAATTCATAATAGGGAAAATTCAGTCAAAATAACAGCAAATAGAGGACCTGTATGTTGATATAGGTATAGTTCAAATCAGCTATGTCTATATTTGATCCCTGCCTATCATTGTATTGTTTTGTAAATTTTAGACAAATAATTTGATGTGTAATACATGCTTTATTTTTAAAATTAGTACAGCTAATATAGTGTCATAAAATGCCATTATATTTCAGAATTATTGTTGATACTTTTACATACAAAACTCTGTAAAAACTTTTCTGCACTTGCTTCATTTTATGTAAGATTTATCAATCTTACATTAGATTACTGTAGCATCTGGCACAATACTTGCAGTACTGCAAAAAAAAATGTGAATGCTGTCACCCTGGAAATGTTGCTTCAAATTAAAGTGTTTCAATTATCACAATGCACATGTAATATAGGTTAGGATCCAAATTGTCTAAAATTATAAAATAACTATATTTTGACAGTCTCTACCTATAAATATCTGCTTTATAAATAACCTCCCAATATGATTGGATGCCCCCCATACTCTTGGTAATCAAAAATATTAATAAAGGAACTTGCTAATAGTGGAACTTTAATATCATGATGCACTTTCCAGTAGAGCAGGAGCCCCCCTGAGAGCTGCCTTCACCCTTGTAGCTCTTGTCCTCCCTTTAACCCTGCAGTGCCCTATAAAGGAACCCCCTACAGGAATCTTTCATTCTTCCCACAAAAACTTGGCAGCTCTTCAAAGAAGCTACTAGGAGGGGAGCTGTCTATGGAAGCCAAGGGAGTCTTGCTTCTATTTTCAGACTGTAGGGACAGAGATACTTGTTCTGCTGAAAGGAAAAAGGAAAATTTTCTCACAGGGTTATGTTAAAGGAAAGTGCTTATTAATACTCTAGTTAGAAATTTAGCTTTACGTAGTGGATAGATAGGATAGATAGGCACGTGGTCAGGAAGAGCTGAGCTCAAGTTCAGACACGTACTGGAAAGATAACCTGAGCAAGTTACTTAACCCCCGCTAATTCTGTAAGACTGTAAACTGCAGAGCAAGTCCTGTCTGTTATTCGTAGGAGTTCTCTCACCTAGTATTACACATATCACTGAAGTCACAGTTCTGGACCAAAAACCCCACAGCAATAATGTAGTAAGGGAGAGGATATGTATTTATAATGACTAGGAATACAAGGTAGCACATTTCAAGTGCCAGGTTGTTAAGTTCACAAGTTGGAATTTGGAATGTACTTCCCCATAGAAATAATGTTATGGACATATTTTGGGTTAAATAAATTCTAATAGGACATTCTGAAAAACAAACGATGACGCTACTCTTGAATATACATAGTACATTAAACATAAATTGCTAGAAAAATGCCTTATCTACATTTCACCTTCTAGACTATAAACTTTTTCATCTATCTAGATGAATGTCAAAATTCATTTTATATATGTAGTGGCCACTTTACAATGTAACTTGGCCAAGTTACAAGCACTTGTTCCCCTAGCAACATACTGATGTCATGGATTAGATTAGACTATCTGAGACTGTAGGTTAAAATCCATTGTAGAAATCAGATTTAGTGGCGGGGGTGGGGAGAACTTTCTACTGCAGTAAGTAATTGTACCTTTTAAAGTGAATGCACAATACATGGAAAATATAGCAGATAATTTGTTTCCATCTGTATGTACTTGGGATTTAATTTTAGTAAGAAAAATTATTTTTGCACTAATTTTACTTAATCAGTTGGTTGATTTAAAGAGAATTGATTTGTGTATACCTCTTGAGTATTTGCAAGTATTCAGAAAGCATCACATTTATTTAAATTATACATTTATCAAAATATAGTGTTTTTCTACATATCCCTTTTCAAATAAATGCAGCATGCTCATTGAAAAATATAAGCTTTATAGGAAAGGAAAATAAATACTTGTATATTAACAATGCCTTTCTTTATCATATATCCAGGTCCTTTTGGCTAGCAGTTTTGTACCAGTTTATGCAGGCCTGAAAGCAGTAGAATATAAAGGAGAGGTAATATTTTTACATATTCAAAATATTCCTCATATTAACAAATTTTTCCTCAAACATTGAATTTTAGAATTGTCCTAATGGTATAAAAATGTTCTATGAATTAATTCAAAAATGGTTTTGCTTCCTTACTTTAGGAGAAGAAAAATCAAATCCTAAGACAGTCACATTGTACGTTTTTGTGTAAAGATTTAAAGAAATGTTAACTTAAAAGATTTTATTTGAAATTAGTGATTGTCTGAAATAGACATGTTTTTAAATACATAATACATTTGCCTGAAAGAAATTAAAAAATTAATATGGGTCAAAAATCTGGATAACATTTGGTTTTTTTTCCCCATTTTTGTGGTTACAGTTTATAAGCTTGTCAATGCTTTAAACCAGTGGTTCTTAACCTTTCTAATGCTGCGACCCTTTAATATGCGTATGTGGGCGTATATATAATATATGCATGTGGGCAGACTCGCCTGGAGACTGATAGAGGAGTGGTGTCTCTGTTCGTAAGACCATCGGAAATATGTGTTTTTCGATGGTCTTAGGCGATCCCTGTGACCCCTGTGAAAGGGTCATTCAACCTCCAAAGGGGTTGTTACCCACAGGCTGAGAACCACTGCTTTAAACATTTGAAAGCTTAACTTAATT
Source organism: Pseudocheirus occidentalis (assembly GCA_028646575.1). Lineage (NCBI taxonomy): Eukaryota > Metazoa > Chordata > Mammalia > Diprotodontia > Pseudocheiridae > Pseudocheirus > Pseudocheirus occidentalis. The sequence goes on along the minus strand of CM053600.1, from coordinate 19,243,625 downwards.
GATTCTCATGAAATCAGTATCTTGAGTTTCATCATTAAAGAAGTTATTGTGTATTACTGTGTTCCATAGGAATAGTTTGTACTTCACATTCTTTCTGCCCTGACTCTTCCTGGTTATTTATAAAGTATGTGCAGTTGGTCATGAGAAGGTGGGTTAGTAAAATGTGGATTATTTATTTCAAATTCATTACTAATACTAGAGGAAAACAATAACAACTCAAACCACATATACTGCTTAATGGTGATATAATTTTTATAAAGGAGATACAGATTATATTTTTGAGCTATCAGGAAATGGTATTTTTGAAAAAATGGGGTGCCCCAAGAAAACTAGTGCCTCAGTGTGAAGGCTTGCCCAAGGCCTTTTCAGGGCATCTTCCATCTTTGATGTCCACCAGCTCTCACCTGTTACTGCAAGAAGTGACAGAGTGCACAGTGGCCACACTCCAGTAATACCATGTTGGCAGATGGGTTAAATCAGGTCGAGATGAGTTAGGGGGATGTCTGTTTCAAGCATATGAAGACTTCCCCCTGTGAAAGGGGCAGATGAGAACACTTTATTCCAATGGCCATGAACGCTGCAGAAGCAGGCATTGTGGACTACTCAGAGCTTTATCAGACATCAAAGGCACCAAGGTCATGTACTGCATCTAGAGCCATGGCCAGTCCTCCTGACATTTGTCTTGCTATTGGACTTTGATGACTCTGGAAGAGAAAGTAAGACTGACAACTTTGTGCAACTCTGCCTCACTTAAATCCAGTTCACCCAAATCAAGACGTCACCTGTAATGTCATTGGGTCTGTTAAAAAAATGACAAACAGCAATTTCTGAAGAAATAGATTTTTTTCAGAAAGTTATACAATATCCTCTATATTATGTCATTTAGATGGTCTTTTGTGGTTTCTTTGGTTGACCTGACATAAAAACTCAATCAGTGAGCCAGAAATTATATTTTTAAGAAATTGACTTTAATCTGTTTATTATTCTTCATATTTGAGAGTGCTATGTAGAAATCAGATTTCTTACTCTAGTCTGAAAAATAAGTTAGTAATAAATGAAATTCACCTAGGTTGTGCCATTTCTACTCTTATTTCCTTTTATGTTTCTTCTAACTGAATTGTTTTAGTTAAGCAAAGAAAGATGCAAAAATAGAAAAATGTTTATCAGGGGGTAGTAGGAATGAAATTTGAGGAAAGGTAACAGTAAAACTCAATGATGAAAAGACAAGGAAATGAAATTAAGAGGAGGAATTAAGTTGAGGAGATAACAGTAGGAGATCATGCATCTATAGTTCCACTTGGGTATGAGAAAGTACTTCCTAAAACTGTGCTAAATAAATACCATGTTATGCAGTACTGCTACTTTCCTTTTGTCAGTTGTTTCTGGTCTCCAGAGTAGGTTGTTTCTCAGGAAACCCTTGCCAATGGACACTTCTTATTTTTGTCATCTTCATGTCTCTTCTTTTTTCTAACAGTTGTTCCAGCTCATTGTTAAAATATAATCTAATTTGCTGTAAGTCATAATGTTGCACCATGTATGTCTGTCCCAGATACAAATTTCTGCCTACTTTTATGAGTGGTCCAGAGTTAAGGGACAGATTACAGATAAAATCTAAATGCTTAACTTGCCCAAGCTGTATCAAAAATAATTGAAAACTTTAATCTGGTAAGATCCAAAGTAAGAGTCTATGTTGTATCTGAATTGTTTTGTCTTATGTGCAGTCTTAACATTTTATTCTTTTATTTAATTATTCATTTATTATTTTTATAATTATTATATTATTTATATTTAATTATAATTTAATTTGGACATTTTATTGTATTATATTTATATATTATATATATTGTGTTATGTTTTATTATTTTTCCCTTTTGTCTGTTTGCCTATCTCTATCTCAGTCACAATGTAGAGAATATATAGTAACAAACTAGTTGTAGTTATTTACTTCATAAATTGGGAGCCCGGGGCCAAAGTAAAAAATCATCTCTTGTAAGAGATTGGGCTCACTTTTGTGCTGCCATTGCCGATATTAATTAGTTATCCTATATTTGCTCATCCATTTCCAATTTGAAAACCTAGATGACCCCCACAGTTTACCTTCTCCACTCCTGCTCTTGTGAGTGTTCTGTAGAACACCACTGAAGAAAATCATACAACTCTTGATTACTGGGTTCACTACAAACTTATGTTATCCAGTCTTAACCTCGACTTCATTGATGCACGCTAGTACTTTCACTCTTCTCTAGCTGAATCAGCTTGCCTTTAGCATCTGTTCTAAGTCTTCTCTCCTTAAGCTTCTTATAGCGTCTCTTCATACTTTTTTTTAACAAAATGCTTTACCTCACACTTCATAGGAAAAAAAATGAGAATAATGTCATGTCACTTTTCTCCTCATTTCCACACTTGAAATCACTTCAACATCATCCCCTGTTATTTCCTTACTACAGCTTTGGCTGGTAAGATGACCTTTTTCCTTGCCAATCTCCACCCATCTCCTTGTGTCCTAGATCATACCCCCCTCTTATCTCTTCCATGAACTTGTCCCATGAATCATATTCTTTTTTTTAAATTTATTTTTTATTTGTTTTCTTGTTTACATTATTCATTTTCATTACATTTTTGAATTACACATTTTCTCCCTGTCTTGCCCCTGTCCCAACCTTAGAACAGCAATCCCACTGTAAATCCCATACCCTGCTCTGCTCTCTTATTTTCTGGTAGGGCAGAGAGGGTCTCCCTATCCCAGCCCCTGTATATCTTAATTCCTAGTTGCAGGTATTGGAGAATTTTGAATTCTAGATTCTTTTGATTCCTCTCTTGTCACCCACCCCTACTAGAAGGACACTCAGGTCAATACAAGCTATGGATATGTGTGATTATACAGGACATCTTCATAGTGCACATATTGTGACAGTGATCGTCTGTCTCTCCTTCCTATCCCTCCCCCCCCCTTGTTCTGTTCTCTACCCTGTCCCTGTCTGTTTACTGAAGTGTGTGCTTCCAGCATCCCTCCCTCAGACCC
>CM053600.1:19218309-19240103 GCA_028646575.1 Pseudocheirus occidentalis | reverse complement strand
CTTCTCCAATTGATTTTTAATCTATGTTTCTATGGTCCTTTATTAAATGTAATTTTTATTTCATCATGAATTTAAAAGGATACCTTTAATATTTCTGCTTTTCAGCAATTGACCATAAGGTTTTGTGCCTCAATATATAGTCAGTTTTTGTAAAGATTCCATGTACTATGAAGGAAAAGGTATATTCCTGTCTGTTCCCAGTTATTTCTCTCCAGATGTCTGTCACATCTAGCTTTTCAAAGATTTTGTTCATCTCCTTGATATATTTCATATTTATTTTTTGGTTATTTTTATCTAGTTCTGACAAGGAAGGCTGAAGAATGCTACTATCTAGTTCTTCCTATTATTAATTTACCTTTTATTTTATAAATTTTGATGTTATAGAATTTAGTGCATATGTGTTTAATATTTATATTGCTTCATTTTACCTATGCTACCTTTTAATAATAATGTAGTTTCCCTGCTTATCTCTTTTAATTAGATCTATTTTAGTTTTAACTGTGTCTGAGATCATCACTGCTACCCTGTAATTTTTTTTTTACATCAGCCCTTTATTTTTACTTTATGTGTGTCTCTTATTTTTAAATGTGTTTCTTGTTCTGGTTTTTGAACCATTCTGCTTTCCATTTCTGTTTTATAGTTGAGTTTATCCCACTAACATTCAAAGTTATAATTACTAGCTGTGTATTTCCCTCCACTCTAATTACCAGTGTCTCTTTCTTTCCCAAAGTTGCAACCTGAACCATTAAGAACCACTGCAGGGCCCCCAGAATCTCCCCTCAATCAGCCACTGACCCCCCCCCCCCATAAGTGGGAGGAAAGTTCCTAAAGCCCTTGCTTTAGCCACTACACAGCTTCCCCTCGGACTTGCTGTTTGTTGATGTTCTGGACAGACCACCACCCCAGTAGGTCAGATCTTTCCTAACATCCTTCTAAATTGTTTTAGGCTGCAGAACTGCTTTACCCTAGCTTTTAATTATTTCTGTTGCTCTAAAATTCACTTTGAGGCATTATTTTATTTTAGGGGAAATTTGGGAAAGCCAGGTAATTTCGTGCCTTGTTCTGCCATCTTTCCACAATCTTCCCATCTTGGTAATAGACATTTAATTTTGCCATCCCCTTCCGTGCTCCACTCCACATGCACACCATATTATTTTGTTCATCCTAGTTATGTATATGTGTGCCTGCCTGGCAGGGAAAAGATGACCACCTTATTGACCTAGAGACCATGTATGCCCAGATACAGCATGTGGAGTTAGTATTAGGGCATGCATGAAATTAGAGATCAGGGGACTGGAGTCTGCTGCAACAAATTATATTATTTACAAGGGAATTTTTACTTTTTTGAGACTGTAGAAAGAGCAACAAAAATGAACAGGAAGCAGTTCAGTCCTGAATTTTTGGCTTGAAACTTCTTGGTTGTTTGGATGAGCTTGCTATTATTTATATACGAGTCAAGCATTCGAAGCCCAGGAATTGCTATGTGGCAAATGTTGTTTAAATACTTGTCTTTATTTTTCTGCATGTTGTCGAGTAGTTTTCTGTCCTCGAAGCATAACTGTTTCAAAGCATTAACATCTTCCTTGCATTGTAAGGCACTAAAATGTTAGCCTTTATTCCTTCATTTATTCATTCAACTATCTGAATGACATTCCCTTAAATTTTAGAAATAATTTGATAAAGATCAAGGAATGCAAAATAAATCTTGATGGAATCCAAATTTTATGAATTTGGATTTTTGCAATTTTTACCATTTTTAATAAAAGGAATCAAGACCATGAAAAGGAATCTAGAATCCAGACCATGCCAGCTATACTCTGGTTATCATCATCATTCACCCTCCAACTCAAACCTTGGATTCTGACCCTGGAACTCTCCTGGACTCTTATGAATGAACTTCTGCTTTATCTTTACTGGAAGCAGACCTTGCTTTAGTCATCAGAAACCATGACTTTTCTTGTTTCCTTTCCTTCCATCCCCTTTATGTGTTGCTTTCACCCTACTTGAATTTAAACTTCTTGTTTCAGGGACTCTTTTTGCTTTTGCTTACTTGTATTTGTACACCTAGCACTTAAACCCAATGCCTGGCACATAACTAATGCTTTATCTTAATAGACTATATTCAGTTCTTAATGTGTAAGCCAGGCACTGTACTAAGTACTCTGAATACAAAGCAACACAAATACAGTTATCCCTTCTACATTGTGACTTTCCTCATTTTGTTTTCAATATTCACAGCTTAGCATAAGAAATTACATGGAAATTTGGGGGGAATTTTGCAGAAGTTGCAGATGACACATGAAGGGCAGCAGACAACACAGAAAAAGTTTAGAAACTCAGAAGTGTATAAAATAATGCATAGTATTGTATAATATTAATAAATTTTATCTTCTAATACAATAATGATTCATATTTCTCTGGTATGAAGGGAGGACCAAAAAGTTTTGAATAGATTTTCCTGATTGCCACGGTGGGGTGGGTGTAGGGAACACCCCTAACACCCAAGATATGGAAGGGATTACTGTATCTGCTCCCAGCCTGTTTTATTGTCAGGGATCGTTTGCAAACAATTTTATGTGTACCACATTTACAGTGCCAAGTGGAAGGTAATCTTACAGAGAAGGTGCTTTGAAGGAAAAGAGAAGAAATTGGGAAGAGCACGTACAAGGAACAGGAAGAAAGCCAGTGTCACTAGATCATAGAATATGTGGAAGGGACTAAAGTGTAAAAAAGATTGGAAAAGTAGGATGAGATTTAGAGGCCAGAGGATTTTATATGTGATTCTGGAGGTAAGAGGGAGCCACTAAAATGTATTGAATAGGCGTATGACAGTACCAGATCTGCATTTTTAGTGAGGAGACACTTGAAACAAGTAGTCTAGCAATGAGGTAATAAGGGCCTACTATAGAGTGACAGCTGTGCAAGTAGAGAGAGAGATTCATGTATGAGAGACGTGAAAGAAGAAATGACAAGACACAGTGAGTGCTAGTGAAGAACTGAAGATAACACATAAGTGTGAGTCCGGGTAGATGACAGGGCCTTTGACAGGGCTTGAGGGGAAAGATAATGAGTTCTCTTTTGGCCAAGAAGGATAAAGATTAAGAAAAAACCATTAGATTGAGAAAAAGACGTTTAAAGTTCATGGTAACTTTAGAGAAAGTGGTTTTAGTTGGATGGTGTAGTAGGAACCTGAACTGCAGGGGTTTGAGGAGAGGAAGTGGAGGTACCTCATATAGACAGCTTTCTAAAGGAGTTTTGTTGAGAAGAGGAGGTAACATTAGATGTTAGCTAGCACATCATTTGATCAAGTGATATTTTTTAAAGGATGAGAGAAGTGTGGATATGTTTGTAGGTCGCAGGGAAGTAGCTGGTAGATAAGAAGAGATTGAAGATTAGAGAAAGAACGGAAATTGCAGTGAGGGCAACCTACTGGAGAATACAGGACTTGATGGGATCAAGGGCACAGCTAAAAGCATTTGCTTTGCTGAGATGAAGTGACTCCTTCACCCTCCTGTGAGAAAGAGGTGAAGGAGGAGATGAAGGAGAAATCAGTTTATGTCAGATGAAAAGCAATGGAAATGAAGGAACTCTTGGTGAATGACTTTGGTTTGTTTTTTTTTTTTCCATCAAGTATGAAGTAAAATCCTCAGCTGAGAGTTTGTGAGGAAGGGATGCCATGGGAAGCTAACTGAGGAACAGAAATGTTTGGAGTAGACATTATGGTGAGTTGGGTAGTAAATTGATTAGGAAGTTTTGAATGGATTGCCTTATTGTAGTAGGGGCCTAGTTGAGTTTATGTTAAATAAATGTGTAATGGAACATATTATGGTTTTCTCCAAATCCTTCAACATCCTCTGAATAGTAGTAAAGGTAGAACATATTGAGTGAGAGGAAGCCAAGCATGACCCAGTCTTAATATGAGATTAAGATCCTGATCTTGGGATTGATTTCAGGGAATCTCTTAACTTGGATGGGAAAAAAAATCACCTTTATTTTCACTAACCTCCTAACTCAGGGTGATTTAAATTTAGGGTCTTTGAACTTCTTGCTGATATAAGTAATTTACTGATAGTTAACTTTTTTTCCCAGTACAATTGAAGTTTCTTTGCATGTATTATGCAAAGGGGTCCATAAATTTCATTAAAATGCCAAAGGATTCCATGACTCAAAAATAATTAAGCTCTTATGCTCTAACTGAAATTTACCATATTTAACAATATTTGTAAGCAATTTTATAAATATAGATAACAAACTACTATAGGTTTTACCATAGTGACAGTGGAATCCATGACAAGGAAGGTTAAAAATCCCCCTTCTAGACATTCATCTGCTGCTGCTTCTTTGTGACAATATGTGGACATTAGTCACCTCATCCCTGGACTATTGCAGTAATCTGCTGTTGGGTCTGCCTGCCTCAAGTCTCACTCCACTACAGTCCATTCTTCATTAAACCACCAAATTGATTTTCTTAAAGCGTTGATCTGAGCATGTCACTATCCCACTCAATAAACTGGTGACTTCCTGTGTCCTCCAGGGCCAAATACAAAATGATCTGTTTGGCATTAAATCCCTTTATAACCTAGTCCCTTTCTACCTTTCCAGTTTTCCTCCATATTAGCCATGTTGCCAAAAACAAACAAACAAATAAATAAATAAATGAAGTAAAAAAAGCATGTTTAACTTTGCGCTCAGAGTTCATCAGTTCTCAAGAGGTGAATAGCATTTTTGATCATTTTCCTGATCAAAATAGCTAAGTCTTTCACAGTTAATAATCTTTACAATATTGCTGCTACAATATTCTCCTGGTTCTGCCTACTTCACTTTGAATGCATTCATATGTCTTTTATAGGTTTTTCTGAAGCAATATTGCTTATAGCAGAGTAGTATTTCTTCACAGTCTTATACCACAACTTTTTCAGCTATCTCCAGTTTATGAGATTCCCTTTAATTTCTAGTTCTTTACTACCACAAACAGAGCTGCTATAAATATTTTTGGTCAAGTAGGGCCCTTTCCCTCTTCTTTGCACTCTTTGGGATACAGAACTAGGAACGGTATTGCTAAGTCAGAGAGTATGTGCAGTTTTGATAGCCCTTTGGGCATACTTCCAAATTGTTCTCCAGAATGGTTGGACCAGTTCACAATTTGAACAACCATGCATTAGTGTAATTATTTTTCTCCAGGATTTACTATTTTCCTTTTCTGTCTTGTTAGCCAATCTGTTAGGTGTTCTGTGGTACCTCAGAGTTGTTTTAATTTGTATTTCTCTAATAAATAGTGATTTAGAGCATTTTTTTTAACATGGCTATTAATAGCTTTTATTTCTTCTTCTGAAAACTGCCCATTCATATCCTTTGACTATTTACCAGGAGGAATGGCTCTTGTTTTTATAAATTTGACTCTGTTCCCTATATATTTGAGAAAGATTCCTTTATCAGAGAAATTTTGTATAATTTTCCCCCCAGTTTCATTCTTTTAATTTTGGCTGCATTGGTTTTGTGTGCAGAAGCTTTCATAGATCATTTCCGTATCAAGCAATAGCTTCATAGCCCTACAGTTAATCAAGAACTTAAGATTTTTTTTTAGTTAATTTTTTTAAAAAAAGCTTTGGACCAAATAAGTAGATAAAAACACAGGTTTAAATGTTCTTCTCCGACATCTTAAGATCAAACAAGATTTTCTGCTAAAGGCAACAACAAAATTTAATTTGTCTTTACTGAAGTATCAGCATTGTCAGTCATAACATGCTAAGACATGAAGTAAGATCGTAAAGGTAGTCATAATAGCCACATATACACTGGACTTTTTTATATTTAAAGTTCATACATGTACCTGGTTTGACTTTACCAAAACTCGTTGAGAAGCAGAAGTGTTGGGCTCAAGCACTAGCTCCAACATTTATTGCTGTTAGATTTGGGGCAATCTTAGTTTTTCCATCTGAAATTTAGGGATAATAATAAAGAATCTACTTCGTTGGTCTTTTATGAGAAAAGCATGTTGTAAACCTGAAAGTTACAAAGTGTGAACTATTCTTAATATAATTTTATAATATAGTTAGTGTTTATAGATATATTCAGATAGTAATAGCAGTCATGCATACATATACTAAGCAGCAGTCTCTCTTTAAGACATTTTTAAAATTAGGGTTTTTTTTTAAACCATAGGACATATCAAGAATTTCAGTATAAAATACATTAAACCAAAATCACAAATGTGAGATAATTAGGAGTTTCTTTTTCTTTATTAAATGCTTCTTAAAAAAACTCTTTGTGGCCTTGGAAAACCTCTTTTCAGTTTTCATGGCCAGAGAAATCCACCTCTGTAGTGCCGATGCTGTCTTCATGGGCAGTCCGATATAATATAGAACTTTTCTGAGTTATATTAATACTTCTAGAAAAGTACAAAAGTTGTGATACTCATTGATCTGCTAGCACAGATCTGCATGTGAAATATGGTATTTGTTTACTTGGACAATACACATTTGGGTAGTTTGTGAAATAATTGATAATTTAAAAAAATTCTTAAGGAGATATATTTAATGGAGTCATATTGTATAATTAAGTTTTTTTGTCAGCCTTCTTGTAAGTAACAGCAAAAACAGCAAATCAGTTTGGTGATTTGAAGGTGCAAAATATTTCTACTTTAGCCTTAACCAAATCCACTGCCAATCTTTTTATTCCTACTTAACAAACAAACAAACAAACAGAATTCTAGCCCTTCAACATGAGATATCCTTTGACTAGTTTTTAATGCTCTTGTGTTTCAGGGATTTTGACACAGAACATCCTCTACCCCCCACACCCCTACCCCCAAGTGACAACTAGGAAATAATGGAGAATTTTTGTTTCCCTATCAAACAGTTGCCAAGACTGGTCTTCTATAAAATAAACTATGAACCTAGAGAGTATAGTGATGTATTTTAAAATTTTCTTAATTTAATTTTTAAATTTATAAATTATTGTACCCATCAGTTTTGTAAGTCTCTATAAATAATGTTGGAAATACCTAGTTCATGCTGAGAGAATGGGAGAATTAAGATAATTAATATCTTAATAAATTAAATGCTTATGCATAACTCACACTATACAATAATCGTCACTCAGTATTCACAGGTTCGACTCTGAATATCAAATCTGATGATTTCAGAACCTTTTTCTTGACATTTACCATGCCGTTGATATTGAAGTCTTGTAATTGAAAATTGAAAAGATGATGACAAGTTTGGAGCAGATCTCGTGGGGCTTGTTTTTTGCAATATTATCATATATTTTTAGTCTACATCTATATAGGATTCCCAAATCATTTTGAAAATTAGAAAAATTTGCATATTAAATTCTGACCCTATAATTTCTATACTTATGACCTTAGGCATTTGATCATTCAATAAGCATGTGTTAAGTAGATATTATTTATTAAATGTATTAATTTATAAGCATCAGCTTTTAATTGAAAAGTAAATTCCCTACTCCCTTGAAAGCAGGGAATAGGGAATTTAAGGTGGGTGTACATATTCCTGTAATGTACATGTAGGCATATGTGTTACATGCTGCACATACATGAATACACTATACTTCTGTGTACTTATGTATATACATAAATATATAGCACATACACAATATATTTAAAGACAGTAGATATAAGGTAGTTTTTGAAAGGAAGGCACAAGCAGCTGGGGGAATCATGACTTGTAGAAGGTAACACCTGAGCTGAGCCTTGATGAAAACCAGAGATTTTGAGACAGAAGTGATGAGAACACACATTCCAGGAAGTGCAAATGCAAATCCGCAAAGCCAGGAAATGAAGTCTTGTGTTTAGAGAACAGTAAGGCTGGTGGTGTATATGAAAGGTAGTAATGTATAATAAGATTTAAAAGGTAGATTGAATGTACTTTATGAAAGGATTTAAATGGCAACTGGAGGTCTTGATGCTTGATTCTACAGGCAATTGAAAGCCATTATAGGTTGAATAGGGGACTGACATGGTTAAACGTGTACTATAGGAAAATGGTATTTTACCTTGCATAGTTCCTGCATTCATAAAATGGGAGATATTTTTGAGTCTGATTGATCATTAAATATACTATCCTATGATTTCAAATCACAAATCAGTTTAGTGATTTAAAGTTGCAAAAATTTCTACTTCAACCTTAACCAAATCTACTCAGTCTTTTTCTTTCTACTTGAAAACAACGACATAATTCTAGCCCTTCAACGTGAGATGTATTTTGAACAATTTTTAATCGCTGTGGTGTTTCAGGACTTTTGACACAAAACAGCCTCTAACAACCTCCCTTCCCACCCCAAGTGACAACTAGGAGATAATGGAGAATTTTTCATTCCCTGTCAAACAGTTGCCAAGACAGGCTTTATTTTATGCATGTGAAGTTTGATTTTATGGTGAATATGTATGAGTTCTGCTTTAGTAGTCTTAGGGGAAAAGTTTAGTTCCCTTAAGACACCAAACTCAACTGACTTTTTGTATTAGCCCCTCTGGCCTAGCCTTCTATGCTTGTTTCCTGATTGGCTAGACTTTACCTGAAAGGTATGTAGGAAATGCAAACACCTTTTTTTTATACACACTCCTTCAGGGAATGTTCTTTGTGAAGGGTATTTGTGACCATTTAATTATAGTCATACTTCCACTGAGTTTAGTTACAATAAAAATTGTCCCTTCGTCCATGGAAAAGCTCTAGAAAAGTAAGTTTTCTGTATTCTCCCAATATAACACTACATGGATTATTTACTAGTCTTGAAGATTAAGTAAAATAAAGCTCTCTCACAGGTCTTTCACAAACAGTGCTACATTGCACTTTCATCCTGCTTAGGAGAACTTTGAAAGCCTTAAGAGGAAGACCACCTTAAGAATCAAGATGAATGAGCTCGTAGTTAATGGGATTTTTACTAACCTGAACTGTGTCTTTCTACTATCATGCTGGATAATTATACATCAAACCAGAAATATATTAGTGAAAATTATTAACGTATGTATAGCCTTTATCAAATCACCTACTGTGTTGGAGTGGGAAGGAGAGGGAAGAAAGGAAGAAGAGCATTGAATGTTAAAAATTGTTTTTACATGTGATTGAGGGAAAATTTAAAGAAATAATTTTTATAATTAAAGATGACTATGAGTTTCTCAACAATTTCTGTGGTAGGTCACCTGATGGAAATTTCGACTCCTTTATAGCTTTCGATAATTGAAAGTGTACGTTTTCTGAAATCAGCTGTAAATCCAATATTTAGAATGGGAACTGAATTATAACTTTGTTTATGCCTGAGAAGCATTGCCTTTTTCTTGGTTTCTATTACTAGCCTATCTCAGAATGTGAGTTACATATTTTCCTTGCCATGTTCCCCTAGTTCTAAAATTGGGTGTAAAAGAAACAAGCTCCTTTACCAAGTACTCCTCACAGCCATCATTGAATTCAGGAAAAAAGGTTTTGTTTTGTTTGGTTGTTTGTTTTGTTTTGTTTTTTATCAATCTTTTGCAAGAGACCACAAGAGACCCGAGTAGCCCATAAGGAGACACTCTTTCAGACAAATGTTATCCCTTATCCTTTGCCTTTTATCTCTTACCCAGATTCATATTCCCCTCCCTAGTTCCCCATTGGTTGAACACAACTTCCTGAACCACCTATTCCATGTTTTTCTCCTAGATGTGTTTCCCCCCTCCCTTATCAGGTATTGCATGTGCATTTAAATATGTTTGCTCCCCCTAGGGGGGGCGTTAAACTGCTCCTTAAGCATGGTTGCAAATTTGACTTGATCAGAAGCCTGGTTCTACTGGGTCACAGCTCTGGTTGAAAATGGTTACTTCTGACCTACGTCCTATTATCTTTCCTGTAAAGCTGGGAGGGTGTGTAGGTGTCATTCCTACGGAAACAGAACTCCTGTTTTTCACAGATGTATGTAATCCTTTTCTCTTTCTATATTTCTGATAGTCATACTTCCTTATAATTTGGGAGTGGTGTTGAAAACTGAGAAACACTCATGAGGAGTTCTGGTTGTCCTAGCAATATGTTCATTTCTATGTCATTTTAATAACATATCTACTTTTTTGTGTATTCAGAGATTTCCAAGGAAACATTTTTTTATCTATTGGTTTATAATTTTGTTGTAGAAATTGCTAATTTCTCATCTTTCTATATAAGTGTATACAGAGAAAGAGAGAGAGAGAGAGAGAGAGAGAGAGAGAGAGAGAGAGAGAGAGAGAGAAAATAGTGTTTCTTATTATGGTAGCTGTTTTGTCCAGTATAAGGTAATGCTGTCACTCAGCTTCAGTAAAATAATACTAAACCCTCAAAGAAGTCTATATAGTAAATTAAAATTTAGGCAAGTATTACAGAGGATAAATTGAAATCTTTGGAATTTTATGATATATTTCCCAATTTGAGAGTCAGAATAGCAGAGTGGATAGAGAACTGATCTCAGAAAAAAAAAAGACCTGAATTTATGTTCTCTAACATACTGACTGCATATAGGGAGTTCCTCTGTCACTGAAATCACAAGTCCATTCTCTATTCCCATCCCTAAGTTCTAACTCTCTCTAGAAAAATTTTTATTATGGTGGAGAAATAATGTTGGTACAGGAATTTATTTTATTTTCTGAAATATATCCCAAAGTAGACTAATTCTTACATAAATATAAAATGACATTCTGAAACGACTTTTTATTTGGTTGGAAATGTCTTTTTAAGAAGTCATTGCATGTTTGCTCTGTGTGATGTAAAGTTGCTATGGAACTGAACTGGATACTTTTTTTTTAATAGAAATGGGTTGATGGAGGGCTAACCAACGGCCTTCCTATCCTGCCTATGGGGCGAACAGTGACTGTTTCACCTTTTAGTGGTCGATTAGATATCTCCCCAGAAGACAAAGGACAGTTGGATCTATACATTAATATTGCCAATCAAGATATCATGGTAAGCAATTTTTTAGTTATTCAGAGAATTTGAATGATTAATTCTCCCAGGACCATGCACTAAATTTAACAACTTTCATAATCATTTTTAATTTTAGAAAATATTTACATTTTGCATTTGTCAGATAAATAATTTAGATAGTACATCACAATATTCACTTTGTAACAGGCAAAATAAAAAGTACTTAATATTCTCTAGGTACTTTGAAAATTATCCTGATAACCCTTATTATCCTTTCATTTATTATTATTTATTTTTTCCCTATTTTTTGAGACCAGTTTCAGAATCAATTTTGAATGAGGTATTTTGTTTAAAATGATTGTGATAATAAAGTATATAGGTAAGAACAAATAAAAAATCCTCATGACTATTAATATGTAAAATATTAGATTGTTTTGTATTATTTTTATTATGTATTCTACATTTTTGTTATTAAATTTATCTGTAGTAAATGAGTTGTGACTGCCTTCAGTGTCTCTGTTGTCTCGTAATTAAAATGTGTTTCTTTTCATTATAGTTGTCTCTGGCCAATCTGGTAAGACTAAATCAAGCTCTTTTCCCACCAAGCCAGAGGAAAATGGAATCATTGTATCAAAATGGATTTGATGATGCTATCAGGTTTTTACTGAAAGAAAATTGGTTTGAATAGAATGCTTACGGTTTATTTTGCAAAACAGAAATTAAAGGACTTCTGGAATAGATTCTAATTAAACCTGAAAAATTCTATCATCTGTCAAAGTTTTCTTTGTCAACAGTAAAGAGAACAAAATATCATTTTTAAAATTAGGGCTTGTAAATATCATTTAAAAAACATACTCAAATGATAGGTATTTTTAAAGATCACTGATGATTTATAAATATGAATACTTATTATATTTTGGGAAACATGATTTGAATACCTCTTCAGATTCTTACTAGCCTGTGATACTAAGCATGTAACTTATCCTCTCTGAACTCCAGTTTCCTCATCTGTAAAATAGGATTTAAAAATGTCTAAGTTTCTTTTAGCTCAAAAATTTTAATCCTGTGATTCTGTATTCTGGAATAGGCAATGGATTGTTAAAAATGAAGAAGCAATATTTTGGCCCCTTTGAGAAAATTGTAGTAGCACAATACTCATTACTGTCATGTGGATTGTACTGTCTGCAGTACAATGTCCTGTCCACCTGCCCTCATAAGTATAGGGCTAGCTCAGTTCAGCTCGAAGAAATACTCTTTTAGAATGCATTGGTCTTTTCAGGAGGGACTCTTAGGAGCTCACTACAGAAATGTGGCATAGGAATTGAGGCCATAAACTCAAGAGAGGACCTGTAAAACCAAGGGGAAAACTCTAATGATTGGTTTCATTTCTGGTGTACTGTTGAGTTAGTTTGAGTTAAGGTATAGAATTAGGTCAGGAGCCTAAGGGAAGAGGAAACGAATGGAAATTCCAGAGGTGACCCTAGAAACTGACTTGTTCCTTCTTTTTCCTCCAAAAATGTCCTTTCCATTGTTTGTCAACTAAAATCATATTGCTGATAGAGGAAAATACTCAAATTATCCACATTAAACTGCCCTGGCCTCAACAACCTCATCTGTAGAATTTAGAGGCTCAAATATTAAAAGCCAGGGAAGACTAAATAACAGAAGCAAGGCTCAGGAAAGTAAATAAAACTTATACGTTTTTAATAAGTTAAAATAGCAACTGATAATAAGTGCCATGTATTGCTACTGGTTTAGAAACATGTTATCCAAGCATCAGTGCAAAGCCAAATGAGTTCCTGGAAATATTCCTTAGAAGACAAAATGTTCCATCTTTTCTCGTTCCAAAGTCCAAAGCAATTGTTAAGGTTCCTAGAACGTCATAGACTCCATTATTATAGGTTTTTAAATGTAGAGAATCCTATCACCCTCTAGTTCCAGTGATCTGTCTACATTTCTGGTGTTCAGTCAGTGGGACAAATATGAGGTATTTCCATTCCCTAGGAACTATGAATTTTTATAGTACCACTAAGAACAGTAAGCAAGATCATTTTAATTGGCTGAATAAACATGAATCAAATCCGAAGTGCTCATTCATATGTTGTTCAGAAAGCATATATTTTATTTGACTAAGTTCTTTCTCACATTGCACATTTCCGAATGATTAAAGCATTTATTAAGCACTTACTATGTGGAAAGCATCATGCTAAACCCTGGAGTTATAAATAGAAAAGTAAAATGGTCTCTGCTATTAAGGATATCACATTCTCATGAAGGAGACAACAGAGATAGATGGTTTCAGCTACAGGTCAGGTGGAAAAGTCACATGGTCCCTAGGGTGTGGTGGCAATGCTTCTTTAATATATTTTCTGTTGATAAAATCACATATTTCTAATGTTGAATCATTTAACAATACCAAGGAATTTGGTAGGAAAACTTTCGCTTTGGTTTATATGAATTCACTCGTACAGTTTTAAAATCTGATATTATGATGTTTTGTCAGGTGTGAACTCTTAATTACAAGGAGACAGTATGAAACAAAACAACTAAATTGCTTGTCTTTAATTGTTTTGCATTTATTTTCGTATCATTTGAAATTCCCCTTTATATCAGTTTTATGACTTTTAAAATACTAAAATAACATCATTTTCAGGGTAGAAGTACTACACCCATCTTTCTGTTAAGCATGCTGTATACAATTGCTCCAGCTTTGCCTAAATTTTGTGATTTTTTTTCCTGCTCTGATTGTAATTTAAATGTATTTGGAACTGTGTGAGATATTTTTATGCTATTATTAATGATTATCAAAGAGAGCTTAATCTTTAATCATTGTGGTAGACATTGCTTTTTCTTGAAAAAGGTGTGACTGTGTACTTCCATTAGTGGACATTTTGGTATAAAGAGGCATATCAGTTTACATCCGTTTTTTAGTGAAGGGGAATATACCCTAAAACATTGAAATGCCACATATAGACGTTGTTCTGAGATTCTCGTATGAGGTATGTCATAGGCATGTTTAATTTCTCGTTGCATTTGTGAATAGTCTCAGATGTATGTAGATGGGCAGCATTTCATCTTTTATTAGAATCTTGCTCATTAGCTAGATTTGAAACACAAAACCTTTTGGGACAAGCATGGCAAATCTAAATAG
The DNA here is from genome assembly GCA_028646575.1 of Pseudocheirus occidentalis. NCBI lineage: Eukaryota > Metazoa > Chordata > Mammalia > Diprotodontia > Pseudocheiridae > Pseudocheirus > Pseudocheirus occidentalis. Next base: position 19,226,072 of record CM053600.1, on the reverse strand, counting down.
ACATCAATTACTTCTGACCTAGACACTAGGATTATGATTTACTATATTATGGTATTATGATTTACTATAATTGGAAGTTTGATAGGTTCCTAGTTCCCTGTTGGAACAATTTCCTAGTATCTTCAAATCTGTCATTTAAAATGTCATTAGTTTATCTTTTATTGCTTTTCAGTAACATTCTTCACTCTGTAACCATGGTAACTTGCCACTTTCATGAAGAAAATTGAATTGGTTTTAAAGTAGTCCTCAAAAGGAAGAAGAAATGCATTCGAGAATTTAAATATATGCAGATTTCAAAAGATCACAAGAATCTTTTGAAATCAAACTGGAAGGTAAATTGAAGGTAATCTAGTGCATATTATATATGACTAAACTGAAGTCATATAGCAGAGCTAGGGCTTACCTCATAGGCCTCATGGTTTCATGGCTTCATGACTCTCCAGTTCTTAATTCTAGGGAAAAAAGTGAAATCCTAGTTATTGTTTGTTTTGGTAATCTTGACCTGTGAAATTATGGTTCTAGGGAACTTCCATTCAAGAAAGTTCCTTCTACCAATGCATATTATGACTCTACTATTAGGAATTTTGTAGTCATAGGTATTAATTATCAATTATTATATTATTAATTAAATATATTAATTATAATAATCATTAAATTAATTAAAATTAATGATATAATTAATACTTATTATAGTAATTATATTAATAATAATTAGTTGTTAATATTAGGTATTTTGTAGTCTTAGAGCAGTCTTAATCTCTACATAAAGTGGCCTTACAGTTTAACCTTTCAGTGTATCATAATTACCTATGAATGAATAACCTTTAAAACTCACTTTGCCAACATAACATTTTTCAATTTTTTAGGTCACTTTCAATAACTGAACAAATAAGAATCATTAATATTACTTCTAAATAAATTTGTTACATACAATTTATGTTTATGGATATTATGATTGAATAGTATCAGTGTTTTCTAGTCTTTTTGGTCTTCTTAACCTGATTAATAACTCCAGGTGAAGAAACTCCCTCCACCAATCAAGACCAACAACTTTTCTGCAGTTTATAGTCTGAGAAGGTTGCATGGGGGTACTAACCAAAATCACATTGCCATTATGTATTAGAAGTGAGATTTGGCCCTAGATCTTCTTGACTCTAAAGTTGACTGCATCAGTCATCCTGCCTATTTAGCCTTCCTTTTATGGACAGATACTTTAAAGATACATGATTTCATTGAGTTAGCCACTTCTTTTCCCAGTGCATATCACAATCCCTCCATGACAATCTTCATGGATTGCTATGGCTTAAAGAATTCATCACCTGGTAACCAGCATTCCAGAGATTAGCCACCCCAAATTTATCTAAACTTGTCTGAATAACACACATAGATATCACTACTTTCCAAGTAGCTCTGCATATCATCTAGAGAGCAGTGAGGTGAAGTCAGGAAGACTCATCTTTTTAAGCTCAAATCTCAGACAATTACTAGTTGTGTGGCCCTGGGCAAGTCACTTAACCCTGTTTGCCTCAGTCCCTCATCTACAAAATGAACTGGAGAAGGAAATAGAAAACCCCTATGTTATCTTTGCCAAGAAACCCCAAATGGTGTCAGGAAGAGTCAGACACAACTGAAAAACAAAACAAGACTGAAAAATGCCTTTCGGAGGGAAAAAAACATCTGTCTGTATTACTTCTAAGTCATCATCCCCTTGTCACTTTTTAACCATTTGCTATTGGGGGTTTCTAACGTTACTCAACAGATGAAACTCTTCTCTCCAAAGTTTTAAATCCCTTATTCAGTGCTTTTTCAACCACATTATCTTGCAGTTTTCTCTTTGTATTTATCTTTGAATAGTACACATTTCAATTTAATTAATATTAAACACCAACTATGTTCAAGGTGGCTTTTTCTAGAAATTTGTTTTTGCAAAAAGATGACAGCATTAGAGGAAGATAGGGTTAAGTGACTTTAAGTATGGGGATAATCTGGAAACTAAGTAGGAAAAAAGAAAAGACCTAGCTGGTGGTTAAAGAGACTGTCAGTGGGACCTAGCAAACGAAAGGGCAGCTCTGAGACAGAATGGGATGTAATCACGGGCATAAGTAAAGGGTTTGGCCTGGCTAAAAAGGGCAATCTCTTCAAGACAAACACAAGAGTAAAAACTAGGGGAAGATGTTGAGTGAATTAAAGGCAGAATTAGGGAAAACAGGGAGTATGTGTTCAATTTTCTTGACTAAGTACAATACAAAACCCACTGCTCAAAGGGAGAGGGAAAGGGTTACATGTAGCTTGAGAAAAGAGATGATTTGTAACTGATGCCGTGAGCAATTTGATAGAGTGACAATTAGGGAAGGGGTAAGGGCTGGTTGAAATATAAATCTGTAGAACCAAGCCAGTATGGTTTTGTGACTTTGTTAGCATTCATTGTCACAGCAGCAAGAGTGGGGAAGAAAAGCATGTAGGGATTTGGAAAAAGGCAGGAGGTAAATGGGCAAGATATTGGAAGGCAGAGGACAAAACTGAACAGGTTAAATGTAGATTCAAGATGCTGAAGGGAGACCAGAGCAGGAAAGGGTAGAATGACTAAAAATTGTGGTGAAGACAGGATAGATTTTAGAGGAATTAAGCAGCAGAGGAGAGATCTTTTACACTTTGGAATATGCAGCACATCTTTTGTGTTCCTGGTAAAAAGCATCCTCATAAGATTTAGAACTTGAATGGACCTGAGAGATGATCTAGTTCAGCACTCATTTTTTGGGACAAGAAAACTAAAGCCAAGAAAGGTTTAATTGTTGTACTCTGTCACATAGTCAACGAGCAGATATGGGATTTGTACCCAAGCCTTTTGATTCTAAATTCAGTTCACAAACTGTGCTGCCTCAGTGTATTAAGCAATTTCAGCACCTAGTAAAAATAGCCCAGGCCTAAGTTGCATATTTTAGGTTAGTGATTTAAAAAAAAAATAATTTATTTCGTTTTCAACATTCATTTCCACAAGACTTTGAGTTGCAGGTTTTCTCCCTCTCTCTCCCCTACCACCACCCCAAGATAGCAAGCATACTGAATCGCCCTTCCCCCAATCTGTTCTTATGCCCTCCACCATCTTCTTCCTTACTTTCTTGTGGGGCAAGATGGATTTCTGTACCCCATTGCCTGTTTATCTTATTTCCTAGTTGCATGTAAAAAAAGAAAAGATTTTTAACATTTGTTTTTGTTTTTGCTTTTTGGAAGGGGGAGGGCAGGGCAGTTTGGGTTAAGTGACTTGCCCAAGGTCACACGGCCAGTAAGTGTTAAGTGTCTGAGGCCGAATTTGAACTCAGGTCCTCCTGACTCCAGGGCCAGTGCTCTACTCACTGTGCCATGTAGCCACCCCAACATTTGTTTTTAAAACTGTGATTTCCTGATTCTTTCCCTTCTTCCCTCCTCACCTACTCCTACTGAGAAGACAAGCTATTCAATATGGGTTGTGAATGTGTAGTTACACAAAACATTTCCATAGTAGATATATTGTGAAAAAATCAAAAATCTTTGCTTCTAACTGCCCTCTCCCCTAATCTGCCCTCCTTTCTATTATCCCCCCTTATCCCTTTTCTCCCTACTTTTCTGTAGCATAAAATACCCAATTGAGTATGTATGTTATTCCCTCCTTAAACCAAATCCAATGAGAGTATGGTTAACTCATTCCCTTTCACCTTCCTGCTCTTCTCCTCCATTGTAACAATATTCTCTTGCCTTTTTTATGTGAGATAATTTACCCTATTCTATCTCTCCCTATCTACTCCCAATATATTCCTTTCTTGCCTCTTAATTTAATTTTTTAGATCCCATCCCTTCATATTCATCTCATCCTATGCCCTCTATGTATACATGTACATGCATGCATATTCATATCCCCTCCTGTACATACATTTATATGTATATACACACATATACATGTACATATACACATATACATATATACATGCATACATTTATACACACATATACACACACACACACACACACATATATACACACATATATATTCCCTTGAAATATCCTCATACTGAGAAAAGTTTCAGGAGTTACAGTTATCTTTTTTCCATGTAGGAATGTAAATAGTCCAGCTTCAATTAAGTTCCTTATGATTTCTTTTTCCTGTTTACCTTCCCTTGCTTCATATATTTGAAAGTCAAATTTTCTGTTCAGCTCTGGTCTTTTCATCAAGAATACTTAAAAGTCCTCTATTTCATTGAATGTTTATATTTTCCCCTGAAGTATTATAACTTAGTTTTGCTGCATAGGTGATTCTTGGTTTTAATCCTAGCTCCTTTGACCTCCAGAATATCATTTCCAAGCCCTTTGATTTCTTAATGTAGAAGCTGCTAGATCTTGTGTTATCCTTATTGTGTTTCCATAATACTCAAATTGTTTCTTCCTGATTGCTTGTAATATTTTCTCCTTGACCTGGGAACTCTGGGATTTGACTATGATATACCTAGGAGCTTTCTTTTGGTGATCAAGAGTGGCTATTGGTGAATTCTTTCAATTTCTATTTTGCCCTTTGTTTCTAGAATATCAGGGCAATTTTCCTTGACAACTTCTTGAAAGATGTTGTCTAAGGTGCTTTTTTGATCATAGCTTTTGGGTAGTCCAATAATTTTTAAATTATCTTTCCTGGATCTATTTTCCAGGTCAGTGGTTTTTTCTAGTGAGACACATTGCCTTCTGTTTTTTTTCATTTGTTTGCATCTATTTTATAGTATCTTGATTTCTCATAAAGTAATTAGCTTCTATTTGCTCCAAGCTAATTTTGAAGGAATTATTCTCTTCAGTGAGTTTTTGAAATTTCTTTTCCATCTGACCAATTCTGCTTTTTAAGGCATTTTTCTCCTCATTGGCTTTTTGGACCTCTTTTGCCATTTGAGTTAGTCTATTTTTTAAGGCGTTATTTTCTTCAGGTCAGGCTGTTGACTCTTTTTTCATTATTTTCTTGCATCATTCTCATTTCTCTTCCCAATTTTTACTCTACCCCTCTTACTCGATTTTCAAAATCCTTCTTGAGCTCCTCCATGGCCTGCAACCAGTTCATATTTTTCTTGGAGACCTTTGATTCAGGGATTTTGACTTTGTTATCTTCTGATTCAAAGGATTCTATAATCTGATTGTGCTTCCTCTGTTTGCTCACCTTGCCAGCCAGTTACTTGACTTTTGAGTTATTTACCATGGTAGAACTCTGCTTCCAGAGTGAAGAGATCTGTGTCCCAAATTTCTGGGGTTTTCACAGCTGTTGTCAGAGCTATGAAGGGGTCACCTTTTCTGCAGCCATCACAAACTCTGCCATGCTCACACTCCTAACCCCAGGGCTACCACCCAAGACTGTGACCCAGATCCAAGCAGGTGAAAGCAAGAGCAATTCCCCTCTGAATGGTCACTTGGTCCACGTATGATCTATAGTCCTGGAACTCAGGAGGCAGCCATGCAGCAGCAGCTGCAGCCACAGTCACCACCTCCACTGCCCAAGGTCAGGGGCTAGACCACACTCTCCTCTCATCCAGTTCCAACAGAGTTCCCTACTGACCTTTTACTTTCTCTTTGGCATTTATGGGTTGAGAAGTCTGGAAACCACCACAGCTGCCAGTGATTCACTCTCCTAAAGTCTCTAGTGATATTTTTAATAAAAAAATTAAGACTTTTTCTCCTGTTCTGTATATTCTCTATGGGGGTGTTTCTTCCATCTCTCTTTAAACTTATCCACAATAATGTTTCTCCTTTGACCATAAGTCTTCAATTACTGTCTTTTGCTGGGGGTTTGGGGGACAAGGTGACTTATAAAACCCTCCAAAATCTGGCTACAACCTTCTTTCACATTTTTATCCATGTTATACCTTTCATAGACTATATTTAAGTCAAAATGGATTATTGGCTATCTCTTGCACTTGACATTTTGTTTTCTACCTCTATGTATTTGTATATTCAAAACATACTCCTTTTTATCTACACACTTATGAAACCTTACTTTTCCTGCATGAATTGGCTCAGGTGCCACTGTTCCTGTGCATCTCTCTCTCTGATCCCAATTCTATCTTTGTTATCTTGACCATTTACTGATAAAGAAGCTGAGGGCCAGTGAGGTTAAATGATTTGTTCAAAGTCCTGCAGGTATTAAATGGCAGACCTCAAATTTGAACTCAAATCCTCTGGCTACAAATTCAGTGTTCTTCCATGGTTACAGTGCTTTCTAAAATTATGTGTATTCGCTTGTAACCAAGTTTTGTCTCAATTCAATAAATTCAATATACATTTAGGGCCTATTATGTGAAAGCCATCATGCTGGTCATTGGGGATATAAATAGAAAAATGAAAAAATGGGGTTTTTGTTCTTGTCTTTGTATACCTGGGACCTTGCACATAAGACATTTAATAAATGTTTAATTAATAGAGTAGGTCTTAGTTATGAAGATTAATATTAGCCCCAGTCCTTAAATGAAAAGTTGAGTGCCTCACTAAACTCACTGACCTCTAGTTGGTTCATTTTGCTGTTGTTTCTTTGTTTTGTTTTGCCTGCTATTCATAAGCAAGAATTTGTCCTTGAGAGCACTGGTAGGGGGATCTCAAGGAAGGAAGTACTGTCATATAGTAGGAAACTTAGTATAACCTTTTAAACTCATGAAATGGATGAAGAATGGGAAAACTGCTATTTGTACACTTTGACCAGATTCTTCTTATTTTAATGTCTCTTCAAAGCCTGGCAATTCTTACATAGGTAGTACCTAAAAGCAAGAACATGGCTTACAAGTATTGTATCTGACATCTGGAACTTTCATTTTAAATCATTACTATGAATAGAATGTGATTATCCCAATGAGATGTTATAGCCATCTGCTTAGGATGCCTTTTAGCACACCATATTCTAGATGGTCTCTTCCATGTTGCACAGTATACTGATAGATTTGACCAGGAGGATGTGAGTTTTGATCATCTAAGTCCCTTTGTGTTAATCTCTACATCTGGTATGTCATGGAATAATGAATGCTTCAGTTTATAATCTGTAGCAGCTTTGTGGATATCTATAATTTCCATTCTGTTCTCTGAATTAACTGAATTTTTTTTCTATTGTTGCATTCCTCAGAGACATAATGTGCACTCTAAGTACACAAAATAAGATTTTTGCAAATTTATGATGTAGACTGAGATATGGGTTGTCTGTTGCAATAATCCTGCAAATAGGTCAAAAATTCTAGTAGTTTATTCAAGACACTTCTTTTAAACAAACAAACAACAAAACATGATAAAGGCTCCACGTAGCCAAGCTAGTCTCCTTCTGACCCACTGTATTTGAAATCAGAGAGTCTCATTTGCATAGCAATTTAATGTAGGTCCATGTGTATTTTCTTTTTGTTTCTGAATAAAGAAAGAACAGAGTTGCATTTATGTCTTAAACTGCCTTGAATTTTATGGACCTAGAACCTTCCACAGCTGATCAAATTGTACTTGATGGGGGTGGGGGAAAGGGATAGGGGATTTGATGAATTCTTTCTTTTATTTTTGACTACATATATTTTTTTAAAAGTCAAGGAAGTGGGGGGGCAGAGCCAAGATGGCGGCATAGAAGCAGCAAAGGACCACAGCTCCCACACAAACACGCTAAAAAACTCATAAAATGGGACGCTAAACAGATTTTCAAGCTCCAAAACTCTCCACAAGACAGAAAGCACATCTGTTGCTACAGGCAGCGCAGCAGGCGGGGCTCTTCCCAGCAGTCTGCGACCCCCGGCAGAAAC
>CM053600.1:19198368-19217809 GCA_028646575.1 Pseudocheirus occidentalis | reverse complement strand
TGCCTGGAACTCAAGGATCAGCCAGGCCACCAACAAACAAAGTCCCACCCTGTTCATATCTGCAGTCAGCCACTCAGGAACCAAATCCAAGGTTTGTCTTGTCTCTGAAATTCTCCTGCTTATAAAAACTGGCCTTCTCCCAAATAATGGTTGGGGGTGGGGGGGAGTGTCACAGCCAATAGCATTCTTCCAAGTCACAGAGAAATTCATACCTTCTCACCAATGGACAGAGTTCTAGGAATTCACACCTTATCACCAATGGACAGAGTTCTATACTTAACACTAGGTTACTAGGATCTACTTAACATCTGATCAAAAAATTAATTACCATTACAGCTGCCATGGGAAGGGTGGGAGGGAGAAGAAGGAGGGGAGAAAATTTGAAACTCAAGGGATTCTGGAACTGAATCTTGTAAACTAAAAGTAAATAAACAAGTCAATTAAAAAATAAAATATAAAAAAAGAATAAAAAAGATTTTGTTGAATAAAGCAGTTACTAGATTCTCATGGACTCATTGCAATGATTTATATAAATGTTATGGATTTGTATCAATTTATATTAATAAATTTATCAAAGTAAAGTTCCCTAGGAAATGGTATAAATGCCCATTCTTTTATTCACATTCTACTTTTTTTTGTTATTAGTGGTTTATTTAAACAAATCAGGTTGGAATTGCTGCAATTACACAAATCACATTTTCACTTTTGTATTCTTTCCTCTAATTTTGTGTTGATTTTTACATTTGCCCTAACAAGTTGCTAATCTAATGGTTCATATACACCTGATTTGGACTCCCTCACTTGTAATCATTTTCCATCTGCTAAGACATAATCAATTTCATTTCTTGTGTGATTTCATTTAATGCTTATCATATTTAATGCCTCCTGATTCTTATCTTGAAGAGAATATTTCAGTATAGTGATTTGAGACTCCTCTATGCTCTACAAACTTCCACATTGCCACTTGAAGATTTGCATGGCCTCTCCCATTTTTCACTCCTCCTACATTTTTTTAAACATGTTTTGTGATATCCTCCCATAACACTAAGTATTAAAGCATGTGCAGATTTAATTGGAAGGCCCCTATTGATTTTTTTTAGAACTCCTTAGTTTAATCTCTTTAACATATATTGACATATAAGTTGCAATTATCACCACGGTTGTCTTTTTTGTAAAATTATAAGCACCACTGGGTTCCTAAGTGCCTCATGTATCTTGTTTCTTTTTGACTTTGGACATCACAACAAAGGAAACTCCTTTTCTTGTAGAATCTGAGCCAGTCTTCCATTTAGCTGCAATTTCTTCTTGGCTTCTGATTTCATTTATAGTAACAATGCTAAGATTGATATGATTCATTACTCTCTGTATTATGTCCTCTCATTTGTCATTAGACCAGATTCTCACATTTAGAGAACCATGAAGCAATGTTTACAGATGGTCTAAAAGCTGTCATTCTTTGCATTCTTTCCCTTGTTATTCACAACTCTGTGCTATCACTGAAAAAAAGAAAGATCTTTAGGCTATATACTCTTCTTCTTCATGAGGCCATATACCTCATGAGTATATCTTAGCCCAGGAGTGGGGAACCTCCAGCCTACAGGTCACATGTGACCTTCTAGGTCCTTGGGTGCAGCCTTTTGACTGAGTCCAAGTTTTACAGAACAAATTCTTTTATTAGGAGAATTTGTTCTGTGAAGTTAACCCATAGGATTTCTTCATCATATTTCCTGTTTTTCCTTTTAATTATATCTTTAGCATCAGTTCCCAGGTTGGGGTCTTATGAAAGGGCTAGTCTCTAGTGTCTCCCATAGTCTTGGATGGAGCAGTAAGGTTCTTTCTGCTCCTGTTCCAAATTCCATATGCTCAGATGTTGGCTTCTACCTGCCCTGGCTGTCTGCACTCAAAGCTGGAAGGTTTCACTCCCCACCATAGCATCTCAATCAGAGCTCCATTCATTCCCAGTGATACTGACATCAGATTTCAGGTCTGTTTACCTGACTTCTCATTGGCTCCTGGCATGACTTCTCTAAGTTCCCACAGGATTCTTGCTCTCTTTTTTTTAAATAGTCCAGGTTCAATCAAGGCATTTACTCTTGTTTATCATTGCGTTAATAGGCCATTATTTCACCTGATGCCCTTTGTTAATTCTTTGCAAAAGTATAAGTGGGAGATCTGATTCCTTCCCTGATCTTTCACATCACCATCTTAACTATAAGCCCATACTTATTCAATTTTGACAGTACATTTGAAATCTATGGGGTAATATAACATATGGGAATGGTTTGTTAACTGTAATTTAGGAGTTATTCTGCAAAAGACCTTAAAATAGCAACAAACTCCCCCCACAAAGTTTGGTATAAAAAGCTCTGAAACTTTATGTGACAGAACTAGATCAGGGCTCAATGATCTCTGTATATCATACTAACATCAGTTTCTGCTTGAAATATGACATTTCTTGCCTGTAATTTTATAAATGGTACACATGCAATGTTGGGAGTAGGTTTGGACAGGTAGGAGTACAGTTGATAGCTAGATTTGAAATCACAAAAACCTTGATTTGAGTTCTGCTTCAGACATTTACAAGCTTTGTGAACCTGAGCAATTCACTTCATCCTTCTAAGGTTCAATTTGCATCTGTAAAATGGGAATGATAATAGTAGCTTTAGTTCACATGTTTATTATGAGACTAAAATGAAATTATGTATGCAAAGTGCTCTGCATACATTAAAATATATGCTATGTTTATGTGTTATATAAATATGTTATCAGTTTTATTATCATTATATTGTTACAGTGGCTATAAAATCAATACACAAATAAAGAAGAGGTGGAAGGAGAAAAAAACAACTTTGATGAATAATATGACAAAGATTTATTCATTAGCATATTAATTTTTCCCTGCAAATTTAACCATTTGAAAGACTAACAGTAAGCAGTTAGAGATTGATGCAGTTGACTTTGATTTGAGTGAAGGAGGGCTGTGCAAGGTCACCAGCCTCACTTTCTCCTCCCAAACCATCTGGATCCAGTGATCCAGGATGCAGTGGGAGATTTCCTGATTCGATGGTCCACTTAAAAAAATGAAGGACAAACACAACCTTTGAGTAGACCAACTTGCCTGAATGGGGACACAGCTAGTCAGATAACTCAGCTGGTCCTCTCCCTCTATAATGGCAAGTGAAGAAGTACTTAGTGCCTTGTTTCAACTGCTTAAGTATTTAGTATCTTGTTTGAGCCACTTGTGATTTGAAGATGGAAGGAATTTGCTGCTGCAACAGGAAGGGGCAGGAATGGGGAGGGGCTAATGACCATATAAAAGCAGAAGCACAGGCTGGGACAGAGCAGAACTAGGAGGAAGCATGGCTGTGGCACCGGTACGTTTGTCTGTCTGTGTTGATGTTACTTTGCCAAATCTGTCTGCTGATAGATGACATTGCTGTTGTTACAAAAGCCTTGGGACCTTACTGGTTCAGAAACCCTAAAGGAGGATTTTCTTGTTGTCTGTTTACAGAAGGGCACGGAGGAGGATTTCACTGATGTTTTCAGAGGTCCTGGGACTATGCCGATGATTTGTGTTGATTTCTCAGACCTTGTTTATGGGTCTATGTTGATTTCATAGGCAGAAAGTGAATTGATGATGGTGCCAGTAACATGGATGAATGTTATTGTGGCTCTGTTAAGCTTTGTCTTCCCAGAAACAGAAACTGTGAAGGACTTGAGGTAGACTGAACCCTGTGAGTTTCATTATGGAATGGGAACTGGATGAGGAGCTGGACAAGGAACTGAGTGCTGCCTGCTTGTGAATCCAGGTGAGTGACAATTGGGTAGATCCAGGAAGTTGGACCCATGGAAGAAGAACCACGGAGCCAGGCTAGAGTCAAGATGAAAAACCTTCTCCTTGGGTACTTAGTGCTGATTGACAAGATCATGATTTACTGTGATCTAGGGGTGGGAGAACTTGTACCCCTTAAGGATGACTGAATTAAGGATGATTGAAAACTACTCTGCAATCAAAAAGAAAGAAGACTTTTTGACTGAGAGATTAAGACAATTTGACCTAGGGGTGGAGAACTTTGACCTTTATACTTTGTGTCCCTTAAGGAGGATTGCTCCTTAAGGATGATTGAGTTAAGGACTTACAGAATGATATCTTTTGTTTACAATTACGTGGCCGCTTTAGTGATAAATTGCTATGTTATATCGATGTGAATGCTGTACTTTGGTTTCTGTGAATGTTTTGTTTTGCTTGGCTTTATATTCTCTCACTCTCCCTGTCTCTCTCCTTCTCTCTCTCCTTCTCCTCTCCAAAGGAAGGCAAATTTTGATGGCCAGAAGCTGCCCACTTAATTTGGGGTTCACCGGTTAGATTTCTTCTTTCTTCCTTCCTTTCTGTCTGTCTGTCTTCTTTCACAAAACCTTAAACCCAGGTCACCCTGAAGCTCATAGATTGGACCACAATAGTTCCCTGCCAAAGCTCCACTTAATGGCTGTGTTTTTGGCCATCCTGGCTTAGAGTGAATGCCAATGGTAACTTTTTCTCTTTGGAATAGCAGCCCCACCTTCATGTTTTTGGTCTTTTTCCCAATTAAAGAGGCCATCCCTTAACTCACTTCTTAAAGAGACGTATTCACTGAATGGCCATTACTCACACTCAGTACATAAGAAGACCTTAGCTTAAAAGGGCCAGAGTCTCCCATTGCATTCTGAGTCATCTTCAGTCATCCTGATGAATATCTGATCACTGGATCCAGGTGGCTTGGGAGGAGAAAACGAGGCTGGTGATCGTGAACAGCTCTCCCTCACTGAAATCAAAGTCAACTGCAAGTCATGTCATCATTCTCCTGATGCCATGGTCCTCTTCAAAAATAAAGAACAAATACAACAAGAGATTGATGAAGAGGAACTGAATGCAATGCAAGAAGATATTTTCACCAATATAGAATATGTTGATGCTGAACTATAAGTTGCTATAAATTTTAATATATTGCAGAGCATAGCCAAGAATGCCTTTTGGAATCTGGAGAGAAATTTAACAAGGAAAGGAGTTTATAAGTAAAGAGATATAGTTATTGTGTTGGGCCCAATTGTGTCTTTGGCACATGTTGCCTGTACCTAGCTTTTTCTGTAATTACAACTCGTAATCCCAGCAACACACAGAAACTTCCCCTCTCACATTGTTTATTTAATTTTTTCTGCTTTCTTACAGATAGACTTTGGGAACTTTTTTATTATATATTTATGTATAGTACTATGTGTACTATGTGCTATATAATTACATATTATGCAATCTATCATTTAATGGCACAGCCTAAAACAAATGTTTGTTTTCGTTTTATAAGCATCGTGTTCTTACCAAGTGGGAATTAAACTTAGAAAATTTTAACAGTTTTTATTTTAAAAGATGACAATACATATTTTACAATTTTACACCAAAAATTATTTCCCACAAAGGAAGTACACAAGCTAAGTTCCCCATGAAAATAAATTTCTCCATATATTTGCTCATATTCTGCATTGAGCGTTGGAGCTACTATTTACAGAACCCGTGTCTTTTTAAAGTACTCTCAAATTTTTGGAAGAGTGGTTTTTATTGCTGGGTCACTTCTTATCAATCTGAGCTTCATCACAACAGAAGACAGTAGAACACTGCAAAGATTTTTCTGAGGCCAGTTTTATGGAGCCAAGAGTATTAGTGATTATCCTATTAAATGAGACAGAGATTTAAAGGGAAATGTAAGGGCATGTAACATGTGCACTCAATCAGAAGAGTCAAAAGCAAAATTCATCATTTCTCATGCCTTGTGACAGTTTGCAAAGAAGCTCTGCTATCTGGTGAACATGAAATAAAGGAGCCAGTGACCAGGGAGAACAGTTTAAAGTAGACCCTCTGGGCCATCTCTGGACATTTCTGCTCAAATCTCCTCTTCTGAAATTGACTACAAAACTAGTCCATAAATCATATACAAAATCTACAGTTACATACACTTTTTTATTAATCATCTGTCATTCACAAAATTTGGCTCCCGATTACTTTGATCTCCTTTCAAAAATCAAACACTTGCCTAGAGAATGAAGATTTCCCTTCCCATTCCCTTCTGTTCTATTCTCTGCCCTCCCTTCCACTTTCTTTTCCTCTCCTCCACTGTCTTGTCCCCTCCCCTCCTCACTTCTCTCATCTTCACTTCTCCTCTGCTTTTCCCTATTCCCCTTCTTTCCTAAAGCTATCATGCTTACCTTAAGTCTTTATTCTAGCCTAAATATCCTTCGTTGCCTCTGTCACTCCACACATGGTACATTTTCCAATCTTTCCATCATTTTAGTCACCTTGGTTTTTTTTTACAAACATCAATTTATCACTATTCTTTCTAAATTGTAGAACCCCAACCTAAAGATAATGGTTCAGATGTGGTCTAGCAAAGACAGAGGGCAAAGAACTATCTTCTCTCTCATGCTAGATATTATGCCTCTTTTAATTTAGTTTAATTTATGTTGGATTTTTTTTACTCTCCCACCATATTTCAATTCATGCCATCTAGTAAAACCATAAAATATTTTTCTTGCTCTTTTGGCTAGCTGTGCAAAAAAAGTAATTTGCATTATTCCTATTGACTTTTTAGTTTTTAATACATAGACCATTATTCAAACTGATCAAGATCTTTTGGAACCTTGATACTGTTACCCAATGCATCATCTCTCCTAGCTCAATATCTATTGCAAATTTTATAAGCTTAAAATTAGAAAGAAAGCAGATAACTGAGAAAATATCTTTATAGCAACTTATTTATAAATATGTATGTGTATACATGTCTCATTCATAAGATATATGTGGAACTGATTCAAATTTATATCTATTCCCTAACTGACAAGTGATCAAAATATTCAAACAGGGTTCTTTTGGAGGGAGGAAGGTAAGGTAATTGGATTAAGTGACTTGCCCAAGATCACACAGCTAGAAAGCATGTGGAGTGTCTGACGCCAGATTTGAACTCAGGTCCTCCTGATTTCCAGGGCTAGTGATCTATTCACTCTGCCACCTAGCTGCCCTTCAAACAGTTTTTGGAGAAAGGAATCCAATCAATAACCATATGGGGAAAAAAACTTCTAATTCACAATAATTAGAGAAATACAAATCATAACAACTTTGAAATTCTACTTCATACCCATCAAATTGGCAAAGTTCACAAAAATGGGAAAATTACAAATTCTGGCAAAGCTGTTGGAAAACAGGCACATTAATGCACTGCTAGGAAGCTGTGAACTGATCTAGCAATTCTGGAAAGCACTTTGGAACTGTGCCTCAAAAGTTACTAAACTGGGCTAACTTTTTGACCCAGAAATATGACTATCAGCTCTATACCCCCAAAGAGATGAAAGAAAGAAGACAAAGATCCATAAATTCACAAGTATTTTGTAGTGGCTCCCTTTTTGGTGGGAAATAACAGGAAGCTAAGGAGTGCCTATCAGTTGGGGAATGTTTGAACAAATTACGTGAATATAAAAGTATTATATGAATATAAGCGTAGTGGAAATGAGGAAGGGAGTGATTTCAGAGTGGTTTCTGGGAAGACTTGTACGAACTGATAAAGAGTAAAATGAGCAGAACTAGGAGAATAATTTATATTATACCAACATTATAAGGACAACTTTGAAATAGTCAAGAACTTGATGCATTGGAAAACAAAAGGTCTCAAATTGAGAGAGAATTGCAGGTGAAGACATTCTTTTCCTCAGTGCAGCCAACAGAGGTATTTGTTTCAATTATGCATATGTTACAAAGGTTTTATTTGTCTTTCTTTTTATTTTTTTTAATTTTTTTTTGGAGGGCAGTTGGGGTTAAGTGACTTGCCCAAGGTCACACGGCTAGTTTTTTGTGTTAAGCGTCTGAGGCCGGATTTGAACTCAGGTACTCCTGACTCCAGGGCCGGTGCTCTACTCACTGTGCCACCTAGCCGCCCCTGTCTTTCTTTTTCAATGGCTGTGTGGGGTCAGGTGGAACAATAGGAAAATTTTTTTTTTCATTTAAAAAATTGGATTAAAAACAAATACTATAAATTTGCTGTCAATGGCTATATCTAAGTAAATGGTAAATTAAACTAAGTAAATATTCAGTTTTCCAATGAATAAATCAAAACAATTTGTAGTGACATGAAAAAGGCTCTAAATAATTATTAATTAGAGAAATGCAAATTAAAACAACCCTGAAGTATCAATTTACACCTATCAGATTGGCTAAAATGATTGATTATGAAAGCAATAAATATTGGAGGCAATGTGAAAAAATTGGGACACTAATTCATTGTTGTGGAATTGTGAAGTGATCCAACCATTTTGAAAAGCAATCTGGATTTATGCCCAAAAAGTTATTAAGCTGCCTATCCACTTGGACCCAGAAACACCACCCTATGTTTATTTCCAAATATGATTAGGGAAAAAGAAAAAGAATCTATATGTTTTAAAAATGTTTATAGCAGTTTTCTTTGTTATAGCAAAAAAAAAAAAGCTACAAATTTCAGGGATGCCCACCAATTGGGGAATGGCTGAACAAGTTGTTCTTTACTATTGTGGTAGAATATGATTGTGCTATAAGAAATGATTAGCTCAATGAGCTCAGAAAAAAAACATGGAAAAACTTAAATGAAATAGCAAAAGCAAAATTAGCAGAACCACTAGAACCAAGAAATGAGAGAATATATAGAGAAAATTAGAGAAATATTGTTTTAGGAATGACTTTTGAGAGAAAAAGTCTTTTTGACTATTAGAAATACCCAAATTAACTACAAAGAACATATAAAGAAAAAAACTATCTATATCCAGAGAAAGAACTAGAGGTAGATATAAAATTACATGTATGCATGTATGTGTGTATGCATGCATACGTGTATACATATATGTATGTGTGTATATATAATTACGTATGTGTGCCTGCATGTTTGTGTGTGTATCTAACAGTAGCCATCTCTTGGTCAGGGAGAGAAGAAAAAAGAAATTTACATGATAACTTTAGTATTTTTTAAAATATCATTTTGTACGGAACAGATTTGAGTTTCACATGCAATCATCTTTTTTTATTCTACTATGTTATGGAAATTCTTGTTTTATCCCAGAAATTTAAAAAAATAAAAAGGAATGTCATCAGGCTAGATATGATCATTGAAGAAATTAAAAGTAATAAGATTAGTGAAGAAAACTTTTCTTTTAAGCAGGAAGAACGGAGAGCTGAGAAGTGAACATCTTGAGCATTATTCATGGGAGGAAGTGGATACAGGGATAGAGTTACAAGAGTTGATTCAAACAGTTATCAGACAGGTTGGAGAACCTGGATAGCGTAGCATCATAGAAACTAATGACATAGGGAGTAAGAGGTTCTCATGCACAAGTGCAGGAAAGGAAGTTAAGGAAAGATCATCAAATTTAAGGAGTTTATCGCTCTCATTTTTGCAAGTACTTTAGACCCAGAACAAGTCCTCATATTAATTCCTCATATCTTGGGGAGAAATAAAAAAGTCCCTATGAATTGGGTTCTGGTCCCTATAAAACCTATTGCATTGAGATGACTGGAGGCATTAGTAAATGGGGTTATCTGGATTCAGGAACCATTGGGGAGAGGAAGATAGGATGGATGACAGGTCAAGTAATGACCCATTCCACTAATGGTGACAAAAATATTCTCATACTAATGAAAAAATGAAATGTTCTGTCTATTTAAAAAAATCTCAATTTGGGGGCCATATTCCTGCCTGCCATTTACCTTAATCTTCTTTGGAGAAAAAATAAATTTCTATGAAACAGTGTTTAATGACATGGCTCACTGAACAAGAGACAATTTTTACCTGATTAAATTTTTTTATTGATTGATATTTTTTTAAAAAGATACTGAATTGCACAGGGCAAAAGATATGGAATATACAAGAAATCTTTCTCAAAGGTGACATGGATCCATTAATCTTGTGGGTCATTGTTCTGCCACAAGTTACAAAGCCACCTTGCCATTTTTTCATCCAACAAATATAAATGTATCTTTATATTATTTGCAGGGTTATCTTGAGGGATTTTATCAAATGAAAAACATAGTGGAAATCCAAGTGTACTGCATCTCTGCCACCCCATTCCCCCTCCCAAAAAAGAAATTAGACTATTTTGGGAAGTATTTTTCATGATTAACCCTTGCTGACTTTTAGTGATCCCTACTTCCCTTACTAGATGTTAATAATTATTCCTTTAATAATATATTCTCGAGTTTTTTTCCAGGAATCTGACCCAAACTCACCAAATAGTAGTTTGAACAATACATCTTTTATATAAGAAATGGAGGGCTGGAATTTGTCCATCTTCAGTAAGCAAGCAGTACTGTTTGATTTTTCAAAGATCAGAAATAGGAGCTTAGCAATCACATCTGAAAGTTTCTGGGATTATAGATTTGGAACAGGCATCTATTCCAAATCCCATTATTTTAGAAATGACACAGGTTCAGAGGAGTAAAATTTCTTGCTTATGGTAACACAGGTTTTAAGTAGTAAAGTTGTGATTTGAACCCAGTTCCTTTGAGTACAGATCCAACCTGAGATGCAATTCAAGCAATTCTGATGAGTTGAACTCATTTATTGTTGGTTTCAGACCACTATTAACCAATCTGTATAACTTTCTAGTCTGAATATTTTATTTCTCCATAGAGGCAAGAGAACAAAAGAATTGCTGAGGACCTCTCCCTTCTCTTTACTGTCCATTATCATTTCGCTCCACCTAAGCATCTCATGTCTTCCTTTGGACTGGTTGGTCTATAATAAAAATCCCTTCATAATATTAATCTATTTCTCCTTCCATTAGGCCTCAATCAAATGTCCTATGATATGCTTCCTCCTCCCAGCACCCCAATTCACTTTCCATAGCTGTAAAGGTTTAAGAATCCTTGCCTTCCTTTATTTTTACCTTCCTTTATTCTCCAGACTCTTGATACAGATTAGGATTCCTCTCAATATCACCCCACATCTGCCCCTCTTTGTTTTTTCTTTGAAGTACCCCTTCCATTTTCATGAGGAATATTTTATTCCCCCAGGTTACGTGGCAAATAGAAAAGCCTCTCTGTATGTTTCACCTTCTTCACTGGCAAAGAGTCAACCCTGAATTTGGTGCACATATAGTAGATATGTGCTTATGGAAAAACATAGAGTTCATTCTTAACAAATCACTTAACAAACATCCTATTTGCCCTTCAAATTTTCTGGAGTAGAACTTATTCATTCTCTGCAATTCTCGTCGCTAGCTTCTCTGGCTGACTGCCTATTTGCCAGACTTATTTGCCGTACCATGGTCTGTCTCTGGAAGTGTTACACAATTGATATGAGCAAGCCTTGAAATTAGGAAGACACATACTGATTTGTAGCCTTAGTCAAGTCACTTAACCTCTAAGTGTTCTTGATAGCTTAGTGCTCTAAGACTGTGAGTCACAAAGAAGGTGCTAACTTGAATCAATAGAAGTTGCCTATAGCAGAGAAGTCATAGATCTAGTCTCTGTGCTTATCATTAGCAGGCTTCCTCACTTTTGCTGAGGGGATGAGGAAGAGGGAGAAGCACAGAGAAGTTTTAATATTTACATGCTCTGTTAAAAAAAAAGGAGACAGATGAAAGAGAATTAGCATGTAAAAGAAATGAATCACAATAATGAAAATTAATTTTGTTCCTGGTTGTGAATAAAATAGTCATTAGCAAATGAGTAAAACAGTTCTCATTTTGTATTCTCTTGAGATTCTTTCCAAGAAAGCTCTGGCATGTACATAGAAACAGGTTCAACTCTCTGAGTGACAAACTTCTAAGGCAGTGGTTCTCAACCTGTGGGTCATGACCCCTTTGGGGGTCAAATGACCCTTTCACAGGGGTCACAAGGGTCACCTGAGACCATTGGAAAACACATATTTCCAATGGTCTTAGCAACGGAGACACCACTCCTCTATCCGTGTTCAGGCAGGTCCGCCCACATGCAGATACTCTCACATAAGAGCATTAAAGGGTCATGGCATTAGGAAGGTTGAGAACCACTGTTCTAAGGCTTTGTTCTAGTGGTAAACAGTTATGTTACACTATTGACCCATTAGGACTTAAAATTCATGAAGAATGAGATGGATTTTTCCCCATTTTTCCTAAGCCACTATCAGCCATATTAATCACATTTCTCATATCCTCTACCTGTGCTTAGAAACAGCTAGAAGGGGCAATTTAGAGTGCCAAGTATGCAATCTGAAAGAATCACCTTTCTTGGTTCAAAATTCAGTCTCAGATATTGGGTGTGTGACCTTGGACAAGTTACTTAAGCTGGTTTGCTTTGGTTTCCTCATCTATAAGAAAGAAATGCTGAAACACTCCACCATCTTTGCAAAACAACCAAACCAACCCAAATGGGGTCCCGAAGAATAGGGCATGACTGAAACAACTAAACAAAATACTAATGCTTTGATTTTTGAAAATGTAAATATGAGATTACATTTATTGTTATGAATGTTCATTTTGTTAAACTTTGACTCTTTGTTCATTTCTGATGAAATTGTTGGAAAATAATATTCTGTAGTTAATTAAATGGAACTTTTCTATGAAGTGCTTGCTTAGTTTTTTGAAATTTATCCTGTTGTTATAGTCTAAAATCTATGAAATATAAATTTCAAAATATGTACTTGATAGATAGAAATTATAATGATTTACAATAAAAAATACTACAACATTATGGAAATGCCATATTCTTTGGCAACTCTGAGATGCAAGACAAAAAAAATGTATATTGAAGCTTCATTTATATTGGACTAATGTTTCCAACTAATATCGTCAATAGTGTAATTGTAAATCAACAGTTATCTAAAAAATATTCATGCATATGTAAGGTCATTTATTCTTCTCCTGATGTAATATGTATTAAGGTAAATCATTTTCTGCATAAATTCTAAGCATTATATATTAAACCACCTATCTCAGTAATTGCTCTAGAAATAAACCTTTGTGTTAAAGAGGCAAGAGTTCTGTTAGTCCATACGAGACTGTTAAAGAGGTTAATAATTGGAACATGGAGAGAAGCAAGGTCAATTAGAAATCTAGTTCTCTTTAAACTGGACTGTTTAATTTAAATGTAATAATACAAATGTGAAATTAAGAAGAATCAACTTCTGTTGAAACTCTCTAAAAGACAGAAACCATCTTTCTAATCCTTGCTTTTATACTCTAGCTTTCATATAAAGTCTTTGACAACCCAGGAATTCCTCACATTTTCTTCTCTTATTTCTCTAAGTACATGTTGCCCCTATATATGAGGTTCTCATTTTTGGATGGGTAGAATTTCCATTTCTTAGACCATAAAAGACTTTTCTAGTCTATTGAACAGTTAACAGTGCAAGCATGGCAGAATTAGGAAATCTGGGAAGGAAAGCACTAAACAGTAGAAAAGAAATGTATAGTCCTGTTTGAGAATTACCCAAAGATTGAGTGTTTAGAATCATACCATTTAGCTCAAGTATTGTGTGATGAAGTGCAAATGCTTTATGACCTATCCTTAAATTACAGAAAATGAAGCTGGCTACATTTATTGGCATTGGAAATAGGTATTTTCCACATGAAATTTGTTCCAGTAGGAGGATCTCAGTTTCTTACAAGAAACAAAGGAGAAATTAAAGGAGAAATCAGTCTCTAAATATAAAAACCCTTTGCTAAATATACATTTTTTTTTTCCAGTTTACATATCCTTTGGAGATTTTTTAGGACGAGTTGCCCATGAAAACTTTCATGGATTGTTTAAAATGGTAAATCAATGTCTTGTAAACTCCATGGCCATGTGGGGAAAATTAAACAGACCCTCTTGACTTATGGAAGTAATTCTTATGCATTTGGCTTCAAGGATATGTCTACAGGGCAGCAACAAAGCACCTTGAAAAGAAATTATTTCCCATTCTATGGACTTTAGGGCCTGGGAACCCCTGAATTTTTATAAGGGATCTCAGGCATTCATATGGAAAGCTAGAAAGGAGCAAATATACATAACTTAGGCTGAAGAAATAAAGTATCTTGAGCACATACAAAATAAACTAAATAGTATCATTTATGTTTTGTTTGTTATATTTGTTAAGTAAAATTAACCAGTTCTATTTAAATAACAAACTCAAGTTGTTTCAAGTCAAAGTGTTCAACCACACCCAGCAAAGTTGCCCCAGGCCAAAGTCTCTGAATACCTCACAATAGGGAGCATTTAATTGGATCAATACTTTTCCCAATACAAGGATGAACAATACAGTATAATTAAATAGGCCTGACATGTGGCCAAGGTTTCACAATTCCCTATTCTACAGAGTCAAGGAAGTATTACAAGTAGTGGTCTGGGAGGGTCCACCAGCCAGCTACCAATGATATGGCTATCTTTTCCTCAGCAAATGCAGCACAAGGGATCACAGGAGGCCCAACTAGCCCAACTAGTAGCTAATCTGTATTCTATAGAGCCATGAGTAATAACCCAGCATCAACATTTTATTTTATTGATGATATTCTAAAATATGAGCATTCAGAATTTTCATATTTTAAATGGTAAAATATATTGCCTATTTGCAAAATGTTTAAAGCATATGTAATAACGACTTTCCAAACTGTACTAGAAAGAGTTCAAAGCTGGCTCAGGATAATAAAGACCCCTTGAAAACAATCATACTATCAGCATGGAAAGGAATGTTACAACAGGAGTTCTGATTTGTATCCAGTCTTTTTGGAGGGGGAATGGGGGGAAGTACCTGAATGAAATCTGATTTAAGTAGCCTTTAAACATAGTAATTAATTACATGGGGGGGGGCACATTTTTCGTCATCTAAAATAAAGGCACATCCCAGATATGCAATCCAAAACACACACACACACACACACACACACACACACACACGTGCAATCATGGCTGACAATATTTATCAACATTATGAATGATAAACAAAGATGACAGATTGAAAGTATTATGTACCATCATATTTTGGAGAAAGAGGAAGCTGGGAAAGAGTTCAGAAACCACTTCCTTGGGTGGCATGTTTTGTATTCTAAGCAATTTCCTGTCAGATCACCAAGTACATGGCTAGCAGGTAGGCCAACAAATCCACACGTTATGGACAAAACTGCAAAATACAATGAAGGTACACTTTTAATTTAAGAAAAAAGATGAAGATACTGCCAAAAATAAACCTCTCCAGCTTAGTTCATGCATACCTTCGTGGTAACAGATGCTTTTGCTAAATATTTTCTTTAATGCATGAACATGACAAATTATTGGTTCTTTCCTGGTTTCTTCTACAACATGCTCTGAAGAGCTGGGCTCTGTTGGCTTTTCCCTCATTCTTGAAATTCCCTTTCTCAGCCACAGTAATATGGCGTTTCTGGGCATAGGAATAGGCCCAATTACTCTGGAAAACAATACGAAATTGTGCTAAGAAAGAGACTAATACAGCCATGCCCTTTTAGCCAGAGATTCTACTTCTAGTATACACATTTCAAGGAAGTTCAAACAGAAAAACAAAAAGGTCCAATACACATCAAAAACCGTATAGTGCCACTTTTTGTAGTTGCAAAGAAATGGAAACATTTCATTGATTAGGGCATGGTTAAACAAGCTGAGATACATGAATGTAATGGAAAATTATTATTGCACTGTAGGAAAGGATAAAGAGGAAGAACACTGGGAAGCAAAGGACAATTTATATGCACTGACATAAAGTGAAGCAAATTAAATGAGGAAAACAATATACCCAATGACTATATGTGAATGTATGGAATAAAGGAACGGAAATCTCTTTTGCCTCTTTTTTCTTTAACCCCAACACTTAGGAGAGTGCTGGTGCTTAATTATTGTTTACTGACTGATGTCTGAGATAAAAACTGAATACTGTCTAATTATATTGACCAAGCTTATGTCCAAAGAAGAGATGAGAATTTACTTCCCTTTCTTTGTAAAGAGGGGTAGTGGATGGGACTATGGATGGAGAACACTGTTTATACTGTTGGATTTGACTGATTTATTAGTTAATTTTGTGGAACTTCCTTTCTTTTTTCCTTTTTAAGTTCTTTGTTATAAGATATGGATCTCTGGGTAGAAGATGGGAAGCAAAAGAGTAAGAAATGAATAAAAGAAAAGCTACCAAAAATTTAAACAAAGATTTTTCACTTTCCTTGGCATGTGATACTAGTAGATTTTCATTCTATTGTCTCCTTTGCTTGTTCCTCCTGCTTCTACTGTTTCTCCACCTCAATCTTCCATCCTCTTCTCTTCTCTTTCATTACCTTCAATACCATAATTTCTATATGAATGATTTTAAAATCTGTAACTCCAATCCTCAACTTTATTTGTGCTTCACTCTTACTTCTTTATTTGCTTATAGGACATTTTTCACTTAAGTATCCTTCTATGACCTTTAACTCAAGATGTCTAAAATCAAACTCGGTAGCTGTGATCATCCTGACTTCTATACTTCTCTCACCTTAAAATACCATCCATTACCCCAATAACTAAGTAAAAAAAAGTCCATTATCTCTGACTCCACCCCCCACTACATTTCTATCATGCCCGAATAAGGCCCAAATTATGTTTATTCATCTTTCTTTCAGAGCTCTTCTTTCTTTCCTTTTGCCTAGTCCAGGCTCTCATCACCTCACATACGCATTATTTACATTATTACAAGTGCCTCCTAATTAATGGCTCAGTGATTTTCCAATTAAGGGTCATCCTCTCAGTTTCTAATTCTTTATGACCACAAAAAGAGTAGCTATAAATATTTTGTTAAATGTAAGTCTTTTTCCTTTTTCTTTGCTTTCTTTGGAATATAAATGTTACGGGAATCTGAAGATCTTCCCGCCCCTAGCCCCTTTGATAGGCTTACATGGCTCTGAGAACCTTCCCTGATTTGAAAGTATACTCTGCCCCCCTAATAGGCTGAATGTGGTAACATGGAGCCTGTGGTGGGAGGCTTGTTCTTCAGGAATGCCCACACCTTATTACTTTGTTATTGGGCAGTGGGTCAAGAGGGCTGTGACATTCTCTGATCCAGGAGAAGACTATATATCCCCTGATGTGAGTTTTTGCTTTGGGGCTCACTTTGGAAAGAGTTGTGTGATTTGGCCAGATGAGACTCTGGGAAGCCTTTGAGCCCTGTGGCTTTGAAAACCTAGATGTTGGTGTTCCCCTTACTGGTAACGGAATAGGTATGGATGTAATGGTCAGATGGTTGGAAGCACGTCTGCTAATCTGTTTCTTTGTCTGCTTGTAACTTCTGTTTGTATTCTGTTCCCATTCTCTGAAGTTCAGGATGTTGACTTTTTCTCCTGGACTAGGTAAATGATATGTGTTTGATTGATTAAAGTGAGACTGTTAACCCTTTCTGAGTTACTTTCCTTTAGAAAAGCAGATCTAAGAACCTATGCTAGCAGCCACCCTGGGTATGTTAGGGTGCTTGCTGATACAATAAACCACATGGAAGTATTGTTGGGTCAAAGAGGATGCACAATTCAATTGCTTTGGGGGCACAGTTCCAAACCACTTTTCAGAATGAATAAACTAATCCACAGTTCCACCAACAATGTATTAAACATCTCCAGGTGCCATTTTCTATTTTTGGTCATCTTTGTCCATATGAGTGTGACATAGAACCTGAAAGTTGTTTGAATTTCTATTTCTCTGGATATCAATAATTCAGAGCCTTTTTCATAAGGCTTTTAATAGGTTGTGCTTCTTTCCCAGAAAAATATCTGTTTATGTCCTTTGACAATTCATCAATTAGGGAATTATTAAAAATTTTAATCAGTTTGCTACATATCTGAGAAATCAACCCTGTCTATAAGAGATACTTATTTTAGAGAAAATGTACTAGGTGAGATTTCTAGGGCAAAGTAATTATCAACAATAGGGAAAGTTAATGAAAACTTCATGATGGTTACACCGTTCAAGATAGGCTTTGAAGGATAGTTGAAAGTTTATTATGCAAAGAAGAAAGTACAATTTCAGATATTATATTAAGGACTGTAAAACACCTCCATTTTATTTAGTGCAAGTGATCACTAATAGAACACAATGGAACTGAACCCCATTGAATAAAAAAGTGATATTTAGAAATGTGTATATATGCATATGAGAGAGAGAGAGAGAAAGAGAGGGGGGGAGAGGGAGAGATCAAATTCAGAACACTACATACCTAGGTTTTCAGGAGAATTTCTTGCTAAATAACTAGTGTAAAAATGCAAGAGTTCATGAAAGGAGCATAGAAATGCATAACTAATCAATGTATGTCCTAGTCCCAATGGAACACTCTAACCAACCACAAAAGAAGAGAAAAAAGAGATAAAGAATGTTCTTTTGCCCACTAGGAAGAAGAGACAAATAACAATAGGAAAGCAGAAAAGCCTTGGTCCTCAGCTTAATAGAAAAAGAGCATGTCCAAGCTGCTTCAAGCATCAAATGCATGAAGATTTAAATGAAACAAGACTGGTAAGAAAGTTTTGTGAGAGGGTGAAAGCCTTGAATAATAGGCCAAGGAATCTGTATTTTACTTGGTTAGCAAGAGGGAAACACTGAAGATTTTTAGCAAAGAAGTGACATGATTACATCAGTGCATAAGGAAGATTAGTCTGGCAGCAACATAAAAGATAAATTGTAAGCAAAAGAAAATTGTTCCAAGGTATCACCCATCTTAAAAACATGTATGTAGACATACATGCATGCATGCATGCATGCATACATACATACATATGAACTGTTATTGTGCGCTATGAATTTCAGGAACCAAAATCCTTAGCTAATAGATTAAGAAGCTTTATCTAGTTGATGATGAATTGGTAGCTGCCATGATGTTCTTGATAACCTCCTCTTGTGTCCAGGAAGTGGTATAGATGATATCATCAAGGATTTGTAAGAATGAAAAAGAAATAGGGAAGCCATTCATGTACCTAAAATTAGACATAAAAGATGAACAGCTCAAGTGCAACATTGGTTTACCTGAGACTTTTTTTTAAAAAACAAAGAAATGTCTCCACATAGTGAGTGAGATATTCTAGGGAAGACTTTTTACAAAGATATGAACCAGAATCACCCAGAACGAGAAGGAAATAAAAAACTGGCATCTCTTGACAAATTGCTGAGGACCCCTTGATATAGTGGGTGTAATTCAATCCTTTGTTATGTCTACTTCCTTCAGCTCACTCTAAATAATTGCACTACATATTGGCGACATCTGTCCACTATCAATTTAGGCAAAGATAAAAATTTTAAGAAAATTCTATTAAAAATTCAGGAATAGGGGGGCGGATAGGTGGCGCAGTGAGTAGAGCACCGGCCCTGGAGTCAGGAGTACCTGAGTTCAAATCCGGCCTCAGACACTTAACACAAAAACTAGCTGTGTGACCTTGGGCAAGTCACTTAACCCCAACTGCCCTACAAAAAGCAAAAAAAAAAAAA
>CM053600.1:19178337-19197868 GCA_028646575.1 Pseudocheirus occidentalis | reverse complement strand
CCCCCCCCCCCCCAAGGAAAGGCTGTGTGCTGCTGCAAGAGTTGACTTATGGCAAGCTTGGGAGTTAGCCAGTTTCTTCCAAGCATGCCTCAGCACCAGGAATGCCTAGTTCCTGGGAGTGATAAATAGCAGCTAAGTTACACAGCATGTCCTTGATAGGCCATCTTAGGGGCAAAATAAACTTGCTCACTATAGGGACATGAATTGTCCCTTCACGGACCCCCTTGGGTTTCTAGCAGATTATATTCAGAAATTTCATTCACAGGATCATTGATTTAGAATGGGAAAAGATACAAGAGGTCATCTGATTCAACTCCCTCATTTTATAGATGAGGAAACTAAAGCTTCTTCTCCTTCTTCTTCTCCTTCTTCTTCTTCTTTTTCTCCTTCTTCTTCTCCTTCTCCTTCTTCTTCTTCTTCTTCTTCTTCTTCTTCTTCTCCTTCATCTTTATCTTCTTCATCTTCTTCAATAATATTATTATAGTTACATTATTGAAAAAGGAGGTATGTTAAATATATAACAAGTATCAGGAACAGGAGATGAACAATCAGTTTGTTCCATTGGTACCCTTTAAATGTCAAGAGATGTAGAAGAAACCCTCCACCATGTTGGGTGCGCCCTTGTGGAGGATTTGTTTAAGGATATTGACAAGAATTATATTAGCTAAGATTGCATGAATGGGCTGAGATCTCTATCCTTGGAGGTGTCTCATTCTTATCAGTGCAATCACAGATCTATCCAAGTATCCAACTATCTATTCAAGGAAAGAGGAGTAGGAAGGAAGGCATAGGGAATTATGAGGTATATTCATCCATTTCCTAATGATTGCACTCTCAGTTGCCAGCTTTAAATGATAGTTTATAAATTGTTCCAATTATTAAACAATCTGGGAAATACTAGACAACATCACTTTTCTTTCAGTCTAGTAAATGTAGAAAAAATTTCAATGAAATTTTACCTAATATTCCAGGAGCCAAAATGAAGCTCAGGCTCAAAATAAGCAAGAGATGATTTGAATAGTCTTTAGAATTAGAGATATATGAAATCCAGCACTCAAAATTCTTTTCTTAAACATTTCCAATAACACTCCTAGCTCAATGTCATAAATTCCACCACTGCAATACACTGACATTAAACACAACAAATAGATCATTGGAACTATTTTTAAAAAATTAGCTCTCTTTCCTCTCCTTGTCATCCCTGACCTCTCAAGTAATGTGTTATGAAGAATATCAACATAGCTTTATTTAGCATTTAAGGGAACACCTTTTTGTCACTCATGTATTTCAAACTTTGTGTCTTGATTACTTTATGTGAAAGAAATGTATTTGTGCCTCCTTGGAAGGATTCCCTAAATTCCTTGCTAGGGACTATCTTAAAATAAAATCTGATTATGTTTCAGTAATAATAGTCTCTACTGTTCTGCTTTATAGAAAATGGTAAGAAAATTGGGTTTCTAATGGGTTACATTCAGAAACTTTAATCATAGGGTTAGAGATTTAAAATGGAAAGGGACGTAAGAGGTCATCTGGTCCAACTCCCTCATTTTATAGTTGAGGAAACCGAAGTTCAGATGAGTTGTCATGTGCCTATGGTCACAAAAATAGCAAGCATCAGGTATGGAATTTGAATCCAAGTCCTTTGACTATGGTTAGCTCTGTAAAATGCAGCCTTTCAATTAATAGATATTAATTCTCATAAGTCTGATATTCTGGAGGATCTTACTACATGGAAAATTTTGAAAATATGATCAAATTTAAACAAAAGTAGAATGCAGTTTGCTGCTCTTAATGCAACCGATGATTCATTTAGTTACATATTAAATATGAAGTTTTAAAAATTCTAGAGAAAATATGTTAGATATGTACAATGAGAGAAAAGTATTCAGTGGTTTGAAAAATAATATGACTTTATATTTATCTATTTCACATTCAGATGAGACTCAAAATTTCTTGTGATTTACCATAAAAGAAAACTTGTTCAAAATGTTTGGCAGTTAGAGAGAAGAGAAAGATGGGTTGGTACCTGATTGGACTAAAGAAGTTAAAGGCAAGCTTGTTTAGAATTGTTTAAAAGGACCAGACCTATTATTTCATTGAAATAGGGAAGTCCCAGGTGAAGAATTGCCCTCTCCCAAAGCGATTTATTATCTTACAGAATCACATAGAGGACTGAGAAGTTAAGGGACTTGACTAGCATCACACAACTTTAGGTGTCAGAGTTGAGATTTGAACTCAGGTCTTGGCTTCAAGGTCAGTTCTCTATCTGTTATGGGAATCTGAAGATCTTTCCTGCCCCAAGGCCCTTTGACAGGCTTAAGTGGCTCTGAGAACCTTCCCTGATTTGAAAGTATACTCTGCTCCCTAATAGAATGAATGGGGTCCCATGGAGCCTGTGGTGAGAGGCTTGTTCTTCAGGAATGCCCACACCTTATTACTTTGTGATTGGGCAGTGGGTCAAGAGGGCTGTGACATTCTTTGATCCAGGAGAAGGCTATATATACCCTGTTGTGAGGTTTTGCTTTGGGGCTCACTTTCAAAAGAGTTGTATGATTTGGCCAGTAGAGATGCTGGGAAGCCATTGAGCCCCTGGCTTTGAAAAACCCAAATGTTGGTGCTTCCATATCTAGTAACTGACTAGGTATGGATGTGATGGTCAGATGGTTGGAAGCCCATCTGCTGCTCATTTCTTTTTCTGCTTATAACTTCTGTTTGCATTCTCTGAAGTTCTGGGTGCTGACTTTTCCACGTGAACTAGGTAAATGATATATGTTTGTTTGATTAAAGTAAGATTGTTAACCCTTTTTGAGTCACTTTCTTTTAGTAAAGCAGATCTAAGAACCTATGCTAGCAGCCATCCTGGGTATGCTAGAGTGCTTGTTGCTATACTATCCAATATGCAATACACGTATCTTTTAGAACTGAATTTATGATACTACTATTCTCTTATTTTAATGCTTGTTGGATTTTGCATAGGTAGACAAAATAATTGATTTTATAATTAAGTGTTCATATACAAGCTCATCTTGTGCACTCCCTGAAACATTATCAATCTGGGTATATTGGTACATATCTACAACCCTTGCTATTGGGAAGGCAGAGGAAAGTGAGTCACTTGAGTTCAAGCCTTCTGCGCTGCCATAGGGCTAAAGTCAATCAGGTGTCTTCCCTGTCACTGATATGTTAACCTCTTGTAAATTGGGGAAAAAGAGGAAACCACATCAAGCAGCCTAAAGATGGGTCAGAAACAGAATGGGTTAATGCATCTGTGCTGATTGGGTAGTGGGATTGGGATGATGAGTGGCCAAAATAGGGAGACCTAGCCTCAAATGAAAATAAAACAAATTGCCCTCCCAAACTCCCCCAAAACACCATCTTTGCTACAACTCCAGTAGCAGCCAGCATGTCAGAGATGATGTGATCACCATTCTGTTTTTACATGGTTTTGATTTATTACTTGAGCCTTTTTCTTTGAGAGGTTTATCCTCTACATAGTTTGGAAGTTATATGTGTTTGGTATGGTGACATCCATTAAAATACTCTTCATAAATTTTTGAGAATTTATATTATTTCTGGGCTATTATGGGTTGTGGTTTTGTCTATTACAATGCTATGATTTCAGTGAAGCTTATTTGTTGAATTCTTAAGGACACTTTGAGATTTGTATTTGCAGTATAGGGATTTATCTTTTATTAATTAATGAGGGGTAGTGTTTCTATGGCTACTTTATTTTTACTGTTTCTCATATCATGTTTTCTAAACTTCATCAAGTATCTTCCCATTGTTCTGTAGTTCTGTTTTCTCCCCTCTAACCAAATCTTTATGAGAGATACTCATTAATTCAATGTTAAGTTCATTCAAAATAGCCTTTACATCAAAGCAATTGCTATATCCTGATGACTTTGTAGAGCTTTCCTGTTAAAATTGTCTGTTTAATGGGAAGTAAAGGTAATATTTTATTTGAAGTACAATTTTGGTCCCTGGAGTATCTAGTTTGGGTTGTATCATTCAAAGTAAGTGTCACTAAGGAGCTGCAAGTCAGCTAATAGTGAGGCAATTAAAGGGGAACTACAGTGACTATTTATTAAAACTCATTCCACAAACCATTTCCAGAGTAGTGGCTGCACCTGGCCATAGTTACTCTGATCATTACGATGACTACACCCACTTCCTACTATCTGCCTTTCTCATCAAATCATATCTTTTGAATTAAAATATGGTTAGTACTTCTTTTGATATCCGTATAATTGATTAAATTAGTGATTTAATGTAGCTCATCAAGAAAAAGAGGCAAAAAGAGCCTGAGATATTTTGGGTCTTGTAAAGGTAATCTTTGCACTGGTGGAGAGGACGGTCTTGATCAAAGGTTCTTAACTTTTGTGTCGTGAACCTCGCGGCAATCTGATGATGCCTCTGGACTTCTTAGAATAATGTTTGTAAATGCGTAAAATAAATTCTATAGCATTACAGAGGAGATGAGTGATACTGAATTGGTTAACCTAGCAAGTTTATGGGCCTAAGTTAAAAACTCTGACCTAGGTGATCTTCTAGTAGCCTGGCAGGAAGAATATTCAATTGTCTGCATAGGAATTGCATTCTTCTAGCTCTCCTCTACTGATGTGTACAGGTGCTATTGTTCTTGCTGGCAAATTAAATTATATTCAGGTGCCTCTTTGTTTTGGGGCAGCATGTGAAAAAGTAGCAATATAGTACACACCAACTTTGTAACTGCTCTCTTTTGGTCTTTTCTCCTCTCTCCTTGTTTTTGTTTCCTTCTTTCCTTTATTATTCCCTCCCTCTTTCCTCTCCTTTGTCCTTCTCCTCCTCCTTCTCTTCCTTGTTCTTGCTGTTGTTCTTCTTCTCCTTCTTTCTCTCTCCCCTTTCTCTATTTCTTTCTTTTTGTATCACTGTTCTACCCCCCACCCCCACCCCACTTGTCTCTTGATTTCATATCAATTTAACTGTTTGGGATCTGGGAATGGTTTCCAGTTGTAATCCATTTCCATCCACTTATGCCATCATATCTTGAAAAGCGTTCCATGGTCATTTTGAAGAGTCTGACTTGAAAGTACAGAGAAAGGCTTAAAAATACTGTAAAGGAGGCACAGTTTGTGACAGATTAATCATTAACTAGACTCCCTAGTATTCTGTTTACCTAAGACTTTCTGCATCTAGTAATCTTGATAGCACAGTACACCCTTCATTGAGGACATACCCACTACCTGGCATCACAAAGACATGAAAGGAAAGCCACTTAGGATTAACAGATATTCAGTAATACATTGCACTTTAGGTACATTATCTCATTTGAACTACGCCGTGAAGAAATATCACCTGACTTGTTGTTCTGTATTTTTGGTTTTTTTGAATTTTTGAATGAATTTAATCATAACATCAATAACCATGAACATTTCATTTCTACAAAGAACAAAAAGGAAAATTATATATGAGAACATGAGCTTGTTACATATAATCTATTACATACTTTCTGCTATACCCTGTTTTCTATCTTTTAAAAAAATATTTACAATGTTTTATTTTTTCCTCTCTTTTGCACTTTACTTCCCTCTACACTACCTCATATAACAAAACTTTTCAGGTTCCTTCCACTATTAGTTCTATCCTTCCATGATTATCTTGGGATATATGGGGTATCCAAGGAGGACCACTACCTCTGGTAGGAGGGCTCTTTTCAGGGCTGTTTATCTGCACTCAAATCTCACTTGTGGCTCTAAGAAGGTCTATAAACAGCAGTCATACTCCTGTAAAACTATCTTGGTAGGTGAACTAAACCATGTTGAGGGTAACCAAGGGACCTCCAGCTTATGTGTGAGTTAAAGGATTGTCTACCCCAAGCATGTGAAGACTTCCCCTGGTAGAATGGGTAGATGAGAACAACTTGTTTCAGTAATCATGAAGGGGGCTGAAGCAAGTACTGTAGAACACTTAGAGCTTGGTCAGGCATAGAAGGCACCAAGGTCATTCACTGCATCCTGGGCTATCACAAATCATCTATACTTTTGGCCTGCCACTGGTCTTTGATGACTGGAATTTCCAGAGAGCTGATGACTTTGTGAAATTCTGACTTATTTAAATCCGATTTATGCACAGATCAAGATATCACGCCATGATGTCATTGGTCCACTTTGATAATAAAGGACAAACAGCACCTTCAGTCATATGTATGTGTGCATATACATATGCAGGTATGGAGTCAAATGGGCCAGCATTACAAACACAAGCTCCAAAGTTCTAGTCATACTGTTTTGATCTGCCATTTGCACACTGATTATTGTGGAAATCATGTAATTGCTTTTCTTAGGGGCTATAAGCTGCATCTGATATTTGCTGCCCTCCTTCAGTTCATCTACCCTCTTTTCTTCAATGTGGTCTTATCAATGTGGTATATTTTATTAACATGTGAATATAGAAATGAAGGGTGGTGGTAGGAGGAGTACTTTGGCAATAGATCAATTTACCTATTTGTGTTAAAATACAATTTTCCCCAAATAGTTTATATTCTCCTGTATAGCAATAGCTGCTCTCTTTTTTTTTAAAAAGTGTGCATTTGTTCATTTGTTTTGTTGTTTTATTTCTCCTGCTGATAGTACTTTGTCACCAAATATTGAAAATACCAAATACTTTTTAGGGGACTAACTAATAGGGAGAAGTGTCCCTAACATACCAAAATTGTCATGAAATTATTAGATACTTTATTTAAAACAGGAAGTGATTTTTTAAAGGCAATCAAAGTCAATGCATTCATTTTACAAATGAGGAAAATGAGGAACAATGAGGTCAATAAGTCACAGTTAATAAGATTCTTGGCTGGAATTTTAGACCAGTACTGAGTTCTATCCTCTAAATGATACTGTTATCTGTTTTTTTTTAAAGTAACCAAGCATCCCATAGATGGTAGCTCCTTTCTCCTATGCATAAGATCACATTTACCCATAAGACCAAGACTTAGGTCTTGCAGAAAACAGAAGAAATCAGACAATAGAAAAATAATTCTTTGCTAATTTGAGATACTTGAATAATGGAAAACTATCCATACTCACTAATAAATTTGTTATTCTAGAATAATATGATACAGAAGAAACAATAATCATTTAGAGAGCAAGCATTTTTTCAAGCACTTATACGTGTACCATTGGGCAAAGCACTGAGAGTACAAAGAAAAGCAAAACAGTCTCTGCTCTCAAGTAGCTCATATTCTAATAGGGGAGACATTAATCAAATAATTGTACATGTACATATATACACAATATGTATATAAGTACATATATGTATATGTATATGTATATATACATACATATATATATATGCAAAGGTATCTTAATACACACATATCCACCATATAGGTGCATATGAATTTGTTGGTAATCTTAGATGCAAAACATTAACACCTGGGGAGAACCTGAAAAGATCAGTTATAAAAGGTGGTGTGGAGGAGAGTAAAGTATAAAAAGATTGGAAAGGCAAGACATACACTTTAGGTAGATAACTTCAGCAGCTCAGTGAAAAATGGGCTGGAGTGAGGACAGACAAGGCAAGGTCACCAATCTTAGATGAGTCTATTACAATAATCCAGCCGCAAGAAGACAAGTGCCTTCACCAAGATTTCCAGAAGCAAGAAAGAGACACGTAGGAGAGACGTTGAGAGGGTAGAAACAACACAACTTGGCAACAGATTGGATGTGTGGGGTGTCAGTGAGGAGTTGACAGTAAGACTAGATTTTGAGCCAGTATGACCAGGATGATGATGATACTTTAAATAGTAATAGGAAAGTTTAGAAGAAGGATAAGTGGAGGCAGGGAGAGAGATAATGAGTTTTGTGTTAGACATGTTGAGTTTAAGGTGTCTATGGGACTGTCTGATGTGTCCCCTTGGCAGTTGTGATGGAAGTCTAGAGGTCATCAGATAGTTTAGGAATGGACAAAAAAATCTGAAAACATCTGAATAGAGATGACAGTTGAATCCATGAGAAATGTAAAGGAAATAGCCCTGGCTTGGAAATTGGGAGATGAGTTTGAGTGCTATTTCCATCACTTGGACTCCCATTCTGGGCTTTCTCACATCTCGGGCCTGTTTCTTTCTTATAAAATAAGAGTTTGGACTATATTTTTTCAAAGATCTCTTTCAGCTCTTGTACTTTTAAGTTTCAAATATTAAGATAAAAAAGTAGAAACAAAGTTTTTAAAATTATTAATGGAAAGATGTCTTATTGATTCAGTATAGAATAGACTAAAATACTCAGTCAATTAAAAAATTGAGAAACCATTAATAAACTAATAGGATTATTTTTTAAAAACCTGGATACAATTGTATTTATCAGATGACATTTTCTTTTTTTCTGAAGACAATACTTTAAGACTCAGCCTATGGAACTCTATATATAGTGTAACAGCTTAAGGCTGAGTTGTGATACTGTCAAAAAAGAAAAAGCCCATAAAGAACAAAATACCATTCTTTTATATGACAAAGAGAAAAGGGGGAAAAATTCCCAGCAAGACAAATAGTAGATTAAAACAGAAGGAAAAAATATCACAAGAACTGATAAGACCACCTCTTTTTCATTAGTTACTGTGACCTTGAAAATGGTAGCTAGTCAGATTTTAAAAAAATGAACCCAATAATAACATTTAGGTGCACAAGATTGATGTGCCCTGGGTTGTTATGTGGGGATTGGGAAGTAGGGTGAAAAATCTCATCAGTTATAAATTAAAAATATTTATCTCTTTGTATAAGCTGATCATTTCTATTGATTTTTTCCTTGCTAACTTAAAACAGTGTTTGCTCTGAGGACTGCAGGTTTTAAATAATTTAGCTGTTGGGAATCTGCTCAACTGACAAAATTGAAGTGCCTCTCTAATTACAAGTCTCCCCCACATGACATCATGAATGTTTGGTATGGGTGTCTTTCTGGTTCCTTATGAGTTTCCTATTCTTGTGAATGCTGTTTGTATTCCAAGAGAAATACTCCTCTGTGAAGCCTATCTTCAAGCTTCCAAATGGCATCAGAAACACCAGCTGCAAGAACTGAGGCAGAGGGACATAGACTTCAGCAGATGGGTTTGGTGTGAATCCTTTCCCACCATGATAGGAACTTGTTATATTTTAATTTGTACAACTGGGCACGTGGATTTTGTATTTGTGAAAGTTGCCAGTAAAACCTACACCCCAAACCTCTATCAATCGACCAGTTAACAAGCATTTATTGACTACGTACAATGTCTACTATCACTATATCTTCCTGTAAACTCTCCCCTCTCCTGAACTTCCCTATTACCATTTCTGTTACCATAATCCTGCCAGTCACCCAGGTTTGCAACCTAGGTGCATTCCTCAGCGTTGCTGTTAATTCTTTAGTCTTTCTCATATCCTATATCCAATCAGTGGTCAAATCTGTCATTTATACCTTCATAACATCTCATGCATTTGCCACTTTTTCTCCTCTGACACTACAACTACCCTGGTAAAGGCCTTCATCACCTCATCCCTGGATTATTGTCTCATATCTCTCCATGCAATCCATCCTTCCCTCCATTGTCAGACTGATTCTCCTAAAACACAGGTCTGAACTTCTCACCTCCATACTCGATAAATACCAATAGCCCCCTATAGCCTCTAGAACAGTGGTTCTCAACCATTCTAATGCCACGACCCTTTAATACTCATATGTGGGAGTATCTGCCTCTAGGTGGACCTGCCTGGAGATGGATAGAGGAGAGGTGTTTCGGTTCCTAAGACCGTCAGAAATATGTGTTTTCTGATGGTCTTAGGTGACCCCTGTGACCCCTGGGAAAGGGTCATTCTACCCCAAAAGGGGTTGCAACCTACAGGTTGAAAACCACTGCTCTAGAATGAAATATAAAATTCTC
Organism: Pseudocheirus occidentalis; assembly: GCA_028646575.1. Classification (NCBI taxonomy): domain Eukaryota; kingdom Metazoa; phylum Chordata; class Mammalia; order Diprotodontia; family Pseudocheiridae; genus Pseudocheirus; species Pseudocheirus occidentalis. The sequence goes on along the minus strand of CM053600.1, from coordinate 19,187,983 downwards.
CATTTGGCTTTTAAGGAACATTTCAACTGACCCTTTCTTATTTTTCCAGGCTTTTAAAAAAATACTTTACTCCTTATGTGCTACTATTACTTATGGTAACATTAACCTCCTTTATCTTAGTGTCTTCTCTGTGAAACTATTTCCAATTTATCCTGTATATGATCTTGTTTTTACATAGTTGTTTGCTTGTTTTCTCCCCCATTGTAGTGCTTTTAACTCTTTGAGGGAAGGGATTGCTTTTTGCCCTTCTTTCTTTTTTCAGAGGTTAGTTTAGTATTTGGCACATAGTGAAATGTTCTAACTGACTGACTAAATGCCTGACCAACTGGAGGAACTGTGCTAAATAATAGAGATACAAAACCAACAATGAACCCTGTCCTCAAGAAGGTTACATTATGGAAAGTAAGAAGAGTTTACATTATGGGGAGTGGAAGAAAATAATTCTAATAATCCAAGTACCTACATAGCTAATACAAGTAATTTTAGGGGAAAGGCAGTAACAACTGGAGGGTTAGAAAGAGTCTTAGGTAGGAGCTGGCATTGGAGCTGAAGGAAACTAAGAACTGTAGGAGGTGTTGGAGCAAGGGTATTCTAGGCATAGGAGAAAGTCTATGTAAAGGCATAGAGACAGGGTAGAGAATGTTGTATGTATAACTTCAAGGAGGCCTTTTTGAGTGAACCCATAGACATGCCTAGATCATAGCCATGTATCTGACCCATGCATGACGGTGAATGAACCAAAGAATTCACGATGGAGAGTAGTGTACAATAGCAATTTCATTAATACAGAATAGAACATTCACAGTAGCAAAAACAAATAACAACTAAAACAAAACAAAACAAAACAAAATAGAGGTAAACAGAAAACATCCATCTGGGTTTTTCTGTTCCTCTCTCAGAACCATTTATAATGTTATCTTGCACGTGGAGGTTGGGAGCTAGTTTCTTTTAGTAAATTCTTCCCTGCTGCTATGAGTATTGTGAATTAATTCCTAACCACAGTAGTTAAAAATTAAGTAAATTTCATAATGATGCCATGTTTGTAGTAGATTTTGAATATGCATCAAATCGCCTTCCATTTTTCTGTCTTTTCTCCATTTTCTTTTTAACAATGACAAAATGCCACCTGCAATATTTACATCGCCAATGTTTTTGCAATCTTTGGTAATGAGATTCTGAACAGAAGAAATGAAGGATAACATCTAATTACTTTTGTTACTCTAGAGATCTTCAGAGAAATTTTAGCATCTGGCCATGCATAACAGCTCTGAAAAGCTACTGGCTTCTCTGAGAGAGGCCTTGTCCTGATTCTGAACATTCCCCTTTCCCTCTTTTGGTGACATTTGTAACTTAGGAAGGAAAATGGTTTTCTTTTTACACAAAGGAGATGTTGAATTTAAAGAGGAAAGAAGGGGAAAGAAAACATTTCTCTTGATATAGAATGGCAAGTTTCTAGAAAAATGTACGTGTACTTTTAAAGGATTTCTATGTGATTATAAAACATACAACTAAGTTAGATGCCTAGAAGATTTGATTAAAAATGAATTTTTCATAATGTTCCATGGTTTCTACCTCTCCCTAAAGAGTCTGCAGGATTACTGTCAGAGGAATAGTCATTTGGCTGTTTTGTTTTTTTGTAAAATGCACCATACATCCACTAGCTAGTTAAGAGTAACCTCAGATGATTTTTTAAAATATATCTCAAAGGGGTACATATAAAAGACATAGGCTGTTTTAATTTAAATGTGTGAATTTGGGAATGGCAAATGTAAAAGGCAATATATCTTCAAAGAGACCCAAAAGAACAACCCTAATTTATTTTTCCTGCTATAGAGATTATAAAAAGTACATTAAGATTTGCTGAAGTATTGTGTTTGTGAAGTTTAGAATAATTATGTTTTTAAGGTTTCAATTTTATTTTCAACACTTTTATTCCCATCTTTGTGAACCCTTTCATCTCAGGTGAATGCACAGAATCACATATCCCAGAAATTAATTGTTTAAATGAAACAGCCTCCTCTAGCCTATGACTTCCTTTAATCCTCTGGTCACTCGACCAATTCACTAGAATTTCTATTCTCAGTTGGAACACAGCCATACTTCATCAGGTGACATTAGCTTTAAAAAAGAAGCAGCTTACCTTTTCTGAATATTAATACTGAATAGTGCCCTATCCTTGTGCCATGTTTTTGTCTTCATCATCCTGTGAATCTAGTATTACTGTCATCACCTTTGCTGACTAAAGTTTGTGATATTTTGGAAGCTAATTTTTTCATATATCCCATTCAACAAGCATTTATTGGACTTCTGTTATGTGATAGACACTATGGTGTTAGTCTAGCCCAGTGATGCCTAGCCCAGTGCAAGGCCAATACCAGGTGCTCGGCAAATGCTTTCTTATAATAATAGCAACAACAAATCCCAACTATAACATTAGTAGCAGCAACAAACAGTCACACAACAACCACCAATACTAGCTAGCATTATTTAGAACCTTTAAGGTTTATAAAACCTTTTTACATATATTATTGTATGTTGAATAAATGAAGTGCTAACGAATGAATCCATTATCCTTGTACATGTAAGTTATCTGTTGTTTGATGAAGTTGAGTTTTTAGAACATTGGTTCTCCTAGAAGTCAAAGCATTTTGTATTTTAGCAGTCAACAATTTTTTTAAATTCTAGGAACAAAGACATTATACTTGCTGAAAAACAACCACATATTTAAAGGAACTTCTCTATGACTTAAGGATGCCAAATTCAGATTGCTCAGATTTCAGAGAGAAAGGGCCTTATTTCTTGGAGATCTAGCACTTTTCTGTTTTGATTTTAGCAATGGGGAGATGAATATAAAGATGAAATATATTATACATTTGGAACAGTGCTAGAATAGAATATAAGCTAACGACACATAGATATGACCTAGTCTCAAAACAAGAAACTGAGAATTTCAAGTTGAAAAAATAACAATCTGCCCACAGCATAATTTAGCATAACAGAGGACTTTAGGATTCCAGAACAAATCAAACTAGTCAGGTCTTAAAATGTAATACTAAAAATGGTCGACTTCCATCTTCTAGCTATATATTGAGACTACTTTTCAGTATGAATAAATAAACAATAGCCCTTACCTTCAAGGGAGTTAAGTGATACAGTGGAAAAAAAGTTATGGGTCTGGAGTACGGAAGACCAGAGTTCAAATCCAATCCCAGTTCAAATCCCGATCAATCCAATCCAATACTTAACCTTTGTCTGTCTCAGTTTCCTCAACTATAAAATGGGGGTAATAAAAGTACCTCTTTCATAGGGTTGTCATGATGATCAAAGGTGATGATATTTTAAAATACTCAAGCATAATGTCTGGCATATAGTCGACACTTAACACGTGTTTGTTCCCTTCCTCCCACCTCAAGACATTTGCTACCTAAGATAGGCCAGTATAATGCCAAGCATGAACAGCTTCCAAGGTTCAGATTCCAAGCATAGTAAACTCTCCATTTATTTAGTAGTAGGTTAAGGCAAAACATTCACAGAAAATCAAATACAGCATTCACCATGTCACAGCTCAACAACTTAACATGAGAATGGGCACTTAATTTTCACCAAAGCGATCACATAGTTTGAACAGAGTACATTCATTTAGTAACTCAATCATTTAATAAGTCCTCAGTTCAATCCCAAAGTACAAAGGCTAAAGTTCTCTTTTAAATAAGGTACATTCATTTAGTCAGTCACAAAGTAGAAGAGTCAAAAGTTTTCCATCAGTCACTACCAAGCACCCTCTCAAGGGGCAGTGGAAAGCACAAAGGCCATCCACCTGTAGGTCACAACTAGGTTACAATATCATCACAGCATTCAATACGCAAGGAAAGGTCTTTTCTTCATATTGACCCAAAGCAAGTTCTCAGCAGTGTCTGTTCCTGGGAAGACAAAATTTAACAAAAACACAAAAACATTTATACACCTTGCTGGCTTCCTCACTAATTCACTCTCTGTCTGTGAAATCAACCTAGACCCAATAACAAGGCTTTTATCAACAAACGAATCTAACAAAGTAACATCAAAACAGACAGACGAAATACCAGCACCACAGTCATGCCTCCTCAGTTCTTGGCCGAAAAAAAAGAAAAAAATATATTATTGCAGGACTTAGCATTAGATATACAGAGAAAAAGATGAATGAATACAGAATGAGTTTTACGTCTTCTTTGAGAAGTGGATGATAAGGTACTATTTTCTAATTTGATGAGATACTAGATGCAAGAGAAAGATGAGGAAAGAAGAGAAATAGCCCTGGTCATCTACTTTAAGATGTCTTGCTAAAAATGTTGGATAAGATCAGACTCACGTCTAAATGTATGAAGTAGAGCACACCGCTCAAATCCTGCCAGAAGATGATGAGCTTCAAATGCTTTTGGACAAGGCCAAAGTATGAATTTGTTTTATGGGGCTGTGCACTTGTGTATTGAGTGCTTTATTTTACTTATTTGGTGTTTTCATTTTAATTTGGTCAATAAGACAAAATAGTAAAGAGAAAAAAGATAAATAGCATAAAAGCTTAAAATAAATAGATTAAAAGTAGCAGTCAGTAAAGTCATTAGGTTTTGAGGAATTCTGAAGTAAAAACAACAAACCTGTCCAACACAATAATAGTATTATTATTATAGTCACTTTATGTCATAAATATATATGTATGTTATACTATTTTAATTTTGTGTTTAGAATTTGCTTATATGTCATAAATTTATAATAAATACAAAAAAAAAACCCCAGCAAAGTGAAATGCTTAAGGATATGTAGATTTTTCTGTCTTTTGCAAACAGATGGTATTGAAATCCTGGAAACAAATGAAATTTTCCCCTGTTCTAGAATATAGGATAACTATAAACAATTTGCCTCACCATTATCTATTATTTTGTAAATGACATACGGACAACAATTGTAATATGAACTACTAATAAACACTAGTAATTAATAAATAAGCTATAGTATCCTACTGAGGTGTTATGATATAGTCTGAGGGCAGTAAGACATTAAAATATTAATAATGTAGGTCTTTTATCTGAGGTTCTTAACTGTCTCATCAACCATATGTATGTTTTAAGCTATGAAAATTGTGTTGTTTTTATTTTTCAAAAGGGGCAAAACCTTGAGGTTAATTATGATTCAGGTTTCTCCAATATTCCTTCTTGGTCTTTTCTCTCCTCTGAAGACTGGCATTATTAAATGTCAATTTCTGACAGCTCATTCTGGGAAAATGAAGGTTTATATGTGACATTTTCATGATTTCTGTGGGTGATATTGAGCTTTGAGAAAAATTTATGTTCTCTTTAAATAAGGTCTCTGAAATAAATTAACTGCTTAGTAAAGTGCTTTGCAATTAGTTACTTAGCTGTTCATACCTTTAAGGGATTGCATGAAAATTAGCCTCTGAGCATGCTACACTTCAGGAAAAGTTTCCAAGCCTCTCATTCCTTTTTTCATGTTTAAGAGAAAGGAAGAAGTATTCATATAGTGCCAACTATGTGCCCATTATTGTGCTAAGTGCTTTTGTATACATGTCTCATTTGATTTTCAAAACAGTTCTGCAAAGTGGGCACTGTTAGTATCCCTGTTTCCAGTGGAAGTAATTGAGGCAAACAAAAGCAAAGTGATTTGACCAGATTCACACAGCAGGAAGTGTTATATTTGAACTCAGATTTTCCTAATTCTATGCCCATTTGCTCTATCTACTGCAGCAGTTCTCAAGGTGTGGGTCGCGACCCCTTTTGGGTGGACCGACCCTTTCACAGGGATCACCTAAGACCATTGGAAGCACACAGAGGAGACACCACTCCTCTATCCCTCTCCAGGTGAGTCTGCTCAGATGCAGATATGCCCACATACCAGTATTAAAGGGTCGTGGCTTTAGGAAGGTTGAGAACCACTGATCTGCTATGTCAGAAACTATCTCTTTAGCTTCATCAAGGTTGAATTTGAGATCTAACCCAATCCCAATTTGGAAAAAAAGAGTTAATTATCTTTATTATTTAAACATTATGACTCATCTTTGCACAGAATACAAATTCAACCACTGAAGCAAGATTCTCCTATGAGTAATTCATGGTTTCTGTAGCAGTTTAAAAGGTTAGCATTAAATATAGGTGGCACCAGATTCGAAACAAGAATTGTCAAAATGTAGATAAGGAAAGCACTTATTCCCATATATTATAATTCATAGGAATCTCCTCACCAACAATCTTATGTTAAGCCATGACCAGGTACAAGAAAGAAGGAACAGTCTGATGCCACAGACAGAATTTCAAAAGGGAAAGTTGGGGGCATATTAAATATTTAACTAAGTGGGAACTGGGGAATGTTTGTACAATCTTTGCCACCTAGGCAATTAGAGCATAAAGGTTTCTTCAAGTGCAATGGAAGGCTTTGCACTACTGACATGACACCTGGTGGCCCCATGATTATTAAATAGGAGCTCAGAGTGGTACTCCTCTGACTTGCTGGGATATTTAGCTTTAAATGAATCATAGAGACACTAGGTATAGGTTCTTCCCCATAAGGAAAAAGAGGGATGGGGTAGGACTGGGCTTCTTTGCAATAAACAAACATGTACAATTGATTGCTGTTAAATATCTGTATCTTTGTTAAGCTCAGTAAACTAGCTTTATAGAATTTGTTTCTAGTCAGTAATTACCATTAGCTTCTATGAAATTAGTATGACTTTAGCCTCCCAATGAAATCCTCCATCATCATTCAGCTTAAACACTTCTAGTAATAGTGAATCTCACTTTCTATTTTGCAACCACTCCAATTCATCCTAACTGACCATTGTTTAAATATGGATCAGAACATAAAGGAAATAGTTTGGACAGAGAAACTAGTTGGAAATATAAAATGACAAGGTAAATATTTGGAGGATCCTAAAGATAGACAAGAAAGAAAGGACTGGACAAGGAGCAGTTCAGTATTTGGAGTCTTCAACAATAGGAAATAAGTGAAGAGTCAAGCCCATAGCAATGTAGCGAGCATCAGAAAAGTTTAGCAATATGTAAAGATCATTAAGCTATGTGGACTAAAACATAGGGGCTAGAATCCATATCCCAGAGGGACTAAAGGAACCATAAAAGTAGGTAGGAAACCCAGTCCAGAAATCAATTATATATTGAAAGGAGGACAAGACATATATCTGGTTACTGGAACAAAAGAATAGGGTAGAAGCTCAGTTATAAGGGAATAGAAAAAGAAACCAATTATTAGAAATGTAGAGCAGAACCAGCAATAAAGCTGAAAAGGATTACATATGGAACTTGCTATAGACACTTGTTAAGAGGGGGTCAGGGTTTAGGGTGAAGCATTTCTGGCTGAGGAACAAAAGTTGGGAGATGCTGGAAGCTTCAGACCAAAGCAAGTAAGTGGAGTTTCAGGGTACTGGACTAAAACTCCCAAAGTGGAAAGTGTCTTCCAGATAGGAAACACAGTCAAGCTGTGGAAATCATCAGGAATCTGATTTTCAAAATAAATTTCTTTTGTTTTTAGAAGACAGTTTCCTTTGGATTTTTAGATGTTTGAATGTCCTGGCATGAGGCTGGCTCCATCCTCCAGCTTCAGCTCATGCTTCTCTCCCCGTTACTCTCCAATGAAAAAAGTATATGAGTGGTGGTAGGCTCCAGGGATTGTTGGCCACCATCTTAAGGTTCCTTCTGTTCTATCTCCACAAAGACAACATTGACTCTAGAGTTTCCATGTAGGACGGTAAGAGTTAAGTAGATCTAGCTATGCAGGCTAGAAGTGTTTAAGAGCAGGAGGTCAAGCAGAACATTAGAGTAATTAGAAGCTTTTTCTAATCTATTGATCAAAAATCTCTCTCTCTCTAACTTGTAGCCATAGATCCTAACCTTACTCTCTGAAATAGTGTAAAAATCTATTTCTTTTTACACGTGACAGATCTTCAAAGTTTTTTTTGGAGGGAGCAAGGCAAGGCAAGGCAATTGAAGTTAAGTGACTTGCCCAAGGTCATGCAGCTAGTAAGTGTGTCAAGGTTGAAGTCAGATTTGAAATCAGGTCCTCCTGACTCCATGGCTGGTGCTCTATTCACTGCACCAACTAGCTGCCCCTAGATCTTCAAAGTTTTGAAGATGATTATAATATTCTCGATAGGTCTTCTTTCTTATAGTCTTTATTTCTCTAAAAACTTCACCCATCCTTTGTGTAATGTAGATGGGTTTCTAGATCTTTAGCTATATCGATTACTCTGTTTTTTGATACTCTCAAAAAGTGATGTTTAGAAACGAGGGCAGTACTTCAGATATAGTTTCATTGGGAAAATTATACTGGAAATAGTACCTTTCCTTTTGTGGTCAATTAATGAAGTTTCAAACTGCATTTTCTTCATGAAAAATGCTAATTACTGTAGTCATTTTTATCATGTCCCTACCCTATCAATAAATAAACAAAAACAAATTTTAGAACATAAATTTTTTCATACATTCAACACAAATATACATATCTACATAATTATAAAAATACTAATATTTATGTACATTATAAAACTTATATACAATGTAGAAATTTTAAAAGATGAAATCATTTTTCATCCTAGAAAAAGTAAAAAGCTCCTGGAGCTTTTGAAAAAGGAGTGACGGCCAGATCTTAGCTTTAGGAAAATCACTTTGGGAGTTGTATGGAAGATGGATGAGAAAGAAGAGACATTTGAGGAAGGAAAACCATTCAGATCCGTATTGTAATAGTCCACATGATGAAGGTTCAAACTAGGATATTCATCATGTGAGAGGAAAAGGGGGACAAGTGGAAGAGACGGATAAATAGAAATGACAAGATTTGACAACTAATTTGATAAATGAGGTGAGGGAAAGTGAAGAACTGAAGATGATATTGAAGATGTAAACAAGGGTGATTACAAGGATAATGATGCCTTAGACAGAAACAGAGAAGTTAAAAAAGGTAGAGTTCTTTCTTTCTGTTTTTTTGTGATGGGGAAGATAATCAATCTAATGAGATCTGAGATTCAGATGACTATCCATCTATGTTTGGGCATAGACTCATTCAGTTTTATTCAAAATGGAAAAAGTAGATTTTATTCATGAGTCTCTATTCAAGAGTACAGAGTGTGTTCACAGAGGGGTTGCCCATCATGGCCTCAAAGTGATCTGGGAAAAGGAGGTTTGCTTGTATAGAGTGAAGTGGCATCTGTAGAGCTACTGCAGTGAGTGACACAGTTTATAAGACTATCTGACTGGCTACCCTAAGGGGGAAGGGCAATCACTGGTGTAGAATAATCAGAAATTCCTCTTAGAGCTCACCCAGAACGGGTAGGAGCCTGCACAGTAGAAGAAGAAGAGTGGGGAAGTGCTGGGGGATGAAAATAATTGTGAAAGAAGGTAAGCCACATTCCTACACTGGAATTTGGTTGATGAGTATGTAACCATAGCTTCTCTGTCATTAGTTCATAATTATTTATTAAGTGTTCATTATGTGCTAGGCAGTGCCCTAAGTTCTAGGGATGCAAATAAGAAAAAGAGAGACAGTCCTTGCCCTCATGGAGCTTACAATCCAATCAGAGAAGAAAATACACTAAAAGAAACTAGAGAAGATAGAGGGTACACACCAGTAGAAACCCAGCATAGAAACT
>CM053600.1:19121007-19177837 GCA_028646575.1 Pseudocheirus occidentalis | reverse complement strand
TCTTTGGAGGGCAGTTGGGGTTAAGTGACTTGCCCAAGGTCACACGGCTAGTTTTTTGTGTTAAGTGTCTGAGGCCAGATTTGAACTCAGGTACTCCTGACTCCAGGGCCGGTGCTCTATTCACTGCGCCACCTAGCCACCCCCGAGACAATAACTTATAAAGCCTAAGGTGAACAAATAGTAGATCCTGCATTGTTCTTCTTAGGGTTATGCGATGCTAGAGACAAAAAAGACCTTGGAATTTATCTGGTTCATTCCCCATATTTTACAACTAAAGAAACTGAGGCCAAGAGAGAAGATAATTTGCCTAAGGTCACAAAGTGATTTAATTGAAGTCAGGAAGAAAAATTGAATTCAGAATTTAGGTCAATGTTCTTTCTATTATTGCACATGTCTACAAAAATTGTGTATACCATAATAAGTAACAGTTATGACATAGAAGAAAGAAGAATTTCAAGAGTTATTCAGCAATTTATAAGAGGGGACACAGGGAACGAATGGCAGAAATAATGTGCTAGGCTATAAATGTCTATACAGCATGATGCAGAGAAGGGGAATGGACAAAATGAATGTGTGATCTTAACACGAGGAGAAAAATATTGATAATGCAAAAACCTTGTCCTAAATATAATATGGAAGTCAAAAGATTTCTCCTGTTCAAATTAGACAGAAAGAATGACTAAGTAGCATTGGATGTCAAGAAGATATGAATTTTTTTTAGAAGCCCATGAACTTGAGGGGGAAATCGTAGAGTTTTTCAGTGGGAATCATAGGAAGGAGGAATAAAGTAATATATGACACAGTGAAAGGAACAACAGTGACAAGTCCCTAAAACAAATCATAAAATTGTAAAGGAGACACAGTATCGTGCCAGGGCATTTAACCTACCTAGAGACTGGTAGAAGACTTTTTCTCTTCACAGCAGAGTTTCTGGAAATTCTTGGTTTTTCTTACTGATAATATTTTATCTTTCAGAAGATAGTGGAAATGATGAGGGATAGTGTTGTTCTAGATTAAATTGTAAACCAACAAAGAAGAGCTGGGTGATATTAGGTGATCTCTAAATTGCTTCCAGTACTACTGTGTTTAAATAATATGAAATCTGGAAGAAAGCGATCACATGAAGTTATTGTTGGTGATAGGCAAAAAGAGGAATAATGAACTGATGTCCACTGGGTAGAAAAGGTTCCAAGTAAAGTATATGATCCTATGCCTTGTGTCTTTAAAAGGGAAGTAGTCCCAAGAGTTAGGCACGGGAATCTCTTGATCACAACATTCTGACAGTGCAATAATTGTAAGAGCCGAACAATAGAACAAAGATGGTTAAGTAGAAACTGATGCCAAAGATAAGATGGAGAAAGGTGTCTAATGATCAGAGAAAATGAATACCTTTTTGAATGATTTTATTGTTAAGAAATATTACAATAATATCTTTTTACCAAATTCTTGCAAATGGAGGTTTACTACTGACTTCTGTACCTTCTCTTCTCATAGCCTTCAAAACTTGGGTGAATTCCTGAACTTTTGTTAACAGAGTTGGGATCCTAAACGGTCTTGGGAAGAGATCAATAGTCTGAGAATAACAAAAATTTGCACATGCATATTTGCATATACACATACACATACATACATATGTACGCATATACATATAAATTCATGTATATACACATGTATGTATGCAAATAATAGAGGTAACATGCCATGGTGTACATAGAATTTGGGACTGGGAATCAGGAAGACTTCAGGTCAAATCCCACTTTTGAAATGTAAAGGTTGGGTGAGTCATTTAATCTCTGTGCCACAGAAAACTCACTAGGTCTTTATCTTGTTGTTGTTGAATCAATTGAATCATGTCTGACTTTTTGTCACTGAAATTTTTTTGGCAAAGATACTGGAGTAGTTTGCCATTTCCTTCTCCAGTTTATTTCACATATGGGGAAACTGAGGCAAACAGGATTAAGTGACTTCCTCAGGGTCAGACAGCTAGTAAGTGTTTGAGGCTGAATTTCTGCTCAGGAAGAGGAGTCTTTCTCACTCCAGGCCTAGTACTCTATCCACTGTGCCACCTAGCATCATTTACCAAGTTAGAATGGGGTTACTGTTCTCAATCAGGCTCAACTCAGTCTATTCCAGTGATTCAGGCTTGGGATTTGAAAAAAATAAAACAATTGTGGGCCATAAAATTCAATAGAAATTAATATATTCATAATAATAATTAAAAGACACAATTTATTACAAATGGTTACCACTCTCCCTCTGACACCACATTTATCAGAGCAGTAATGCTAGGTCAGAAAGATGTGCTGAAAGGCTATGGGATGCAGGTAACCATCTTATGATCGTAGTATTATCACTCACTGGAGATGCTTCATGCTTCACCCAAGTGGGAACCCCCTGCTAACATTCCATTTCTAGTTGATGAATTATTTTTGGCCCATGAAGCAATGTCTATCAATGAATGGGATTCTGTACTTCATATACCTGCTCTAGATTCTTCAAGTATCAAATCTGGCATCGAGCTTTATAAAAATAAGGCCCTGGAAGAAGGCGACATCTCAGATCATTAGGAAGACCTGAAGTTTGCTTCATTAGAAAATGTGGATTTGTATCCATTTACTTTATATCACTTTGGATATCATTTCCCTTATCTGGGAGAAAGTTTCCAACTCTCTAATCTCAGGGCTTGAAAGGACCTCAGAAGTTCTAGTTCAACCTACATTTGAGCATGAATTACCTTTAATACACCTCCTACAAATTGCCACCCAACATTTGCATGAAGACCTCTAGTGAGGGGAAGTCTATGACCTCCTACTCTTTTCCACTTCTGGATTGCTCTCCTTGTCAGGATATTTTCCCTTTCAATATACCTAATTCTGGTTCTCTGGCAACTGACAAGAAGTTCTTAGTTCTACAGTTTGGGGCCAAGGAGAACAAGTCTAATTTCATTCCTAGTTATCAAGCATTCAAATATTTGAAGAGCTCTTTCGTAATTGTACTTTGTCTTCTGTTCTTTAGGTTAGACAACTTTAGTTTCTTCAATCCATGTTCATACAGCAAGATCTCTAGTGTCCTCCTCTGCACACTCACCAGTCTTCTTATTAAAATGTGTCAAAAGTTGAAAAAAAAATAGAATTCCAAGACAGTCCAGTAAATTCTGAGCCATCCTCATAACCATTCTGGGCTTTTTGAGCACGGGCTATGATTGATTTGAAGAAAAGACTATACCCTAATCCTCTGTATCCACCACTAATAAGACATAATAGTTATTATTTTAACATGCACCATCTAAGAAATAAGGTGGTAGGTAAAACTCGGTCCAGAAGGCCTCTCTAGCACAGATTGTCAGTTTAAAAACAAGTATCTTCAGTGCAACATCCTACTGTGACTGACAGAAGAGAAAAAGGAATTTTGTCATCTAACAATTTAGCATAGGCACAAATTTTTCTCCCTTACATCTAAATCCTGGTTTCATGAGAGTTTTTTAAAGTCTGAAGCTTACAAAGGACCTTTTATTTGGGATATGTGGATTTGGAATCCATATCAAATAACTAAGTGACTAAGAACCTCACCTTTGACTCACGGTTACACTGGAACATTTTTTTTTAAAAAGGACATTTCAGTTTTACTTGAGGGAGGAGGGAGAGCACTGGAAAGACTCTCCTCTATCACATTTATAAATACATGGAGTCATATACAAGGAGATAGAAGTCCTGCGGTTCTTTGTCCAACTTTGCTATGAAAAACTTCAACAAACCCATTTTACACATTTATTTGTTCAACCAATATTTATTGAGTTCCTACAAAGGAATGTAATTGAGAATGTCTCTAACACTTGGACCCTGAAGGAAAAGCACCATGTGAAAAGATGGTTGCATTACTGAAATATTCCCAAGTCTCTGGTAGGCTGTCAGCCTTACTCTGGGTTCTCAGTTGCTCATACACAAAAGAGGTAAAAACAATTATGACTTTCTTTAGTTTGCTGAGTTTAAGCCTTCAGGAGGCACAATGTGGTGAAGGCAGGAGTATGCATAAGGAGATTAAAAGTATCTAGAGCAAATAAAATGTATTTTGAACTGTAATTTAAAATAACTATTTTATAGTTCTTGATATTCAATTAAAAATCAGAGTCAATGAAACAAGTTTCTGTAGATTATACTGGTTTTGAATGCACTGATGAAAGAATTAAAAAAACTTTATTGAGCTGTAACCTGATTAGAATATGCCAGATGAGAACCAATTTTGTACAGAAAGTTGTACAGAATTTTTACATAAAAAACTTTACATATCTCTACTATATACATTTTATCCATCTGAAAAAATTTTCTACATCCAATGTTAATACGGAATGTTTGACTATCTTGTCTTTTTTAAGCCATCAGAGCACAATTCACAGTTTGAATACATTTCCAGTAAATCTAACCATCCTCATTAAAAAAAAAAACCAAAAAAAGAAAGAAAGGATATGGGAATTCTGCCAAGAGTCTAGAACAACAACTCCGTATAGTCTGGGCTACTCTTCCACAACAATCATATTCCAAGGATAGCCTCCTTGACTCTTTAAAGAGATACTGTTCCAGTCTGGAGATTTTCCACGTGGAGTCTTCCCAATATTGATGAAATCATAGATCCTCCAAATAATCACATATTATATGTAAAGTACTACATTTAATTCCCCCCCCCTTTAATCAGCTGTGTAAGCAAAGGTTGAGGGAGATGTGGTTAGACAACAATCAACATAAAAAAGTCTTGGAATTTTAGTGGAATGTTTCAACATATAACCATTGAGAAACTTCAAAGAACTGGAGAAAGGGATGTCATTAGAGAAGCATACAGTATAATAAGAAGAGAAGATGAGCTGATCAAGTAATGAAGGCATGGGATGTCAGCATAGAGAGGATACAAAGAAAAGAAAAAATATAGTCCCTGTCCTCAACAAGCTGCAATGGTAATTAATTTCAATTTGAAGACCCCTTTTTATTATGTCAAGTTAGCAGGAACTTAGCCATTAGTAACTAATCAAACCTTTGTGGCTAAGAGGCAGAGGGTGTGAACTCTGTCCCCTGTTGCTGACATAAAAGGAAGGGTTTGGCTGAAACAAGAAGCCAATGCTTTGTGTGTATTTAAGAAGAGCCCCCAAGAGAGACAGTTAGAATTAGAAATTTTCTCCTGGTGGAGGAGAGAGAGTTTCTTTCAGTAAGCATCTGGAAGCTGACAGAACTGAGAAAGGATTTCCTTGAGGCCGGAATCTGGTGAAGACTGAAGCTGCAGCCAAGAAAGCTGCCTGGAAGGCTGAGATTTCTTCTGAGTCCTGGGGCCAGCCAAACTGCATGGCCATGATAAGACTTTGTTTGTTTGTGGTTTGGTTGATCCTTGAGTTCCCAGAAATAGAAGTTGTGAAGGTTTTGAAATGTTCTAGACTCTGTGAACTTCAGTGTGTAGCAAGAGGAGACCTAGACAAGGACATGGGAGTTGTCTGCCTCTGAATCCAGGTGACTCTTTGGTGGGTTCAGGTAGGAGCTGGGACCATGGAAGGGGATCCAGGGAATCTGAGAGACCACTCCAAGTCAAGATGAAGAGAAGGCCTAAAGGCCTCTCCTTGGATATTGAATGCAGTGATGAAATTGAAGTTTACTAGAGATTGAGGGATAGAGAGTTTGTGTAATTTTCTAATGATTGTATTTAGTGATTAATGATACTTAGTGACTGGTAAATTAACTGATTAAGTTAACCTATGATTGCCCCATGAATGGAAGACTGACTATTGTATTTTGAGATGACTGAATAACTGAGTAAGGAGGCAAACCTCCTTAGGGATACCAGATGATTGTTCTTTTGTTCTTTGTTCTAAATACTGTGACCACTTTGGTGAAAATTATGTGGTCATTTTAATGATAAGCTGTTGTGAACACTGTATTGTGATTTGTTGTGAATGTTTCCCTTGATTTGTTATGGAATAAATAGAGTGTTCACTATACTGTGTAATCAGGACCTTAAAAGCTGTTCACAGTAGCATTGCTTTGGGAAGCTGCTCATGCATGTTATTACACAAGCTTAGTTAGTTATTAGCATTTGTATACATATATATGCACATTTGTGTTATAGGAAATATATATACATAATATATGCACACATACACAGATATATGCACGTGCATATATACACATAAATATGTATCTATATGTTTTTCCAAAATTGCTTTCCATAAATATATGTGTGTATATGTACATATGTCTAATACATATGTATTATTTGTATATTAATATATATCTCTGGGGAAAGCCTCTTGCTGAGTATGAAATTTGAACAGAGTCTTAAAAGAAGTCAAGAAGCAAATATGAGGATATTGTGGGTTAAATTTGGAGTCCCTGTAGCCCTTAAACAATTAGTTATCTGGGTTTGTTGGGAGTGAGAAGGAGAGAAGGAGCCAATGGTAAAAGTGCTGCCCAAATGATAACTCTGAATGCAGCTAAGTGTCAGCAAGAACATCTGACTGTTGAATTAACACAAATTAAATTAAATTAGATCAGCCAGAGATCCTGGTGCAGAAGGCAAGGAGCCAATTGATAGACTTTGTGAAAGCCAAATACGTAGGAGGATCTTTGTATTCTCAGGTGAGACTTTAGGGCGTGCTTGATCCTGAAACTAACTGGATCTTATTGCTCAAATAATTTTGAGTTATTAGAGATGCAACTCAAGAAGATAATGGGATGGGAATGCAAAGGATTTAGCCTGTACTGGCTTTTCCCATTCACCTCTGTACAACTGCTGGTTCTCCTCCTCCATGGACCTGAAGCACAATATGTTCAACCACTGTCCTCATTATATATTCCAATAGGAGATAATGGATTGATTTAATACTACTCAGAAAATATAATAAACCATTTCCAGGCTACATTGGTAGGAGAAGAAGAAAATTTTAGAGATTTGGCTGATTTCTTTATGAACAACTGGAGAAAATACTGGATAGACCTTCCTGATCTAAAGCAGAACTGATTTGTATAGTTCTTTCAGGTGGCTTGATCTAAAAGGATAAAGAAGAAACCTTTTCTAGGTTGTGTCTATTAAAACAAATTGTTGATAAGAGAGAGATTAACAATGAGCCCTTTGACATTCTGGTTAGGAAATACCAAAGAAGAAGCAAGAAGGATTGTTACTACCTCCCAAAACTTTTACCTTCTCTTATTCCTTAGAAGTATTTTATTTTTTTCTAATTACCGGTAAGGATAGTTTTCAACATGTATTTTTGTAAAAATTTTAGTTCCAACTAATGCATTGTTGGTGGAGTTGTGAACAGATCCAACCATTCTTGAGAGCAATTTGGAACTAAGCCCAAAGGACTATAAAACCGTGCATACCCATTGCTCCACCAATATCACTTCTAGGTCTGTATCCCAAAGAGATTATAAAAATGGGAAAAGGAGCCACACATACAAAAAGATTTGTAGCAATTCTTTTTGTGGTGGCAAAGGATTGGTTGTTAAGGAGATGCCCATCAGTTGGGGAATGGCTGAACAAATTGTGGTGTATGAGTATAATGGAATGCTATTGTTCTATAAGAAATGATGAGCAGGTGGATTTCAGAAAAACCTGGAAATTCTTGCATGAACTGATTCTGAGGGAAGTCAGTAGAACCAGGAGAATATTGTACATAGCTGTCAGCCTCTGAATCCAGGTGACTGTTTAGTGGATTCGGGTAGGAGCTGGGACCATGGAAAAGGATCCAGGGAATCTGAGAGACCACTCCAAGTCAAGATGAAGAAAAGGCCTAAAGGCTTCTCCTTGGATATTGAATGCAGTGATGAAATTGAAGTTTACTAGAGACTGAGGTGTAGAGAGTTTATGTAATTTTCTAATGATTGTGTTTAGTGATTAATGATACTTAGTGACTGATTGCTAGATAAGTGACTGATTAAGTTAACCTATGATTGCCCCATGAATGGAAGACTGACTATTGTATTTTGAGATGACTGAATGACTGAGTGAGGAGACAAATCTCCTTAGGGACATCAGAAGATTGTTCTTTTGTTCTTTGTTCTAAATACTGTGACCACTTTGGTGAAAACTATGTGGCCATTTTAATGATAAGCTTTTGTGAATACTGTTTTGTGATTTTCTGTGATAGGATGTAATGTTCTGAATATTATATTGTTATTTGTTGTGAATTTTCCCCTTGATTTGTTATGGAATAAATAGAGTGTTCACTATGCTGTGTAATCAGAACCTTAAAAGCTTTTCATAGGAGTGATAATGGAGTGGATAATAGGATTCCAGGAGAAATTAGAGGATCTTTTACTCCTTGGACTAGATGGTATGTTTTCATTCTCTCAGGCAGAATCCTTGAGAGAAACACATGGTAGGATACATGGAATATGGAGTAGGTAGTATGGCAAAGGGAGGAGAGATCTCAGGCTAAAATGATCCAACTGGCATTAAAGTTCACTTACATAAATGAGTTTCAAGAAAGGAGAGTAGCTCTTTGGATTTAGTGAATCATTATTCCTTCATAGGATGCTGTTGTTGAGTGCATCCCATCCAGCAACTACCTAGAAAGATGAATCAGTATATTCTAGTTTGTTTTTTTAATAGTCAGCTAAATACTAACTCAAATTAATTGTCTCATTGATTCAGTCTCTCCAGAGTATGATCTTTTTTTAGGGTCTGTTTGCATCTGGCCTAAGACAAATGGGAACATGGCAACTATTGTTAAATATCTGATTTTGTCTACTTTTTACATATAGCAAAACATGGCCTGCTATGTTTTATTATAAGGAGGTAGGTCTTGACAATGTTAAGGAAAATTTATTTGAGTTATTGTCTTTAAAAAAATGGACAGTCTTAAAAGACAATATTCCCTATTACTGGGGTTTTTCAAATATATACTTGGTGACCACTAAGTGATATTGTGAGGAGAGAGCCCATCTTCAGGTATGAGGTGGGATAGTGTCTCAAATTCAAGTTCCTTTGATTCCATTAAATAACCATATATCTGGGGCAGCTAAGTGGTGTAGTAAATAGAGCACCAGTCCTGGAGTCAGGAGGACCTGAGTTCAAATCTGGCCTCAGACACTTGACACACTTACTAGCTATGTGACCTTGGGCGAGTCACTTAGCCCCAATTGCCTTGCCTTCTCTCCTCCAAAAAAGTAAGCACATATCCTTGATGTCCAGATTCTCCAAGAGTACAGAACAATTTTATGTGTATTTTTAAAAATCAATTTGAGGTTTTGAAATTTTTGGAATAGATTTTTGAAGGACCTGATTACATAATTCCCTCATATCATTTCAGTTTAAATATAGTTCACAATAGAATTTGGGGGCATGTGCATCTTTTTAGATGACACATCAAAGTAACTCTGGCAGGATTCTTCAATATGTGTTTTTCTTTTAAAGGCTTTGAGAGACAATCCTTAGTTGTATAACTCAGGCATGCTTTGGCAATCTACCAGTCAGTATTTGAAAGGGTATTAGCAATGGGGCAAATCTTGAACAAAAGAGATCCTTTCCTCCCACCCCTTACTCCCTTCTTGTCTAGGCAGTCTCTGTGGAAAGCTTGTTATATAGCTGAACCTAGATTTCTACTGACCAGGTCAAACTCTGTGAAAATATACAAGCCTGTCCAGTCTTTCCACTACATTTTGCCAAATGAGTAAACACTTAACCTTTATCACCACATACCACAAATAAAAAATGAAGCTGACAGTACAGTTCTAAGAGGGAAAAAAAGGATAGACTCTAGTTAGGTGCTATTCCATTATTTTCTAGACCCAAAATGTTTTAAGAACTTTGAGATTCTGTGTTGACATTTTTTCACCTGTGGACAATGATAATAGTATTTACTTTACAAAATAGAATCACCCAAGTTACATACAAGTTAAGTGACTTGCCCAAGGTCATACTACCAATGAGTGGCAAAAGTGGGACTTCAACCCAGATCTTTTTGACTTCAAGACCAATATGGAGCAGTATTTTCATCAATGTAAGCAACAAACTACCCTAACACAAATGACAGCCTTATTAAATGAATACAGAGTTGCATAGAAATTAAGTAGCTTACCTAGTGAGTGACAGAGGAAGAAGCTGAAATCAGGTCTTTTTGGTTCCAAGTTCACCACTCTATCCTTTATGTCATTCTGCTTTGACATTCTACTTAGTGGCTGTTCAATGCAGCAGATATTTGTTATGTATTCACTCACATCCCCTAGGTCAGGGGTGTGAAACCTATAGCCTCAAGGCTACATGGGGCCCTCTAGGTCTTCAAGTACAGCCTTTTGACACAGAACAAATTCTGTTTGGATTCAGCCAAAGGGAGCCAGCACTTGAGGAGTTAGAGAGGCACAGGTGGCCTTGAGGCCACAGGTTTCTCACCCCTGTCCTAGGTGCTGGAGGAAATTGTAATTTAGATAATATACACAGTTATCAAAGTTTCAACCTAGTAAAGTGATTATTGTATATGTTTCCTCTGCTGACCCTCATAGCAGTCCTAGGAAGTAAGACTGTAAAAATCTGCAACCACATTTTACAAGTCAGAAAATGGTGGTTCAGTAATTCATCCCCACTTTGATAAGATGAGGAATAGCAGCTCAGAAAAGTTTCCTGATTTGCTCGAGATCTTCCACTCAGGAGTACAGAATTTAGAACTGGAAGGGACCTTGGAAATTATTGAGTTTTACCCTCTCATTTAAAAAAAAACCCAGATGAATGAATAAATTGTAAACCAGAGAAGCAGAGACTTGCCTGTGGCCATACTTGCAGTAAGTAACAAAGCCAAGATTTTGGTCCAAGTCATCTGATTCCAGAGTCAAAAATCCAGTACATTCTGGTATGCTAAACTACACAAGCAATAAGGCTTAATGGTTCAAAAATGTATGTAAACATTTTTTGTAAAAAAAAAAATTGGAGGTTAATGGGAAGAGTAATCCTAGAAACAAATGCTTTCATCGAGAGGAAATATATTCAGGCACCAAGGGAAGGCTTGGTGCACTAAAGTGACCTCTATTTCTTTTTCTTAATAAAATTATTAAATAATCTAAAAGAAAAAACCTTACAGCAAATTTGAGATAATACTTATTCTTAGAGAAAGAAATCTGCCAGATTTTGGCCTCAAGCAAGTTTGTAGGAAGGATTATAAACCCAAGGAAATTATGCAAAGGAATTCTAAGAAAAATGATTGCCTATAGTTGCATCAAGGGTTTCCTAATCAGAATTCAAAACCAGCCCCCTAGCATGAAGGAAGAAGAGGAAAATAGCTTACAGAAACATGAGAGGAAGATGTGATGACATGAGAACTGTGAGCAGCAAAGTGCTGTTTTTTTAAAACTGTTCTTTGACACTGTCTTCCTTGGATATCTTTTCTAAAGAAATAATTTGGTAGAAGGTTGGTTTTGCAGGTAGATTTAAATAGCCCATAGGGTCATAAATAGCTGGCATGTAGGTGCTTCACCCGATGCAGAGAAAATAACAGACATGTAGGTGTTTAAGCTTATATGGAGCAAGTAGGCTAAGTTGCCTAACTTTTACCTGTTTGTGTGGGGGTCAGGGAGAGGAGAATCACGGAATTTGACAATTAGTTGTGCTAATCTGTTGTTGTTCAGACATTTTCAGTCATGTCTGACCGTTCATCACCCCTTTTGGGGTTTTCTTGGCAGAGATACTGAAGTGTTTTGCATTTCATTCTCCAACTCATTTTACAGATGAGGAAACTGAGTCAAATAGGATTAAGTGACTTGCCCAAGTTCATATAGCTGGGAAGTGTCTGATGCCAGATTGAACTCAGGAAGCTGAGTCTTCCCAACTCCTGATCCAGCACTCTAACCATTGTACCACTTGCTTATCTTATTTTTCTAATCAACATGATATATTAGACTGTGCCTCTCCAAATGGTCTAATCAACTGATTACCAATAATTCCTTAGACTATTATAATAATCAATTGCTGAGTGGTTGATGGGATTGTCTGACAGCCATTGAGATGGGGTTTAAGTGAATGGTGTTAGGTCATTGTTGTAATCACCCCAAATCAATCAATCAGAAGATGACAGCTGCAAGGTCAATTCTAATGTATAAGATCTGTGGTTAAACATGGTGATGACTACTGTAGATTTCAAAAGGGGAGAGGAGATGAATCAACAAGGGAGGAAGGGATTAAGTTTTATAGACCAGGAAAAGAAGTATACAACCAACAAATATTTCCTGACCACCTGCTATGTTCCTAACTCTGTCAGGCACTTTAGGGTATATGAAGAACTATAAGATTTGGCATCTGATGATTTTATTATAACAAGACTTTTCTTTCCCCTCTCCCTCCCCACGCCAGTTTTGATTTGCTCCCTAGGGAATTCTTGGTGTGGTAGTTTCTTTTCGTGATTCAGGTTAACAAATTGTCTATAATTTATAATCTTAGGGATTTGTCTACAAAACTGTAACTAGATGGTTCCCCAGGGTCACAAAGCTAGTATATATTAGAGACTACGTTCTTCTAGGGGTTTCTGCTTCTAGGAGTGGTCCTGTGTCCACCCTATAATTATAACAGATATCCCCAAAGGAGATCCAAGAAAGGAAAAGGTCCTATAGATATAAAGAATATTTAAATTAGTGCTTTTTGGTCTTGAAAGAAACCTAAAAGCTAAGTGAATACCTATCAGTTGGGGAATAACTGAACAAATTATGGCATGTGAATAGGATGCAGTACTATATTTCTATGAAAAATGAAGAAATAGAGGATTTCAGAAATGTAGAAAGACTTGGAAGAACTGACCTTGAGTGAATGGAGCAAAAGAATAACAGTTATTTATGTATATTTAATATATATAAAACATCAAAATTATAACAATGAGCAATTTTGAAGACTTCTGTATTTGATTTTTGTAAAAATGGTTGAGTGCTGGCCTCAGACACTTAACACAAAACTAACTGGGTGACCTTGGGCAAGTCACTTAACCCCCATTGCTCTACCTTCCCTCCTCCAAAAAGCAAGGCAAAAAAAAAAGAATGAGCAGAACCAGGAGACTAATTTGTTCAACAGCAACAACAGTATAAGGATAAATAACTTTGGAAACTCTGAGAACTATGATCAATGCAGTGACCACCTATGATTCCAGAGGACTGATGATGAAGCATGTTATTGCCATTCTGACAAAGAGGTGATGTATCCAGAGTGCAAAATGGGATATATATTTTGTAATCACAGTCAATGAGGGAATTTGTTTTGCTTGACTGTGCCTATTTATTATAAGGAATTAGGCTTAATTTTCCCTCTAATGGAATAGTGGTGGGAAGGAAAGAGAGAGAGAGAGAAATATTTGTACATATGCACACGTACATATGTGCATATTTATGTTAATTAAACAATAAGACTTGACAGAAATTAAAATATTAACTGAAGGTTATAGACTAAGGATTTCTAACATTTTTTTCATTTATTTAATGGACCCTTTGGTAGGGGTTGGAGAATTGTGAAACAAGCTTGTGGAGAGTGTTCCAGAGACTGGCAGAGATTGTTCTATGTTTGTGTTTCTCCTAAAGCCAAGTAATAGCTTCTCTTGCACAGTATTTTATACAGGCTTGTCTCTTTGCTAGTAAGAAGTATGCAAGAACTTTAAAACTACCTCAATGCCCTTTGCCTTATCAGGAAGAATGAGTAAATCCCCCTTCCCTCCTCTTCCAAACCACCCCCACCCCCCAAATAAGGAAGAATTATTTAAAGAAGAAAACAAAGGAGAGATAGAATATGCTGTGGAAAGGAAAATTCACACCTGGACTTCTGGAGGATGAGAGAATGCAACAGAAAGTTGGAACAAGAAAAATGATTGGAACCATTAGATATGTTTAGAAGCCTTTATGGCAAATGGCAGACAAGGTCAGTTACTCTTCATATTCAGGGTTGTTTTTTTTTAGGAATCTTGAGCCTCTCGACCCCCAAGTGAAGGTAAATAGTGGATCTAGACCTTCTTAGCAGCAAGTAGTTTCTTGTGTTTCATAATAAAAAATGATCCACGATTTCAACCCAGAGAGAGCGTATCTAGTATATCTACGTTTTAGTGGAAAGAATACTGCATATGAAGTCAGAGTTAAGTCAACAAGCATTTATTCAGTGTTTGTTCTGTTCTAAGCCCTGAATCATGTGCTGGAGACACAAAGAAAGACAAAAAACAATCCCTGCTCTGAATGAGATGAGAGTCTATTGGGGTCTAAACATTCAAAGACTCTGTACGAAAGAGATATATGCAGTGCAAAGTGGAGATAATTTCAGAGAGATGTGATGTTGAATCCTGGATCACCAGTGTGATCTTGAGCAAGTCACTTATTACGCTAGGCCTCATTTATTTAACCTGTAAAATGTGGGGTTGGGGATGGACTATGTATGAATTAGACAATTGTTAATGAGTCTTTTAGTCTTAAGTCCTATTATCCTGTCATTTGACTGGCTACAGAAAGAACAGATAAATTGTAGTAATTAGAGGCTCCCAGCTGAGAGATACCAAAGCATCCATATGTCAACTTGATGGTGGAGACCAAAGGTTAAGGAATACATTAATCAGTTTAAGAAATTTAAGTGAATTTTTGAATTAAGATACTGAGGAAAAATAATTTCAACACTTCAAGGATACATAATTTCATCAATGTGGGTGCTCCCACAAAAGTTGCAAATTGCACTATCTCTGCATTTTAATAAAACAATCTTCATGAACTGCTATTGTCAGAAAAAAAAAGATCAACTTAAGGTTAACCTTCTGGTGATGTCTCTCCAAATTTAGCCAAGCAGCACCATGGACAGCAACATTCAGTCTGTCATTTGGCCAATGGTATAATGGAAAAAAATATTAAAGTTAATCAGAAAGAGTAAGATTGAAGGATTATCCTTAGATAACCCAATTAAAGTAGAGAAATGTCATTTTTGACAATGAAAAATATCAAGAACAGAAATATGGATTGAAGAAGAATGTTCAAGTACTAAGGCAGAAAAAAATGTGCTGGGAATCTATCCCTGAGTAGTAAGGAAATTTGCTAATGAATTCCCTTAATTCCATAAAAGGTACTAGTAAATTAGGGAACATTTATGGAAAAATAAATTAATCTATAAGGAATTCTGGAAACTTTTGTCCAATTAGTTGTGTCCATTGCTTAGCCAGGAAAGAACACTATCAGCACCAACAAATTGCCAATATAAAAGAAAAAAAGAAATGATTAGCATTATCCTTGCTAAGGGAAACCAAATCAAACCAGAAATAATTAATTTCTTTTGGATAAAATGTTCAAATTAGAGAAAGAAGGCATGACAGCTGATGGACCATGTTCTGCTATGTTATGCATCTCAGAGAAAGGAATTATAATTGATTGTTGGTAACAATCACCTAAATGAGAAAGTGGTTGAATCACTGGATTCTGTCTATGTATTTTTCCCCAAACTTATAATCACAAGATGTAGGGTTAAGGGATAAGAGGTCTGAACTCTGCTGCTGATTCTCTCTGACTTTGGACAAATACCTTTCCCCTTCCCATTCCTGATTCTTTAGTTCTGAGAAAGTAACTGCTGCATAAATAAAATATTTGGAATTTCAGTTTCATCATTGAAGACAAAAAAATATAACCACAGTTTGCTTACTCGTTTTCATACTGTCATTTGAAACTTTTGAGAATTGAGGGAGCAAAAGAATCTCAACCTAGTTAGAATAATTAAGACAATGAAAATAAAAGAATGCATATAGAAATATAATGGGAAAATTTTCTTAATAAGATCTACATTATTATAGATTATATAGAAATCTCCCAAAGACAAAGACAGTCAAGGAACAGCCTATGGAATTATGTGTGAAATAAGTTTATTTTAATTTATGGAATGAGCAGGGTGAGTAGGCAACTCTGCTATACTCGGAAAGGTATTCCAAACACTATGAAGGCTGTTATCATTGTTACTCATTCATTAGTCTCTCAGAATTCTTTGATCTGGTAAATATCTTTTCTGAAAAGTGCCTAGAGTGGTATCTAAGGTCAGGAGAATGCAATTGGTACCAATGAGGAGGCCTATAGGACTTATGCATAAGGCAAAATTAAAGATCACACTTATGATGTCTGTGTTATGTCTATATTAATATGATTCAAATAATTGTACCATGAGATGAGGTACATGTGATAAAAGTCTAATGATGAAAAAATGCTGCTTAGGTTCAAGGGCCTGAGGTACTGCACAGTTTCTCTATCCACTTTAGGACGCCCTCTCAGCTTTGGTCATCTGCACATGTTGGTACAGTTCAGTCCTGGGGAACTTTAGCCTCTAAGGTAAAGAGTTAGGTATATTTTCTCATAGTCTTTGACTCTGTATGCCTATACTCTGGTAGCAAGCAAAAAATTACTTATGGCTTAGATTTAGTTCATAGTTAATCTCTCCTCAAAGTGGAGAGCAGAAAGGCATCAAAAGTACAATTTGGAACTGTATAAGAGACCTATTTACATAAAAGAAATACTTAGCATACACAAGACCCACAAGAGCCCATTGATAGGAAACTTAAAAAGAAGCAATAATTTATTAGTAGTGTTATACTCTACAGGGAAATAGATGTTTAAAATATCAAGATATGATGCAATTTGTGAGACTTCTGAATAGGCATTTTACATTTTACCTCAGATTTGCATTATTCAAATCATTCCGTCCATATTCACATTTTTTTTTTTAGCAAATCTGGCTAGAGGTTGAATACATCCCTCTGAAAATGGTGGCCTTCTCTGATATGAAAATTCTTCCTTCTAACATTCAACACTGACCAATAGATCTAGTGTCTATGGACCTGTCAAAATCACAATTTCCATCTCAGGATTGTTTCCATTACCTATGATAAGAGAAAGAAATGCAAATTAGAAGAGGTAATTAGAGACTCTGATTAGAAACTCTGACTCAAACATGCTTAAGAACTGAGCCTCTTGTTCTAGCTGCTATGTGGAAGCCTTCTCATGCTCCTTGGGGTTATGCAGAATTCCTAAGTTACATGTTATCACCCAGAGAATTGGAGGAAGAAAGTGAACCAGAAGTTGTCTCTTTTTTAAATTGATGCAATCTCTCCCCCACTGTCATCATGGGTCTAAGAGATTGATAAGAGGATTTCTTCATCATCCTAAAACACCAAAGGCCTTAAATACTATGTCAGCACATGTAGTTGGTTCATTTGAATTAGGCAGGGCAATTTGATATATATCCCACCCTATGCAACAGGTATAAATCCTGTCATATAAATAACCAGTATGATTTTCTTATACATATTATAATTAGGAAGATGAAGTTAGAATAGAATGAATCACACATTTTCCTAGCAAATGTAGAATGATTATCCTAATGCATTTATGATGGATATTCCCTAGGGCACATAAAAGGCTAAGAATGGAACTAAAATATAATATTCTATAAATTCCTAAATTGATTATGGAAAATTACAGTTAGCCTTAATACACAAATAAAGCATTTACCAAATGCCTAATTGTTCTGTAATTGAAAATAACAGTTCTATTTGTTATCTCATTATTCCCTTGAGGTCATAAACAATGTAGACACTCCTTTCCAAGGATCTCTAAAAGAGGTGAATATCTTCAGCTTAATCTCTCTTTTTGGAGGTCGAGTTAAGAGTGGTATGTTTGGTTAGTGTATACTGAAAGAAGAGATTCAACAAAGTGGTATGAGATATTTGGCAAAGAAGTTAAGAGAAAGTCCAATGATGGGAAGTAAATTCATAAAAAAAATATGACACCTGAGGTGAGTCTTGAAAGAAGATGATTTCAACAAGTAGCTCTATGGATGGAGATCATTTTAATCTTGGAGGATGGATTGTGCATAAGATTGAGGTAGTAGGGAACAGGACAAAGTAGTAAGCCATTAGAATGCATTAAAAGGAATAGTATAAGGTCACTATCTTGGAATTCCCAGTCCTCACATAGCAGAAAGCTTACTGGTTTGGGAGTCAGAAGACCTGGGTTAATATCTGACTTTGCCATTGACTAGCCCTGTAACTTACAATCAAGGAACTTAAAAATCTTTGAGCCTTAATTTCTTTTCTTATAAAATGACTCCACCTTATAGAATTGTTTTAAGGATCAAATGAAATGAATGTGCCTTATAAACTATAACATATTATGCCAATCTGAAATTCTGTGGTTCCTGATATATATTACATGATAAATAATAAATGCTTGTTGATGATAATAATACTCAAATAATATTTCTAAAGATGTATGATTTCAATAGTTTGAATGTTCTCACGTTCATCTATTCCTTAGTACATGCCATTCATGATTTTCCCTGGCTAAAATAATCAATTAACTAGTGGCAACACTTCTGGTAGTATAAATGAACTTGGTTCTTAGCAGATATGTGGTTTATTGCCTGGCCTGGACCTGGAGCCCTTTGAAGTTGGTAGGATCTGCCAGAGTTCATATTATATGAGGATAGACTTGGAGAACTCAGGGTCACTCCCACATCAAGGACTGAAGAAGGATTTTAATAGAAGTTGTTTATGAATTCATTAACAAAATATGCATTTACATATAACACACTACTGCTGTCTTCCCTGTATCATGGTTAATAATACCTGTGTTCTTCCTTGGTTCAAAATCAGAAAAGTGAGGTAATATAGTATTGAGTGACACTATCATTCAGTGTCCTCCCACAGCTCTCTCTGCCATACATTGAAATATAATAACACAGTAACTACACAATATTTAGAATTGTACTTTCTTAGTACATAGTGGTGGAGTTGTCTTATTGTCTTTTTTTTTAATTAGGGATTTCCCCCCCCCCCTTTTTGTCCCTCCAGGCTTTCTAATTACCAGGGCATTCCTTAGAGTCTTTAAAAGCAATCAATTTGCTATGAAACTCTTTGTCTTCTCTTGATACTTTCCAGAGAATTCCAGAATTCTTACATAAGGACACAGCATTGTTTATTGATCCTCCATGGTCCTCTCTCTCTCTGCTTAACTGCACAAGGGCATCCTGTTGCCTTACAAGTTAAAATGAGCCGAGACATCACTAGATAGTCTGAGAGTGATCAGAGGATAATAATACATCCTGAGACAGTTTCAGGAGCTTGATCTCTGTTTTTTTTTCTTCCAGGTAGAAAGGACAAAGATGTGGAAATAAGGGAAAGCCAAGATTCTCCAGGATAACACATTCAGTTGGAGCCCACTTACCAAGTAGTCCCTGGGTGGATTTGACTGCCCCTGCCTCACAACTACATTTTGTGTTTCTCTGTGAATATCAGTACTGAATTATTTTGCAGCACTGGATGTCTAAGATGATGAAGTTGCGTCTTTGAGATGACATCCTGTCACAGTTGGAGGACACCCCGAGTGACAGGTGGCACTCTCTTTGTTATTGCGCTTTTGCACATGGTGGTACTATCTCACCCCAAACAGTGGAGCTTTGATTCCACACGCTTTTGCTTGAACTCACTCCTTAGAGTTTGGCTTTGATTTTGCAGCATGCTAAGAATTGCAGAAATTTCAAACATTCACAGGAAGGATAAATAATAAATTATTGATGTTTTTTAAAAGTGTGGGTAGAGCCTAGGAAATCAACTTGGAAGAGAGCTTAACCACATCTAAAGCAAGCCCCTCTCCCTACCGCCATAAATGAACCTTGTTGTTTGAGAAAGAGCTTTCCACCATTCCATATATTTCCTTTCCCAAAGCCAATCCTAAAAATAGAAAATAATGAACAGAGAGGTCACAATGTGCGCTCTCATAGGCTGATCATATATTTTAATCCTCCTCGTCTCATTGGGCCACACTCTGATTCCGATGGGTGTCCTGCTTTAGTATTCAGAGAGCTAATTCATTTTGTTGCTGGCAGCACTGCATTAATGATCACACTCTGACAATGAACACTGTCTGCATAACAAATGTGTCTTTCTGGAGCTGCAGTAAATACAAAGTGATTAACATGGAATAACTGCTCCAGCCAACTCTCCCTCTCTTGCTTTTCAATGAATACCAGTGTTTTTATTTAACCCTGCATTTGTCGGCTCTATCCAAAATGACTTGTTTGTATTTTCTGCCCCCCCTCCCTGAGTTCCAAAACAAGCCACCACGGTATACCTTGGAGCCCTCTGCTAGTGAGTAGATTGCTCTTGGAGTGCTGCCTTTAGCACACTGGATGCAAATGATTATTAAATACTCTCTTCCCTGCTTCTGACATTTACGAAGGCAGAAGCATCACATGGAGCTAAATCACTTCCCACTCCTAACCAGCCTAATCCAACCATCCTTTCCAAATGAGGATGATAGGTCTAAGTGGGTTAATGCTGCAATTTTGAACTACCTTTTTATGCACAAGGGAAATAGAAGGACTGAAGTTATATTGGCATAAAGACAGGGAAGAAAGCATTCAGAGAAGATTAGAAACTTGGAGGAGGGTCAAAAATGGATTTCTCTCTTTTTTTTTTGTCTTCTCTTAATCCTGACAATCTGAATGAAATCATCACAATAAGAAAGCTGAGATGATTTTATTCTTTGAAAGAGAATGCTTACTGTTGTGGATTTGTGCTTCCTTGACTCTTGTCTCAAGGAATCCCTACTTTGATGGTGGTGAGGGCAAAGGGGAGGAGAGGGATACAGAGAAAGAAAGAGATAGATAGAAATAGGGGAATAGAGACAGATCCGTGGACAGAGAGAGACAGAGAGGGAGAGAAGGTGGGAGAGGATAGAGACTTTCTACAAACACTTGGAAGTATTGGTATGCTCTGACATAAGTCTATATTGACCAGATATCTGCTTCTTCCATTTGCCTTGTCATCTCATCTTGACTCATTATAATGTGCCCAAAGCTTCAGCTCTCTGCTTCAAAGTAGTCTTTTAGAAATAGAGCTTTATTGGAAGAAATGTTATTCAGGAGGGCCCAGGTACTATTTTTTTTATTCCTCCAAAGTACTGCTGTGGGGATTTATTACTCATATGTGCCTTTCAAGGTCTAGAAATTTTCCTCATTTAGATCAAAATATGAGGCTTTTTACAGGCAAATAGAGGAATGGCACGTTTTGTGCAATGGCAACTATTTCCTTGAGGCATTCTTCACTTACATTTGTTATTTAAAAATTAATTTTTAAAAAATATTAATGCTGGCGTGGCTATGTGGTGCAGTGAATAGAGCACCAGCCCTGGAGTCAGGAGGACCTGAGTTCAAGTCCAGCCTCAGACACAACACAAAAATTTGCCCTGTGACCTTGGGCCCTCCAAAAAAAGGTGAAAAAATATTAATGCTGATTCATTTTCAATCTTCTTTCTTCTCCTTCCTCACTCAGTAAACTATATACCAGAATTCCCAGGGTATTCAGAGGGCCTTACTTAGAATCTCATAGTGCTCTGTTGGATATGTTTCCTTGACTAATCGGTCAGTCAAGAAGAATGAATTAAACATTTGCTATGTAAGGCACTATGCTAAGGTCTGAGGATACAAAGAAAGGCAAAAACTTGGTCTTTGCCCCCCAATGACCTCACATTTTAATGAGGAAGGTTACATGCAAAAAATAATGAACATACAAGATACACATGAATGGAAGTCACATGTAATAGGTGTGGGGCAGAGATGGGGGATGGGGAAGGGGCTCTTGTTTATAATGTAAACAAAAGGACTTTTTGGCAATGTTTCTACAACCAAAAAGTGGAACAAATGTATACAATATAAGTATATGTTGATATATATATATATATATATATATATATATATACACACACATATATACAGTGTTGTGTTGTTAACAAGACCAAGCCCAATTTAAAATTGTTTCCTTTCTTCCCTCCATGCTTCTTTCCTTCCTTCCTTGCAATAAAAATTGTGGCCACAGAATAATGATTGTCTGATGAATGAGACTGGGAAGGGAAAAATCCAGAGGTAGGATGGACATAAAACAAGTCAGAAATTTTCCTTAGTAATAATTTTGTAGCCATTGATGATAATGTACCTTAGACAAATTTTAAATCAGGGTAGTGAATTTGGTTTTTATTTTTTTTAAATCAAAACTGCCCAGATACTCTAGCATGTTTCTTCTAGTGTGTACATTTGGCAAAGGGAAGAGGACAAGGAAGACAGGGGATGTCTTTTGCACAGAGAGACCTTGACAAAACTGCTGAATAGATGACTTCAGTGTAACATCATTTGGTGGGCAAATTATGCATCATACTCTCTCAGTGATTAACAAATCAACATCCTTTCTGTATGCTTAAAAAGACAACACTTGAGCCAAAGTGAACTGCTTGTATTACTCTGGCATCCCAATTGAAACATGAGATATCCATAAAATGCATGTACAGTCTTAACTTTTAAAACAAAATTCATGGCTCATTACCAAAAGGAAAGGGAGAAACATTGACAGGCATTAGTAGACTGAAGCATATTAACAACAATGAATTGTGTGAAAGAAAAAAAATGTCATTCATGAGATATATGACAGGAAAAGGAATTGGTCTGGTCATATGGTAATAGCAAGAGGAAAAAGATGGAGATCGCTTTTAGCATTGGTATCCATGTCATAGTAAAAACCTTAGAGAAAGACCTCAGAATGCTGTGTGTATTCTTTGTGGTGGATGTAATTATAGAAACATATTCACAATGGTTATCAATGAAGATGTGAATGGGCTCAAATCTGCACCATGAAAGGGAGCACCCAAATTAATGGGGGTCACAGATCATAGCAATGAAATAATTTGATCTAATTACATGAAAAAATAGAAATCATTAATTATTATAATTGTTCACTCAACAGTTATGGTTAGACTAGGAAAATTTTTAAGATTCATACCATATAGCATGGGAATTGGATGGTAGGTAGATAGAGTACCAGGTTCAGAATTAGGAAGACATCTTCCTGAGTACAAAACTGACCATAGGCATTTATTAGCTGTGTGACTTTGGGCAAGTCATTTAACCCTATTTGCTTCAGTTTCTTCATCTATAAGAATGGTCCTCCTCAGCTAGAGAAGGAAATGGCAAACCACTCAGTTGTCTCTTCCAAGAAAACACCAAACAGGAGTCATGAAGAGTTGGACATGACTAAAAATGACTGAGAAACCATGTGTTATAGACTCTTAAACTGGGATTCACAGAGGGGTCTAAGGTTAGATTCCAGCCCATTCTTGAATCCATGAACTTAGGAACAAACACACACACACACACACATGCACACACGCACACACACACACTTTTTTCTATTAATTCTAATTGAAATTTATAATTTCTTTTAATTATGAATGTAGATGAGAAAATATTAGTCTGAGCAGGGGTCTATTTGACTTTATCAGACTGCCAAAGGAGTTTATGACACCAAGAGCATAAAAAAATACTTGTTCCAGATAAAGAGTCAACTTAATTTTCCATGTTATTTGAGACTCAGGTCACTTTGGAAATGAATGTTCCCTATTTTTGCCCACAAGGACTTAGTACAGTCCCAGATTTCTAAAAGAATTCTTTTAAAAAATATGTTATTCCCCCCCAATTACATATATAAAACAATTTTTAGCATTCATTTCAAAAAAGTATTGATTTTCAAATTTGTTCCTTCCCTCCCTACTTTCCCTCCTTTATTGAGAATGCAAATAATTTGATATATACTATACATGTGTAGTCATAGAAAACATTTCCATGTTAGCTGTATTATGAAAGAAAATACAGACAAAAGACAAACAAGAAAAATAAAATTAAGAAAGAGTATGTTTCACCCTGCATTCAGATTCTATCAGTTCCTTCTGTGGATAGGAATAACATCTTTCATCAAAAGTCCTTTAAAATTGTCTTAGATCATTGTATTGCTGAGAATAGCTAAATTATTCATAGTTGATCATTACACATTATTGCTGTTATTGTATAGCATTCTCCTGGTTCTGTGCTCACTTTACTTTGCATCAGTTCATCCAAGTCTTTTCAGGTTTTTCTCAGAGTTTCCTGCTCATCATTTTTTTGTAGCACAACAGTATTTTTTCACAATCATATGCAGCAATTTGTTTATTCATTCTCCAATTGATATATATCCTTGCAATTTCCAATTCTTTGCTACTGCTAAAAGAGCTGCTATAAAAACTTTGAGTATAGATGTTTTTTTTCCTTGAAATTTTTTTTCATCTCTTTGGAATATAGCCCTAGTAGTGGTAGTGCTTGGTCAAAGGGTATGTATAGTTTGATAGCTCTTTGGACATAGTTCCAAATTGCTCTACAGAATGCTTGAATCAGTATATAACCTGAACAGCCACGCAGTAGTGTCTCAATTTTCCCATATCTCCTCAAATGTTTGTCATTTTCCTTTTTTCATATTAGCCAATCTGATAATGTGTTGGGTGGTAGCTTAGAAATGTGTATTTCTCTAATCAATAGTGATTTAGAGCATTTTTAAATATGACTATAGATAGCTTCAATTACTTCATCTGAAAACTGTCTGCTTATATATCCTTTCACCATTTATCAGTTGAGGAAATCACTCTTATTTCCATAAATCTGTTTCAATTCTCTATATATTTGAGAAACTGGGTGTTTATTAGAGACACTTGCTGTAATTTTTTTCACTGTTATGTTTATTAACTATATTTCCCTCCATTCCATTTTCCTGCTGTTTATCTGATGCTCTCCTTTCACCATTTCCATTCTCAAAGATGTTTTGGTTCTGACTTCTACCTTCTCTTAATGCTGCTGCCTTCTGTTATCCCCTTCTACTCCTACTTTCTTGTAGGATAAGATAGATTTCTATATCCAACTGAGTGTGTGCATTTTTCCCTCTTTGAGCCAATTCTGATGATAGTAAAGTTCAAGCGTTGCCTACTGTCCCCCATCTTCTCCTCCACTGTAAAAGCTCTTTTACACCTCTTTTATGTCCATTTACCCCATTCTACGGCTCCCTTTTTATTTCTCTCAATGCATTCCTTTTTCTCACCCTTTAATTTTTTTTAAGATAACCTTCCATCATGTTCACTTTACTTCTATGTTCTCTGTCTATCTTTACTCCTTCTAATCTCCCCCAATAATGAGACAGTTATTAGGAGTTATAAATATCATTTTGCCTATGTAGAATGTAAGCAGTTTAACTTTATTGAATCCATTGTGATTTCTCTTTCTATTTCCTTTTTTATGCTTCTCTTGAGTCTAATATTTGAAAGTCATATTTTCTATTTGGCTCTGATCTTCCCATCAGGGATGTTTGAAAGTCCTCCATTTCATTGAATATCTATTTTTTCACCTTGGAGGATTATACTTAGTTTTTCTGGGTAGGTGATTCCTAGCTCTTTTGACTTCTGGAATATCATATGCCACGTCTTCCAATTCTTTCATGTAGAAACTGCTAAATCTTGTACTATTGTCTCTGTGGCTCCATGATATTTGAGCTGTTTCCTTTTGGCTGCTTACAATACTTTCTCCCAGACCTGGGAGCTTCTGGAATTGGATATCATATTCCTGGGTGTTTCCATTTTGGGATCACTTTCAGGAAGTGATCAGTGAATTTTTTTCAAAGTCTATTTTATTCTCTGCTTCTAGAACATCAGGGCAGTTTTCCTTGAAAATTTCTTGAAAAATGATGTCCAGGCTTTTTTAAAATCATGCTTTCAAGTAGTGCAATAATTCTTGAATTATCTTTCCTGGATCTATTTTCTACAACAATTTTTTTTCCAATGAGATATTTCCCATTTTCTTTTAGTCTTTCTTTCTTTTGATTTTCTTTCATTTTTTTTCTTGATGTCTCATTAAGTCATTAGTTTCCATTTGCCCAATTCTAGTTTTTAAGGAATTGTTTTCTTCAGTAAGCTTTTGTACCTATTTTTCCATTTGGCCAATTCTACTTTTTGAGACATTATTCTTTTCATTGTTTTTTTTGTGCCTCTTCACCATTTGACCCATTTTCTCTGTGTGTCTTTAGGGAATTATTTTCTTCAGTATTTTATTGTGTATCCTTTACTAATCTATTAAATCTTTGTTCATTATTTTCTTGCGTCACTCTCATTTCTTTTCCCAATGTTTCTTCTGTCTCTCTGACTTGATTTTTAAAATCCTTTCTTAGGATCTTCCATGGCTTGAGACCAATTCATAGTTTCGACTTCATTGTCTTCTTCTGAGTTTGAGTTTTGACTGTCCCTGTCATCACAGTAACTTTCTTTACTCAGAATCTTTTTCTGCTGTTTGCTCATTTTTCCAGCCAATTACTTGAGATTAAACTTTATGCTAAAATGGGACTCTCCTTCCCGAATGGAGGGTGCACGGTTCCAAGCTTCAGGTTTTTTTTTTTTCTGTTCGGCTGTTTTCAGAGATAATTCTGGAACCTGTAAGTTTTCAGTTTTTCCAAGGTAGTACGATCTAAGTAGATTTGTGTTTTCTACTTTTCTGAGCTGTGCTTTGGTCTGTGAGTGATCACAAGCACTCTTTTCATCCATGGTCCTTTGAACTGGGTCCCTTCTTCCCTGTTGCCAAAAGATCTGGTGTGTCAATGCTCCTCATTGCCTTGGGACTGAGACCCAGGGCTGTGACACATCTCCAAATATGAGCAACACAACATAGGCCTGTCTTCCAGCAAATTGACCCCTCTGACTTCCTTCTGACCAGTTTTCTGACCCTATTGCCATCTATGGGGTGAGCTGTCTGAAAAGTATCTCTGATTCAGTGTCCTTTAAGGCCTACTGTTGGTTTTCTGGGGACTGTCCTGTGCTGGCCAGTGCTTCACTCTCATCTGGGTGCAACAGAACTTTCTTGCTGACCTTCTAAGTTCTCTTGGATTTAAAAATTGTTTCTTCCTGTCCTTTTGTGGGTTCTGACCCTCCAGAATTTGTTTTGAATTATTATTTAAATTTGTTTGGAGGGTTTATTGGAAGAGGTCAAGCAATTTCCTACCTCTTCTCTGCTATATTAGATCTGCCCCTCTCCAAAGGAAATATGTTCCTAATTGTGTGACACTGCAAAGGCTCAGCTTAAAAGGGGACGTAAGATAGTTGGATCAAGACAGAATCTCCTATAATTTTCATTTTTAGAAATGAGAAGCTTAAACTCCATGGTATCTTTTAGTTCTAGATATATGATGTCAAAACAAATCAGGGCCATTGGAAAAAGACAAATTAAAGACCTCTAGAACGAGTAAAAGTCTAGAACAAGGCATCTCTGGATGTCTTGCAGTAGCCTCAGTCCAATTCATACCTCTGAAGCTCCCTAAAGTTAGAATTGCCATCAGACAGAGATCAGAAACTAATTATTTGGGATAACAAACAGAAGGGACAGAAAACTTACACAAATAATTTGATTCTGTAGCACCACAAGTCAGAATCCAGACAGAATTTAGAGTTCCCCAAGGATTCATTTTCTGTAGCTTGTGTGCCAGGAGAAATCAGAAATCAGTACAAGTGAAACGAAACTTATGAGATTTGTTGTCTATGTTTGTCTAATTGCCAGAAAATTATACAACTCTCCACTGTATTCTCCTGATGTAAATAAATCAAAAGCTTCATTTAAGTAAAATTTGCCAGCATTCTCCTTACAGATAAATTCTGTGAAGACTTCTAAGTTTTAATTTTTTTCAACAACTCTAAGAAGATATTTAATAAATGAGAAACGGCACAGCATAGTATAGATGTGTCAAATACACATTCCACAGAGATTAAAATATAATTGCAAAATACTTACTGAAATAAATAAAAATAAAATGGAACACAAATAATATTAATTTGGAGTCTTCTAAGTCAAAAGAGGATCCTTATAAATATTTTGATGGCTCCTGTTTCTATTTGTGTTTGACACCATTGAGTGGATGCAAGGACAATATCTGAGCCAGAAAGATCTGGATTCAAATCCTACCTCTACTATATATTAGCTGTGTTATCTTGGGCAAGTCATTTAAGATCTAAGTGGCCTAGTAAACCCTCTAAGCAGTCTCTCTGAAAGAAGTTTCCTACGCAATGAAAAATGCCCCATCCCAAATTAATAGGTCCTTATTGATCTGTAAAGATCTTAGTATTAGTATCTAAATTGTGGAGATGGGAAAAGCATTAGCAAGTTTCTGATACTTTATGATAAATTCACACCATTGCTAAGAAGTAGTCATATCAGATGGAAAGTGTGTGAATTGTTTTCATCATTATCCCAGTAAAAAAGCTTGAACCCAAAGACTATTCGACTGTCTATAGTCCTCAAGAAAACTGACAAATAACGTTCAGATTGTTGTTTTTCTTCATAAAGCTAGAATCATATATAGGTTCTCAAAGTTAATGGATATTACAATCTTGAATGGTTGATTAAATGGAGTCTCTGCCATCACTGAAATTGTGGCCCCCAAATGAAAGAAAATGGATGATGACAGTAACTGCTGTGTGTACTGCAGGCGATCTGTAAATATTAATTGACAGTCATGGTGTTGATGACCGCTTATGTCTACTTGAAAACCAGATTGCTCTCAGTCTTTAAATGCTGCTACAAATTATAGAATTGCTGAAAATTACCCTTTGAGGAAACTGATGAAAAAATTACCCACTTCCATGCAGGCAAAGGAGGAATCCTGGCTCAAGCCCATGCCTCTGAAGTCATTTAAACCAATTTCCATTGATTTAACAATGAAATGAAATAAGTGACTCACCAACAGACTGAATTAATGAATGAGCTAGCAAAAAAAGAAAGAGATGAAAGAAAAACAGCTTGTGGCTCATGTGCTGGCACAAGAATAGGAGACATTGAGCAAGACACTGAAAAAAGTCTTATTGGAGGAAAATTAAGTTCTGCAAAATATTTCATTCATTATTTCCTGGACTGTGAATCATTTGCAAGGTATTCTCAGTTCATTTTCCATGACATTCTTGTTATTTCTTTAAGGAAAATCATGTACTGCTTCTTTGGTGAGAGTTTAAAAAAAACAACTCTCAGAAAGCTACAGAGAATGAGGATATGCCTGTCCATATAGACACTTCCTGTACAGGACGCGGTCCATGTTAATGATTTTTCTGGTAGAGCAATACCTGAACATGTGCTGAGGGGGAAAAAACTGACAATATGATTCAGAAATGGCAAA
Source organism: Pseudocheirus occidentalis (assembly GCA_028646575.1). Taxonomy (NCBI): domain Eukaryota; kingdom Metazoa; phylum Chordata; class Mammalia; order Diprotodontia; family Pseudocheiridae; genus Pseudocheirus; species Pseudocheirus occidentalis. The sequence goes on along the minus strand of CM053600.1, from coordinate 19,148,847 downwards.
ACTTTAATTCCAATTAAGATTATAATACCACTGCACCTATGTCTAATGGAAAAATGTGACAGGATTTGAGTTATGTTTTCTTTTGTGGATCCTAGGTAAGAAAATATTTGATCATATGCAGTGGTAATATCAAGAGATCACAAGAGTGCTATTCTTTCTTTGAGATCTTTTTGTCTTCTACTTAAGTCCACTCAGTACTCTGTGGCTCCGGAACCTCCAGTGATTTAGGAATTGGCCTCAAGTTCTTCCCACACATTACAGAAGCATAATTCAATTCTGTTCAATTGAACTAACATTAAGCCTCTATTAGGTGCTAAGCAAGCACTGTACTAGTGGCTATAGATACAAATACCAAAGTAAGACAATTCCCCTGACCTGTAAGGCCTTATACTGTATAGAGATGGTGCGACATTTCTACACACACTAAAATAATGTTGGGGAAAAATGGAACAAAAGCCTTTTGCAGGAGATGGACCTTGAGCTAAGTTAAAGGGAACAAGAAATTACTGGAGATAGGAGGGAGGAGAATATTATAGGTATGGAGAAGTAGCTTGTTAAAAGGTACCAAGATGGGAGATTGAATTTAAGGTCCAGGGAAGAGCAGATAAGCCACTCTAGGTTGAAAGTAGATTGAGAAGGAGTAATGTATAATCACACTTGACAGGTGAGTTTTCAATACAAGTCCTTTCTTTGTTTGTTTTTGATCAAAGCTGTGATTTTGTTGCTATTGGGGATTATTGATAAAGAAACTCCCTCTAAAACATAGAAAAGCACCTCGACTATAATTTATCATTTTAGACATTCTCTCTGGGACTGAGAGTTCAAAGGATTTACCAGGGGTCAGACAACCAGAATATGTAAAAGGTGGGACCCGAATGTAGGTTTTCTTGCTCCCTACATCAGCTTTGTATTCCCTATGCCATTTTGCCTCTCAAACTAAGAAGAGACATGAAACATTGTTTTGGAGGCATTAGTCACTTCCAAATGTTTAAATAATCCAATATATTCTTTTTGTTCCTTCTTATTATATTAGGATTGATCTTTCTTACTATTTATGCATATATCTATATGTGTACTGAGCAGGTAGGTGGTGCTGTGTATGGAGTGCACAGCCTGGAGTCAAGATCACCTGAGTTAAAATCCAGCCTCAGACACTTACTAGCCATGTGACCCCAGGGCAAGTCTCATAACCCTGCTTGCCTCAATTCCTCAATTGTAAAATGAACTGGAGAAGGAAATGGAAAACCACTCCAGGATCTTTGCCAAGAAAACCTCCAAATGGGTTCACGAAGAGTTGGACATGACTGAAAGAATTGAGCAATAAAATGCATCTATCATCTTTCTTTGTCTATCTACCATTCATCCGTTTATACATCTCCCTATTGGATGAAAATGTTGAAAGGAAAGGATGTATTTTGTAACTATGTCAACTTTTAATGTGGAAAAATCGTCTTTTTCAGCAGATCTGAGACATTGGTAACAAGTCAGTGTAAAATAAAAATAGTGTGGTGTGGAGTGTGCATGAGGTGAGTACTAATTTATCATCAAATTTCTGCTTGACTTCATGTCTATGAATTTGCCGTACCATTGGAGTCTTCTCATTGTCAAAGTAAATGTTCTGTGTGGTAGAAGGATGCAAAAGAAAAATAATTCATTACCAAAGGTTCAATTGGGAATATCTTTAATCATGTATCCTTTTTGCTTGCCATTCACTTTATATGACCCTTCAAATCCAAGCTCAAGGAACACAGCAGACACTCCTCTGTCTGTGAATGAGTTTGGGTTTTAAATTTATCAACAATTTAAGAAAGAGGGGTTCCCTAAGTCAGATTGGGGCACAGTAGGAACTGTTTCTCCTCACTGGCTTTTAAGTCTGTCTGAAATGGTTGATGTTCTGGCTTTTGCAAGTTTCTTTCCGATACAGTAAAGCTCTGGACTTCAGAATACCAGAAAACAAGCAAATAAATGGCAAAAAACAAAACAAAACAAAAAAAACTCAACCCCTCTAGGATCCAAGACCCAGTCTCCAAACATAGACAGTTGAACTTACAACTTTGTGACAACATAAATGAGAAATAGAGGGAAGGAGAGGGGAAGAGAACGAAGGGGAGGGGAGGGGACGAGAGGGAAGGGAAGGGAAGGGAAGGGAAGGCAAATACATTGCTTTCTGAATTGTATGGAACTGAAAATGAGGCTCTTTGACAACTTGCTTTGATGCTGCTAATGTATCAGTGATGAAGAGTCATTGGATTCCTACTGCTTACCCTGTGGATTAATGAAGGGTGAGACAGAAATTGCAGAACTGCCACTCAGAATGACCTTACCTGATAAGATTGTTCTGCCTTCCCTGCAGTAGGTGAGAAGGGCAGGCAGGATGCAGCAGACTGTTTTTCCCACACCTTAATGAGAAAAATTGACCTGTTTATCCACCAGCTGTCTTCTTTGTTTCTAATCCAAGTAATTTCTGGGAAAATCTTTCTGTTCTTAAATGTTGAAGTCAAGCAGAATCCCCTCAAGAATGTCTTATCATTGACAAACTACATGGACTCCATGCAGAAGTAAAGAGTAGAACTTGCCAAAAGACTCATACTTGAAGACCAGCAAATATTCACTGACTGGCCTCAGTACATAGGCTCTGTATTACAGATATAAGTTATGTGATATGTCAAATACAATAAAAATGACTGTAGAGCTTGTCACCTATATAAAAAACTGCTATTTTTGTTGCCTTCTATACATCATATTTAATGGAGTGTGCCCAATGCTTATTTTGGCCATGTGGCTTTTCTCTGGATAAAAGAATCCAACATAAATAATGCCCCTCCATTCCACTTAGGTGATCGACTAGTTTTCTCTACAGGAGTTTTATGCAATAGGCAATTGTCTTTCAAAATAGAGGATAAAAACTGAAGATATTCTTATAGGGAGGTTTATTATGCTGAATGCTTAGCTAGGAAGAATCTTTTTAAAAAATTAAATCACAACAAATATCCCAAGTTAAACTGAAAGCCTATAAATTAGGAAATTAATCTGTTAGTCACTTAGCTTATAATTTTAATCTAAAAAAAATTCTATAGATGCAAGTTGATCCTTTGGTTCTCTTGATAGTTGGCTAAATCCTTTTTGGCCTGCTTGTCAAATGGGAGAAAAATCCAAAGGAATTCTGTTGCAAAGCCAGGCTTAGAACTCTGTGGCTGCTAAGCTCTGAAGAGCAATCTTATACATAGGCCCCAATCCATTTGTGTTTGTTTGTTAATGACTGGAATAAAAATTAAGTCTGTTAAAAAGGATTAAAGGTGATGAGATTGTGAAAGGAAAATGGCTTCAACAAACAGGGGGATGAAGAGGCCAGGGAGAAGTCATAAGGGGGAAGATCAGGTCAGACTTGCTTAAAGGTTTTCAGGCTAGAGTTCAGAACTTCTTCATTCTTCAGAGGGCTATTTCACTATTGAAAAGATCTTCACGCAATTGGAAATCCTTCTGAAAATAATTGTCACTTGCTTCAACATCAGTACATGGAAGTCAGTTGTCAGTGTCATTTGCATATTGCAGCTAACCATGCCAGGAGGAGAGTGCAATAAACCATGATGTTAAATGGGAACTAGCTTACTGTAATTGAAATTGATATCATCTCCTATCTTCATTAAGAACAAGGTGTGCCTAAAAAAAAAGTGACTGTTTCCATCTGGCTTTGTATTCAACTTTCATCCAATGACTAATGAAAGGTACAAACTATAAAATACCATCTCTCCTGCCTGGGGTTTTCATTCAGTAATATGGTAGGGGCTTAATAATGGATGAATTCCATAATACAGATGACACTCTAATGGAATGAAAGAATAGAAGGTAAAACCCCAAAGCCCCAGGTTGTCAATGAGTTTGTTTAAAATTTGAAATGGAAGGTTTGATTCATTTCCACAAAATAAGTATTTTCTCCAATCCAACCTCAAAATCAAGGGTTTTTTTTCCACAGAATTTATATGACTAGTGCAGCTTCACATTGAATAACTTCACTCCTTAGTACCTTTAACAATATCACTTTCAGAAATTCTGTATTCCTTACTCCAGATGTCAGTGTTTCAGCTGTAAAAGATTAAAAGTACTTGTCATTATTTAAACATTTTCTGAGTCTTAGAAAATGCTTAGCTAAAATCTAACTCTCAAGGCCTTCCTTTTTTCCACCTCTGGCTATTTTCAGGATTCATTTTCTTTGTTCCAAGATTTGCTTCCACCTCCCTGTCACTTGCTTTCTTCTTCTAGGGTTAAATTTGTCATCTATTTCTTGAGCTTCATTCATCATTTACTTCCTCATTCTACGTTCCTTCCCCATTTTTCTTTTTCTTTTTGTCTCTCCCTCCCACATAGCTTTCTCATCTGAAACATTTTAATAAGATTTTATCCTAGAACAATAATGGAAATTATTTAAACATAACTCAGTATATTGAAAAATGTAGAAATGTGCTCTTTAAAGAATCACTGAATTTCAAAGTTGGGAGGGACCTTAGAGGTCATTTTGCTCAATCTACCTGAAAAGAGATTTGTGGTTCTATTTTTAGACTGTACATTTTGATACGAGAAGGCTTCTTATTTGAGTAAGGGTATAAAATGGTAGTGATAGATAAATGCGTAGTGGGGGAGGGGGTAAAATGGCAAGCCCTATTCCTGCTTAAACCATTATAGAACATCAATAATCAGTCTGTTATCATTTACTGAGTTCCTACTATGTGCCAAGGCATTATGCTAAGCTTTGAGGATACAAAGAGTGGCAAAACTTAAATAAACAGACAACATAAAGAACAAAATAAGTCCCTGCTCTCAAGGATGCTAGTCTAATAGGGGTAGTAGCTTGTAAACAACTATGTACAGACAAAACTATAAGTTAGAGGTAGTCTAAAAGGGCAGGCACTAAAATTAAAGAAGACTGGGAAATGCTGCTTGGAGGAATTGGCACTTTATCTAAGACTTGAAGGAAATCAGGGAAACTAGGAGGTAGAAATGAGGAGGGAGAGAGTTTTAGATGTGAGTAATGACTCATGAAAGCTCTCAAAGTTGAAAAATGGAGTATTATATGTGAGGAAAAGCAAAGAGGCTAGTATTACTGGAATATAGACTATATGGAAGGGATTAATGTGCAGGTAGAAAAGGAAAAGTTTTAAATGTTAAATAGAAAATTTGTTTTTGATCCATGAGGTAAGAGAAAGCTACTAGAATTTGAGTTGGGAGAGGTATGTGTTCAGGCTTGTATTTAACACAAATCAATCAATAACTGAGTTGAAGATGGATTAGAGTGTGGAGATACTTGAAGTAGGAAGACCAACCAGCAGGTTAATGAAGTAGTATAAGTATGATAGAAGGGCCTATACCACGATCGTTTCAATGTCAGATGAATGCAGTTGGCATATATAAAAGATATTATCGAAGACCGAAACAACAGAACTTGACAATTTACTGGCTACGGGTGCTAAAAGAGATTGAGTCAAGGATGATACATAGGTTGTGGGTCTAGATCAGTGGTTCTCAACCTTCCTAATGCCGTGACCCTGTAATGAGTGGGCATAAATACGTGGGCATATCTGCATGTGGGCGGACCCACCTGGAGATGGATAGAGGAGCAGTGTCTCGGTTCCTAAGACCATTGGAAATATGTGCTTTCCAATGGCCTTAGGCAACCCCTGTAACCCCTGTGAAAGGGTTGTTTGAACCCCAAATGGGTCACAACCCACAAGTTGAGAACCACTGGTTTAGATGAATGGGCGAATGCTGGCTCTCTTATCAGTAATAGGGAAGTCAGAGAAAGAGTATTTTGAGGGAAAGATAAAGACATGTTAAATATAGGATGTCTATGAGATATTCAGTTTAAGATAATTAATGTGAATCTAGAGATGCAGTGATAGAAGTTGGGATAGGAGTAAAGGCTGAACAAGTAAATTTGAAAGTCATCTGCAAATAAATGACAATTGAAATTATGGGAGCTGATGAGATCACTAAATACAATGGTATATGTTGAGAACAGAGGAGCCTTAAGAGACACATATGTTTTGTAGACATGACCTGGATACAGTAAAGGAAACAGAGAGGTGAAAGAGATCGAAAGAAAATCGGGAGAAAATAGTTTAATGAAGATGTGGAGAAGAGAATAATCAAGTAGAAAAGCATGGTTGACATAGTTAAAGATGCAGAGAGGCCAGGAAAGATGAAGATTAAGAAAAGGATATTAAATTTATCAATTAAGAATCATTAATACTTTGCAGAGAGTAGCTTTAGCTGAATGATGAGGTTGGAAACTAGGCTGCAAAGAGTGAAAGAAAGGAAATGGAGGCTTCTATTCTAGTTGGTCTTATGAAGTAGTGTAATCACAAAAAAAGAGAAGTGATATGGGTTGATATCTAGCAAGAATGGATGGGTCACATGAGAGTTTTTCAAGGATGGGGGAGACATGGGAATGTTTGCGGGCAGTAGGGAAATATACAATAAATAGCGGACAATTAGAGATTAGTGAGAGAATAGGAATAATATGAGGGATATTCTTCTGGAGAAGATGGAATGAAATGGGATCACTTACATAGAGAGATTTTCTTTGGCAACCTTTTCATACGAAACATGAAGCATGAAGGACAGAATGGCAGAAGGTATCTTAATAATTTGCAGTAAAGAACAGGGGAAAGAATGCTTGTGGTCAATGTTCTCATTTTTTTTCAGTGAAATATGAGACAAGGTTCTCAGCTGAGAGACTGGAGGAAGAGGAGCTGTAGGGAGTTTGAGGAGGTATTGAAAACTTTGGAAAAGTCAATGAGGTGACCAGGATAGTGAATCAATTAGAGAAGCACATGAGGACTGAATTGCCTTAATGAAGACCAAGCTAAGATTGTATAACATAAACTTGCAATGGTACAAGTTAAAAAGAGATGACAGATAGAGGAAATAATCCAAGTTTCATGTTGGGCAGGTGTAATGATAATTAATTTAGCAGGTACTTAGCTAAGTCTGTGAAAGAAACAGAAGGTGTGAACTCTGTCTCCTGTTGCTGACATAACAGGAAGGGGTTGGCTGAGACAGGAAGCCAATGTGTGTGTGTGTGTGTGTGTGTGTGTGTGTGTGTGTGTGTGTGTGTATTTAAGGAATACTCCAGAGGACAGACAGACAGAATCAAGAATTTTCCTCCTGGTGGCTCCTATTGGAGGGAGCAGAATTTTCACAGCATCTGGAAGCTGGGCTGCAGGACTAAGAACTGAGTTGGAGTTTTCTGTGAGACCAGAATATGGTGAAGGATGAAGTGGTTGCTGCCACCTGGAAGGCTGAGATTTCTTCTGGGTCCTAGGGCCAGCTGAACTGCTGGAGGGCTGAGGAAGCATGGACAGGATAAGATTTTGTTTGTTTGTGGCTTGATCGATCCTTGAGTTCCCGGGAACAGAAGGTGTGAAGGTTTTGAGATGTGCTGGACCCTGTAACTTCAATATGTAACAAGAATAGCCTGGAGGACTGGACGAGAACCTTGTAGCTATCTGCCTCTGAATCCAGGTGACTGTTTGGTGGATTCAGGTAGGAGCCAAGACCATGGAAGGGAATCCAGGGAATCTGAGAGACTACCCCAAGTCAAGATGAAGAAAAGGCCTCTCCTTCCTTGGATATTGAATGTGTGATGAAACTGAGGTTCACTAGACACTGAGGGGTGGAAGGTTTGTGTAATTGTCTAATGATTGTATTTAGTGATTAATGATACTTAGTAATTGTGAATTTGGATAAATGACTAATTAAGTTAACTTATGATTGCCCCATGAGTGGAAGACTGGCTTGCATTGTGAAATGAATGAATGATTAAGTAAAGAGGGTTTCCTCCTTAGGGAAACGAGATTTTTATATTTTTTGTTCTTTGTTCTAAATACTGTGGCCACTTTGGTGAAAAATGTGTGGCCATTCTAATGATAAGCTGTTGTGAACACTATATTGTGATTTTCTGTGATAAGATGTAATGTTGTGAATATTATATTGTGATTTGTTGTGAATGTTTGCCTTGATTTATAATGGAATAAATGAAGTGTTCACTATACTGTGTAATCAGAACCTTAAAAGCTGTTCACAGTAGCATTCTTTTGAGAAGCTTCTCATCACATGGCATTACAACAGGGCAAAATGGATGATAGGATAAAGTGGCAAGGGACTTGAGAGAAGAAGTTTATAGCTAACCTGGTTCACCAAAGGATCAATGTAGAGAAGGGAGAAAACTGTAGCTAACAATTTTGGATAGGGTGTGGGGATAAAGATTAAGATTTGGGGATTCAAGGCAAAAGGAGAGGTGTAACGGCATCAGAATGTGACCAATTAAGAGGATTTCAGAGTCCATAAACATGGATGTGAAAGTTTTGTGGGTGATGGCAAATTCAAGAGTATGACCATTTCTATGTATATTTTGTTGTTGTCCTATTCAAAGAGGAAGAAAATGACATCATGATATTGGGGTCAAGGTACTGATCAGACTGAGGCAAACTCTGAAGGCTTTACTACAGACTGGGTATAGATAGTCCATTTGAACATTTGGATTGGAGATGTCTCAAGATTTATGCACTCCACATTTCCTTTGAGCTAGTATGATTCTGCTTTGCTCATAGATCACAATGCCTTCTTTGATCTGGGCACACGATGCTAGGTAGTCCTGTTCTAACATCTCTCATATTTCATAATTGAAATTAAAGTTCTTCAGAGATCTTGAAAGCATCCTTGCATTGTTTCTTTACCTCCATGGTAAAAAAAAAACTTGCTTTGTATGAGTTCTCTGTTAAATAGCCTTGTAGGTAAACATAAGTTTGGAATTGAAACAAATTGGACTTCCCACCAGAGATTCATTCTTTGCAGTAGAGTTTGAATGATTCACAGTTCAGCTCAAGAGAGTACCTCAATGTCTGGGACATTATTTTGATAGGTAATCTTCAAAATCTTGCTAAGGCAATTCAAATGGAAATGGTTCATTTTTCTGGCATATGTGGTGGGCTACGGCGGGCTGAATCAATAGGTTCTAGGAAATGTTGAGAATCGGGGAAATGTTGAGAAAGCTAGGGTATTAGAAAGAGTATCAATATGTATGTTGAAGTCTCCTAATATCAAGACAGGAATTTGTGAGGTGAAAAATATTCATTAAAGGGGGAAGGAGAATGTCTTAGATGTCTGTATGCAACAGTCACCAGAATCGTGATTGGGTGATTAAATAGGGATTTAATGGAACTTAAGGGATGGGAGGTTAATGAATAATGTTGATAAGGGAAGATTCTGTAAGTGGGCAACACAGAATATGGAGTATTCCAACTCTTTCAACATGACCAGTGAGATAAGGGAAATGAATAACAGTGCAACCAGTGATGGAAAGGATAGCAAGGAAAGTTATGTCATCAGACAGGAGCCAGGTCTAAGAAACCACAAGCAGACGGAGGGTGTTTCTTTTTCAGTTGCTCAGTCATGTCCAGTTCTTTGTGAACTCTTGGACTATAGCACCCTAGGCTCTTCTAGCCTCCCCTATCTATTCAACTCTGTCCAAGTTCATGTTCATTATTTCTCTGATACTATCTATCTAACTCATCCTTTGCCATGCCCATTTCCTTTTGCCTTAATTTCTTCCCAGCATTAGGGTATTTTCCAAAAAGTCTAGTCTTCTCATTATGTGGTCAAAATATTTAAAATTTAGCTTCAGTGAATAGTTTGAATTAATTTCTTTAAGAATCAACTGAATTGATCTCCTTGCTGTCTAAGGGATTCTCAAAAACCTTCTCCAGCAGCAAAATTTGAAAGTGTTGATTCTGTGGCACTCAATTTTCTTCATAGTCCAACTCTCACAGTCATACGTTGCTTCTGGAAAAACCATAGCTTTGACTATAAAGAGTCCTTTGTTAGCAAGTAGATATCTGTTTTTTAGTATGTTGTCCAGATTTGTCATAGTTTGCCTCTAAGGAACAAATATCTTTTAATTCATGGCTGCAGTTTCTATCTGCAGTGATCTTTGAGCCCAAGAATATAAAATCAACACTGTTTCCATTTCTCCTCCCTCTATTTACAAGAAATTACGTACCCAAATCTTAGTGCTTTTCATGTCAAGCTTCAAATCAACTTTTACACTCTGCTCTTTCACCATCAACAAGAGGCTTCTTAATTCTTCACTTTCTACCATCAGAATGGTATCATCTGTATATCTGAGAATGCTAATATTTTTTCCTGGCAATCTTTTGATTCATCTAGCCTGGAATTTCATATGATGTACTCTCCATATAAATTGAATAAATAATTATAAATACAACTCTGCCATACATATTTTCCAAACTTAAACCAATTAGTCTTAACTTGTATGCAAGTTCTTCAGTAGACAGTACTATTTGGAGGACCTATCTCTTTGATGGCTTGACACATTTTGTTGTGATATGCACAGTCAAAATCTTTAGTGTAGTCAATGAAGCAGAAGTAGATGGTCTTTTTGGAACTCTCTTGCTTCCTCCATTATCCAGCAGAGACTGACAATTTGGTCTCTAGTTCCTTTGCCTCTTGGAAAACCGGCATGCTCTTCTGGCAATTCTCAGTTCATATATTGCTGAAGCCCAGCTTGCATAATCTTAAGCATAAACTTGCAGGCTTGTCAAATGAGTACAAGTGTTTGGTAATTTTAACATTGTTTGGCATTGTGCTTCTTTAGGATTACAACAAAAACAGATCTTTTTCAAACCAGTGTCTACTCTTGAGTTTTCCAAATTTTCTGGCATATTGACTGCAACATTTTAACAGTATCAACTTTTAGTGTTTTAAATAGCTCAACTGGAATTCCATCACCTTTGCTAGCCTTATTGTTAGCAGTGCTTCTTAAGGCTTACTTGACTTCATTTTTCAGGATGTCTGGCTCTAGATTAATAACCACACCATCATGGTTATTGGTGATATTATTTCTCATATAGTTTTCTTCTTGCCAACTTTTCTTAATTTATTCTACTTCTATAAAGTCCCTAGCATTAAAAATTTTTTGTCATGCCCCTTTTTTTGCATGAAATGTTCCCCTGTAACTCTAATTTTCTCAATCAGACTTATCTTTCCTTTTCTACTGTTTTATTCTATTTTTGCAATTTCTCATTTCATAAAACCTTCTAATCTCTCCTTGTTATTCTCTAGAATTCTCCATACAGCTGGTATGTCTTTCCCTTGGAAGGTACAAGAAAGTAAGTTTTTTCCCTTTATTTTTAAAAATTCATTATTTATTTCTTTTTCATATTAGTTTTTTAAAAATGAGTTCAAAATTCTATTCCTCCCTCCAACCCCTACCCCATCCTTTGTAAAGGCAAAAAAATCATGTCAGTTATATAAGTGAAATCATGTTAGTCTTATTTCCATATTAGACATTGCACAAAAGGAAGAAAATGTAAAAAATATAATTCACTTTGCACTCAGAGTTCATCCTTCTGTTGGTTGATAATATTTTCAAATTATTTGGTATCCTTGTATTGTTCAGAGTAGCTAAGTCATTCACAATTGATCCCTGTTAACAGTATTGCCATTACTGTGTACAGTGTTCTTCTGGTTCTGCTCACTTCATTTTGCATCAACTTATGAGTCTTCCCAGGTTTCTCTGAACTCCTGCTTCTCATAGTAAAATAGTATTATGTCAGAATCATATAACATAATTTATTTAGCCATTCCCAAATTGATGAACGTTCCCCTGATTTACAGTTCTTTGCTTACTCCAAAGGAATTGCTATAGATTCTCCCCAAACTTTAAAAAAAAATCTCTTTGGGATAAAGACATAGCAGTGGTGTTGTTGTTCCTAAGGGTATGCACAATATGATAGTCCTTTGGGCATAGTTTCAAATGATCTCTTTAAAGTTTGGACCAGTTCAGAACTCCACAAACAATGCATTAATATCCCTTTCCCCCATATATCCTCCAGCATTTTAAATTTTCTTTTTCTCTTATTATGGACAATCTGACAGGTATGAGGTGGTACCTCTGAGTTATTTAATTTGTATTTCTCCAACCAATAGTAATTTAGAGCATTTTTTCATGTGACTATAGATAACTTGGGCAGCTAGGTGGTACAGTGGATAAAGTTGCTGGTCCTGGAGTCAGGAGGACCTGAGTTCAAATCTGACCTTAGACACTTACTGGCTGTGTGACCCTGGGTAGTTCTCAACCTTGTTAACTTTAGTTTCTCATTTGTGAAATTAGCTAAAGAAGAAAAGAGCAAACTAATCCTTTGCCAAGAAATCCCCAAGTGGGATCACATAGAGTCAGGCATGACTGAAATGACTCAACAACAACAACAAAAATAGACTTTGATTCCTTCTTTCAAAAAATGCCTGTTCAAAACCTTTGACCATTTATCACTTAGGGAATGAATGACTCAACTTTATAAATTTGTCTTCATTCCCTATGTATTTGAGAAAGGAGGCTTTTATAAAAGTAACTTGCTGAAAAAAATTTCCCCATTTTTCTGCTGTCCTAATTTTGATTTCATTGGATTTGTTTGTGCAAAAATTTTTACATTTTTATATAATCAAAACTGTCCGTTTTACTTCTTGTGGTCCTCTTTATCTCTTGTTTGGTCACAAGTTCTTCTCTTATGTACAGATCTGGCAAGTAAATTAAGAAAGGAACAGTTTTGAGATAGAAAGCACAGTGAAAAGAGAATTGAATAACTTTAGAGTGAGATCTTTGGTGAGGTGGGAAATGGGGTGAAGAGTATGAAAAGAAGACAAGGGATTTATCAATAAAATTGACCTCTACTTTCATCTTTGAACAAAAGGTTATGAATCAAAGTTTATCAGTGATTCCTAATGACTTCATAGTCTACCCCTATGGCTAGCCAGGTTAAAATGAGAGAACTTTGACCAGTCTCTATCATTCACATGTCTTTGAAGTTTGCCCTGGGTTCTTTGCTTTAGGGTTGCCTGCCTCCTCAATAGAGGGACTAGATTCCCAGTACTGCAACACACCCTAGAATCCTGAGGAATAATGTAAGTTTTGGCTCTAAAGTGCAAGGGTGGAGTTAGCAATGGGGAAGAAGCAAAAGAGTACAGAGTATAAACCTAAGTCAACTATTGAATAGACGGTTTTGTTCTCACACATGGAAGGAGCCAAATATTAATTAAGTACCTACTATGTGACAGGAACAGGGCTAAGCTCTTTACCAATATTATGTCATTTGATCCACACAACAACCTGCTGAGTTCGGTGCAAGTTTTATTCCCATTTGACAGAGGCTTATGCTTATAAAACTAGTAAGAGTCTGAGGCTAGAGTTGAGCTCATCTTCCTGATTCAGTTATCAGTGCTCTACTCATGCTCTATACCATCCAGAAATAAAGAATCACAGAATCAGAATATGATTGAAAAGCCAATTTTCAATCTTCAATGAGACTTTTGCAACAAAACTACATGTCAGTCATTTTACATTTTACCTCCACTCAGTAAAGTCTGATTCCTTTGTTTCTGGTTTTTCTCTCTTTTATGGGTGAATCTTTCCCTTTATGGATATCTGCTGATGCTGGTGCCACTATAACTGTTCCAATATTTATATAGTTCTTACGATGTGCCAGGCACTGTTTGCCTCAGTTTCCTCATCTATAAAATAGGGATGATAATAACAGAACCTACTTCTCCAGGGTTGTTGTAAGGATCAAATGAGATATTTGCAAAGTGCTTTCCGAATACTAAGGTGCTATATAAATGGTAACTATTATTCATAGAATGTGAAACTCATCATTACTTTTTATGGTGGCTTCTTTCTACATCTATGAACGTGTTTATACACATTTGGAGGGCTAAGTTGTTTAGGGATTTCTTGGGCATAATTCCTGTGCAGAGTAGCATTATCCAAAACCATCCTCTTACCACATTAAATATAGATGCTTTTGGGGACAAGTCAAAGCATGGTGGCAGATTGGGGGATGGAGTGAGGTGATGCGCTTCGAAGAGATACATTATTTAGTTATTTTGATAGATAGAGAATAAAGATGAGGCAATTCATAAGCCTGATGATGCATTAAAAAGCCTTTCAACTTGATTATCCCATTGAAAGAATACTAATTCATTAGTGACCTTAAATCATCACAATATGACAAAGCTGCATTGAACTAATAAAATAAATGTGTGTGTTTTTTATTTCAAAGCATGGCTTTTGACGTAAGTTTCTGAAAGTTAAAAACAAATTTCAACGTTCCAACCTCTGATATTACACAGACCCGATTCAATGATTGTGCTTCTCCCCAGAAATACTTTTTTGGCTTATTTTGACCCCTTCCAGATTTCCCTAAGAATTTCTGAATATGACTTATGTCTAGGACTCTGATAATGTGGGCAAAAGGGTACTGGCTTACGTATAAGCACTTAAGGAAATATTATATATCGACTACAAGGATATCTTTAATTTACTCAACTGAAAGAATGTAGGATACAAAAGGTGCTTCCAGGAGCCCATAACAACCATGATTATCTCTCTCCTTTCCACAGATGATTTTTTCTTTCCACTACTGGCCTCTATCTATATATTGCTTTCCTAAGAGTTTGGAAGCCTCTCTAAAGAGAAATTAATTTAGAGATGCCAGAGAATTGATGAGGAAGATGCTGTGAATGTAGTCAGTTCTCTGGTGGAGTGATGGCTGCGAATTGATAACAAAATAAAAATTGAACAATTTGACCTTCTCTCAGATGCTGCAAAATATGTCAGTTAGTCATCCTGTGACTCCAACTCCCACTCCCTACTTTCCCTTTCTAAACATTCTCCCTAGCTATACTCCCTTTATATGCTGTCTTTCACTATTAGAATGTGTGTTACCCAGTACTCAGTACAGAATCCAGCATACAGTTAACACTTATTAAATGCTTTTTATTTTCATTCACTAGATCAATCAATCAACAAGCATCTTGTAATCATTTACTGTGTGCTAAGGGCAGTGGACACAATGCCAAAAATTAAGCAGTTCATGCCCTTGATGAGCTTACTATCTATAGATTAGTCCAAGATGAAATAACATGTGTGAAATCATTTTGAGCCATACAGGGTGCTATAGAAATACAAAGAATTGATATTATTATGAATAAACAATAATACAAAAGGAAAATGCAATTTCTGGCTGCGAATTTATACTTGCAAAAATAAAAAGTAGATGAACAATTTGGTCAACCTGGCTAGGAGAAAGAATGTAATAATTTAGAAAGAGTACTGTAGGGGCGGCTAGGTGGCGCAGTGAAAAGAGCACCGGCCCTGGAGTCAGGAGTACCTGAGTTCAAATCCAGCCTCAGACACTTAACACAAAAAACTAGCCGTGTGACCTTGGGCAAGTCACTTAACCCCAACTGCCCTCCAAAAAGCAAAAAAAAAAAAAAAAGAAAGAGTACTGTAGAAAGAGAATTGAACTTAGTCAGGAGACCTGGATTCTAATCCTGCTTCAGTCCCTTACTTTCTGCATGACCATAGGCAAATTATTTAACCTCCTTCTCCATCTCTGTCTTCTCTCTCTCTCTCTCTCTCTCTCTCTCTCTCTCTCTCTCTCTCTCTCTCTCTCTCTCTCTGTCTCTCTCTCTCTGTCTCTCTCTTTCTCCCCAAGAGACATAGACATACACACAGAGATAAAGAGATGAAGATAGAGATAAAGAGAAATGGAAAGAGACAGAGAGATAGAGATGGACTAAGTAATATCTAAGACCCTGTCAGTAGCAATTGAACAAGCCCATGGTTGCAAGCCCTAGCTGCCTATTCATGCCCTGGTGTTTGCCAGACGAGTCACATATGATCTCCAACTTAAGGGTTCCTTTCAATGGGACATCACACATTGAAATGATAGTATCTGTTGGCCAAAGTTGAAGCTACCTCAATAGGAAATGGCTTCCAAAAGATAATTTGATAGTTGCCCTCAGTATTTTAAAATGGAAGCATTGTCTCTTTGTAATAGTTTAGTTAAACAGAGTTCCACTGAGCCCATATATAACCTGTCCTCTGGTTAGCAGCTGTAATTGTCTTTTGCAGAGTCTGTCACTGTTTGTGGCTCATTTTTTAACCTCAAAGGCTGTGTGATTCCTCTGCTGGAAATAAGTCACTTGCTCTGTAGTTGCTGCATGGCATCTTATTTCCTCACCATGGTCCATGGCCATACCCTGTTGCTTGATGCCACATTTCATTAAGTCCTCATAATACTTCTTAGAACTCCTATGACTGAATTTGACGCTCTTAAACGTAACTACCTTGCAGTTCTGCATGATCTTGCTGTCATCTCACTGCCTCCCTTATCTGACTCAAAATGTTTGGGTTACATTATAAACACTGGGAGATGAAATCTATTCCAGGATCTTGTTTGTGCTTCTCTTTGCCTGTTAGGAATGAAGAGAGACTTGTAGGTGTCACTAAGGAAACTATCTGAGAACTGGTTAAGAAACTGGCAGATTAAAATGTGTAAGTCACCCAATAAGTCAGATTCCCAGTATTTTTCAGACCTTCATCTTGGTATAGATAATAATGCCTTCCTGGAACCATATTCATTTAGCTAGTCTTGTAAAAGATGAACCATATTTGATGGCTTTCAAGTTCAAAATTGTCCAAAGCATCATTTTATAGCATAAGAAGTAAATGCTATAAAGCAAGGTAGCTAAATTTAATGACTGCCTTTCATTTAGTGGTCGAGCAACAGCAACAAGACTGGATTAATGTTTTTCAAGGGGCAGATAGATAGGTGCATAATTTAAGATCAACTTTGAAATGGCAAGACTTGCCTCTTAGGCACTATGGAATTCTTTTTTATTCTTAGACTCAGACTTTTTATATCTTAGACTCATATAAGACTCTACAAAAATAAGTCTATTGAGAAGGAGGAATGGCTAATTATTTGACAGAAGAAAAGGGGGACTCAAAAAGAGAAATAACAGAAGACTGATGGGCATAGCCAATGGATAGAAGGAAAGGAAGGTCTGAGAGGGAAGGGAGGCTGACCAAACATTAGGACCCTTAAAGAGCTAAGTGCATCTATAATAAGCAAGGAGTACTGCATTGTTGAGATAAGTACCCCTGGGGCTTGGTTTGGGAGGCAGGATAAAGGAATAGTAAGAGGAGGGGCAGATGGAATAGTATCTAATGCATAATAGGAAAATAAATGTTATGACCAATGCCAATGAACCAAAAAATGTTCTCAACACTTCATTTGGTCTGGTGGTCTTGGAAATAGATGGTCTATGTTATGTCATTTGCTATAATAGTTATCAGATTGATTGTCAGCCATAATGATGTTCAGATTTTGTGAATTCATGTGCTAATGATGAGCGATAATTGATGGCTAGCATTCGTACTACAGTGATATCCTCACAATGTCAAGAGAAGACAATAAAGGTCCCCTACATGTCGAGCAGTGCCCCTGTAGTTAGCTTATGGGATGCACATCAGTCATATAAGAAAGGAATACATGAATCAGTTGCAATCTGCATTGTTGCAGGGAACATATATGTGGTTGAATTTATAGACCAATTGAAGTGAGTCCACATGAAGCAATTAGTTAGCCAGGGCACTGTGAAGCTTTCTATTTATTTTTCTCTGGATAGTAGCAGATACTTTGTTCTCTGAGGGTAATCAAAGGAATTACTTGAGAAGACATGATTGTATCTAAAAGATTGTTGGGGATCTGGAAGTAGTGATGGACCAGCTGGGCAGCACAGTGGTTAGAGTGCTGGGCCTGGAGTCAGGAAGATCTGAGTTCAAATCCAGCCTCAGACACTGTTGAGCTGTGTGACCCTGGGCAAGTCCCTTAACTTGTATGCCTCAGTTTCTTCATCTCTAAAATGAGCTAGAGAAGGAAATGGTTAAGAAAAAACCCCAAATAGGGATCACAAAGTGTTGGACATACCTGAAACAACTGAAAAAAATATCAAAAGAAGTAGTGGATTCCATCCCCAAGAAGGCTTCCAGCAAAAGCTAAGTGACCACTTAGGGATTTTGCAGAGAGGATTCTTGGTTGGATATGAATTGCATGACATAGCTTTTTATTTCCCTTCCAAACTATGAGATGACATCATTTTGTTATTTTTTGAAATCCCAATACTTCCTAATAAGACATGAACAGGTGATAATCCGATGCCTAGAGTCTCTACAATTGCATCTAACCGGATTGGAGAAGATCTTGAAAGCATAAAAGTATGAACCATAAATTGTTTTGTTCGGTTGATAATAATGCTGGATTGGATGTTCATAAAGATTCATCCATATGAGATACCAAAAGAGCTATTGATTCATTCAGATTATCCAGAAGAAGATATCCTCATAGAATCAGATATGTAGATCAAACGAGAAAATGTATGGAAGTAGTTTGAAAACCATAAGGTGCTATATAGCTAGAAGGCACCATAATAGTAGTTATTGTTATCGTTCTCTGCCTACCACAGGGGGAAAATGCCCGTTTTCTGAGGGTGGCAGCTGTGCTCTTTGCCTCTGCTACTTTCATAGTCCTGAATAAAATATGTATCTCTCACTTATCCTCAACTGGTGCCTAAAATGGATATCTCTGACTTCCTCAAGTCATTGCCTGCTGTTTTCTGTATGCATTTTCTCAGGCTTCATGTATTCTTAATCAAAATGGAATATATCCACTGTCACCCAGTGTCTCTTAAGCAAGGACTCATGAGATAAATTCCTTCTTGAATCTGAATCCATAAAGAAATCTGTTTCTGTAGAAGGAGATGCTTGTTTTCTTTTGTCTGGCAATGAAAACCACATAACAAATTCTATTTCCCCTTTTGCCTTAGCTTCTCAGAAACTCTTGAGTCAAAATGAGGGTTCAGCTATGCTAATTAGCTCTTTTCAGGTGCCTGATAACATTACTCTGTCTGCTCACTTCAGGTGCTCTCAGTTCTGAGGTTGTTGCTGTTTTTTTTTTTTAAATCCTTGAGTGTCCTATTTCAAATGATGTAAATCTGGGAAAGTCAAATGATTTCCAAAGTAGGCAGAATATAAATAATAAATACATAAATAAACAGAAGGAATACAATTTGTACTATTGAATCAGCCATGCCTAGCTCTAGTCTAGTTACACATAATTAGAGAAAGTTATGGAAGATAATGTACAATGGAAAGAATATTGAACTGATAATAAGGAAATCCATGTTTTAGTCTGACTAGCCACCTTTAACAAGTCCTCAATCAATCAATTAATTAATTCAACAAGGATACTGGAAGTATCTACCAAGTGTCAGACACTATATTGCTTGGTCAGGATATAGGGATGAAATCCCAAATAATCAAAATAACTCAACCTCTCGGATTCCCAGTGTACTCTTCTTGGAAAAGAGGGCACGAACCATATAATCGCTAATGTTCTGTATAGTTCTGACTCTCTCTGATCCCAGTTCAATGGGGAAGAGATTTCTAGGCTCAATGGCAGTTAATAATCCCCAAAATGAAGCATATGAGTGAATGTTTTGTAGTCCAATGAAGATGCTCAGATCTTACAAGCTCACTTGAACTTCTTACAAGGGTCTTGGTACAGCCTTGGATGAAAAGGTTTCATTAGCAAAAATTAGGTTTTTCCACTTTAATACAATCTTTGTATTGCTTTGCACATGATGATTAAAAAAATACTTCAAAGAAAAATTTGGCCTCTGTTATTTATGTATTTTGACTTCCAGAGCTTATGACACTTTATAAAGGAATGAATCACAACCTATTGTTTTCCTGTTCATATCATTTTTTTACTTAACAAGAATTTATTTACAATAAACATAGTTAATCAAAATGAAGTCCCACATTGAACATACTCAAAATTTGCATCTCATTCTGCATATTAAGTCCACCATCTTTCTGACAAGAGGTAGGTAATATGCTTTGTCATTGGTCCTCCCAGAATCATGTGTGGTCATTGCATTGATTAAGGTTCTTGTCTTTCAAAGCTGTTTGTTTGTTTTTACAGAGACAAACATTTACTTTTGTTATTATATAAATTGTTCTCCTGGTTCTGTTCACTCCACTCTCATTCAGTTTATCCAAGTCTTCCTAGGTTTCTCTGAAACTGTCCCCATCATCATTTCTTGAAACATATTAGTATTACATTATATTTTATACCACAATTTTTTAGTCATTTAACAACTGATGGGTAGT
This sequence comes from Pseudocheirus occidentalis, assembly GCA_028646575.1. NCBI lineage: Eukaryota > Metazoa > Chordata > Mammalia > Diprotodontia > Pseudocheiridae > Pseudocheirus > Pseudocheirus occidentalis. The sequence continues at coordinate 19,128,758 of CM053600.1, read as the reverse complement.
CTGTTGATTTTAAGTTCTTTGCCACCACAAAAAATAGTGGTATAGATATTTTCGGGTATAAGGTATCTTCTCCTCTTTCTTTATTTGTGGGGAAAGACCTAGTAGTGGCTGGGTTAAAGAGTGTGCATAGCTCAGTAGCTTTGGGGGCATAGCTCCAGGCTGCTTTCCAGAACGTCTGGTCCAATTCACAAATTCCTCCAACAGTCCATTAGTATGCTGTTGTTGTTGTTGCTTATTGCTCCTTCCACAGTTGTTATTTTCCCATTTGTCAATTTTATAGGTGTGAGGTAGAACCCCAAGTTTTCACTTGGTTTTCACCAATTATTAATGTAAGCTTGCTACCTGGGCCTCCACTGCCTAACGACTGGGTATGTTACATTTTACCCCTCCCCAGAATTCTCCAGTACTCTTAAGAGAAATTGGGAGATACCTCAGTTCTCTGCCATTGATTCTAATCTCCATTAATGCTGATCCCTTAAGTATGGGAGTGGGGGTCCCCTGTATCCCATTATTTAGCCATTAACAGTAAATTAACTTTTACAAAGTAATACTTCACAGTTACAATAACAATATATAAATATATTCCACAGTATGTGGGAAAAATTTTCCCCTCTCTTCCCTTTATGCCTCAGTTTCTGGGCAATGGGAAGGGGATTAGGTTCACATCTTAGCTCAGTTTCTATAGAGTGCAGTCATACATTCCAAGTCCAAAACCATCTCAGGCTTGAATCCCAGATATTCTGGCTTCTTTGACCTTCTCTGCTCATCTGGCTTGTTGCAACTTCCTGCCTAGAATCCTAAATCCAAGGTCACCATGACTTGAACTCCTAGGTCCAGTGAGAATTACAGCTTGCACCTGAAACTAAGAAAGACAAATAAAACAGAACAGTAATATAGACATCTGTAGTCCATTTCTTTTACCACTGGGTGAAAGGAGAGAAGAAGAGAACAGTATATGTCCTTTTCTTTTCATTTCATGTTTTCTATGCTATGGGGGAACTGGATGCATCAGGAAAGAATACATAGGAAAAAGAGATAGATTTTACAGTTTTCAAAGATGCAGTCTGTTCAAGATAATCAATCAAAGGAAGTTACTTCTGTTTATATAGTAGGGAAAGAAGGAAAAGAGCAGCTCAATGTTTATACTAGAGATTTGGAGCATTCCCCCCCCCCCCACATAACTAGAGATAGTTTTAACACCTTCCTCTGAAAACTTCCTGTTCATGACCTTTGGCCACTTATCATTTGGAAATAGATCATCTTATAGATTTGAATCACTTCCTTGTGTAGATAATGGAAATTAAACCTTTAGTAAAACTTGCACACTTTCTACCTGTTACTTGTTTCTCTTTTAATTGTAATCAATTGCCTTGATTTTGTTTGTGCAAAACTTTTTAAATTTTATGTAATGAAAAATGTCTATATTATTACCTGTGATTCTCTCCTTTCCTTGTTTACCCATGATCTTTTTCCCTAGCCATAGATTTGAAAGGTAAATCCATTCTAATTTGTTTGTGGTGTGACCCTTTATTTCTAAATTATGCATCCATTTGGAACTTAGCATACAAAGTATGAAGTGCTGATCTAAATCTGATTTCTGCCAGATTTAGAGTTCTTTTTCCCCTAGCAGTTTTTTGTCAAATAGGGAATTCTTACCTCAATAGTTATGGTCTTTGGGATTTTTAAAAGATTATTCTACTATATTCACTTCCTTCCATATTACATGTACCTAATCTGTCCCGTTGATCTACCTCTTTAATTTTTAACCAGTCCCAAATAATTATGATGTTTTCTGTTTTGTGGTACAATTATGATCTAGTTCTCCTAGGGACCATTCCTTCCTACTTGTTTTTCTGTGAAGATTAATTGAACTATTACACAGTAGTAGTTTATCAGTTCTTGGTGATTTTTAAAAAATCTTTTTAAAAAATATTAATTTAGTTTTAGTTTTCAACATTCACTTCAATAAGATTTTGAGTTCCAAATTTTCTTCCCTTCTCTCTCCTCCCCTACCCTAAGACAGAATTCAATCTAATATAGTGTCTCTATATACATTCATATTAAATGTATTTTCGTATTAGTCATGTTGTAAAGAAGAATTAGAACCAATGGTAAGAACCACAAAAAAGAGAGAGCAAATAGTATGCTTTCATCTGTATTCAGACTCCATAGTTACTTTTCTGGATATGGATAACACTTACATTGTGAGTTTTTTGGAGTTGTCTTAGATCTTCGCATTGCTATGAAGAGGTAAATCTATCAAAGTTAGTCATCATACGATGTTGCTGTTACCGTCACCAATGTTCTTCTGGTTCTGCCCACTTCACTCAGTTTTACTTTCACTTCAATTTCCTCAGTTCATGTAAATCTTTCCAAGTTTTTCCGAAGTCCTTCTGCTTATCATTTCTTATGGAACAGCAGTATTACATTAAATCCATATACCACAACTTGTTCAGACACAGCCTAATTGATGGGCATTTCCTCAATCACCAGTTCTATGCTACCACAAAAAGAGCTGCTATAAATATTTTGTACATGTGAGTCTCTTTCACATTGCTATGATCACTTTGGGATACAGACTGAGAAGAGGTATTGCTGGGTCAAAAGGCAAGAACAGTTTTATTGCCCTTTGGGCATAGTTCCAAGTTGTTCTCCAGAATGGTTGGATCCGTTCACAACTCCATCTTTGTGATTTTTTTAAAATTCTGGTCACATTTGTCTTCTCACTACAGTTCAATTGCTGTATTTCATTGTAGGTATGAATAATCCTTAAAATCCTTGATTTCCCCACACCAAGAGTTTTTGCAGTCTTTAACAGTAATTGAGTCACGTTCTTTAAGAGATATAACTTTTTACAGGGTAGTATCATTTTTAAAACAACAGCAACTACAACACAGAATTAAAAAACAATAAAAGAGAGCAAAGAAAGGTGTGTATGGGCAGAAAATCTAGGACTCAACTGACAGAATGAATCAAAACTGGCCCAATCCAGTTTTATCTGGTCAAGGTCAGACATTATCTCAGACTAGCTTCATTAGAAACATGATCCTGCTGGAACAAACTGCAACCAAAGCAAAATTATTGATTCTCTTAATTAATTCAAATATAGCCGTAACCTGCTTTAAGTCACTGCACCAGTCTTGGGGTTGTGTGTCCTTCATGCCTCAACCTACAACAAGGTAAATTCTGCTAATTGGTTCAAGAGTGCTTTGGACTAAGCAAGAGGTTGAAAAATCATTCATACATCTATTATAGGTGTGAGAAATCACTATTAAAGAAAAACGCTACTAGAAAAACTGGAATTCTGACAGAAACTAAGTATAGACCAAAATCTCATATTGCATACCAAGATAAGCTCCAAATGGATAAATGGCTTAGATATAAAGGATGATCTTTGAATGGGGAAGGAGTCAAGGATCAAAGGGACTGAAAGAATCACAGAAGATGAAATGGTTGATTTTGATTATATAAAATTTAAAAAGTTTTACAAAAATAAAACCAATGCAGGTAATTGGGAAAATGTATAATAAGTTTCTCTGATAAAGGTCTCATATTCAAGATATATATATATATATATATATATATATATATATATATATATATAGAATTGATTCAACTATAAAAAGACGAAGAGCTATTCCTCAATTGATAAATGGCCAAAGATATAAACAGTAAGGTTTTTAAGGAAGAAATCCAAGGTATTTATAACAATGTGAAACACTGTTACATTTCATATCCAGCAGACTGAGAAACTTAAGCAAGAAAATTACAAATTTCAGAGGCTGAAAGAAGGCTTCAGTAAAATCAGCCCATTGATACACATTAGTATAATTGTGGTTGTATACAGTCATTCTGGAATTTGTACTGTGCCCTAAAAGTTATTAAACTGTAAATACCCTTTGATCCAGTGATATAATTACTATACCATATCCTAAACAAACCAAGAACAGAACAGTCTTATATGGATGAAAGTATTAATGAGAGCTCTTTTTGTTATAGCAGAGAACTAGAAACTAATAGGGTATCCATCAGTTGGGTAATGACTGAACAAATTATGATATACAAATATGATGGAATACTAATATGTTTTAAGAAATGATGAAGAGAATTGCTTTTGAGAAACCTGGGAAGTCTTGCATGAACTACAACAAAATAAATGGAACTTGAGAAATAGAATATACAGTAACAACAGTGTAAAGACAAACAACTTTGAAAGACATGAGAGCTTTGATAAATACAATGACCTTTTCAAAGAATTAATAATAGAGCATACTCTCCTTACAGAGACATGATAGATTCAGGAAGCAGATTGAATATCTATATTTTTAATATGATTAATGATGAAATTTATTTTTCCTGACCATGTATATTTGTGATGAGGGTTTTGGTTTTATTTCTTCTTTCTAATGGAAATATGTATGAGAGGGAGAGAAAATAGATTTTTGTTAATTGAAAAAAAAATTCAACTAATTAAAAAAAAAAGAAAGTGAGCTCCTTTTGAATAAGGAATTTGTTATTGTTTGTAATGTTATTCCCTGTACTTAGTATAGTATTGGGCATATGTTGTTCATTTATCTCAGTTTTGTCTGACTCTTCAAGACCCTATTTTGGGTTTTCTTGGCAAAGATACTGGAGTGGTTTATCATTTTCTTCTCTGGCTAATTTTACAAATAAGAAAACTGAGGAAACCAGGGTCAAGTGACTTGCCCTCAGTCACACAGCTAGCATCTGAGGGATTTGACTGCAGGTGTTCCTGACTCTAGGCCTGGCACTCTGGCCTCTACCATCTAGCTGCCAGTAGGCACTTAATAAGTATTTTTTTTTATTCTTTAACTTAAAAATAGAAAAAAGAACTCTAATTCATGGAAAGATTTGTTCAGATAAAAGAATTGGGGTCAGCTTGCCAGGAAACCACTCTAGCTTCTGAATTTTTAGTTGTTAGTCTGGTATATTGCCAATTCCTAGAGAAACCCCAAGAATCCTTATTGCCACTGACTTTCTGAATCTATGTGATTGTATTAAGAGGGCCTTTCTGATATTTTCAGAGAAAACAATATGGGAAGTTTACTCTCTCCAGGGATCATACTAGTGCTTATCCAGGTTGGGACTAGCCCCTAAGGATTTTGGTGTTCAGGTTTGGAATAATCTCAATGTAGCTAATATACATATACATACATATATACATACACATATATCATACACACGCACACACACGTATATATATACGTGTGTGTGTATGGAGGTAAGGGAGTGAGAGGCACAAATATCAAGAATTAGAGTAAAGGTGGTATTAGTTTTTGCTATCAGCACACACAATTCTAAAATTGCCCACCCCCTAACTTCACAGCATGACAGCTTTTAGAAAATCCCTTAAATACAGAGTGTCTCAAAAGTCTTAGTGCAGTTTTATTCCCTAAATGAGCAGCCATTTTCTTTAAAAAAATATCCAAAATAAATTATCCTGCTGTAGGAAAGATTAGAAATCTTTTTATTCCTGATGAATCTCCCCCTCAATTACCCCATTCACTGATACCAATCCTCCATCTCCATTCCTAACCCCTTCCTTTTGTAGATCTTTGTTTGATCTTATTAGATCAAGCCCTAGGGAAGAGGGGGAATTAGGGTATGAGTCAAAGAATAAAGAAGAGAATAAAGGTAACCACCCCCTGCTTAGTGAACCAGTGCCAAAAGACCTGACATGAGCAAAAGTTATAGCACCTGGATGCTGGGAGAGAGAGAAGAGCAAGTGATAGTTATTCACTGTAACACAGCTTGAAATTGAAGTTAGAGACTTGTTTGCGCAAGAAAGGAGGACTTTCAGGTTACCTAAACAGAACTTTGGAAGGAATTGAAGCTGTGGGACCTTGATTTACAAAACAATTCAATGGAATAAAGATAGCCTCATATGGATGTGTATTGAGCTATAAACACATAGGGTTGAGGCAGAGTGGTCAGGCCATATGGGCAACCACTGTTAAAGCTGATTTCCTAGGGAAATTACTATGCACCATTTTCTGTATAATGACAAAATGAAGAACTCTGCAATGGGGATGTGCCACAGCAGGACAGTGGAGCTGGGAACTGAGCTACAGGAGATGAAACTATAGCTGTGCTGGGGCATAAGTGATAGGAGGCACAGCTGTGGAAGACAGTGAGCAGGACCTCAAAAAATCAAGCACTTTGTTATTGTTAAAATTTAATTTTTTTCTAGTTATGTGTAAACATTTTTAACATTAAAAACAGTTTGAGTTCTAGATTTTCTCCTCCCTTCCTCCTCTTCCTCCTCATTGAGAAGACAAGAAATTTGGTATATATTATACACAAGGGACTTTGTTCTTGATTCTATTACTAGCACTCAGATTGGGCCCTCTTTCCTAATTTTTAATAGCCACCACCATGTTCACTTCAGTCTTGGAGCCACCCATTTCACTGAAGCAAAACCTATAGCTTCACGGTAAGAACAGAGACCAGACAGACCTCTGGGGAAAAAGCTGACTATTATGGGGAGAAGCCTTGACTTCATGTGGGTTCATTCTGTGCTTATTAATTTGAACATACAATTGTTTATATTTTTAGCTTTGTTAGACTGCATATTTATAAGGTGAACTGGGTGCTAGCCACTGGGAGAAGAACTAGATATCCCCATTTTCCACCTTGGTGCAATCAACAAGGCAAAGATGTGAGAGGACTCTAATGTGCTTATAGTCTCAGAACTGAATCTGGGTTCGTTATTCCACGGAAATTTTGACTTTAAAGTTAGCAGTGAATGTCTGTGACACATCCAGTGATAGCTTATCAACTCTTATCCTAATTAATCTTGTAACTACCTTTTGACATGAATCCATTTTCTCCTTGAAACAGCGTGCTCCCTAGTCTTTATGTCAGGATTTTCTGAGTTTCCCCCTTTATTCTCTCATTATTGAGCATTTATAGGTAATTAAAAGTTTGCAGAGTGTTTTCCATGTGTCAACTCCTTTGAGCCTCACAACAATCCAGTGAGGTAAGTGCTATTATTATTGGCATTTTACCGATTAAGAAACAGACTGAGAGGGATCAAATGCTTTGCCAATAATCACAAAGCTACTAAGTGCCCGAGGCAGGATTTCAACTTGGTTCTTCCTGACTCTAAGTCCAACACTCCATCTACTGTGCCTCTTAATTGCCTATTTCTCATTGATCATATTTTCATTGTTTCTGTATCATATCTTTTGAATCCCATTCTACAGTAACCCTCCAGGAACTGAGTCTAATTTCTAATTTCTCTAAAGTCACTTCTTTGGAGAAGCTACTTACACTATTTCCAACCACAAATTTTGTGTATATGACTCTTCAATTTGTTCTTTTCCTAGCTTTTTCAGTTGTATGCCCAATTCATTGACCTCAATTTTCCCTGATTTTTTCAAGTATGCATTCAGGGATATGAAACTTCCCCTAAGTACTGCCTTTGCTGTATCCCACAAGTTTTGGTATGATGTCTCATTATTGTCATTCTCCTGAATGAAGTTACTGATTGTTTCTATAGTTTCTTGTTTAGCCCACTCATTATTTAGGATTAAATTATTTAGTTTCCGATTAGTTTTTTGCCTACCTTTCCCTGGCCCTTTATTACATATAATTTTTATTGCGTCATGATCTGAGAATGGTGCCTTCAGTTTTTCTGCCTTTCTGCACTGAATTGTGAGGTTTTTATGCCCTAGTACATGGTCTATTTTTGTGAATGTGCCATGTACTGCTGAGAAGAAGGTATATTC
>CM053600.1:19037409-19120507 GCA_028646575.1 Pseudocheirus occidentalis | reverse complement strand
AGTCCTAGCTCTTTTGCTTTAAGAAAAATGGCATTCCATTCCCTCCAATATTTTAATGTAGCAGCTTCCAAATCCTGTGTAATCCTGACTGTAGTTCCATGATATTTGAATTGCTTTTTTTGGCTGCATTCAGTATTTTCTCCTTGACTTTGTAGCTCTGGAGTTTGGCTACAATATTTCTTGGAGTTTTCAATTTTGGATCTCTTTCAGGAGGAGATTGGTGGATTCTTTCAATAACCATTTCTCCCTCTGATTCTAGGACTTCAGGACAGTTCTCTTTAACAATACCTTTGAGGATGCTGTCCAGGCTGTTTTTTTCATCATGATTTTCTGGTAGGCCAATAATTCTTGGGTTATCTCTCCTGGACCTGTTTTCCAAGTCACTTGATTTTCAAGTGAGATATTTTGCACTTTCTTCCAATTTTTTAATCTTTATGTTTTGTTTTACTTACTCTTGTTGCATCATAGAGTCCTTAGCTTCAATTTGTCTGATTTTAATTTTTAGTGAGTTATTTTCCTCAGCTAGTTTTTGGAGTTCCTTATCCTTATTTTCATTTTTCATTTTTAGGGAGGTATTTTCTCCAGTTAGATTTTGGATCTCCTGTTCTAGTACTCCAATTTTGCTTTTCAAAGATTTGATTTCTTCAGTGAGATTTTTTTCCAGTTTGGACACTGTAGATTTGAATTTATCTCCTACTTCTCTAATTTCAATTTTAAAATCTCTTTTGAGATCCTCCAAGAAGGCTCTCTGGACTTGAGACCAATTTGCATTTCCTTCTGTGGTCTCCAGTGTGGATACAGAGTCTCTGTTGTTTTCTGAATTTGTTTGTTCTTGCTCACTATAAAAGGATTTGATGGTCCTAGCCTTTGCAGTTTCCTTCTTCCCCATTGTGAGTGCCTTTGTCCCGGAATTTGGAGTGGATATCCAAGTCTGGGGTGCCAGAGTGTTAAGCTTGTCAGGTTGGGAGGTAGGGGCTTGGTAGCTGTAACCTCTGAGTATGTAGCCCAATGCCAATACCCAGACTCTCAGTAATTCTCCTGAGTTGCCCTGATGATTACACAGTAACTTGTTGGGATCAGGTGGTCTAGCTCCTTCAGGTTTCAGAGTCTGTTTCCCTGAGCTAAGGCTCAAGCAGGTTACAGCTGAAGGCCTGAGGCAGAGCTGTTGTTTGCTGATTGGGCAAGTGGTGCTAAATTGGCTTTTCTTGGTAGGGCTTGCTGGCCCCACCCTACTGGGCTTAGACTCTGTACTGTCTTCTCCCTGCCCTCCTCAGCCCTGCCACAGCCTGGGGCTGCTTTCCCTGATTCAAGCTTTTACTCTGATTAGAATATTTAATTCTGGACTTTTCTTGGTCTGGGAGGGATTTAGAGGAACCACTAAACTTTATTCCTCATTCTTGGCTTCTGGCAGTATGGTTGTATAAGTTTAAACATCCAGATTTCCCCCACAGAACCTGCTTCCCCTGCTATGGTTCAATGATCCTCTGTCCTCTGGTGAGATGGCTGGAAACCTCTCAGGCTCGACGAGTCTGCTGGATGCCTGGCTGGAGCTTTTTCTCTCGGTCTGTTCTTCTCTGCTCTCTGCTCCACGCTGGTGGGGCTTCCTTGTGCTCAGCGTTCTTCTTACCCCAACCTAAGTAGGCACTTTCCTGCGCTGGTAATCCGCCTTGCTCAGTCTCTCAGTGGGTTCTGTCACTCTTGAATTCATTGAGATTCACTTTTTAGCCTTTAGTGCTAGAATGGCTCTGGCTGTGCTGCGGCTTCTCCTCACCGCCCTGGGGCCAGGCCTCGGTTTTCGGGCTGGGCTGTCCTTGGCTCCAGACCTGTTGGAATGGGTCCCTCCCGCTGAATTGCCTTCAGCGGGAGACGTGTTTTCTGTAGTTTTGTGGATTTTGGAGCCATAAAATTTGTTATTTTATGTGTATTTAAGGTGGCTGTGCAGGAGGTGCTGATCCTTGCTGCTTCTATGCCACCATCTTGGCTCCTCCTGTGTATATGACTCTTGAGTGTACATTTGGAGCATTGGCCTTCAACCTGATGTCCAATCAATAGAACATCTTTATTTAGATTACCATATAAAGCACAAAATATTATATTAAACAATAATCATTGACAATGTCATCATCACTCTCTCAAAGCCTTTGGATTCTTAATTTCTTCATTAATAGCTTATATGAAATTTCCTAACATTGGATTCCTAATTTCTTCATTAATATCTTATACGAAATCATTCACCAGATGCTATGCATTCTCCTAATAGCTCTTGATCCTTGTAATACTACTTAGATTTGGCCCTCTATCTCCTTTCTTTATAGTCATCACCCTGGCCAAGACCTTTTCATCTCAATCTATTTGTCAGTCCTCTTTTCTTCAGAGTTACCTTTGAGAGCCTCCACCATTTGGTACTGTCTAACTAACCAAGCCATCTCTTGTTAATCTCAGTACTCCTTATTACATCCCTTCTAGTCTCTTCATGGTGGTCTCCTTATTGATGTTAGCACAGACCCAATTCATTTTGATTGTTCTTGTTCTCTCTTGGAATGCTCTGCCAACTCTTATTCATCATTACCATTTTCTTCAACGCCCTCTAGGCTCACTTCTTTGAAGAAGATTCCTCTAATTAAATTCAAATCAAATTACTCTCTTGCTTTCTTCAGCACTTTTATATAGTTACTACTCAATTATTTTAACTGCTTGTGTAGTCTTAATTGTAACATATAATTCAGAATGAGGTCTTTGAATTCAGCCTCTCATTTCAGAATAGAAAACTGGGGAGCAGATAGGTTAGATTACTTTCTACAACTATTAATTGTCAGATTTGGGATTTGAACTCAGGTCTTTTGATTCCAAATCCTTTGTTCTTTCCAGTGTATCACACAGTTTTAAAGAAACTATTTTACCTAGATTTTAAACTTTTTGAAAGCAAGAGCTATGCTTTCTTCATCTTTGGTATAGAGTAAAATACCAAGCTACATATACAGTAGACTACTTATAAATGTTTTTTTTTTTGGCTGAGTGGATGAAAAAATGTATAATTTAAGTTCATGTTTCTGTTTCACTGAAATAGCTATTTAATTTAGTCAAATGACAGGGCAATACTGTCAAGCAATCTGCTGTCCCTACCTGTAATCCTGAGCTGCTGAATGTTATTGTAAAAAAAAAAAGTCATAGCACTATGCCAGCTGGTTCCATGATAATTTCTTTCCTTCTAATCTCAAACTGGCTCTCACTGTTGTACAGTCAACTTCTTGTATTCTGCTTTCCTCAATAAATGTTTCAAATGTTCTGCTCTCTTTTTTCCATCTCCCATTTCTTTCTGTATTCAATCATTACCAAGTCTTGTTGATTCTACCCCTATGATAGTTCTCAGATCCCTATACTTCTTTCCATTCACAAGAGCATCATGATTATTTCATGACTGCTTCATTCCTTTCTGAAACTACTGCAACAATCTCTTAAGCAAGGGGTATGGGCTGTTTAGGGAGGATTAGCACCTCTGGTATAAGGGCTTGCTGAGCACTTCTTGGGGCTTCTTGTATACATTTAGTTTCCACCTGTCTCCAAACTCTCACATGTGGCTCCAATAAGTTGTAGCATGTGCAGCAGCCACACTCCAATCAAAACCATGCTGGAAGATGGGCTAAACCAGGTTGAAGTAACCAACAGGCCTCAAGCACATCAGTGAGTTGAAGGGGCATGTGAAAATTTCCTCTAGTGGAATGGGTAGATGAGAACAATATGTCCCAACAGCTATGAAAAAAACTGAAGCAGGTGGTATGGAGCACTTAGAGTTTGGTCAGACATCAAAGATGCTAAGGTCATCTGCTGCACCCCAGGCTATTGCCAATAATCTTGATTTTGGTCTTGCCACTAGACTTCAATGACCAGAAGAAAGAGTGAAGGCTGACAATTTTGCGCAATTCTGACTCAGTTAAATCCAGTTCACACACAAGTCAACACATCACACTGTGATATCATTGGTCCTCTTTGAATATGAAGGATGAATAATAACAATCTCTTATGCAGTCTCCTTTGTCTCAGTCTTTCCCATCTCCAATTTGTCCTCCACACAGCTGCTCCTAAACTCACCATCCTGTCTTCCGTCTCATGAATTCAAATAAACCATATCTCATTTCAACTTTTCCAATTCCTTTCATTTTGTCATTGCTTAGCTCAGGTGTCGCCTCTTCCATGACCTCTTCCTTGGTCACCCCAGCTGTTAGTGATCTTTCCTTAATTTTCCTTGTACTAAACATTTATTGAATAATGCAGTGAAATGTATGACAGGCTTGCCTTGTAGTAAGAGCAAGGTATAATAGACATACAGCATACAGTCTCCTTTGGCATTCATGTGACATCAGATCATCCAGAGGAAAACCCTTGATCTTTTGGGTGTGCCCCTATGGGAGCTCAATAAGAAGGCATGTACAAGAGTTAAACAGAAAGAAAAGTTATTGGGTTGTTAATTGTGTCATTAGAGGAAATAATGACATTAGTAAGATCGTAGGAGCACAGGAAAATCAAAGTATATTTGTTTCAGGTCCTGGGGGACTATTTTAGAGGCAACTAGGCCTGGAGGCAGAAAATCCTGAGTTCAAATCAGGTTGGAGACAATTACACTTACACGGATGCTAGGCAAGTTACATTACCTCTACTTGCCTCAGTTTATTCATGTATAAAATGGAGATAATAATGGTGGCTACCTCCCAGGGCTTTTGTGGGGATCAAATGGGACAATCGTTTTAAAGTGCCTGCCTCATAGTATGTATCTAATAAATGCTTGTTCCTTTCCTTCCTTCTGTTCTTATTTCCAGTGCCTAGCACAATGCCTTGTACATTGTAGGTTTTTTGTCAATGTCAAATTTGATTCGATTCAACATGCATCTATTAAGTGTTCATTAAGTGAAAGCTACTCTTTTTTGTTGATGGTGTCTAGGGATACAAAAGCAAAACTGAAAGTAGTTACTGTCTTCAATGAGTTTACACGCATTGCATTTTCTTGGTAACCATCTCTTCCCCCCCACCCCCCAAGTCATTCACTTATTTCATGGAATTGGCTAAACAACCTGCTGGTTTATATAGAATCAAACTAAAGATTTGGGAATCGGAAACCTCACTTCTGTTTCATAGCAATGTTACGCATGGCTAGGTATTTAACCATAATTCCTGATTTCTAAACCTCCAGTGAAGTTGCAGAACATCAATCACTTTTGTTCATAAGTGCCTGGTTTAAATATCTCCTGCTATAAAGACATCTTCCATGATTTACAGATTTTTCTGTTTGTAAAGTGTCATTTATACAAATATTGGGATTTGTGAAGAAAGAAAAGAGAAAAACACTCACCTAACTGTGACTGTTAATGAGGTTTATGTTTTTGATAGGTCTTAAAGTGAGATGAAAACTTGAATTTACACCTAAGGTGGGGGGGGATGATTTGAAGTTTCCATGAGTTTCCTGCACTAATGGGACTCCTGAAACATGTTATTTTCCATACATAAACATACACTTCAATTTCTCATTGCTAAACTATTGATGAGCAGGCTGTTTCCTAAATAAAATCATAACTAACAGAAAAGAGAGCTTGAGGAGGTAATTATGAAAACATGACTGGGGGCAGAAATTTTCTTCTATCTCTGGCAGCAGTGATTTCTTTAAAGAGATTCATCAAGTGACTAATGTAAAGAAAGCCAAATGCAAAAATGATATGAGGAGATAGAAATATCTTCTAAGTTTTTTTTTTATCTGTTTGTTTGTATGGTGATTAAGCAAATTCTTGCGGAGATTCTTACAGGGTGATTGTCATTACAAGGAAGCTGTAAGTACATTTCTAAACCAAGAATTACTCTAGTTATTGTAGAATATACCAGCTCTCAAGAGGCCTGTCTCCATGTCCTCTGGGGTGTTCTACTGAAATCATTTCTGGGTTAGCAACCAAATCACAATTAATTGAAACAAGCATCTCAGTGGAACTCCACAGCATGTTCTGGAGTTGGGTATGAAACTTCACATGATTTTACTTTGATATTTTGGACTCAAATGTAACCTTAGGGCAGAAACCACCATTTCCAGGGGATTGAATAGCAGCAGAAAGCTCCAGCAGAGAACTCCAACTGGTTGAAGTTAGTCAGTCAGCAACATTTATTGAGTACCTACTGTGTGAAAAGCACTGAGCACTGTGGGAGGGGAGAACACAACAGAAATAGAAGGCCTGGTCTGTCTCCTCCAGAGCTTACAATGTGAGTTGGGAAGACAACTGTGGCAGATGGCTTTCACCAAGCAGTCCATCAACAATCACAAAGTAATGGAGTTCACACACACACACACACACACACACACGCACGCACGCACACACACACACATATCATGAGTACATGAATGCTGGAGGAGGTAGGGAAGGGAAGAGTGGTCCTAAACCCCCAGTGAGTTGCACCTCTGAAGAGAATCTTTAATCCAACGCTGGCCCCCCTTACAGAGAGCTCTTTTGCACATTTTATATTTGTTAAACCAGCAATGAGTCCTTTCGACATGAATTGCTTCACACTCCAAAATGACACCAGAAATCATTCTCTGGGGATGGCCTTGAAAGTGTAAAGTCTCTTGCAGGCAAATTTCCACCCTGAGGCAGGGAGTGAATGGCAAATATTTACTAAAGACAACTCATGTCTGCTTTGTGTTTTCTTTCCTCACAACCTCTATTCCATCTTACTACCTTTACACTTGACTTTCGAGTATCATCACCCAGCGCTGTTAGTCAAATATGACATTTCGGAATCAAATCTATTGCTGTGGGGCATAAATCATTGATGGAAAGAGCAAGAAATAAAAGGAAGAATTAATTTCTTGCCTTGCTGTTGGAAGGCTCATACTTAGGTTTTAAAGATCTTTTTTTTAATGCAGTAATACAGACAGAAAATGCAGTATTTGTGATAAAGACTGCACAGGCAGAGGATTTGGGTAATGATTCAATTTGTCCTTATTTCCTATAGGATCCAGCTTGAAATACTGATTTTTATGTTGCTTGTTAGACAATCAAATCAGTGGCTGTGAAAGCCTCTTGTCAAAATGAGAATATTCCACACCCTTATTCCACACATACCTAGTACCTCAAACATAGATTCTCAATCCTATCAACCGTCTTGGAAAACAGGCTATCAAAATTTATGATTACTCTTTATGCATGTAGGAGATATGGTTAGACAGAAGGAAAGCATTGTGGTAGCTTTGCCCATAAATGTGGAAAACTCATTTGTGCACATGTTCAACCATTTTAAATGTACTGAATTAGTTGATTCAAATTTGAGCTACTTCATGCTGAGTTTATGATATTCATTGGTTAGAAAGACAGAAGCACAGTTGCAGAATTTCAAAGTTAGAAGGGATGACATGTATCATTCTTTCAAATAAGTATTTAATATTTCCACCCTGCTAGCTAGAATACAAAGACAAACAAACAAACAAAAAACAACCCACAACACCCCATGAAATCTATCCCTGCCCTCAAGGAGGTTACATTCTAGAGGGGAAATTGGCAAATATTCTTATCTCTATTTGAAAAGAGATGCTTTTTCTAACATACTTAATATATAGTTATCTAGCATTTGTGTAAATATATGGGGCAGGGGGTGGAGAACTTGAGGCCTTGAGGCCACATGTGGCCCCCTAGGTCCTCAGGTATGGCCCTTTGACTGAATCCAAACTTCACAGAACAAATCCCCTTAATAAAATGATTTATTCTGTAAAACTTGGATTCAGTCAAAAGGCCACACCCAAGGACCTAGAGGGCCACATGTGACCACAGACTTCCCACCCTTGAATTCTGGGGGAAATCTACCCTTTCATTTCACTTTTGGATAGTATTCCATTCTTATTTTGGATAATTCCAGTTGTTAGGAAGTTTTTCCTTACACCAAGCATCAATAATAACCAAATATTATTAAAATGCTCTATCCATTTATAATTTCCTTTTATTCCATTCCTACTAATGCTTCACTTTAACTAAAATGATTCTTCCTTCTGTGACCTCTAATTTTTTCATGTCCTGCTCTAACTGTCCTTTCTTATGTGTGCTTATTGGCAGCAGGAAATGAGCCAGTAGACAAAAAGATTTAAATTTAAAGAGATGGGTATGATTTGGGGTAACACCTGGAAGAACAAAAATGAGATGGGAATAGGATAAAGAGTAAAACTACAGGGATAGGCCTTGGCAAAGAGAATGGAAACATCTTTGTTGTTGACTGAAGCAAAAGAGAGAGAAAAATGTATTTCTCTCTTTCTCCATGTGTGTATTTGTGTGTGTGTGTGTGTGTATGTGTGTGTGCACACGCATGTGAGTGATTTCCAAGGGCTCTATGATATGTGGTAGGGAGAACAGGATACTTATGTGTGATGGGCTCTATTTTCTCAGTGGAGAGGAATAGTTGGGTGTAGTATGCGAGTCTTGAGGAAAGAAGAGAAATCTTAGAATTATCTTTAAAATGCTTAATAGAGGGGTAACTAGGAGAAAATAAAAGAATGATCTTGTAACAATGGCAATCCATTTGAAATTAAAAATAAATTTATAGTGGACCTAGAAAGCAGATATGTGTGACTTTCTTCAGTAGCATGCAGGCTGAATTGGCAGAGGATCATACAGGGGGTAATCAAGGCATATCTAGGCAGAGGGGACAATAGCACAAGGGCACAAAGAAGTCAAGAGAAGAAAAAATAAAATTGAACTAGTTAACTATGGGGTCAATATTGTGAAGGGAGGCAAATGAAGTCAAAGAAGTGATAGCATAGAAGAGCACTCAGGGATAAAGGATCTGGAGATTATAGTGAGGAAAAAGAAGAGGTCACAGAACAAGACACTGGAAGAAATGGAATGAAAAAAGATTTTAGCTGTGTTAATAGATTTCAGATCTTTGACTGTGGAAATGCAATACCTATAGGTGATATTGAGATCGAGAGTATGACTTGTCTTTCTGTGTGGTATGTTAGGTAGAACAAAGGAATCAAAGCGAGCAAATGAATCATGGGAATTGACAAAGTTGAATTGGAAAACCAATTTATTTTATGGGAAAAGATTTATGGAAACATCAACACAGGCTGTTGCTAAAATCCTTGATGTAAAGGCAAGGATTGGGCATGGAAAGAAAGACTATGATTCAGGTACTGAAGTCCTTGATAAAGGAGGAAGCAGATAACTATGGCAAGGATCTAAATGAGATACACTAGGAAGGGAAAATCTGAAAGAAGAAACCATTGAGTGAAAATGATAGAGGAACAATCTACCAATAGAACTAGGGATCAAGGGCTTTCCCTATCCTTTTCTTGCGCCAGTATACTGGGTAGCATGAGAGAAGGTGCACCCTAAACTGGAGAGCATGTCCTGGATGCAGTGATTGGGTTAAAATCACTCCTGAAGTGTATTGGTGCCTCAGAAACATTCAATCCAGTGCCCAGTATTTTCTATGTATATAGTTACAAGCAGTGGAGAATTGATGCACTGACCCTGAGGCAACTGCTCCCTCACCAAATCCAATGGGTTTATTGTTGTTGTTGCTTTGCTTTTTTTTTTCTCCCAGTTCCTCTCTATAACTGAACTTTCTTCAGTGTTTGATGCTACCAAGTACATTCTGTTACTGGATGCTTCTTTTCCTTGGCTTCAGAAACATCAAAATATCATCTTTTTCTTCTTCCCTCTGTGGCTATTCTATGCCATCCTCGTTAAGGTGAGTCTCCCCAAAAGTTTTTGAAATCTTTATCACTTTTCTTTTTGCACATTTCTCAATCTCACTCACTCTTATGGCTTCAAATACCACCTCTCTAAAAATGATTGCCATACTTCCAGCCTTAATTCCTCTTCTGAGTTCCACAGTGATATCCTACCAACACATCAAACTCAATATGACTAAACATAAGTAGGTATTATTTTCATCTACACAACTACTTAGTTGTTCTTGCTTGTTGACAAAATTAATGCATATATAATGCTTTGCAAATCTTAAAGTATGATATAAAATGTTATCATCATAATTATATCCATTTTTGTATTCTTCCTTCTTCCTCACCTGTTATTGATGTTAATTCATGCAGTCTTGTCAATTCTCATTCTCCAATATCTCTTATACCAATCCTCTTTACATCCATTTCCACCACTGATTTTAGAACTTCACTATTACTTCTCTGGAACAAAGCAAAAGATTTCTTATATATTTTTTTCTTCCACTGTCTCTACTCTTCCATCTCCCACAACCAATTTACCCTTCATCACTGAGGCCAGACTAACTTTCCTTGTGTACAGATTTGGTAAAGCTGACCATTTTTGATGACTCTCTATTGCCAGTTCAAATTTCCTTGCCTGATTCAAGCCCCTACACAAGCTAACTACTCTACTTCTCTGGTCTGATTTTGTATTATTTACCCTTCATACATGAAATGCTTCAGATTAAGTGGATAATTATCTCCTGAAATCACTGCACATTTTTATCATGTTATCCCTTATGCCTGGAATGATTTCCTTCCCTCTCTTTGCCTTTGAATTTCACTTTCTCTCTCTGGACCTGTTCTCATTAGTTCAGATCTTATTACATGATACTGCTTCACTTCATTGGCAATGGGGGAATGGAACGTTAAAAGTCTTCATTCTAGTATAGCACATCTTTAATATTCTTTCTCTCCCTTCCCCAAACACCTTATCTGATAAAAAAATCTTAGGGAATTCCTTAAAGCACCAAAACTTAAGTATGTTACAAAGGCAAATCCTAGATTTCATTTCTGTACTCCAGTGACCTTCAAAGTGGAGCCTGTATTCTTTTGTTCTGACTCCAAAGGGGGTATGGTATTATTTCAAGGGATATGTATAATTGATTAATCAGAGAATGGGAAGATGGAATACATACAGGGGGTGTCCCATCTAGGATACATCCGTGAGATCCATGAGCTGATGGAACCTACTTAAACGACTAGAGATTGAATTGTGAAATTTTCAACGTGAACATTTACACCTTGGAAATCTGCAAATGCTACAAATCGGGGCTTGATTTATTGCCTTCATTAAATATCTAGATTAAATAAAGTGGTGGAGAAAATGTTAATGATGTGGATTAAATTTGAAATTATGTCATATATGCATACATACACATATATCTATGCATGCATGCATGTGTGTATATGTATGTATTTATAGAGGGGCATTTTGTTAAACATTTACCAGCATCTCCCCAGATACATCACACTCTTCCTGAGGTAACAAATTGTAGGCCTATCTGCTCTGCAACCACACCATCCTCTTCACTCATAATAACTCAGAATTTCCCTTTTCTGCACCCCACCCTGTTTTCTTTTGGCTTTTCATTCATCCAGTTATTGAACCCTATAGGCGGTTATAATCTAATGTCATTCCAAGCACCCGCAACAACTGCACAGCCAACAAAATTTCCCATTAACTCCACCATTCCAGCATATTATATCACCTCATTGTTCCCACCCCAGATCACTTTATGGCTGCTACTCGTGCTCCTGCAGGTGGGCTTTGCATTCTACTAGAGTGGCTGTCTGTGAGTCAGATGGCTCTATCTTTCAAGATTTGTTTTGTTTTGGTGAGAAAGTGAGTAGAACAGGATGAGCAAGCTCCATTTGGTTTACTATTTCCATTATAGATCTCATTAACTTATCTTTTCCCCCAAACTTACTTCTCTTTTTTTACTTCTGTATTTCTCTCAAGGGTACCAACAACCTTCTATTCTTCCAGATCTTGAAACTCCTCATTATCTCTCTTCATTCAACTGAAGCTGCTCTCTTCAAAGGTACCAATATTCTCTTAGTTGCCATATGTGATGGTCTATTCTCAATACTGATTCTTTTTGACTTCTCAGTAGCATTTGACACTCTCATTCACCTTCTCTTAGATTTTTACTCTCTTCTCTTGATTGTTCAAAGTGATATTACTTATATTAAAAAATAATATCTCATGACCACATACTTTGAAAAATTAGAAACAGAAATTCCAAAGTACTTAAAAATCTTCCAAAAGGGTGAACTTTATTGGATTTTGAACCCACTTCTTAAAAATATAAATATTCAACACTTTTTATTAATTTGCAGGACAATTGTTTTACATCAGGGAAGACAAATGTAATAGCTGCTTTTCAACAAAATCCTTTGCCTATTTGGTGGATGGGACGGGAAAATGAGCCTTATATTTTACTAAGTACACCCTGTAATGTCCTTTTTAAAATTTGGTTCTGTTTATTTGTATGAGATATGTTTCTAGTTATGTAAACCTTTAAAATGAAATAAACTGAAATTAGATCCAGACCTTCAAAAAGCAGATTTTCAAAAATAATGAAGTGTAATCACATTACTATCACCAGAAAAAAAACCAAACTACTTGTAATTATGGTATAAACAAAAAAGTTTTTTTGTGCCAATGATACATAAAATGTTTTAAAATATAAATTCAACTTGACCTCATCCTTTAAATGTTGTTATTCTCATATAAACTAGACAATGTGTATGAGAATTAGCATAATAGCACATAAATATGATTTATGAATAAGTATATTGAGAGTATGCTCAACATTGTTTTACTGATAAGCAAAAATGTCTGGAAATTGCTGACCTCTTGGACTATTTTTCTTTAGTTATAAAATAAGAATACTGGACTAGACAAATCTCTAATGTATTTTTCCCTATGGGGAAAAGATAGTGTGATCTGGATTTATGTATACCATGTAGGTATACTTCACCACTGCCAAAATAGACAATAATGGGATGTGGAAGAAATAGTTAATTTTCCACCGCCAAAGGAATTTCATAAATTTTCATTGTATTGAAACAGATAATGACTTCAGGTGACCCAGGATGATTTTCACAGACTACTTCTACTAGACTAATTTCTCTTGTGTTCTCTGCTCTATCTTCAGATTTAAATATCTAAGCCTAAAAAGAAAAATGAATGAAAATCCAATCATTGCTATTCTTTTATTTAAAGCTCTGGACAATTGCAGGAGAAAAAAAGCCCCCAAGGGTTGAAAAATACAGATTAAAAATATTGAATAAGAAAATTATTTTCGACAATATATCTCTTGGCATATGGTGGTTCTAATTTTGTGTATTAATAATAAGATAAAGAACAATGATGATTTTACCCAGTGTTATGCCCCTTTGTAATTTGATTTCTTAAATTTTGTGATTTCCTAAATGGTTTTCATTGGCACCTGGAGAAAAACAAAACTTTTTTTTAAATCAGTTTCCAGTCAAGGAGTTCAATATTTTTCTGAAAAGAATATGATTATATGATTACATAATTAATGTTAGTCAATAGCAAACCTGATTATCATTAATTTTTTAAACTATGAAATAATGGAGGTAGTCAGGTATAGCCCACAGAGATTTACAGAAAAAAAATTAAACATTGATGCTATTCGTCTGCATATGAACATATCTGAAAGGTCTAAATGTTGGCTTGTGGTATTATGTCTAGAAGGTATCTCTTATGCATTAATCAAAATTATAAAGGATACCTCTAAAACAAATGAGTGGAATGGCCACGCACATGGGAAAATCTCAAACATCTTACACAGGGGATATGGACACCTATGCAGTCTTTGGGCTGGTTCTCTTACTCTGATCTGACCTCACAGTACTTGGTCTAGGTTCCAGAAGGACTACTACCAAATGGTCATATTTAAATATACTTAGGGAGCAGGGACTATTCTGCTGTAAGGTGAAACCTTCATTCATTACTTTAGTTCCTTAGCCCCTAGAGATGTATTTTCATTTCTACAAAACCAGTCACTTATAATAATGACACTTTTAGATCTTAATCATTACTACCTACTTAACAGTAAGATAAAATAAATATCACAGATGCTCTTACATTGAAGTTAATGTAGATTCCACCCTCAGGGACAGCCAGTAGCAAGACCCTGCCCCCAGGGCCAGCATGCAGTGAAGATTCCCCCCCTAGTGTCTGCCACCAGTGAGACCCCACCTCTAGGGCCAGCCAACAGAAAGGCCACTTCCCTAGTAAGCCAGAAAGGAGGCCTCATCCCTGCAAGACCTCATGCCCAAGAGGGCCAACAGGGCCAACAGGGAAGCCCTATCCCCAGTAAAAGCCAGCAAATAGATCACATACGATAGTGCAAGCCAGCAGGGTCCTGAGGCCTATTGAAAACCCGCCATAAGACCCAAGCCCTGGCAGAAGAAGTTTGTGATAATACAGGATGGCAATGGGACCTCAAACACCTCAGGCCCAATTACTGGAGAAAGCCTTTGGAGTCTTTAATAACAGAGACCTGGTTGCAGCAGAAGAGAAAGAACTTAGAGAATGAACTAGAGACAGAGAGCATGCCCAATTCTTGGCTGCTTCCATGGCCAGGAAAAGCCTCTCCAGGGGACTCCCTTGGAAGAAGCCTAGTCACTTGGTACTGGGAAAACCTGCTTTTGATGCCACAAGGAGGGTCACTAGCCCAAGGAATGCCCCTCCAAGGCACCTCCCCCCCAGGAAGGAGGCCTAGGAACCAATACCTCTAGAACTGTGCCCATCTGACCAGGAGGGATATTGGAGGAAGGATTGTCCCCAAGGTTGGAAAAGTGACAGAGCCACCTCCTGGTACCCTGTACTTCAGTCTTCTCAAGATTTGGAGTGACCAGGAAGCATGGGGCTTGGCAGTGCTCCTACTTTCTCCATCTCTCACTGAACTCTGAGCAAGCATTGAGGCTGAAGGTAAGGTTACTCACTTTATTATGGCTAAGTTCTCTGGTCTAACCAATTGATTCTACCCTCCCCTTGACCAGTTGGGTCAGGAGCAAGGAAGGGGAGACTAAGGGATTGTTTCCCCAACATATCCAATCCCCTGCCTACTTGAGGGTCTGTTGTTTGAACACTTCTTCCTTAAGCTCTCCTCTTATCCTGTCCCCCTGTTGGGAAGCGACCTGTTGGTGAAATTGGGAAGTAAATTTTCTCTAGTTAAGCCTCCTAGATCTCCCCATGTTGCCTCAGGAGTGTAGGAGATAGTTGGGTCAATTGTTTATGATCAAGAAATTCCTGGGTGAGCTATTTCTGACATCCCAGCATTTGTTTTTGACTCCTAGGTCCTAAAGTGTCCCCCCACAATGGTCTATATCCAATTAAACCCAAGTTGTGGGAGGGACTGCAGCCATTAATTGCTACTCAAAGCCCTGTCTCACTGTCTGAGAGTGGGGCCCAGACCACCAGATGGAAGCTTTTGAGACTTTGAAGACTAAATTGACCAACACTCCAGCTTTACCCAATCTAGGAAAAACCTTTTAGTCTCTGATGATGGAAGGGGAGAACAGGCTTTGGGAGTTGTTGCCTGTTTTTGAAAAAGCTGCTATTGCTTTCCATGTGCTAAATGTTCATGGAGCAATTTGGAAAGGAAAGGGAAATCTGGCAGCATTTTGGCCTTGCCACAGTCATCTTTAATTCCAAGCAGGTGAGAAAAATTGTTCCCTCTCTCTGTCTCTGTCTCTGTCTGTCTCTGTCTCTGTCTCTCTCTGTCTCTCTGTCTCTGTCTCTGTCTGTCTCTCTCTCTCTCTGTCTCTGTCTCTCTCTCTGTCTCTCTCTCTCTCTCTCTCTCTCTCTCTCTCTCTCTTTCTCCATTCTCACCCAATTCTCACCTAAAAGTACAAAGTCACAACATAGACAAAAAATGAGCAAAAAGAAAAAAGAACTTGAGTATAGAAAGTTACTATGGTGACAGGGGGGATCAAGGCACCCAGAGCCTTGGAGCACAAGGAGCCACAGTCAGGACACACA
This sequence comes from Pseudocheirus occidentalis, assembly GCA_028646575.1. Lineage (NCBI taxonomy): Eukaryota > Metazoa > Chordata > Mammalia > Diprotodontia > Pseudocheiridae > Pseudocheirus > Pseudocheirus occidentalis. The sequence goes on along the minus strand of CM053600.1, from coordinate 19,104,743 downwards.
GGATTTAGCAGCTTCTACATCAAAGAATTAGATGACTGGGAAGATGATGTTCCAGAAGTCAAAGGAGTTAGGATTACCACCAAGAATCACCTACCCAGCAAAACTGAGCATAAGACTTCCAGGAAAAAGCTGAACATTCAATGAAAAGGAAGTCTTTCAAGTATTCCTAATTAAAAAACCAGAACTAAAAAATATATCCCCAAACATAAGACTCGAGAGAAACATAAAAAGTAAAAAAGGAAGAAACAAGAAAAAGGATAATTAAGACATTCAATAAGGTTAAACTCTATTCCTACATGTTAAGGTGATGTTTCTTAACTCTTAAGAACTTTGTCAACATAATGGTAATTGGAAGGGGTATACACAGAAAGAGGGTGCATGCGTAAGATGACTATGATGGGATAATATCCAAAAGCACAAAGTTAAGGGGTGAAAAGATGATTGCATTGGGAGAAGGGGGAGGGAGATAGAATGGAGAAAAATATCCCATATAAAAGAAATCTAATAGAGTTATTGCAGTATAGGAGGTGGGTGGCCAATCTTTGAATCCTACTCTCATCAGAATTGGCTCAAGAAGAATAGCATATACACTTAGTTTAATATAAAAATCTATCTTAATCCAGTGGGAAGTAAAAGGGATAGGGAAAAGAGAAGGTGGGGTACTGATAGAAAGTAGGGCAGAATGGGGGAGGTGGTGATCAGAAGTAAAACATTTGTGGAAAGGGGCAGAATAAAAGGTAATAGAGAGAGAAAGATAAACAAGAGAAAAATAGGATGGAGAGAAATACAGTTATCATAGCTATAAATATGAATGGGATGTATTCACCCACAAAATAAAAGTGGATAGATAACAGAATGTATTAAAAAATGAGAATCCTACTACATGTTATTTAAAAAGACACAGTTAATACACAGAGATACACATGGAGTAAAGATGAGGGGCTAGAGTGAAGCTATCATGCTTCAGCTGAAGTGAAAAAAATTAGGGAGACTACCATTTCAATAGAAAAATATATCTATAAAAAGTGATGAATAAAACTATCTTGCTAAAAGATATAAACAATGAAATAGATGATAGACAATGTAATAATATCAAGACTAATATGCACTAAGTGGTATAGCATCTAAGTTTTTTTCAAAAGTTATATAAGTTACAGGAGGAAATTGACAATAAAACCATACTAGTGGGGGACTTCAATTTTCTTCTCTCAGAGCTAGAATAAATCTAACAAAAAATAAACAAGAAAGAAGTTAAGGAGGTAATAGAATTCTAGAAAATGTAGATATGATAGATCTCTGAAGCTAAATAAATAGGAATAAAAAGCAATACACCTTTTTTTCTTATCAGTATGTGGCACCTATATAAAAACTGGGCATAAAAACCTTACGATCACATTCAGAAAAGCAGAAATTTTAAATGTATCCTCTTCAGATCATAAAACAATAAAAATTACATTCAATACGGAGCAGTGGAAAGATAGAGTGAAAATTAATTGGAAACTAAATAACCTTATCCTAAAGAATAAGTAAGTCAAAGAACAAACCATAAGAAAAATCAATAATTTCATTAAAGAGAATAAAAGCAATGACACAACATACCAAAATTTCTGGGAAGCTGCCAAAGTAGTACTTAGGGGAAAATTTATCTCCAAACACTTACAACAACAAAATAGAGAAAGAGCAGATCAATGAATTGGACATGCAACTAAAATAAACCAGAAAAATAACAAATTAAAAATCCCCAAGTAAACAACAAATTGAAAATCCTGAAAATCAAAGGAGAAATTAATCAAATTGAAAATAAGAAAACCATTGAACTAATAAACGAAACTGGAAGCTGGTTCATGAATGTAAAAAAAAAAACAATAGAAGAGAGAAACCATTGTTAATTTGATCAATAATGGAAAGAAGAAAACCAAGTTACCAGTTTCAAAAATGAACTTGGTGAATTCACCATGAGTGAAGAGGAAATTAAAACAAGTATTAGGAGCTATTTTGCCCAGTTGTATGCTAATAAGCAGAACAATTTAAGTAAAATGCATGCATGTTTACAAAAAATATAAATTACCCAAGGAAAATAGAAAATTTAAAAACTCAAACTTAGAAAAAGGAATTGAACAAGCCATCAACTTAATCCCTAAGGAAAAAAAATCCTTAGCATCAGATGGATTCCCAAGTTAATTTTGCCAAACATTTAAAGAACAATTAATCCCCAATACTATAAAAATTATTTGGAAACATATGTGAAGGAGTACTACCAAATTCATTTTATGACACAAATATGGTGCTCATACCTAAACCAGAAACATCAAAAACAGAAAAAAAATTAAAGACCAATTTCCCTAATGAATGTTGATGCAAAAATTTTAAATACAACATTAGCAAGGATATTGCAGCAATGTATCACAAGGATAATATTACTATGTGCAGTTGGGATCTATACCAGGAATACAAGGCTGTTTGAATATTAGGAAAACTATCAATATAACTGACCATATGAATAACAAGGACAACAGAAACCTTTTGATTATCTCAAGAGATGCAGAAAAAGTCTTTGACCAAATACAGCATCCATTCCCATCAAAACACAAAACAGCATGGAAAAAATGGAGCTTACCTTAAAATGATAAGTAATATTTATCTAAAACCAACAGCAAGTCATCCCTATCTGTAATGGGGATAAGTTAGAAGCCTTCCCAATAAAATTGGGGGTGAAGCAATTATTCCCATTATCACATTATTATTCAACATTATATCAGAAATGTTAGCTATAGCAATGAGAAGAAAAATAAATGAAAGGAATTAAAATAGGCAATGAGGAAACAAAACTAATAGTCTTTGCAGATGATATGATGGCATACTTAGGGAACCAACTTTTAAAAAATCTAGTTGAAATAATGAACAACTTTAGCAAAGTTGCAAGATATAAAATAAACCCACATAAATGATCAGTATTTCTATATCGCCAACAAAATCCAGCAGCAAGAAATATGAAGAGGAAATTTTATTTAAAATAATTGTGGACAATACAATATACTTAGGAGTCTACCTGCCCAGATAAACCCAGGAATTATATGAACACAATTACAAAATGGTTTTCACACAAATAAAATCACATCTAAACAACTGGAAAAATATCAATGACTCACAGGTAGGTTGAGCCAATATGGTGAAGATTACAATGCTACCTAAATATTATTCAGTGCCATACCAATCAAACTACCAAAACTCATTTTTATAGAGCTCGAAAACCCATAATAAAATTCATTGAGAAGAATAAAGGTCAAGAATATGAAAGGAATTAATAAAGAAAACTATGAAGGAAGGTGGTATAGCCATAACAGATCCCAAACTGTACTGTGGAGTGGTAATTATTAAAATGATCTGGTACTGGGAAAGAAACAGGGTGGTGGATCAGTGGAATAGAATAGATATACAAAAACTTGTAGCAAGCAACTATAGTAATCTAGTATTTGATAAAGCAAATGATCCATGATTTTGGGACAAAAACTTATTATTTGACAAGACCTTCTGAGAAAACTAGAAAATGGTATGGCAGAAAGTAGGTATAGATCAACAACTCACACCATATACCAAGATAAGGCCAAAACAGATATGTGATTTACACATACAGTGTGATTCCATAAGCAAATCAACAGAGTAACACATCTCAGATTGTTTACCATCTCAGGAATAGTGGAGGGGAAAGTTGGAGAGAATTTGGATCTCAAAACTGTTTTAAAAAGTAAGAAACAAAAATACTTTTTGCATGTAATTTGGGAGAAAAAGTAATTTTAAAAATAAAGCAAATGAAGGGATAATGAATATATCAAAATCTACAAATAAATATTGGTAATACATCTTTTCATAGGCAAGCAGAATGATAGTTAAAGTTCATGGTAACCTCTCTGCTCATATCCAATCTCACATATCCAACTATCTTTGAGACATTTCAAACTAGAAGTTCAGTAGACATATTAAACTCAACATGTTCAAAACAGAATTTATTTTGTTTCCTCCTGAACTACCTCTCACCCCCAACTTCTTAATTCCTGTAGAGGGCAACACTGTCCTCTCAATCCTTCAGGTTCACAACCTGGGAATCCTTGACTCCTCACTTTTTTTCTCAACCCTTCCCACATCCAATGGGATGTTTACAAGGCCTGTTGATTTCATTTTTGTGAAATCTCTTGAATATGTTGTCTTCTTTTCTCTGACACTGCCACCACTCTAGTGCAGGCCCACATCACATCATGCCTGGGATATTAGAATAGGCTGCTACTGAGTCATAGCCTGCTACTGAATCAGCCTGCCTCGAGTCTCTCCTCACTTCAGTTCATCCTCTATTCAGCCACCAAACTGATTTACCTCAATGACAGGTCTGAGCCTGTCAACCCTCTATTTAATAAACTACATTGTCTTCTTTTAGCCTTCAGGATCAAATGCAAAATGCAGTTTGGAATCCAGGGATCTTTGTAACATACAAATTTTATAACATAAACTTCTTCCTGCCCTGTGGTTTATCAGGGAGACAATCTTATGTAAAGTCCAAATTGAGGGAGTTTCTACACACAGTGAGGTGCTCCAGATGCTCTTATTTGATCATGTTATTATGATGGTTGCAACAAAACCCAGAGCACTACAGAATCCCTTGGAAAAGATTTGTAATTATTCAAAAGAATTTTGCCTACTCATATAGAAAAAAACAGGAAGAATGTCTGTTATACAGACTGATATGCAATTATATGAATAATGAGTTAATTCGATCTTTGTCCCTGTTCACCTTATTTATTATACCAGCCCCCTATTTGGCTTACTTGTATATTTTCCCTCCTTTCTACAGCTCATCTTCCACACAGCTGCAAAACTGATGTTCCTAAAGTGCATGTCTGAATATGTCACCCCTTGTTCTTCAAGCTTTGGTGAATCCCTATTGCTTTTAGAATAAAGTATACATTTCTCTGGCATTTATAATACTCCCCAATCTAACTTTAGCCTATCTTATCAGGAAGACTGCATTACTATACTTTACATATTTTATCCCATAGCCAAACTGACCTATTGTATTTCTCTGAGCATGGCACTAGATCTCCTGCCTTTGCCTTTGTGCAGACTCTTTCACATAGGGAAAAGGTCTCACATTTTTACTTTGCCTTTCAGAACTATTAGATTCTTTCAAAGATTAGTTCAAGTACCTCTTTCTTTTAGTTACCTTCCCTAATTCCCCTGGTTGTTAATATCTTGTACTGCATTACTTGGTGTTGATTTTATATATATCCTATATTTAAACATGTTGTATTACCTCATAAAATGTAAGCTTCTTGAGGGGAGTGACTTTTATTCTTATTTGTTTTTGTAGCACTTTGCCTAGTGGCTGTCACAAAATAAGTAGTTAAATATTTTATGGCTGACTAATCTAATTCTCTCCCTTCTTCTTTCTATCCCTAATTACCTTCCTTTCTTTCTATCTCTATCTATCTATCTATCTATCTATCTATCTATCTATCTATCTATCTATCTATCTATCATCTATCATCTATCTATCTTTCCTCATTATCATCATCTATGCATTATCATAATATCTATCTACCTATCTAGCTATCTCTTGTGTAGTCATTGAAAATGGACAATGAGCTAAGCATAGAATTAAATTTAAAAGCCCATGGTGAAACTGAAAATTTCATTTAATGATCTGAAACTTCTCCCTGAAACCAATGCTCATTTTAAAAATATTAATATTTTTCCAGTATTATGTTGCTATGAACTGTAGACAACTATTTCAAAATAATTAAAAATTATTATGATCTGGAGGACAATGGAAAGGCTACAAACAAGAAACTATGAAGTAGAAACAGAATAAAGGATTCAAAGAAAAGATGGGCTGATGATATAATCAGAACAAAAAATGATCAGTGGAAAGCTTGAGTGCTCCATATTTATCCTGGAAATGTCAAGAGAATGTGAGGAATGATTTCTACACATAGGTTGGATCTCCTGTGGTGAACTTATAGGAGAACATGGAAAAGAGGCACCCAGAGAGCATCTCTTTCAGCTTTTTTTTAGAGGGCATATTTATATCAGTAAGTCAACCGATGCATCTGAATATTGTTTTTAGAGTATTTGAGATTACTAAAGAAGGTAGTAATAGAAATATGTACTTTGCCTGAGCCTTAGGTAAGGCTGTAGAAAACTCAAGGAAAGTGATTTTTCATATTTTTTAACTGGTGGTAACTTAATCTCTCCCTCTACTTTAATAGCAGCTTAGTCTAATTCTGGCTCTAAAGTATCTATAATAAAAATTGCGTTATTTCCTATATATGAGAATGAAAATTGTGTTATTTCCTATATAAGAATAAAAATTGTCTTATTTCCTATGTGTGAGACCTTGGGTCAGTCATGACCTCCCTGGACCTCACTGATTTCATATGTAAGGTCAATGTGGTGAATTTGAGAGCCTCTAAATTTCCTTCCAGCAAAGAATCTAAATCTATGGCACTATGATTCTATAAAAGATAGATGTTATCTAATATACTTCTTCTTTAAACCTGACATGTATAAAACTGAACTTGTCATCTTTATTGAAAAGCTCTCTCTTCTTCTAAACCCCCCTATTACCACCACCCTTCCAGTCATCCAGGTTCACCACTTAAGTGACATCACCTCTTCTCTCTACATTGCCAAACCTCATTTCTTTTTCCAAATCCTCTAGATTCTGCCTTCAAAATATGCCTGACAAGTACTCTGTTCTCTCTTCTGCTATCACCCTATAAAATATCCTCATAATTTATACCTGGGTTATTGCAATAACCTGCTGGTTAGTATCCCTACTTCAAGTCTCTCTTCATTCTAAATTGTCCTGCATTCAGCTATTAAATTGTTCTTCCTAAAATGCATGTATAACATATCACCTCACATTAGATAAATTTTAGTGACGCCCTGTTATCTCCATGATCAGACATAAAATCTTCTGTTTGACTTTTTAAGATCCTTTATAGCCAATTCACTTCTTCTTTTGCCAGTATATTTACATTTAATTCTATTTCAAACACTCTTTGATCCAATGCCACTGTTCTTATTGTTGTTCCTCATATATAATGCTACATCCCCAGATTGTGCATTTTCACTAGCTGTTCCCCACACTTGGAATTCTCTCACTCATCATGTCTATTTCCTGGATTTCTTCAAATCCCAACCAAAATTGTACCTTTCATAAGAAATGTCTCCCAATATCCCCTAATGATAATGCCTTCCCTCTATTGATTGTCTTAAAATTGTCCTGTATAAAATATGATATTTGTACATATTTTCATACTGTTTCCTCAATTTGACTTTGAGCTTCTTGAGAGCAGGGAGTATATTCTGACTTTCTTTGAATCCCCAGTACATAGCACAGTGCTTGATAAATAGTAAACTCTTGCATGATTCTAATTTCACTTCCCAATTTTTCCTCCACTTCTTTTACTTGTTTTTCTAAATCCTTCTTGAGCTCCTCCAAGGCCTGCAATCAGTTCATATTTTTCTTGTAAGCTTTTGATGCAGAGGTTTTTGACTTTGTTGGCTTCTAGTTCTGTTTTGATTTTCTTTGTCCCCCCAAAAGGATTCTATGGTCTGATTGTGCTTCTGGTTGCTCATTTTGCCAGCCAATTACTTGACTTTTGAGCTCTTTGTCATGGTACAACTCTGCTTTCAGAGTGGAGAGAGAGCTGTGTCCCAAGTCACTGGGGTTTTCACAGTTGTTAGAGCTGATGTCAGAACTATGAGGAGGGAGCCCTCTCTACAGTCACCACAAGCTCTGGCATATTGGTGTTCTTTACCCCAGGACCACCACCCAAGACTGCAACCCAGATCCAAGCAGGTCAAAGCAAGAGCAATTACCCTTGAATGATCGCTTGGTCCTCCTACAATCTGCAGGCCAAGAGCTCCAGAGGGAGCCATGTGGCAGCAGCTGCAGCTGCCTCTATCACTCCAGGGTCAGGGGCCAGACTGCTCTTCTCTTATCAGTTCCAACAGAGTTCCCTACTGACCTTTTACTTTCTCTTTGGTGTTTATGTATTGAGAAGTCTGGAAATCACCACAGGTATCAGTGATTCACTCTTCTGAAGTCTGCTCTGGTTGGTTTGTGCCACTGTTTGGGGCTGCCCCAGGTCTGGGCCTGTGGGGCTCACATGTGACTGTGCTCATCTCCCAGGTTGGTGAGGCAGCCTCTTCCTGTTGGCCTGCTGAGCTGCCTTCAATGGGAGATTTGTTTCACTCTGTCACTTTGTGGGTTCTCTACCTCTAAAATTTGTTGAGAGTCATATTTTACAGGTATTGGAGGTGATTGGAGCAGGAGCTCAGACACCTTCCTGCTTTTACTCCACCGTCTTGACTCTGCCCCCAATAGTAAACTCTTAAAAAATGTTCACTTAATTTGACTTCTTCCTCAAAATGAGAAAACCAAGACTGAGTATGCTTAGGTGAATTGTTTAAAGTCATGCAATTAGTAAAGAGCAGAGTAGCGTTTCAGATTCAGGGGTTTTTTTTTACTCCAAATTCAAAACTATTTCCACTGTACTATTCCATTTCTGTAATTTTATAGAATCAAAGGGGAATAGTTATATTGAAAATGAATAGCCCCTCATTTGTGGTTTGGAGACTGAATACTTAACAATTTTTAAAAAATGATATAATTCAGTTTAATTCTTTGTGTGTTTATCGAGCACGTACAATGTGCCTAACACTACTTCAGACTACAGGAAGAGCAGTTGTCTTCCTAGGTCATACTATATCCACAGGACCACCCAGGGCTCTTTGCCCCAATGAGTCCGAGGTATTGATTTTAGGCAATGGCTCAAGAAGATAGCAAGTTAGGGAAACAAGAGGTAGTAGATGTTACTACAATAGGACTTTAGACTTATACTTACAGACAACTCATACATTGCCTCTCCATCACTAAAGAGAGTTTGTCTTCCACACAAAACCCTCAGACTGGAGGCTGCCTTTTGTGATTCATTTTTCCCTTATTCACTTTCTTTGTTTAATTTAATCAAATTTTCATTCAAATCAAATATGTAGATCCCTATACCTCAAACACTGCTAGGGAAGACCCTGATGATGATGATTATACACACACACACACACACATATATAATCTATACACATACATATATAATCTATACACATATATCGGTGTATGTGTGTATGTATATATCTTATCATAAACATACACACACATATATATATATATATATATATATGTGTGTGTGTGTGTATACACACACATATGGAGAAAGAGAGAGAGAGAGAATGCACATACATGAGATTGATCCCTTGTCCCCAAGAAGCTTACAATATAGTAAGAGGAGAAGTTCAGGAAGCAGTTGGATAATAAAATAGAACATTATATGAGTAAATTCCAAAAGGAATTAACACTATCTTTATGCTTCTGCTTAGGTGATTAAGACTAAGTTGGAAGCTATAATTCGATTTTTATGCAATTATAATTAAGGCTAGTCATTCATAGTCTTGTCACACCCAAGACACCAGTTACACAAAATATGAAACAAGTATCCAAAATGACACATTTTCAGAAATGAAATACTTTCACAAATGTCCATTTAAATGCTGTATATGCCATCCCAATTTCTTGACAACAATCAATTTTGTGAAAATAATTTCCTCTATACTTATGCTGTATTTTTTTCTTCCTTCTCTTTGCTTCATTTATATTCAGAAAGGCCATGTCACAATCCAGTGATTGAAGCATCCCAATTTATTTCAGAGGAGGAGACCGAATCACAGCTATCATAGATTATGGACTGTGGCTTCACTGAATGGACTGGGTAGATGGAAGAAGAGAAGTCTGAAGAAAGAAAACTTGTTTACTCATCAAAATCTTTATAATCAGCCCTGATGGGAAGTGAAATAACAAAAAAAAGGGCAATTTAATTAGAGTTTAGCTTCATTGTACAGTTTAATTTCACTCAAGTACAACAGCATTTTTACTTATTTGTAAAGCTCACCTTTCTAAACCTTATTTCTAAACCCTACCTCAAATAATTACTTTCTCCCCTTTAGGATACTGCAATCCCTTTTAATACTTCTGGATCAGAAACTGCCAAATAAAGGTAGAGGGAATATAATTTGATTCAACAAATATTTATGAGATGCCTACTATGTATAAAATGCTGAGCTAGAAAGAAAAATTGCAAAACCAACCTTGCTCATAGAATTGACATTCTAGTACCAGGATATAATGTGAACACAGATAAGTAAATACAAAGCAATTTGAAGAAGAGGGACATGTTAACAAGGAAGACTTTATGAAGGAAATGTAATTGGAAGAACACTGCTCTTAGGTGGTCATTCTGGGATTAGAGCTAGCTTAGAGATATTGAGTTCTAAATTCTCACCTTCCCACACATTCCTGGAGAAAGCAAGAAATTTGATATTGATGTGAAGTGATGCAAAATTGTTGGGTTTACTCAAACACTAGATCACTATGGTAATTTACCATTGTATATTATGTACCTATTGTATTCAACTCATCCATCACTCTAAGTTAGTATTACATGGTTTTGATAATTACTACTTTGTAATATAGTTTGAAATTTAGATCTGCTAGGCCTCCTTCCTTCACATTTTCCTCATTAATTCCCCTGGTCTTCTTGATTTTATTTCTTCCAGAATAATTTTTAAATTATTTTTCTAAATCTATAAAATAAAATTAGTAGCTCAATTGATATGTCACTTAATAAGTACATTAACTTACATACAATTGTAGTTTTTTATTATATTGGTTCAGCCTACTACCCATGAGCATTTAATATTTCTCCAGTTCCTTATATCTTTTTTATCTGTGTGAAATGTGTTTTGTAATTGTTTTTATGTAACATCTGGGTTTTTTTTTCCTGTGGCAGGTATAATCTCAAGTATTTTATATTGTCTGTAGTTATTTTAGATGGGATTTCTCTTTCTATCTCTTGCTTCTGGGTTTTGTTTCTAGTATATAGAAATGCTGATGATTTTGGTGTATTTTATATCCTGCAACTCTGCTGAAGTTGTTAATTGTTTCAACCAATTCTTTTGGTTGTTTTTGTTATTTCTCTGGGGTTCTCTAAAGCTAATTCTCACTTAATTTAAGTGGACAGATCCAGCATCCTCTTTCTACCCTCCTCAAATGAATCCAATAGGACTCTTTCTTGGTCTGTTTTTTCTAAGAGCTTGTTTAGTATTGGGATTAATTTTTGTCTCAGATATTTGGAAGAATCCACTTGCAAATCCATCAGGTCATGACAATTTTTTAAAAGAGTTCATTGATGGCTTGTTCAATTAATTTTTTGAAGATAGATTTATTTGAATACCCTATTTCATCTTCTGTTAATTTAGGCAATTTATATTTTTTCCTAAGTTTTCATACATTCCACTTAAATCATCAATTTTACTGGCATGGAATTGGGCAAAATAACTCCTAACAATAGCTTTAGTCTCACTTTCTTTGGTGGTGCAGTTACCCCTTTCAATTTTGATACAAGTAATTTGGTTTCCTTCTTTTTTTCTCAAATCAAAGTAACCAAATTATCTATTTTATTATTTTTTCATAGTATCAGCTTCTAGCTTTATCTATCAGTTTTTTAAACTTTCCATTTATTAATATCTCCTTTGATTGTTAGGATTTTCATTTTGGTATTTATTTGGAGATTTTTAATTTGTTCTTTTTCTAGTTTTGACAGTCGCATGAAAAAAATTCATATACATTTCCCTCTTTGAATCTATTTAGATTTCAGTGAAGTTCAGGCATTGATCCTTCCCCACCATTTTCCTGTCCACTGTAAAAGGTCTTCCTTATGTACTTCTTTTATGTGAGATAATTTCTTCCAGTGTTAATTTCCTTTTCCCCTTCTCTAAGAGCATACCTCTTTCTAGTCTATTCACTTTTTTTCAGCATCCCAACATAATCAATTAAAAAATGATAAAGTTCTTAGAAATTACATGTATCATCTTCCCACATATAAAGGTAAACAGGTTAACCTTATTGAGTTCGTCATGACTTCTCTTTCATGCTTAGCTTTTTATAATTCTTGTATTTGAATTTATGTTTGTATTTGAAAGTATGATTTCTTATTCAGCTCTCCTCTCTTCATCAGGAATGCATTAAAGTTTCTAATTAAATATCCATTTAATGTATATTCAGTCTTTTTATAAGGTGTAATTTTCTTCAGTTTCTTTGTGTGTATGAGTATTTTACCAAGCTGTTCTCTCTTTTCACATGATTTTCTTGCTTACTTTCTTTTTCTATTTTTTCCTCCACTTCTGTTACTCATTTTTTAAAATCCTTTTTGAGCTCCTCTAGGAATTCTTTTTTATTTGGTGGGGTGTGGGGCTGAAACCAATTCACATTTTTGTTTTTGATGTAGTTGCTTTGATCTTGTTGTCTTGTGTGTTTGTATTCAAATTTTCCCTGTTGCCACAGTAACTTCTATGACCATGATCTTATGTTGTTGTTTGGTAATTATCCCAGTCTATTTCTTTACATTTAACTTTATGTTAAAGTTGGTCTCTGCTCCCAGGGTAGAGAGGACACTATCCCAACCTTTAGTTTTTTTGTGCTGATATTTTCAGAGCTAGTTCTGGGGGTGAGGGGTTGTCCTATTTTTCAAGTTCTTCTAGGTTGATATGATCTATGGAAAGTTGTAGTCACTGCACTCCTGGTGCAGTGATCCATGAGTAACCACAAATACTCTTTTCCACCCTGGAATTGTAAGTAGGATCTCTGTTCTTCTGTGGTCACATGTTCTAGTATGCTAATGCTCCTCCACACCCTGGGACCGTGACCCAATACTCTATACGTATGGCCAATGTAACAGGGTTCATCACTTTATGCCAGCGAAGGGTCTGCTATAATATCCTTCTGATCAGTTCTCTGACTCTCTTAACATCTGCGGTGGAACTTGAGTCTGTCACTACAGATTCCATTGCTTTCAAGACCTACTGCTAGCTTGTTGGGTTGTGGCCTGTACTGAACTACTCCCTACTTGTACCTTCTTCCAGGAATTCTTGTTGGGCTTGTGTCCAATTCATATTTTACTTTGAATCATTGCTTGTCACTGCTTTGAATTCGCTGTCTCCTTCTGAGTTTCTGTTTTGATCTTCCCTGTCCCCACAGTAGCTTTTTGTTGGGTTATTTTAAAAATAATTTAAAAACCCAATTTCTTGATTTTAAATCTTATGTTAATGTTGGGCTCTGTTGGTAGTATATGTGAAGAGAGAAGTAACATTTAAAGATTCAGACTTTTCTTACTGATGTTTTCTGAGATTTTGGGAGTTTTATTTATTTTTAGTTTTCAACATTCATTTCCATAAGATTTTGAGTTACGAATTTTCTCCACATCTCTTCCCTACCCCCAATCCAAGATGGCAAACATATGGCATACCCCTTCAACCAGTCTACCATTTCTTATATCCCCCACTATACCCCTCCTTAACTTCTTCCCTCTTTCTTTCTTGTAGGGCAAGATGGATCTTTATACCCCATTGCCTGTCTATCTCATTTCCTGGTTGCACATCACAACAGTTTTTAAAATTTGTTTTTAAAACTTTGAGTTCCAGATTCTCTTCCTTCTTCCCATCTCACCCACTCCCACTGGGAAGACAAGCAATTCAATGTAGGTTATTCATGTGTAGTTATGCGAAACATTTCCATAGTAGTCATATTGTTAAAGACTAAATATATTTCCCTTCATCCTATCCTGCCTCACCCATTTACTCCATCTTTTCCTTTGACCCTGTCCATTTTCAAAAGATTTTGGTTCTGACTGCCCTCTCCTCCAATCTGTCCTCTCTTCTTTCATGTTCCCTTCTTATCTCTTTTCCCCCTACTTTCCTGTAGGGTAAGATACCTAACAGAGTGGTTATGTTATTTCCTCCTTAAGCCAAGTACAATGAGAGTAAGGTTGACTTGTTCCCTTTCACCTTCCTGCTCTTTCCCTCCATTGTAACAGCCTTCTCTTTCCTCTTTTATGTGAGATAATTTACACTATTCTCTCTTTCCCTTTCTCCTTTTCCAAATATATTCCTCTCTCACCACTTAATTTTATTTTCAAGATATTATCCCTTCATATTCAACTCATCCTGTGCCCTCCGTCAATGTATACATACAATCCCACATATACCCATCTATACATACATATATGTGTGTGTGTGTGTGTGTGTGTGTGTGTGTGTGTGTGTATACATTCCCTTCAACCATCCTAATACTGAGAAAAGTCTCATGAGTTACAAAAACCATCTTTCCATGTAGGAATGTAAACAGTTAAATTTTGATAAGTTCCTTATGATTTCTCTTTCCTGTTTACCTTTTCATTCTTCTCTCGCTTCTTGTATTTAAAAGTCAAATTTGCTGTTCAGCTCTGATCTTTTCGTAAAGAATGTTTGAAAGTCCTCTATTTCATTGAATGTCTATATTTTCCCCTGAAGTATTTAATACTCAGTTTTGCTGGCTAGGTTATTGTTGGTTTTAGTCCTAGCTCCTTTGACCTCCAGAATATCATATTCCAAGCCCATTGATCCCTTAATGTAGAAGCTGCTAGATCTTGTATGTTTTCACAATGTTCAAATTGTTTCTTCCTGACTGCTTGTGATATTTTCTTCTTGACTTGGGAGCTCTCAGATTTGACTGTAATATTCCTAGTAGTTTTCTTCTGGAGATCTTTTTCAAGAGGTGATTGGTGAATTCTTTTTTTTTCTTTTTGGAGGGTGTTAAGTGACTTGCCCATTGTCACACAGCTAGTTTTTTTGTGTTAAGTGTCTGAGGCTGGATTTGAACTCAGGTCCTCCTGACTCCAGGGCTGGTGCTCAATTCACTGTGCCCCCTAACCACCCCCTGATTGATGAATTATTTTAATTTCTATTTCACCTTCTGGTTCAAGGCAGTTTTCCTTGATAATTTCTTGAAAGATAATCTCTAGGCTCTTTTTTTCATCATGGCTTTCAGGTAGTCCAATTATTTTTAAATTATCTCTCCTGGATCTATTTTCCAGGTCAGTGCCTTTTTCACTTAGATATTTCAGATTTCTTTCCATTTTTTCATTCTTTTGGATCTGTTTTATAATATCTTGATTTCTCATAATGTCATTGGATTTCATTTGCTCAAATATAATTTTGAAAGAACTGTTTTCTGGAGTGAGCTTTTCAACTTTCTTTCCCATCTGGCCAAATCTACTTTTTAAGGCATTCTTCTCCTCATTGACTTTTTGGGCCTCTATTGCCATTTGCATTAGTCTATTTTTAAGGTGTCATTGTCTTCAATATTTTTGGGGTTTTCCTTTAGGAAACTATTGACTCATTTTTCATGATTTTCTTGCATCACTCTCATTTCTCTTTCCAATTTTTCCTCTACTTCTCTTGTTTGATTTTCAAAATCCTCAACCTTTTCCATGGCCTTTTCCTTGAGGCTTTTTGATGCAGGAGTTTTGATTTTGTTGTCTACTTCTGGTTTTATATTTTTATAGTCTTTGTTACCAAAAACCAATTCTATAGTTTGATTTCTGTTTCTCTGTTCATCTTGATGGCTAATTACTTGACTGTTGAGCTCTTTGTCACAGTAGAACTCTGGTTCCAGAGTGGAGAGTGCTGTGTCCCAAATTTCTGCGGTTTTGTGCAGTTGTTATCAGAGATTCTTCTAGTTACCTGCCTCAGAAATGTGAGAAGGACTGCTTCTCCACAGTCTCCACAAGCTCTGCCAGGGTTCCTCCTCATCTAAGGACCACCACTCAAAATGCAAACCAGATCCAAACAGAGCAAACAAGAGAATCCTGCCTCAGTGCCAGCAAGGCAGTTCTTGCAATTGCCCTCTGGTAAGCTACTTGGTCCCTCCACTATCTGGGGGCCTGGACCTCAGAAAGTAGCTGCCACCTCAGCAGATGCAGCCACTGCTACCTCCACCCTGGGGGCAGGGAGCAGATCATACTCTTTTCTCACTCACATCTGGCAGAGTTTCCCCACTGACATTTTACTTTCTTTTTGGTGTTGATGGGTTGAGAAGTCTGGAAACAGCCACAGCTGCCAGTGATTCAAAACCCTCAGGTCCTGCTCTGCCTGTTCTGTGCCAGTGGTCTCTGCTGGCGTGGTCCACATGAGACTGTGCTCCACTCCCAGGCTGGTGCAATAGACCCTTCCTGTCAGCTTGCCTTGCTGCCTTCAGTTAGAGATTTGTTTCACTCTGTCATTTTGTGGGTTATATAGCACTAAAATTTATCTAGAGGATGTGGCTAAAGAGGGCTAGCAGGACCAGGAGGGAGAAGAAGCAGAAAGAACCAAACCCACAGCAGTTCCTGAGATGCCTCAGAACCTCCTGATTCACAAGCAGCCCGAGGAAGGACCTGCTTCTTGGTCTCACAAATTATGTGCTCACTAGAGATAATATGCAAAAAAGAAACTACATATCTATGTGTACTCTTCATCTGTACTCTGACCCTTCCCCTCTGGTTCTGGATATTTGTACAAAGGAAGGGTCCCTAATCCCTTGGAATTGCAATTGATAAGTGTTCCTCAGGATTTCTGATCCCTTGGAACTGTAAGAGACACTTGTTTTCAGGTCCCTGATCTCTTGTGACCAAAAGTAAAACTGCTCCTCAAGGCTCTTATTTCCTCTTGTGATCCTCTCTGCCTCTCAACAATGACCGAGAAATTTGTATATTTTGGCATATATCATGGCAACATAATTACCAAATAGCTGCTGGTACTGTGCACAGTTCTAGCACAAGGGTCTCTTTACCTTCTTTCTGACCAGTTGTAAGGTCTTACCATCTCTGCCTGGAGTACTTTCAAAGCTGCTGCTGCTTCTGCTGCTGCCACTTCATCCCAACACTGATGCTTCATCCATGCAGGCTTTGGTTTAGCCTCCAATTCCATGTCACAGATCTTTCTTTCTGACTTGCTAAATTGTCTTGCACTAGAAGAGTCTCTCATTCTGAACTTTTGTTAGCTTTGCCATTCCAGAGTTCAATATGAGGTATTTTTACAGTAATTTGGAAGAGAATGTTGGGAGACCTTTGCTAAATGCCATGTCTATTCTGCCATCCACCTTGCACTTCTCTCTTTTTTTTGTACATTTACTCTTTCTGTCTCTCTTCCTCTCTGTCTCTCTCTGTCTCTCTGTCTCTCTGTCTCTCTCTCTGTCTGTCTTTCTCTGTCTGTCTCTGTCTCTCTGTCTCTGTCTCTCTCTCCCCCCCCCTCTGTCTCTCTGTCTCTGTCTCTCTGTCTCTCTGGTGGGAGCAGGCAATCAGGGTTAAATTATTTACACAGAGTCACACAGCTAGTGAGTGCCTGTGGCTGGATTTGAACTTGGCTCTTTCTAATTCCAGGGGCAGTGCTTTATCAGCTTCATCACCTAGCTACCCATTGCACATTCTCTTTTCAAACAAAATTTTTTACAAGGCTATTGCTTTTTTATTTCTTCTATTCATATGTATAAAACAATTTTAGACATTCATTTTTTAAAAAATTGAATTGCAATTTTTTCCCCTTCATGCCTTTTGTTACCCCTCCCTGAGATGGTAAGCAATTTGATATAGATTATATATGTGCCATCATGCAAAACCTATTTCCATATTAGTCATGTTGATTTCACTACTTTCTTAGCAGGATTTTGGTCAAAAAGTACTATCAAATTTTATTATAAATGCAAGATAATAATACCTATTACTTCAAGATTTGTTCTGTCTCACTGGATCCTTAAAACAACCCTGTCAGGTAGATGCTATTAAAACTATTTTAAAGATGATATAAATATGAAATAAATATAAAGGCGATTAAAATATTTGCCTTGGGTCAGAGAGCTAATAAGCGTCTGAGGTACAATTCGAATTCGGGTTTCTCCAAATTGAAGTCCAGCACTCTATCCACTATTCTGTTTAGCTGTCAGATTATTATGATATCAGTTGTTACAAACTCATTGCTGATACAGTTTTTATAGATCATTTATCTTATTATCTTAATATAATTATTATTGGAGCAGGAAGTTTATCCTAATCCTGGATATTAGAAGAGTTATGAGTAAATTAACTTCATTGCAACTAATAGATATTTAGGACTTCTCCATTTTTTCCCTTCCTGTTTGGAAACATGAGCCCACATGACAAACATTATATGCTTTAGCTAGATTGCAACATGACTGAGGATAGAAATTTTATCTTTATGTTGTGCATAAATTTGAAGCTTAACATTGGTATATTTATAATTAGAATTCAAGAAGTCAGCTGGAGAATTAAGGTTCAGAGACATTAAGTCATTAGTTCCAGGTCACACAGACAGCTAGTCACAGAATGAAACTCTTCTGACTCCTCCATCACGCCAAATTAAAGAAGGTCTGTTTCTATGCTATGGAATGGCTGATGGAGGGTTTTTAAAAATTGCAACTTACAATATCACAGTTTTTCATTAAATGTGCAGTCAAAAGACAAGCCCTGCTCCCACTACTATCTCTCCTCTTAGTCAGGATCCTGGGCTACAACAGAACTAGGACACCATTATATAGACAGTTGATGGATACGCCTCTATGTGCCCTTAGGGATTCTGCTCACTGAGAGAATGGGTTGGCATGTACTTCAACCATAACTGAACATTAAACATCAAACTTTAAACATCAAATATCAAATGATCAAAAACATCAACTTTTAAACATTTAAACTACCCCAAATGTTCAGGTATCCCCATTATCCTTTCCTTTAGCTTTTTTTTCAACCTCCAGGGAGAACCACTTCTGCTTACATGGATCTTATGGTTTGCCCTCACTTAATTCAGTTTATCCATGTGATTCTTAATATTAAGCTTCCTGAGAACGGATAGGGAATATAATTAGGATAAATTACTTATTTCCTGGCTATTGAAAATGTCACTGTGTCCAAGAGAGCCTGAGGTCTCCTTAATTCTGTACTAGTACAATTGGCCTCAATTTATTGTTGAGGTATGGCCAAAAGTATAATTATTACTATCATGTTCTAATACCAAGGTTATCAAATATTTATGTGTGTGTTGGGAATAAGGGTTGGGGGACATTGTTGCTAAGAGAGTCAGTAATAGCAAGAACCTGGATTATCTTTTGGAGTTAGTCCTAAATGTTAAAAAGCCACACCTCAACATGTCCAAAATCAATCTCACTATCTTTACCCAAGGATTTAGCCCTGTCTTGACTGCTGTTTCCTTTCATTAAAAAAATGCCACTACAGTTATGCTGCCTCTACTCCAATCATAATCTTGACACTGGTCATGTCTACAGAAAATACTAGTTAAGGCTGCAATTTCTTGTTGCTTAGACTGTTGTAGTTGTCTACTAAGTATTTCTGACTCTAATTTATTGCATTTCTAACCCATCCTTCACAATGTTATCAAAGTGATCCTCCTAAGTAACAAATCTGATCATATTAACTCTCCTGTTCAAAAACCTTTTTTGACTCCCTTTTATTGCAGAATTAATTTTCACTGTGGTCTGGATCCAACCTACCTTTCCTATTTTATTTTATATTACCTTGCTTCAATCACATTAACTTCTCACACATTTACCATTAAAAAAAAATTCAATTCTGCCCACAAAAACTTACTTAATTATAATATACTTTGCATATTAGCAATAACAATGTTACTTCATGGATTCAAAATTTCATCAGTGTAGGATTTTAGAGAGAAAGAAAGGAAGTTACAGAGACAGAAGAAAGCCAACTGATAATAGGGATTTGCTTTGGGAATAAAAAAAAAAACCTCAACAATTTTCCAAAGCGTGTCTTAGATTCAGTGAAAATTCAATCCATTCTGTGCTCTCTCATTATTCTATAAGGAAAACTCCATTCAGTGTGTTTTGGTTTTTTTTTTAATTGGTTGTCTTTGTCTAGTATATGACAATCTGAATAAACAGCTATTTCCTGCATGGTATAATACTAAAAGTATCATACCGTCTCTCAAGCATCCTCCCAGCCCCCTCCATGATAGACTCTTTAATTTTTCAACGTGTTGATGCCTTATGGGTACAGTTTGAGAGAGGAAGAACAAAAGCAAATTGGGTTTCTGGAACACTCTGCTGCTATATTTTCTAATTTAAATAGCAATCTCTCCATCAAGGGTATGAATTTTATTAAAATGCATTGATAAGATGTTTTTTAAAACCTGAAATGATTAGCACTCTGGCCTAATCATTATCAATCCCATTGATACTCCTGTAATAACATTTTCCTGAACAGGTTCATTTGGTACTAATGTGAATACCATAGATACTTCTAGGGAATTTCTGCTGTAGTTCAGTGCTATTAACAGGGCCATTATTCAAATGCGGATCATGACCTTGCATGTGAGATGTTTTTAAAGTGATTTATTATATACTACCAAACAGAAGAGCTTTTGAATTGTTTTTTTTTAAACTACCTCAGGATAATCTGGAATTATCCTTCAGCATCATATCTCCAGTCTGAGTCAAATTTACCCTCAAGATAAAGAAACCATGCAGTCACATTTTGCACCGCCCCAGAAACATAAATCCCTATCAACAGTTTTTTCTTGGAGGCAATCTGATGAATACAGTTATAGGGCCATGATCCTATTTTGTTTGGTAAAAAGATCAAGTGAAAATTTAAAGAAACACTTAAAAACAAGAGACAAATTCTCCACTATGAAATTTTAAAACAGGGAAGAGAAGAGAATTAGTAACTTCGCTGTCAAAAACGTTTTGATTATTTAAATACTTCCTCCTTACATGCTTCCTGGCTCATGCAGGCCAAAGAAAAAGGTAGGGCTCAATAATACCTTGCCACACATTGTGTAGTTAGAAGGCATGGTTCTATTCTCAGTTCTACCATTAACTAGAAATGTCACTTTGAGTATAATTTGCTGCTTCTACTTTAATGTTTCAGTGGACTGGTGAACATTTCCGTACAAGTACTGTTTCTAATTAGCTATACAGCTGACAACCCACCCATAGTTTCTCATCCTGTGAAATTCTGAGACACATCATTGCACACATCATCTAAATGTTCTTGGGAGTTCTGTTAGATCCTTTACCATTTTGTGAATGCCAGGATAGTCACAGTGACTGTTAATGTTATACGTATTCCATATAGCTTACCCACTTCCTTTTTTGTTCATACACTTCCTGGGTGATATCCCTGCTTTATTTCGTCTATACAAATCATTATTGGGAAAGTGATAATGGTATTGGTAATGTACTTCTGCCCCAAATTCCCTTCTCCCTGGCTATTCTGTTATATTTAAAATTTTAATTTCTTTAAGATTTTAATATTACATGAATTGCAACCAAACAATTTTGAGAAAATATAGAATTAATAAGATGAATTTTTGGTTCAGTACTCTCTACTTAATTCTAAGTCCAAATCATTGGTAATTAGTATGGTCTAAACTACATACACACATATGTATGTATATATGTGTATATATATATATATGTATATATAAAATAGCAACAGATATATTGATAGATCAATCAGTGATTAGACCACCCAAATGCATTTCATAGTCTGGGCAATTATTTTTTTCATCTGCTAGTCTTGATCAAATTTTTTTGATTAGTTGTAGGTCTTAATGAGGAGGCCTTATTATATTTTGTATGATGCAATCAGTACACCTTCAGCAAACAGAACCATATAGAAGACCTTATTATCTGGAGAGAAGTTAGGTGGACACTGGACAGAGTGCTGGACCTAGAATCAGGAAGGTCTGAGTTCAAAACTTGCTTTAGGTACTTTATTAGATGTGTGACCCTGGGCCAAGTCACTTAACTTTTCTCAGCCTCAGTTTTCTTATCTGTAAAATGGAGATACTACTTGTTCTAAAGATAAAATCAGGCAGTATTTACCAAGTAGTCTATATATTAGCACTATTATTATTTTTATCTTGGAAACAAACTCCATGTTAATCATTTTTTGTTCTTCCATTTCCAATAGGAAAGTCATTCTCCTTGGCAGAGAAAATATAAGTAAAATGAATACTGAGCATCTCTGCTTCCTCTTTGCTTTCAGTTATCGTCATCTCATCCATCCCAAGCAAAGATCTTGTCTTTTCTTTGCTCCTCCCTTTTCTTCCTATATAACTAAACACAAACAAAAATATTCCTTTGTTTTTAGCTTCCCTCACCATCCTGAGTTCATTCTGAGCTTTCACATCCCTGATAAATGCTTATTATGAGACTATTCTACCTTCTTAAATCCACTGTCTGTTATCTGGCCTTACTTCTATTTTTTGTATGCTTACTTATTTTAAAAATTGGAGTTATTTAGTGTAAACCATGGAGGATGTAATTTCAGGGATCATGGAGCATATCTTGACAATGATGTCAAGATACATAATATAGTAGCAAATAACAACATAGTAGTGAAATAATTTATCAAAGTAATGAACATGACAAGTGAGGAGGAGCTTACATTTCTAAAAACAGGTGGAGGCTTTAATAATATATCTATAGAGCAGAATAACTCTGTGGGGAAATAATGGCATTATGATTTTGATCTGGATGGAGGTCTCAGTAGGTTAGGTGAAACTAGCATTTTTAATATGAAACTGAGTTGTTTGTAACCTAGCAATTGGTTCTTAAACCACAGGTATTGACCAATGGTTTAATTATTAGATTTTTAATATCTTTATTTAATTAAATTATAATTTAATTAATATTAATTAATTACTAAATATATTTTTGCATATAATTAATTATATAATCATTAATTATTAATAAACTATTAATAAAATTATTAAATTAAATATTTTTATATATTCCATAAGGATTATACAATTTGGGGAGCTGGATTCAGGTAGAAATCACTATGGGTCTGAAACTAAAAGAGACCCTTTGTTCAACCTTTCTTTAGGTAAACTTTTTTGCAGAATTCCCTTTCAGATAGGATTGGTGAGTTTCATACGTTTCACATATGAACAATGATCTATAACCATTTCATCAGACAAATTCCCTTTTAACTCCTTATTGGAATAATTTCTTTCAGAATCTTTAGTTTCACTTCTGAGCATCAGCCATCCCAACTAAGTTGATTTGTCCCATAGTATTTTCGTTCCTGGAATCCTATTTATATTTTCTCTGGACTTTTAAAGATATGCTTTACCCAAATCTAGGAAGCCAGTCAGACTATGCCCAGATTTTTCCCCTTCTAGAAGGAAGCTGTCATATCTGCACAATTTCCATCATTTTTCTTAGCAACTAGTTTCTCCCTGTTATTGAGAATCAGATATAGAATAGCATTTCCCCATGTAGGTTTCCCCAGATTTTAAAGGATATTAACATTAAATCAAATTAAGAAATTGTTATTGGCTATGTTTTTGATAGAGATTAAGCCTGAACAGATGTATATAAAATTGAAGATTTCCTTCCACTTCTCACCCTGCCATTACCATTATATCAAACTTTTGTGTCAGGATTGTGATGTTTCCCAAAATTCTTTTTTTTTTTCTGTCCAGATGGTCTAAAATTGAATGATAGTCACTTTTGTTTGTCCCTTTATTAGCCTTCAATCAAATACCCTTTGTTATGCCTCCCTTCCTAATAGTTCCTTAATTTTCTTATGTGAGTATATTTTCTCATTAAACAGTGCTACCTCCTTCCTGCTCTTGCCTGCCCTATTTCTTTTCAATAATATATGCCTATTTAGAACTATGTTAAGTTAATGAGTTCCATTTTACTATGTTTTTATGATACTTTGAACCAATGGTTCTCAACCTTCCTAATATCATGACCCTTTTATACAGTCCCTCGTGTTGTGGTGGCCCCCAACCATAAAATTATTTTCATTGCTACTTCATAACTGTAATTTTGCAAGAGTTATGAATCATAATGTAAATATCTGATATGCATGATGTATTTTCATTGTTACAAACTGAACATAACCCACAGGTTGAGAACCGCTGCTTTGAACTTATATTTGCCTCCTTAAATTAAAATATCTTGTTCTTTTCTATTGCCTAAAATTTGAACACTTGCATATAGCTGTTTGAGGCTATAGGTTTTACTATTGATTTCTTTCTCTAATTTTATTACTTTAGAATTTCCATGTCTCTCAAATGTCATCTTTCCTCCTTTGTAGTTACTGTCAGTGGCATCTAATTTGGTTTATGTCCATAGACAATCTTTTCCCTTTTCCATTCATTTTAGTTCAAACTCTTTTTGAAAATTAGATTTATGACACAGCAAGAAAAAACATTTTAATCAGACTTTGTTAGGTAGACTTCATCTCTGGTCAGGAAGTTGTCATCCTCCAATATTAAGTCAATATCTAGAAATCCAAATTCTATACTCAGATACTAGGCACCTGTTCACTGTCCAGATTATTTTTTTTCTTCTGTATCCTTTGCCTTTAATGTGCAACAACAAGAAGAAAAAGTTTAAAATGTGCCCTTTGGTCTCTAGTTTCTTGCCCAAAACTTCGTATTTATTAGAAATAAATATGATAGTGGCATTTGTATCCATGTGAAACAGCAGAAATAAGTAATTGTTATCCATTTTGGTAGGGCTTAGGAAATTTTCTGTTATGTCAATTTGTGCACCAAGGAGTACAAGACACCTCCCTATTATTGTTAATAGATTGATAAACCAGTACTTTTGAGAAGTGAAACACCAGTCCTTATTTCTCTTTCCTTCTTACTCTTTCTGCATGATAATCTCTTAAAAGATGACTTTTGTGACTCCAAGATTATACTTTTGAGATGCTAAATTGTTTCTGCCTGGGAGGCAACTGGTGGACCGATGGATAGAGCTATGGGCCTGGAATCAGCAAACTGAAATCTGAGTTCAAATCTGGCCTAACACACTTACTAGCTTTGTGACCCTGGGCAAGTCACTTAAACTCAGTTTGTCTCAGTTTCTTCAATGTAAAATGAGAACAAAACTAGTACCTCTCTCTTCATGATTAGCACAATGCCTGACACAGTACCATCGATATAAATACGTATGCCTTTTCTTCTCTCCTTCCTCCTTAAAGGATCCAATTCCTTCTTCAGAAAGAGGCTCAATTTTTTTTTGTAAAGCCCTTATTATTTTGCTCTCCTCCTTTCTTTTCTCCTCTGTATAACACTTGCCAACATAATGACAAAAGTAATTTCCCTTCTGCCACCTCAGACACCATTTTTGCTTAAGATTGAAACTTCACTTCTGTTAGGAATATTTCCTTTTCTCCAACAACCTGGAGTGTGGAGAATCATTCTTTAAGTCCTTTCACCTTCTTTTACCCCTGGAACACAGAATAAAATGGCTCTGGCAGAAATACAAACACTGCCTACTACAGCACAAGTCACTACACAATCCCCCCTATTCTTCATGAAGACTGAGATTTTTAATCTTTAAAAAAAAATTACCTGTAGGTTTTTTTTTTAACACTAATTGCCAAACACAATTTTATGGCCTAGTATCACATTTTAATAACTTGACAGCCACACACAATTTACTTAGACTAAAGAACTATACCAGTCTCCCCTTAGCCTTGCACCAAACTCTAGTTTAACCAGATTACCCAATCCACCCATCCAGTCTCACTTTGCTTTACCCTCTAATCATTCTATTTACTTTTTATTGCTTTACCTTGTTTTGCTAATTACCTTATCCACCTAGATTCTTAATCTTGACTTTCTTCTCTTTAATCTTGTTTAAACCACGTTAATTCTCTTTAATCCTTTAATAATCCTCCTTAATTGTCCTTGATCCACTTCTTGTTTCAACCAGGAAACAGAATACAGACCAATATCTGGGCCTAGAGATTGTTCTTCAAATTGTTCTCAATTTCTTCTAAATTTCAACAGAATTTTCTTCCTCAGCTTCAATATCTGACAAACCTCACCTGTCTAAACCTCTGTAGGGCACCCATACCATCTTCCTTTGCCTCATTATACTTAAGTTTAACAAAATCTTGGTACCTCCCTTGATTTACATATGCATGAAAGACATCTTGCTTGAGGAAAGACTTAAAAATCTGTGTTTTGAGACTCTAGAATTTTTTTTTTCATAAATTTTCATAATGTTTCATAATTAACCAACAGAAAACATGATGGAGTCTTGTATCCTCTATATTTCCATATCAATTATGTTACTGTGAAGATGTTGCAAGTTATACAAAATAATCTTGTCTATTTCCATTATGTATTTTTATCAAGGACACCTTCTAGTTATGTGTAGGTTATTTTCATTTAAAATTTAATAGAAATGAAAAAGAAACTATATATGTCAGTAGTTAGAGATTCCCGTGTGTGTATGTATGTGTGTGTGTGTGTGTGTGTGTGTGTGTGTGTGTGTGTGTGTGTGTGTGCCCGTGTGGTGCTAGACTTGGAGTCAAGAATGGGACCTAAATCCTTTATCAGACACTTACTAGCTGTATGACTGAGCAAGCTACTCCACTGGGGAGTAACTGAGGGGATTGGTCTTGATGACCACTAAGGTCTCTCCCAGGTTCCATAATTCTATGATCCAATTACTTCAAGATTTTATTTACTAATCAGTTTTCCTCTTTGAGACATCTTGAAGATCAGTCCCTTAATACTTCCAGTGTTACCTCAAGCACAGATTCTGTTTTACTATTTACAGATGGTACAAAAACTGGAAAAATAATCGTATATTTCGTGTCTTTTCCCATGGCTATACCATAGTCATTGCTATAGTAAAAGCTGACTGCTCAGGACTGAAGGTCATTTTGTCTCTCTTTTGTTATGATTTGTATGAATTCATGGCTTAGAGGCCACTGTAGTGATTGATGAACCACTCTATACTTAGGCTGTTTTTCAGCTAGTGGACAGCTTTTCTCTCGTTGTGTTCTCAAAGGACTTTTAGGGTAGTAGAACCTTCAAGAGTATACAGTTCACTAACATTACCTTCAACAATTCAGGATCACTTACCATTACAGTGTGGTGACAGAAGTACCTCTTTCTGAGGCATAAAAAATATGGATAGTTGATAGATAGATAGATAGATTGATAGATAGAGATAAAGATAGATAGATGATTGATAGATAGAGATAAAGATAAATAGATAGATAGGGATATAGAGATATAGATATAGACACACACATATGTGTGTATGTATCTGTGTGTATGTATATATTAGTATGAAGCTTCTAAGTAGACTACAAACTTCTGGCTCCTTTTCTTTTTTAATTTTGAGAATACAAGTTACAGCATTCTTGCCCTCAAAAAATGAATAATTGGTTAGGAGAGATAGAAAAGCCATACACAACTACAAACAATTTGTTATCAATCAGAGATTTCATACATCATATTGCATATCATTGTCATTATCCTGTTGTCCTCATCCCAGGCTTTTTTGTGTTCTTTAAAAAAATTGAACATAAATGAAGTATAGCAAAATTTCATAGCAAACAATTGTTCTTAACTCAATCAGTATCTCGTGCTTAATAAGGATTGAAAAGTGATCAGTGAAAGTGGCCATATTCCTATAGACTATGTGCACCTTATTAATGGAGAACAGGCATTTCCAGGGCAATGTATGATAATAAGCATTAAGGTACAATGGAATAGATTTTGTTCTCCAACACCTGGTGTGTCAATATGGTTCTATTAGATAATTAACTCTGCTCTTCTAAATACAATCCAGGAAGAAAAATAATATGCAAATAGTTGTTCTCATTGCTCTCACAAAATGCTAATTTTCTTCCTGACTGGCTTCTAGAGGCACTTAAGTGTGTGTAAGATGATGTCCCAACCCAGGTGTTTCCACTTTTTATCCTCCTCTTCCTATTTCCCCTTCACACTATTCATGACCTTCAGTTAGCCAATTAAAATGAAAACCTATAATAACCAATCAGCAAAAATAATAATAAACTTTAAAATGCCTGGCAATTA
Source organism: Pseudocheirus occidentalis (assembly GCA_028646575.1). Lineage (NCBI taxonomy): Eukaryota > Metazoa > Chordata > Mammalia > Diprotodontia > Pseudocheiridae > Pseudocheirus > Pseudocheirus occidentalis. Next base: position 19,076,921 of record CM053600.1, on the reverse strand, counting down.
CTATGGGAATATTACTCTCCAATGTCCCATTCTTGATACAATAAAGAAAGCTCTCTAGCATTAGCAAAGTTGCAGAGAATGCAAGAAGAAGGTAAGAAATATAAAGGAAAATGACCTAGAGGAAGAAGCTTGCATTAGTCCACATAACAGAGTAATAGACATTTAAAACTAGATGGGATCTTAGAGTTCACATAAAGAGGCAACATCGTATAATTAAAGAAGACTAGGTTTAAGTCATGTTAACTCTATTCAAGTCTAGGCAATGATTCTTTCCAGATTATAAGGGGAAAAAAATCACATACAAACCTCAATTTCACCATCTCTAGAATGAATAGTTGCATTATCTATGTACAAGAGATTTATGTAAAAAAGCATTTTTCTAAGATTAAAGGGCTCAATTACATATGAGATTAAAAAAAATTGTTGTTATCTAATTCCGTCATATTGAAGTCAGAAACTAAATCACGGAGAAGCTAAAATTTGCCTGTGGTAAAACTATGTTTTAGGGGATAAGTTAAGAATGGAATTAAGGTACTGTCACTATTTGCCTTTGAGACATTTGTACAAAATATTCAGGAAAGCTGGTAATCAGGAAATAACAGAAAGTATTTACTAAGTTCTAAAAGTGTATAAAAGCCACCATAAAGTCCTATGGTAGTCCTTTGTCTTGGCATGGAGGTAACTATGGATTCACAGTTTGCCAAAAGAGTTTAGGCTTTTAAATTCCTACTGTTGTAGAAAGGTTTCAATTGTGTATTATTTTCTGAGGAGCAGGTTAGTTAAGTAGAGGATCATCACCAATGGCTGGCCCCTTTGGAATTCATTCTTTGGCTATGGAAATTCATGAAACAACATTCTAAAAAAATCCCAAAAGTTCTTCAGTCCTTGTTAGACTCCTTTCAGTCATACAATGATAATGTCAGGTAGAATTAAAAGGGAAGAAGGTTCTAAAGAAAAATATAACAGTTTTATGCTATCTGTAAACATTAAATTGACTGTTGATATTGTCATTGTGAGATTTTGGTCCATTGATTAAGTGGGCATACTACTGGAAGAGTAGAATTGTATTGATCTTGACCCTCTCAGTACCAATGAAACTAAGCTATGGAAGGCTGGCTCAAAAGTATTCTTTGGAGAGGCATTGGTAGAGTTGATTTTATCTATCAACCAGAGGAAACAAGGAACTTAATTTCATAGGATACTTGACCATTTCATTTCACAATACTGATAATAAACATTTGAAAAAAAGAAAAGTTTACTAGGAAGTGAAGCACTTTTGAATTTATGAACTAGCATACGTTGCAGAGGATGAGGAGATAGGTTAAAAAAATCTTTATTAGATTGTCCAAGTTAATTGATTAGTACAAATGTGAGCATAGTAGAGTATGGAGAGAATATGTTAGAAAACACAACTCAAGAGTAAGAAATGAGAAAGTTTAAAAGACTATAGAGAAGCATCATGCCTACATTTAATGAATGCATTCTTCAAAAATATTGTCAGAAGATACTGGACAACGTGCCAAATATGGCCATAAAAAAGAAGAAACATACTAAATTGTAATAGATGGGAAATGACACATAATATCCTTTGTCTGCATGCAGACAAACTTCCTAGAGAAAATGTCAAATCGTTACTAAAATAGAAGAATTAAAATGTGCAGATACAGCATACTATCAAGGCAACTTCAAGTTTATCTATCTAGATAGATCTATCTATCTATCTATCTATGTAATAGGTTTTCTTTTTCTTGTCTTCTGAATGAATGGGAGAGTGAAAGAATTTGGAATGGAAACTAAAATTAAATTCAATTTAAAAATAAGTTAGCTATTGATATATGAAGATAGGGGATATAAATTTAAAAGCAGGAAGGAAAAACAGTCTTACAGAAAGTTTGTGAAGAAGGCTAACTTAACCAGAAAGATCAGGCTGAGTATTTTAAAAATGAAGAGGTAGGATAACAGAGAGAAAAATAACCCACAACCATTCCTACAGATATTTTTCCCTCACTAATGATAATACAGTGACTTAAGCATCATGCCTTCTTGTGCTTTATGAGAAAGATGTGAATAGCAGCTGGACCAGAAAAACTACATATGAAGTAGCTTTGTGCTGGGGGTAACATGATTTTGAGGCCTGAGTGACGGGTTTTAAAGACATAAGAAAGAGATATAGATAACAATGGCTTGCTATTATTGAATGAATAAATGTGACAGAAACAATACCAGTAACTATTGACCTCTATGCTTGCTTCTGCTTTCCCAACTCTACAAAATATTTGTGAGAATGGCCTATGTTCATATGAGGGTACACTCGATGAAGGCACAAAGAGGGGATAGGCAGGACTTTGTGAACAACATTCTAAAGCAGCCATGGCTAATGGATAAATAACTGGTTTGTGTATTAGGGAATTCTAGGTTCAAGGCCTGCCTCTAACACGTGCTGGCTATATGACCTAGAGCAAGTTAGAGACTGTCTAAGATTATAAATTTCAGAGCAGATATGAACCTTTATGGGTAAAGAACTTTCTACTCAGGAATTTCTTATACTATTGAAATTATGGGTGTTTTAATGACAATAGGCCACATATGTACAATATTACAGTGAAAGAGGTAGAAAATATAGGATGTCATCATTGCTGGTTGACAATAAAATATTTGATTCAGTAGAGTAAGATGCCAGTTTGAAGGCAATCCTCCAACAAAGGATCTCCAATGTATATGTCAAAATAAAATCCTTGATAAATGTAACAAAGAAAACTTTATTAAATAATTCTCTAACTATTAATATTCTTGACTTGAAAGTTTGGTTAAAGGAGACAAACAGGCTAGCTAATATGTAAATCGATGATATTTATTTGCTTAAAGCTGACTGAATACATACATGTATGGAGCCAGATAGAATCTGACTGCCCATCCAAAAGAATGAGAGGGCTTAAATACATTTTAGAACCATCCCAATTCAGTGTGTCACTCAAAGTTAAGATCTTTATACATTTTTAATCATGGTATGAAATAGAAATTTTCTTAACTGAATGTAAAGCCAATCACAAACAGCTTTCCTGAGGACTGCTGCTGTAAATAACTTTAAGGATCCAATTGCATAGTATAGTGAACTCTCTATTCAGCAATAAAGTAAACCAAAACATTCAAGAAACGAAAGCACAATATTCACAACAATATAACATAACAACATATTAATAAGGTGGTCACATAGTCTCAAAAAAACAAATCATTCAGTAAATCCAATCTCCTCAATCAATATAGAACACTCAAGTAAAGTCTTCTTTCCTCTTGACTTGAGACTAGCTTCCAATCATCCTTAAGCCAAGCATCCTTAATGGGTAATCATCCATGAGCCAATCATTCTTAAGGGGTACCAAAAAGTACAAACACCATCCACCACATGGTCACAGTAAGTTACAATATTATCAGTCAATACTGAGTACCCAAGTAAAGCCTTCCTTCATCTTAACTCGAGGCTGACTTCCAAACCCCACAGGTTCCTCTTCCATGGGCTGACCACTCCCATCTTTTGCCTGGATTCACATGTGGGCAGTTCTCTGCTCCTGTTTCATACCTCAGCTTATGGGGACCACTCTTCAAAGTTTCTATTTCTAGGAAGACAAAGCTTAACAGAGCTATAACAATATTTACACACATTGCTGGCACTATCATCTCAATTCACTTTCTTTCTGACAAGGTAACACAAACCAACAGACAAAATTTCTGAGACATCAAATACAAATCAACAGCAAAGTCCCAGGACTTCTGTAAATAGCAGTAAAGTCCTCTTTCATGGCTTCTATATCAGCAGTAAAGTTCTTTTTCAACAGACAGAACAGACAGACAATGTCAAAATCACAAGATTCTCCTCAGTTCTGTGTGGTCCCAGACTGTGAGTTTTTCTCTGCTCTGCTCCTTCCTGTTCCATCTTTCCTGTTCTGCTCTTTTAGCAAGCTTATCCCACTGTGGGCTCCATGGGATGATGTTAGGATGATTGAGGGCAGGGAAGGTGTAATGCCATGCACCAGCAGATTCCAAAAAGAATGCTACTGTGAACAACTTTTAAGATTCGGATTACACAGTAATAATGAACACTCTGTTTATTCCATTACAAATCAAGACGAACATTCACAATGCATCACAACATAATATTTGCAACATATCAAGGTACAGTACAATATTCAGTCTTCCACTCATGGGGCAAATCAATACTTTTCTTTATTATTATTTCTTATTATTACTTTCTTAATCATTCAATCAATTCACAATACAATAATTAGTCTTCCACTCATGGGGCAAAGCAATAATCATTCAATCAATTCATAATACAATAATCAAACCTCCACTCATGGGGCAACCATACATCAATCTTCCACTCATGGGGCAACCATACATCAACTCAATCACTAATCACAATCATTAGAAAACCACACAAATCCTCCACCCCTTGGTGTCCAGCAATCCTCAGTTTTGTCCAAGGGAAGGCATTTTCTTCATTTTGACTCTGGGTGGTCTCTCTGATTGCCTGGATCCCCTTCCATGGTCCCAGCTCCTTCCTGAATCCACCAAACAGTTACCTGGATTCAGAAGCAGACAGCTGCCAGGTTCTCATGCAGTCCTCAGAAGTAGGCAGCTCCCAGGTCCTTGTCCAGTACTCAGGGCAGTCCCTGGAGCACACTGAAGTTCACAGGGTCCAGCTCATCTCAAATCCTTCACTACTTCTCTTGCCTGGAACTCAAGGATCAGCCAGGCCATGAAAAAACAAAGTCAGAGAATGGCAGTAGACCCAGAAGGACTATCGGCCTTCTGGGTGGCCTTCACCAGATTCTGGTCTCAGGAAAACTCCATCTCAATTCTTAGTCAGCTTCCAGATGTTGGGAGAGAAACTCTCTGTCTCTCTCTCTCCCTGTGTCTCTCTGTCTCTCATTCTTTCTCATTCTCTCTCTCTCTCTCTCTCTCTCTCTCTCTCTCTCTCTCTCTCTCTCTCTCTATCTTCTTCTCTCAAGAGAACTCCAACTCGCTTCCAGCAGCCCAGCTCCCACATGCTGAGACAATCCAGGAAAATTCCAATTCTGTCTCTCTGTCTCTGGAATTCTTATTTATATACACACTGGCCTCCTGTCTCAGCCAATTCCCTTCTTCCACCAACTGGGGAGTTCATGCCTTCTCAACAGTGGACAGACTTCACACCTTCCATACTTAACCCTAAGTTACTAAGTGCTAAGTATCTCCTAAACTGATTGCTATTACATTAAGTCTCCAAATTCCTTTAGGTCTATTAAAGGCAACATAATGTATACTGTTTCCAGCAAAGATCTGACACAATCAAAGGTGAGGCTCAATGGCACTTGAATAGCTGAAACAAGCAGCAAAGTACTACTTTGCTTGCCATTACATTACATAAGTGGTAAATACAATAAAATAAGAGAGTTGATAAAGTATCAATTGAAATTACAACCCAGGATATCTGTTTTCTTTACCATGAACATGCCATAATATAGTATATGTCCAAAAAATATTAAGATAAGAAAAAGTCCCATTACTCAAGGTAGTGTCATCCTTAATGATCCCATCTAGCTTTATTGACATAGGAAGATGTAGTCTCTGAGTTTACTCAGAGAACAAAGAAACTATTAGGTCCAAGATTTTGTGGCTGATTAATTTAGGCTTTGGCCCTTATTGACGTCATTAAATTGATATTAAATGATTATCAATATCAATCAAGGAACAGGAAGACATATACTTACCAATGTTGTTGACCATTTTCAAGGGGGGGATGGTGCCCAACTCAGAATGGAATTAGGTGAGAGATTCCGTATGAATAAATTCCCCAAGTGCTTCACTTTGTGGAGGATATAGTGCTGATTGTATCAAGTTTTAGGGGAGCTGCTGTTATTATTGTCATCCCTATTTTGTAAAGAAACAGGGGATAAGGAAACTAAAGTGACTTGATGAAGGTCACAGAACAAACGTATCAGATTTATAGACCAGGGCATCAGAATCCAGTACACAATCAAAGGCGAGGCTCAAAGGCACTTTAATAGTTGATACAAGAAGGTAAAAGTTGGATATTAGAGCATGAATACAAATGAGCAGTAATACAGTAAGGATTGGCAAGTCCTATCGAACTAAGGCTGAAGAAGATAAAACAAAAGGATATTGGGGGTGGGGTGGGGTGGGGAGGGTGTTGAGTTGTTTTTGGTTTTTTATGCTAGAGGCATAAAAAAGAGATGACTCAGTAGAGAAAGAACAGAACTTGGAATCTGAATCTATTAAAATACATCCTCAGATGCTTACTTTCTGGGCAAATCACTTAAATCCCATCTGTATTCCTCAAGCTAATAATAGCACCCGTCTCCAAGAGTTGTTGGGAGGATCAAAGAAAGTAATGTCTATGAAGTATTTTGAAAACCTTTGGTGTTTTATAGATCCTACATGTTATCATTATAATTATTAGTTGTTGCTATTTTTTTTAAAGAGAAGAGAATCAATATTACTGAGGTAGGTGGGACCATGAGAAATGACACAAAAGAGAAAGAATTAACAAACTCTTATTTTGCTTCTGTTTTCTCTGCCAAGAATAATAGTCTTTGAACTGGATAAAAATGGCTAACAGAAAGCTGATTCTCATGAAAATAAAGGTGATAATCAGGGATTATAGAGTTGGACTTGATAATCAGTTCTGTAAGAACTAATAGGTAATATTGCTGATCCAATCAGTGATCTTTGAAGGATCATGGAGGTCAAAAGAGTCAAAACAAGAAGCAGGAAAATATCTACCTTAAAAACCAAACAAATTAACATGGAGGAAAATAGAACCTAAAAACTCTAGACCAATGAACTTGTTTTTGAATCCCTGAAAAATATTGAAGGGATGATTAATGAACAAGAAATAGAAATGATGAACATAAAATTGTCAGAATGGTTTCATCAAGAGTAGAACATGCCAGCATGAGTGTATTGGTAAATATTTAACAAGTGAATCTTCATATACTTTGAAGTTTAATCTATATCATTGAAATTTTCTCCATTACTTTTTAAGTCTAGACAATGAAGAAAACAATAAATTATCCCCCCATTTGTAGCATTTGCTGATTTCTGAGTTATAAATTCTCACACTCAAAATTTAACATTTGATTGCAGTAAAAGCCAGTTCCTGTATATCTTTGTGCCAAAACAACCTTAATTTCTTTTGTGACATGTATACTTAATTAGTAGATGAGGAGAATGCTATAGATATCATTTAACTTGAGTTTATGGAAGCATTTGATAGTATCTCAAGGAATCCTTGCGAGTAAAATGAAGTCATGCTATAGGTAGTATTATATTTCAGTGACATTGAAACTGGTGGAACGCCAGACAGAAAAAATAGCTGTTAAAAAATCTATGTCACCTTGGAAGGAATCTGTTTGATATTTTTTTCAAGACTTGGATAAAGTCATAGATGATGTGCTTATCAGATTTGAAGATGATACTGCTAGATGTAGCTAATAAAATAGATGATAGATTTGGTTTTCAAAAACAAATCAGAATATTTGCCCAAGCTAAATAAGATGACTCTCAACACTGGTGAGTACAAAATCTTACACTTAGAATAGTAAAACGACTTCAGAAGTACACTATAAAAGAGTTGTAACTCATTTGAAGGAGATATGATTTTTTTTTGTACTGTGTAGTCAATAGTGTCCCTACTCCTCAGTGTCAAATGGAATTCAGAAAGATAATGTAATCTTTGGCTTGATTTGCAGAAGTATGAATTCCAGAAATAAGAAGCTGGTGGTCCCTTTATATTGAGGTTTGGGGTTTAGGGGTGACTGAGACCCCAAAATACTGACATGCTGGGTCCTGTCAAATGAATTTGACTCAAGTCTTCTCTCAGCCAAAGTAAAACAAAATTTGTTAAAAATTCACCATATTGGGTAGTCTCTTAAGGAGTTTACGCATTTGTCACACTTGTATTGATAAGTGGGCCAGAACAATCTGACATAGACTGAGTATGAACTAGATTGAACGTGAGCCACTTCATGAAGGCAAGATGGAGCTTATATACAGAAAGATTGTGGGAGGGATCTAGAGGAAGTCTCATAGTCTGGGGTGATGCAAGAAAGTATCTAGGGAAAATCTGAAGAGTCAAGGAAATAATCTTCATGGGACTGAGTTCAGACTCCAGGAATCAAAAGAATGGGTTTTTAATGGGATCAAGGGTGGGAAATAATCAGAGGTAACAGACAATGGAGGGCTAAGTTAGTTTAAGGCTAACAGATTTGGTCCAGGATATTATGATAGGATCAAGAGTGGGGAAGTAACTGAAGGCTGCCTGGAGATAACAAACAATGGAAGGCTAGGCTAGGTTAAGGGTAACAGAGCTTCAGTCATAGTGATGACAGAAAGTTTATGCCTCAGTCCAATGTCAGATTCAGTGGGAAGATTCAAAGGAAGGTCAATGGGATTCTGAGAGCCTGTTGCCCATCATTTATACTTTACCCAGGATAGATTATATGTGAAGTAATGTTTTCTGTGCTGGGTACAAAGTTTTAGGAAGGAAATGAATAGGCTTGATAGAATCCAGAGAAAGCAATTAAACTAGTTAGTGATCTTGGTTGAAGAAAATGGAGACGGGAATACGAGGACTCTATTTCTGCATTTGAATGATTGTGACTAGAAAGAAAATGGGGATGATAATAATAAGAGCAACCACCCCAAAACTTGTTGCAGTCAGCAGCACTTATGTCCTGTGACTTTGTGAAGAGCAGAATGAAGAGTAAAAGGAGGCAAATTGAGGCTTGATAAGAAGAGATCTTCATGGACTGAGTTGAATATCCTGCCTCAGTAGGTTGGGAGGGGATCCCCCTCTGTGGAGCTCTTGAAAAATAGCTCACTTATAGAAAGAATTCTTTTAAATCTATAAATTAGAGTAGCTAGACAAAAAGGAGGATAAACTACTCCCAGAAATAAATAGGAGGAGAACAAGCTGAATGACCTTTAGGAAATTGTGTACTATTGTTAGTAAACTCAAGATTTTCCCTGAAATAAAAATCCATTTTGGAAATTAAAAAAAAAACTATGAACAATTTACGATCTTAAGTCTTATAATGCTATAATCTCTAATGAATTAGTTTCAGGACACCCAAATGAGAGAGAGCCATGGTTGACTTATAACATCACAAACAAGCAATTACTCAGTAGAAGTAGCGTTAAAGAAAATAGTCAGACCCTCCCCCGCCACCCCAAAAGATATGAGTATATAACATATATAAGGAACACAAAAACTTTTTGAGAGTAAGGACTGTGCTGTCATATAGTCAACACACAGCAGTGCATAAACATAATGAATGCTCATTGATTGATTTATCAATTGAGTACAATTCTCTAAAATCCCAAGGCCTTTTCATATAATGCAGCAGTTCTCAACCTGTGGGTCACAATCCCTTTGGGGGTCGAATGACCCTTTCACAGGGGTCACCTAAGACCATTAGAAAACACATATTTCCAATGGTCTTAGTAACTGAGACACCACTCCTCTATCTGTCTCCAGGTGGGTCCACCCACATGCATATATGCCCACATACAAGTATTAAAGGGTTGCAGCATTAGGAAGGTTGAGAACCACTGATATAAATGGTTCTATCATGCTTATCCAGTCTAACATTTTTAAAGGTAATTTCTGAAAATCAGTTATAGGACTTTTGTATTTTTCTCTGTTAAAGTTATATGCTAATGCTTTCCCAATCAGTCTAGGTTAGGTAGACCTTTTTTTTTTTTGGTCATCTAACTTATGTCATTTAAACTTTAGAGCTTTTCTTCCCAGGTTTGTGTCATCTACAAGTGTGATAAATATTACATATATATCCAAATAAAACTCTAAATCAAATCTGAATATGCTAGGAACATGACATATATTTGATCTGACATACATGACATGGCATATATCTTAATCGAAACCCCAAATAAACCAAAATGCAATTGTTGACCAAAAAAGACATTACTCTAGAGACCTCTTTTCAAGTTGACAGTGACTGAATGATCTTTAGGTTCTGTCATTCAACTAACTTCAATTTTGCTTAATTGTATTATCATTTATTCCACATCTGTCCAAATTTTCCAGAAGGACAGCACAAAATATTCTAACAATTGCTTTGCTAAAATTGAGGTGAACTTTGGTAATAACATTCTACAATCTATCATTTCAGTTAAGACACAGGATTTCATTGAACTACTTGAGACATGGAGGATTCCTATGACATGTCAATGTTCACATATCTAATAAATGTTAGAGCCTGGCTTTGAATCTAGGTCTTCTGAGGATCAAGACCAGCAATTTATGCACTATTATCCCACTGTCCTTCATCAGTGTCATAATATCAAGTAATCTTGCAAAAATAATAAGATGAAATTAGGTTATTGTGGCATATTATTTGTTTTTGATGAAGCAATACTACCACCCTTACTGATCACTGCTTCACTTTGTAAGAAGTTCACAAACCATTGCTTTAATACTACATTGTAGACTTTTTCTAGAAACCAAACTCAATGTCACAGACTTATCATTTCAATTCTCTTATATTTTTGGAAATCATAGTGTTTGTCTTTCTATAGTTCTTTCTTATGCTTTATGGTATTAACTCACATTTACAAAGTACTTTGCTCAACTTAAACATGTACAATGGAGCTTTCATACAAATGCACACATGGATGCATGCACATACACGCACACATAAACCAACTAAGATGAAGGCTCCTGTGTGAGAGATGTCAGTGACCTGCTTTTGGAACAAGACATCTTTCTTTTTTTTTCTGCTATGTGAGTGGGAGGAGCCTCTTTCCCTTGAATGAGCAGGCAGAACTGGCTGAATCTTTACACTTACCTGAACAAGACATAGTTACTCTCTCTTTCTGGTAGCAGCCCAGGGATGAAGCTCATAAGACCAGAAATGAAGGTCATTCCTTGAGTCTTAGTTACCATGCAGTAATTAGGGAAGGGCTTGAGAACTTCTTCCCAGAAGGGCTTGAGAACCTCTTCCCATTCTTCTAGGCCAGGTCATCCCAAGAAATAGACTTGGGATTTTGGTCTCTTTTATTTGTCTTTTTCAGTATTAAATACAAGGGTGACATCCCTAAACCCTAGAACTAGAGCCATGGGTTCATTGGAGCTCAGTATTCTAGGTGTTTGTGACCAGTTCAGCAAGTAATCACTAAGGAGTGTAGGTCCTGGAATGAAAGTCTCAAATGAGTTTTGGACTTAGAATTTAATGGGGCTATTTTTTATAAAGTGTGTGGGGTACAGGGACCACAAAAATCCCTTACGCAAGAAAAAATCAAAAGTCAGAGATATCATGAGGAAGGCACAGGAAGTTTTATTCTCTTCCCCTGCAGGAAGAAGGTGGTCTTCTCCATGGCAGGGATCAAGGAGAGGAGGCATATTACAAAAGACAGAACAAGAATTTGTACCCTAAAGCAGTCAAGCCCCCCTCTCCCTGGCTGTCCCTTCTCCCATTGGCTGGGAGGTGGGACAGGGAGCTAAGGTATCATCAGTGTCCTTATTGGTAACAACCAAGTAAGGGAGATGAAAAAGGTCACAAGCAAGGGTGGAGATCCAAAACTCCTGAAAGGGGCCTAATGCTGATGACAACAAGGGAAAGGGGAAAGGATCCTAGGTTGTATAAACCCAGGACTCAGTTCTGTTCAGTCTTACAAAAATCTATCTCTGGTTTCCAGATAGTTTCTCTCCCTTCTCATTCTGAGGAGTCTTCACAGAGGGTGCAGAGAGTGTACTCCACTCAATAGGAACTGAGTTAAGTTGTGAACCTAACCTCCTCTCATCCCCTGAGACAGGAATTATGGCCCCCAAGTGTATGTCTTTTCATGCTATACATCTGAAGTAAATATATCTTTGTAAAATATAATTTATTAATAAATATAATTATTTATAATTATAAATACAGCTGGGGTGCTGGGAACTCTAGAATTGTGGGGAAACAATGGGGTACTTGGTCCAATACAAGAGAAAAAAGACCATTCCAGATTTTTAAGGGTACAAAAGAGCTTTGAAGAAAATGAGAAATATAACACATCTGGACATACAGCAGTGGGAGACAGAGTAATTCCTGTTATACATATAATGTTTCTTGTGAAAGTATTATTGTTAAAATTTGGCAGATGAGAAAACTGGGGCTTTGAAATGCTAAGTTATTTATCTCTAATAACACAGTTTGGTTGTTGTCCTTTGTTCTTAAAGAGGGCCAAAATAATATTACTAACTTGGAGTCAAGGTACAACATGTCCAACTGTGGCAGATCAGACCAATACAAGCTTGGAAGGCTCTACAACAGGTTGAGCACAAATAGTCCATATGAACCTGCAGAATGGAGATATCTCTAAATTTGCATAGCTCACCTTTCTTTTGAGCTTCTGCAATTCTGCTTCACTCATAGAGCACAGTGCTTTCTCTGACATGGGCATGCCTTGCTGGGCAGTCCTTCGCATTATCTCTCATGTCATGTAGCCAATTCCAAAATTCTTCAGAGAGTCCTTGTACTATCTCTTCTGACCACAATGTGAGTGCCAGTCTTGTGTGGGTTCTCTGCAAAATAATCTTTTAGGCAAGCACGCATTTGTTATTCAAACTATGTGGCCAGACCATCTATTGCTCTCTGCAATTGAGTTTGAATGCACATACATGCACACACACACGCCCCCACACATGCACACACCCCACCCCTTAATCACACACATACACACACACAGACACGGACCCGGATGCCACTTGGCACGTAGGGCAGTTTCACTTTTTGAAGTCAAGAGGGTGTGCGTGTGTTGGAGGAGAGGGCTGCGGAAGGGCTCTGGGAGAGGGAAGAAGAGGGAGGGCATCTTAGGGAAAAAGAGGAGTGAACACGTTGTGGTGTACACAAGGAAACCTGAGAGCAGATAGGACCTGCAGAATTGGGGAAAGGAACCAGGGCAGCCAGTCCAGTTCAGAGGGTTAAGTTGGAGCTCCCAATTCGGCTTTCTGGTCGACCTCAGCTCAGACATGAATTAGGAAAGGATCTCAGTGTCCAGTACCTTATCTTGCCAGGCAATCTTCAGAATTTTCCTAAGATAATACAAATGGATGAAATTCTGCTTTGTGGCATGGGTCTGATATACTGTCCAGGATTCTGAAGCATACAACAATGAGGTCAGTATAACAGCTCTGTAAACCTTTAGTTTGGTAAGCAGTCTAATACCCCTTCTCTCTCATACTTTCTTTGGGCACCTCCCAAACACTAAACTTTATCTATCAATACTTGTGTCAAGGTCGTCATCTATGTGGATATCCCTGGAAAGTATATTGCAAAATAAATGAACTTATTCATAGTATTCAAAATTTTTCCATTTGTTATACCCAATCATTCTAGGTATGGATGATGTGCTAGCTGGTGAAGAACCTGGATTTTCTTGGGTGTTAGGCTAAAATTTGCAGAAGCAGCAGAGAATTTATCCTACAGCCTCCAAGACTACATTGAGTGCACAATAATTTGTGAATAAAACATCATGCCCCAACTCTCCCTCCACTTTAGTCTTGTAGCCTTTTAAAGTTAAATAATTTACCACCAGTGAGGTAAATCAAGCAGACATTGATGCCATTTTCATCTTTATTGAAGATATCTGACAATACTGCTGAAAACAACATGCTAAAAAGCATGGAAGCAAGCTCAAAGCCTTGCTTCATTCCATTCTGCCATGGGCTGAAGTAGTTCAGAATTTGATAAGGCTTTGTTATCTAGGTGCCAAAAAGTCTCAGGAAAAGTCAGTTCACTCCTATCAAATGCATTCACATAACAAAGTATGCTCTCAAGAGCAGGCTTCAAGGCCAGGAAGCCAAAACCACAGTCATCAAGAACATCTACATAGAAGCCAACCACCCAGGAGTCAATCTGAATCAAATATTTTAGCTCTCTACACCATTGGTGACTGTGAAAATGCAAGAGCATCATCCATTATCCAGAATCCAGGTAAGCGTGCTGTCATGAAACTGATATTTAGTACTGTTGAGCTTTTCTGGGTAACTAAATTTTGACATAATTTTCCACGAACCTTCATGACTTAGATCAACAAATACTGTGTGAAGATCTCTGTTCTACTCCCACCATTTCTTCTGGAGTTGATGGGTGATAAACACCATATTGACTGTTTCTTGGAACTTTCTGAAGCCACACTAGTTCTCATATAGATGACCATCTTGCACGTGAAAGATCAGGCTATTAAGGAGGATTCTGACAAGAATCTTGCCAGCAATGACTAAATAGAGACAGCCCCACCCTGAACCCCATGCCCCTTGATTGTTGCAGCATAATCCATGTCCTTTTCCTTTATAGAGAATGACAATGGAGGTATTCTTGAACTCCCAAGGGATAATCATTTCTTGCCAAATTATTACCGAGAAAATTTCAGTCAGCTTTTGGATGAACAGTAGACTCCCTGCCTTATAAATCTCAGTTGGAATAGAGTCAATACTTGGTGTTTTGCTGCATAAGAGGAGCTTGATGATATTCAGAACCTCTTCTTCAGTTGGAAGTTTGGTTAGAGGGGGATTGCCTTCAACCTGAGGTATGTGGTCAATGTCTTCAGAATCAGTTGATGATTTTTTTTGTTGAGAACACTATAGGAGTGTTTAGCCCATCTCTCCAGTATCATGTTCTTAACACTAATCAGTGTGGCTCCATCAGCACTGAGTATATTGAGATGAACCATAGGTCTTTGGCTCATAAACAGCCTCCAGGGCATCATAAAAGCACTTTGAATTGTGACTAAGCATAAAACTGAATTCCATCTGCCTCCTTACTGAGTCAAGAATTCTGAATTTCTGTAAATTTCCCCTGCACTGTACTTTTGATGGAGTTAAGTGCTGCTTCCTTGGAGATGGACAAACTATCCTGGTGCTAAACCCAATGGAGCTTTTATTTTTTGTTTAGCAGCTTCTGAATTTCTCCATCATTTTTGTCAAACCAGTCTTGATGTTTGTGAACATTCTGGACCAGATGAGCAATTTTAGTGCTGTATGCTAAATTTCTGAAAGCTTCCCACTCTTTCTCTGCTCCGCTGTTGCCAACTGCATATTAACTTAGCTTTCCCTCCAAGTTAGCAATGAACTGGCCCCACTTCAAGTGTTCTAATTTGAAGACATTAAGTCTTCTGGTAGCCACCACTTTTGTTAGGTGTAAATATTTACCTTGGAGAGATATGACCAATCTATGATGAGTCCAGCTCTCTGCACTACATATTGCCTTCATCACTCTTACATCTTCTCTGTGTCTTCTGATTACAATGACATAGTTTATTAAATGCCAGTGTTTTCCATGAGGATACATTCATGAAGTTTTATTGTATGTAGAAAAACAGAAGACAGAATCAATAATGCGAAGGTCAAGTGATATGAGTCTTCAGTAGTGACAATTGCTGTTTCCAACTCCATTCCTCCCAAGGACTCACTGCCATGTCTGGTAGTCTGTGCCTACTCTTGCATTAAAGTTGCTCAGAATTACAAGCTTCTCCTATTTCAGCACATTAATGATGAGGGTTTCCAGGTCTTCATAAAATTGTTAATTGACTTCATCAAGGTTCATCATGGTGGGAACATACACAAGGGCAAGTCACTTAACCCCAACTGCCCTACCTTTCCCCCTCCAAAAAGCAAAAAAAAAAAAAACAAACCAAACCAACTCAAACTATACTAGCTTCATGGCATTTCCCTTCACCGAAGCCACTCCAGAAAACCATGTCTTCAGCTTTGACTTTTGTTAGCTAACCTTCATTTGCTAACTTTGATTTACTTGGGACTACTATTTGGATGTGATATCTGCTGAATTCTCTCCAACAAGAGCTGTTCGTCTTTTGGGTCTACTGGATTTTGTGTTGCCCATAAGTGTAGGCACATTCATGTACCAATGATGAGTGAAATCATCTTTACAAAAGTTTATGTGTACTTTTTTTGTGTATTTTCACTGTAGGGTGGGAACCTCACGTGCCTAGGGAAATTTTTCCTAGCCCCTTCTTCATAATAGGAGGTTACCAGTGCAATCCTTAAAAAAAGGTTGCTCACAAACCCAGGGGGTTGCTGAAACCCACTGTTGCTTCCAGTGAGATGACCTATGACGTAGGCCACCTGTGTGAAGAGTTGTGACTACCGCTTTCAGTGAGTCTTCACCTGCTGTTTCATCACTTACATGTTGGTACAGGATTTTGAGAAGGATAAAAATAACAAAATGGTATAGATGATATCTTTTGATTCATACCTAAATTGGTTTTAAATTAGACTGCATTGTGTTGGTAAGTTGTTGGTCTCACTCTTTTCTGGAGTCATCAAAGTAGTCAAAGTCCAAGTGACAAGACAACGTTAAGATCAGTGGTGATAGCTGGGGATGCAAAGGATGACCTTGGTGTCTTTAGTGTCTAATCAAGTTTTAAGTGCTCTACAGAACCTGCTTTAGCCACTTTCATGAGCATTGGAACAAATTGTTCTCATCCACCCCATTCCACTGGGAGAAGTCTTCACACACTTGAGGTAAGCATCCCTCTACATGAGATTTCGAGACCCCTAGGTTACCCTCAACCTGGTTTAGCCTGTCTGCTGAAATGGTTTACTGGGGTGTGGCCACTCCTACTACTGTTTCTTGGGGTCAGAGGTAGGTGAATTAGATGGACACCAAAGGTGAAAAGCAGCCCTGAAAAGGGCTTGGCAGTCTTCACATCAGAGGTACTATTCTTCCCTGAACATACCCTACACAACAATCACATAGGGAGAAAGTGTCTAAAGCAGGACTCAAATCCGATTCTACTGTATTCAGGTCCAGTTCCCTATCTTCTATGCCATGTTCACAGGGCCTCAAAAATCATCTTCATAATTTTTCTCAGTATCCTGGGATATATTCAGTGTGGGTCTACTGACATACACTTATCAACAGTAGCTAGGTACTTTCATACTATCTCCTTTATCTTGAATTTTTTCTTCCTATTGGCTGGGAAATATAAGGTAGAATCAGAGTGAGTCATCTTTTCCATCCAAGATCACAAAGTTAACCTACAGGCAACTGCCAAAATCAAGAAGTGTGGAAGAGAGGTTGCCTGGGATCGTGGTTCTAGCCCTTCAGCTCAGAACATGACTTTAGTACAGTCTCTTTGACCCAGAGATTAGTATCTCAGACTCACCAAATTAGCAAAGAACAGAGCCCCAGGGTTGTTTCTCTATATCAGAGGGATAATGGATTCACTCCCATTGAAAGAAATGCACATTATTTTCTTCCCCATTGGAATTGTACTTTATGTCTATAGAATTTCATTCATGAGAAGTTTTCTTCATCATTGAAGTTACTTCCCTTCTAAAATTTTAGGCTGTGATAACCTATCTATCATTTTAAAGATTCATTGGCATCAACCTCCAAGGGTGGTTTTTTTTTAATCTTCATAGGACCTGCCAGAGTTTGTGTTTTACTGGCAAAACCTTCCACAATCATAACCAAGGATAACCTTCAAATCATGATGAGGCACCATAATGAAACTTTTAAAAGTTCCTCAAATAAGTAGGTTATAAGAATATTAAGAAGTTCTATAAGTTGAAAATAAAGAGATTATTGTTTATGTGATTGTTGAGATTGAACAGTTTAGAAAAGAATCCAGTACGAAAATTTTAGAAATGAGTCAGTGTAGACTACACTAGACTGGTGGTTGATTGTAACAGGAGACAGTATCTTTATCTTGGTCAAATTAATGGAACCTTTGCTTAGTTGGCAAGAAACATAATTGACAATCAGAAAGTTGTCACAATCCTGTCAGGAGGTGACAGGAAATGGAGCAGATGACTGAATGACATGAAAAAAAAAACAGATTGATGATTTTAGAGGAAACATGTCTTATGGAAATTTTTCTCCATAGTCAAGAATGTACTTATCAGACCATATTTTTGATGTTACATATAGAACTTGCTCTGTTAGATATTACAAATCCATTTTATTTCTTATTTTTTCTAATTCCCTTAGTAATAAGTATCTTAGATTAAAAAATAATAATTATCTCTCTATATTTATTTTGTATCTGGTTCACACCAATCCTCAAATAGCCATTGGCAGACCCTGATCAAGGGTGTGGTGAAGCTGGCCCTAACACTGCAAATCAGGGTTTGATCTATTATTTTGCTGATAGTCTAGGCTTAAGACAGTGCTAATAATACAGGTTATTGTATCCATACTTTTTTTTTCTTCTATAGAGGTAGAAGTCATTTGCCAACAGACCACTATATTGCTTTGTAAACATTCCTTGATCTCAGCAGGAGTGAGTGGAAAGTTCAAGAAATAAAGTCATTATGAGACTATAGACCTAGCAACTA
Organism: Pseudocheirus occidentalis; assembly: GCA_028646575.1. NCBI lineage: Eukaryota > Metazoa > Chordata > Mammalia > Diprotodontia > Pseudocheiridae > Pseudocheirus > Pseudocheirus occidentalis. Next base: position 19,058,560 of record CM053600.1, on the reverse strand, counting down.
TAGTCTACTGCTGCTGCTAAATGGCTTTCATACAGTACTTTAAGACATAAAAATGTTTTACCTCCATTATCTAATTTTGAGCCTTACAATACCCCTGTATTTGAGGGCAGGGACACCCAGGGGATTGAAGCAATAGTCTTCAATATATTTATAAAAGATGATAAGAATTACTAATATTTAGGGTCTGGCATTTACCATGTAGGGAGGATTCCAGGTAACACTCTCCAGTTTTTTACCCCTCCTCCAAAGTTTTTCTTATTTGCTTAAAGTTCTTTCATACTTGGGGTAATTTGCTTTATTTGGCCCTAGCCAAAGTGGGAGATGGTTGTAAGGCTGAATGACATGAATTGTGTTCCCCACAGCCTCAATGGAAAATACTTGACCATACCAGGGGAACGCTGTTGGATCACACACAATGAGATGGGGAAGATGTAAATTGAATTGTCACCCTAAGTCAGGTGGTTGAGAAGAATAAGTTGTGTGGACTTCACAGCTATCTGAGCTTTTATCTTCTAAGACTGTAACACTGTATGTCTCACAACCACCTCTGCTAGAATACTAGAATAGAAGCATATTAGAATGAGACCCAGGAGGTCACATTCTAAAAGAACTAAAACATTTGTTATAGAGATTGTGGTTACAACAGTCAGAAGTGAATGACAGCAACAGATGACATGGTTGCTATGGAGGACATAGTATATGCTGGCAGCAGCTTTCTCTGGACAAGAGGTGGCGAGACATACTGTACTGTATGAATAGGTATAGAGTAAAGTGAAAAGAAGCATAAGGACATTTTATACAATTAGTACAGCATTGTTAAGGAAAATATTTAAGAACTCAGATCAATACAATTACCAATAAAAAACTCCAAAAAACTGATGATGAATCATTCTTACCTCATGACAGAAAAACAATGGACTTAGAGGTATAAAAATGAGAAGTTTTTAGAGACAACCAATATATGGATCTGTTTTGTTTAATTACACTTATTTATAGAAGGGAGGGTTTGGCAGGGGGGTAGTGTTAATAATACGAAAAAAGTGTCAGTGACATAATGTGAGCAAATGTGAGCAAAAAAAGTCAGAAACAGAGGTCAAAGAGGTCATGGATGGTGGTATCATAATCCTTGCTAAAAAAAGCAAACTGAATATAATTGATATTCACATAGAATTCTCTTTGTATTTTTAATGTGAAAATGCTCCCATTTGTTGATGTTTTGAAGAACATAATAAACAAAAACTGAAATCAAGGTAAAGACAACAATAAAACATGACCTGGAGTGTATAACATATGAGATTCAAGGCATTTCCACTTCATTAGTCCTTCAGCCTTATCATAGATCCTCACTGCTCCACTCCTGTACACTCTCAAACTCAAATCCTTATTTCCTACTGGAGACTTCCATCTGAATGTCCCATCATCACTTCAACTGCAACATGTCTAAAACTGAATTCAACATTTCCCCTCCACAAACATGGGCTTCTCCCTAACTCCTCCATTTCTGTTAAAAGCTTCACCAATTTCCAGCGTTTTAGGTTCATCATATTGCTGTCATCTTCAAGTCCTGTTCCCTCACCTCATCCAGTCAGTTTCTAAGTCCTGTTCATATCTTTCTCTTCTGTTTACTCCTCTGTACTTCCACTATAACAACTCTGGTTCAGACCTTAATTTCATTCAAACTTTTGCAATTGATTTAAAAAGCTTCTTTCTGTCTCCATTCTACCCTTTGTCCTTCCTACTGTTACCTTAATAACTATTCAGATCTACGGTTATATTTCCATTCTACTCAAATTTATTTATTATTATGTTCCTAGGTCATAGTGAATAATAAATACCTGAATCTAACATTCAAAAGTCTTCCACAATTTTGTCCCTACCTAGATTCCTCTTATTGTCTTATTTGATTCTCCCTTGTGTGCCATAAATTCTGTCAAATTGGACCATTCTCTATCCCTCAACCATGTATTGTTCCTTCTTATAGCGTTGCCTTAACTTGACCCTACCTCTTACAATGGACAGTGTGTGTTCTTCACAAGGATCGACTGTGTTAGGATCAGATTCTCATTACCAAAAGAATGGCTACCAGATGGTAAATGGTTTGGAGACAAAATCATAAAGATCATTTATTAAGGTAAAGAGGAGTTACAGTCAGATAAAACTGCAGCCATTTTTACGTCAGTCCCAGAAGTCTATGCATGTCTAGGCCATTCTTACCTCCTCTAGGGGAGATATTTAGCCAGAAATTGCAAGAATTGTGAAAGTTTTCATGTGTTTTTCTTTTAAAATATCAGGGGAAAATCTGTGAAATACAAAGGAAATGAAAAACCTCTTAGTATAAGTTTGAAAACAGAATAAATTAATAAGTTTTATGCAATATTAGTTTACTCATTTGAGGGGATACATAATGAGACAGTTTTATTATTCCATGACCTTTAGAGAATTGCATTTGTCAACTTCTCCTTCTAAGATATTGTGACTCAGAAAATGTCTTTTTTCCATGAATATTAAAATGATGCTTTTTTAGTTGCCACTACTGAGTGTAACTTCTGACACAACTATTCACTACATCATGTAAGATGTGAACTTGTCTTTTATTTGATTGTTCTTGCTGTTGTGATAAAGTATAGATTTAGAGGAACTTTTAAAATGTAAAACAGAATAAAAGAATCGACAAATAAAAATTAAGGATACAATCCTAAATGAATGGAAATTAAAATGAAAACCTAAGCTTGAGATGGTAAAACCAAGATCTTAAGGAAAGAACTGATTTTGGGGTTATTTTACTTTATTTTTTTGGTTCTTGCTTTATTAATTTGACTCTGCCAGAGACAAATTGTGCCCCTTTGGACAAATTATTATTTTTTCACCCTTAATTCTCACAACTATAGGATGATAAAATGTCTACTAACTCCTAAGAGATAAGGTGATCTATCTGTCCTAAAAATTAACATATGAGCACAAGGTGAGGGGCCAGTAGAATTTAGTCTGGGTCCAAAGGAAATTTTGAGAAGTGACATTTTTAGATCCTCCCTTTTGGATGCAACAACTATGTGTCTGCATATGAAGGAATAAAGGACTGACCATAGATTAGGATGGCAAAAGAACCTGAGAGGTCATCAGAGCCATCCTCTATCATTTTACAGATGAAGAAACAGGTTACAAGAACTGAAATGACTTGTCCATGATCTCATAGCTGCTAAGTTTCTAGGGTGGATTTGAACCCTTGCTTTCCTGACACCAAATTCAGTCCTCTATTACTTATGCGATATTGCCTATTTTCTGGTTCCCATTCACAAGTATGGAAAGACAGGTGAAAATTATTTGTTTATTGTGAACTGTTGTAAACTGATAAATTTTTTCCTTAAACCTGAATGACGCTGGCAATTTAGAGAACTTTGGAACAATGTTACTATGTAAATTGATAGTCAGTATTTAATCTAAAAAAATTAAACAATGCTCATTTAGTCCAGAGAATGGATCTCAAAGGCATTATCTGCATAGTAATAAGACCTTCACATTAGCAATCATAGTTCAAGATACATCAAAATCACTGTAGTAGTTAAATGCAAAATAATAACCAATATCCTTGAGGGGATACATTCTTTACTACCTTCTTCCATTCACTATTTTCTGCCATGTCCAACATGTTCAGAAAGAAAAGGGAGAATCAGGCCTATCTATTTTTAGATGTCTGAATAAAAATCTAAACAATGAATTATGTTTGTTATCAATGTTTTCCATGGGGCCTTTATGCAATTTGTTACATTGGTACTCTATGTGCTGAAGCTTCCCATGTATATACATTTTTAAATTGTATGTGGTTAGGTTCTGTAATGTTCACATTACTTCTGTAATGTAGTTAGGTTCAACGGAGCTTGAGACGCCAAAATACCAACACGCTGGGTCCTGCCAAATGAATTTGATTCAAGTCTCCTCTCAGCCAAAGAAAAGTAAAGTTTATTAAAAGTTTGTCATATTAGGTAGACTCTTAAGGAGGATAGGTATCTGTAAAACTCGCATTGGGCAAGCAGACCAGAATCATCTGACACAGATTAAGTCTGTGCTAGGTCATTCTATGGCACTCTCACACCACATGGAAGGAAGATGGGACCTTACATACAGAAAAGTTGTGGGAGGAATCTAGGGGTTGTCTAGAGGAGGAGATTGGGGAAGGTCTTCAGGAGGAGTCAGCTGAGGTCATACTCCAGTAATGAGTGATTAAGGATGGGAAGTTGTTGGAGGCTACCTGGAGCTGACAGACCAATTCAAAGGTGGAACCTGAGGATCTAGAATGGTAAATTGCTGGAATAAATGAGGCCTAAAGACTTGGGCAGAGCCACAACTTAAGGCCCATGGCCTCAGGCAAATATCTTACATGGAAAGATTCCAGGAGAGCTCATGGGGCTCCCAGAGCCTGCATCTCATCACTCTGTATCAGCCATTTGCTTGAACTCACTTTTAATCAACAAGAGAATAAACAATTGGCACAGAAATAAAAGCAGCAGACACATTGTCTCCTGGAGATCATGATTTATCATTTTGTATAAAATGTTTAATGGTGAGTGATTTCATTGGTTTACGTATAACCTCATACCATGAAATGGATGTTCATGTTTTCTGAAATAGGTCTCCTAAGGAAGCTATTGAGAGAATCAGAAAAGTTTTATTAGTCAAGCTACATAGAGTTAAAGTGATAATTCAGTGGCAAAACCCCACAAAAACACTTTGAGGCTTAAATTATCCACACTGGTTGTTTTCATCTTAGTCTTGTTCAATTCCCCTTTTTTTCATTTGGCTATACGTAAATATTCTAGCCAGACATGTAACAATTTCATCTCTTTGGCATCTCAGCCAATATTTTTATTGCTTTCTACAGAACTAGAATCTTACCATTCCTGCATGCAGTACTGACAAACAATGGAAATAATTTATTTTTTCTTATATTTTAATTTCTGAAGATGTAAGTTATAGTAATGGGAAGCTAGATGGTAGAATGTTGGGCCTGAAGTCAGGAAGATGAGTCTTCCTAATTTCACATCTGGCCTCAGACACTGACTGAGTAGCAGTGATTGCCTGCAGCTACAATTATGTCTACACCAAAAAGGTGTACATTATGATTAAAGTGTTTTAATCTTGATCCCTCCTGGGTAATCAAAGGTATAACAGAAGGTCATTATTGTGTAAAAGTAGCTACTGTTAGAAAAGTCTTGATTACACCTGTCTTGGCACTTAAGGGCAGCTGAGGAGGAGCACAGTTCATAGATCACCCAACTCAGAATCTGGGAGACTCAGCTCCAAGAGTTCAAATCTGACCTCAAATGCTGTGTGACCCTGGGCAACTCACTTTACCCTATTTGCCCTAGTTCCTCATCTATAATGAACTGGAGAAGGAAATGGCAAACCACTAGGGTATCTTTACAAGGAAAACCTCAAATTTGACATCCAAGAGTCAGACAAAACTGAAAAATGACCAAAAAACAAGAAATTCCTAGCCACCTAGAACTATTTGAAATAGCCTAAATCCAGCATACTTATCCATTATAAAAGATGAGGAGTTTTCCTTTGTCCTGAATGATGTTTTATACGAAACTGACTCAATCATATTGCCTAATTTGAATTTTGAATTAAACATTTTCAAATTCTTTTCTACAAAATTATACTAAAATTTACCCTAGTTTTTGTAAAAAAAAATCTACCACAGCTTTTCCTCAATAAGTAGTACACTGTTGTTATTTTTGAGTCAGGGTAATACTTTATTGATGGGCCAAATCATAGGAGAAGTTAAGGGAATAAATGGAAAGATTCAGATTTGCATTGGTCACAAGCATTAATCTCACTATTTAATATATAAGTTAATCAGATGATATAAGGAGTGCCTGGCAGGTGCATACAATGGGGTCAGTATTTTCAGGAGCCTTTGTGAACCTTAATGAATCATAATGCCTGTGTGTTTTTGTCCTGTCCTATTTGGCCAGTGTATTTATTTACAAACAGAATTTGTCTTACATTGGCCCAATATGTGACATTGCAAGAAGGCAAGTACAATAATGGTCATTTGTACTTCCAATCAGTAAGTCACACATTTTACTCCACTCCTCTGTTGAATTTTTTTTTAAATTTGGGCTGCTTGGGTTGCTTTTTGAATGGATTTAACACACTGTGACCTATCATGTGCCATGCATAAAAACATGAGGGGACAACCCTCTATACCAATAAGACATGTAAGTCATCAGATATGCTGTCTAGAGAAATAATCAAATATTTTTAAAGAAAACCCAATTAATCAACTTGCCATATACAACCAAAGGTCATCAATATTGGAAGGATCCAAATGTAGATTTTATGTTTGCCAAATATGGCCATAACAAACTTCCACATTATTTGAGATGGAACATCTGACATCAACCTCACTGAACAGATGGTGTTAATAGTTCATTTTGTTGCACTTAATAATAATGACTCTGTTGAAGTGTAGCTACATGAACACTTTACACCAACCTATTCCACTGGGTTTCAACTAACAGTAACAGGTTGCCTATTTAAGACATATGAGGCCAGAGCTGTAACAATGATGTACTAAAAGAAGAATGAACACAACATCTTGCTTTGAACTTTCATTTTTTAATGGGTAGAGGAATTCATAGTTCAGCTGATTTCTTATTCAAGATGCAATGCAGTTGTGAGAAGTTCTTTAATTTATTGATGTAATTCAGTGCATCCTTTATTGCAGATTTTTTATTTGCTTCCAGGTGGCATCAAGCTGATCTGAAATTCTTGCATGATTTAGATGACCATTATCTCTGTGGCCATTATAGCAGGAAGGCTGGGTAGATTTTGTATTTTCATTCCAGTATCTTATACTTTATTTTCCAGGTAAGTCAGAGTGGACCCAGTATATTTTTGAAAATTTCCAACTTATTGACTATTCTATGGTGGTTTTGATAAAATAGACCCCCACCAGCGAACCTACTTAAGTGGGTAAATCCTTGGTTTACCTTGTCAGCTTACCTTTCAGTCAAGTCTCAAAGAGTATTACTATATCATTTACCAGAGTTAAATGCCATGATCAATGCAGTAACAAGTTGATGCAGACTAGTTTAGAAACAATGAATCCAGGTAGAGGATAGATAGAAAGAAAGAACTGGCACCATTATTGAATAGAGATCTGAGGTAGTATCTGGAAGTAGCAGAGCTCTCTAGATCCTATGGTTTTAGTGGTCAGAAGGAGGAAGGAAAATTATGTTTGGATATCTTCTGGGTAATTAATAATTTGTTTCAAAATTTAATAAATCAAGCATATCTGCTCAACTCTACCTCTACCTCCATAATTAATCACTTTTGAAATTGTTGTTGTTCATTCCTCTTTTTCAAACAGGACCAATGACATTATAGCATGATGTCGTGATTGGGTGTAAATTGGATTTAAATAAGGCACAGTTGTACAAAGCTGTCAGTGTCACTCTTTTTTCCAATCATTGAAGCCCAGTGGAAAGACCAGAGTCAGGATGACTGGTGATGCCCTAGAATGCAATGGATAACCTTGGTATTTTCATTATCTTATCAAGCACTAAGCAATTCACAGTGACTGCTTCAGTTGGCCATTGGAACAAATTGTTCTCACTCATCTATTCTACTAGGGGAAGTTTTCACATGCTTGGGGGTAGTCACTACTCTAATTAACCAATTTAATTTAAGGCCCAATGGTAACCCTCAACCTGGTTTAGGTAATTTGCTGGGATGGCTTTACCAGGATATGGTCACTGTAAATCCTAGCATTTACACTAAAAATTTAGTCACCAGTTCTAATGAGCCAGGAGGAAAGTGAGTACAAAACAGCTCAAGAATACCATTGGTTATATCTCTTTTAAATTATCATTACAAAAATAAACTAACATTGGCTGTTGAACTGATAAGTTTTTCCCCCCAAAGATCTTTTGAAAACAAAATCAAGAACCAAGGCGCAAAATGTTATTTTCTGTTTTGCTGGTCAGTAGTCTACATTGGACTCACAATCACATTTTTAGGTTAATATCATAATACAATCCTTGTACTTATGCAGTACATTTTCCAGAAGTACCAAAGAATTCCACAGATGTAATTTCATTAATCTTCATAACACTTTTAGGAGGTAGATGACAGCTGTAATACACAGTTTATAGTTTAGGAAAACGAAGGGAATATTCTAAGCAATGTTCCTTGGGCTACAATGGCTATTTCTATGCTGGTACAGTTAAATTATCTTTTTGGAGTATACCTATGTTAGGTGTGGTCTCCATATCTCTGGCAGTTTTCCTCAAATTCCCAGTACAGAATGCCAGAGTTTTCTTTAAACTAGTTATGGAAAAGCTGGCACTGATCTCAGCAACAAAGAATAGTCATACTTTAGCCATGCCCTTATTATCTGTCACAATTGGAACTTTAAATATTCCAGAACTGAAGTTATTTTGGGAGCTAAAAAAATCAAAATTCTGAATCAAATATATCATCTAAAGGGAAACCTATTTAGATTTTTAAAAGAGTAAATGTATTTCATTGAACTGATTATCCATACAATATGTACATATAAATAAAATACTTAAAAGAATTATATTTTAAAAAATATAAACCTGTTATTTGCAGTTTGTGTATGACATGCTTTGATAGATCTAGGCTCTTATTGAAATAGTAATTCCCTTCAGTGATGGAGCTTGCCAAACAAGCATTTATTCTGTTTGTACCATTTGTAGGCTGCAGCCTGTTATGACTAGTGATGATTTATAACTTAAAGCTGACATAAAAGTTATCATAAAGGATATAGATTTATGAACAAAAAAGTTGTGCTAGTCTTATAGTATGAGTAAGGCATGGACACCCTGAGGGCTGTACTTGTATCCCAAAATGGTAAAAGAAATTGATGGAACCCTCTAATGCATTAAATGAATCCTCCCTGGAAGATTTGCAGAAAACCATTTTCCCAGGATGCTTTTCATTCTAGAAAATTATGGATAAGTGACAATCTGTACTGTGAAGTGAGGACTAACATTATTCAGGTTATGGTTCCATTGAACAAAATATTATTTATTTATGCCAATTTAGAAAAAAATCACCATGTCATTCTTGGGAGTCAGCAGATCCCTAAAGTTTTTTTTTCTGTACTAGCTATATATTACAACATTGTTACTGAACTAGCAGTACCTGATTCCCTTTGCGTTGTTTCGGAAAAATTCTGAAGTTGCTTTCTAACCCCATCTGACAAAACATAAGCACACCAAATAATGAGTTGATTCCTTAAAGTATAAATAGTGGTTTTGCCAATAATTTATATGCTGGAAGTGTATTACCTTGAAAATAGAGTATATTTTGTGTTTCCTAAATTGAAGTTTTCTTTCTTTATTTTTAGTGGCAGAAAAGAGAGTTGAATTCAAATGAATAAATTAGAAACCTAAAGTTCATTCATCTTTGCCTTCAGATTTCCATTACTCAGTTACTGAAAATATTTCTGGTTTGTAGGATAATCAAGTTTGCCTGCAATTGGTACAAGTATGATGATGAGACATTTCTTTACATATGCCACTAACTTACTTCTGTAATTCATTGATAGACTTAGAGCAGTGGTTCTCAACCTTCCTAATGCCCCAACCCTTTAATACAGTTCCTCATGTTGTGATGACCCCAAACCAGAAAATTATTTTTGTTGCTACTTCGTAACTGTAATTTTGCTACTGCTATGAATCATAATGTAAATATCTGATATGCAGGACGTATTTTCATTGTTACATATTGAACATAACCCACAGGTTGGAAACCACTGACTTGGAGGAAGACTGTGCTGATCTCCATATTTCCATTTGTCAATAATTTGCCAATAACTCAGCATGCTTTGGCTTAATGAGTTTCCTTTTCAAAGAAGTTTGATGGAGAACTAAATCACCAGATGGCTGCTTAAGTAAAAGCTGTCTGTGTGATTAAAGTCCAGAACAAGGAGCAAAACAAAGGGGAGGATTGTATGGTCTAAGCAGGCAAGCAGATGTGGGACAATCAAGAATCCCTTTCCATTGTGAATGCTCAGGTCAGATTCTGGAAGCTTAGGGTGGAAGCAAATTACATTTAAAAAATCAGTACAACTATACAATAGAACCATTTATAACATTGTTAGAAATTATCAAAATGATGATTTCTACCTCTTGACCTATACAAGTTTCCTGCTAATGAAGAATGGTTTTTTTTTTTACCACTTTAGCTTCTTACAAATTCATTTAGGATGGTGAAGTTTAAAGTTACATTTATCAATTAATAAGATCAACGCTGACTAGTTCATAATATCCAGTCACCTGGTATTTTACATCTGTTACAAATATGAGGAGAGTATTCTCATGATCCAAGAATAAATATATATTTAAGGAGCACAAATGTTGTCTACTGCAGGAGACATGAGAAATTATGGAGTGCTTACCAAACACTGCAGGATCATTACCTCTTTTAAGAAATTAGACAAATATAGAAAAGATTAAAAACTTGCATAACCGTAGTAAACTCGGAACTTTAGTGGGAGGGAAGCATGGTATTTCAGAAAATTCAACAGAGTTGATAATCTATAAAGCATTTCTACTATGATTTCATTACATGACTTTTCCCCTAGTACATTTAAAGAACAGAATAAAATATTAGAGATGAAGTAGACCTCAGACACCATAAAGTCCAAAAACAAATCCAATAGCCTCTGCTTTAAGAATACCTTCTGTAATAAAGAGTTTAGTACCCTATGAAGTAGCGTGTTAAGTTTCTGGACAGTTCTAATTATGAGAAGTTTTCCTTTATGTTAATCTAAACATGCTTCTTCTGACTCCCACGCTAGTCCTAGTTGTACTTTCTAAGGACTAGGAGAACTAGTCACTCTTTTTAAAAAAATTATTTATTTAGTTTTAGTTTTCAACATTCATTTCCACAAGATTTGGAGCTCCAAATTTTCTCTCTCCTACCACCACCCCAAGATGGCAAACATACCAATTACTCTTTCCCCCAGACTGTCATCTTATATATTCCCCAACCCTCCACTTACCCCCTTCCTCCTTCCTTTCTTGTAGGACAAGATGGATTTCTATACCCCATTGACTGTATATCTTATTTCCTGGATATATGTAATGCTAATTTTTTAATATTCATTTTTAAAACTTTGAGTTCCAGAACCTCTCCCTTCTTCCCTCCTCACCTATCCCACACTGAAAAGAGAAGCAATTCAACATAGATTATACACTCATCACTCTTATAGATAAAAGCTCTTAAAATACTTGAGTGAAGGTTATAACAGCTGTTCTCTTCCCCCGACTAATCATCATCAATGACTTTAAATGAAGTGGTTCTAGATAGTGGAGATCATTGAATGCCAAGGAAAGGAATTTGAATGTACTCTATAGGTACTAGGGAATCACTTAAATTTTTAAACAGAGGAATGAGATAAGTTTATGTATTCTTGACCACAGCATGAAGAACAGGTTAGAAGGCAAAGATAAGAGGCAAGCAGGCCTGTTAGGAGGGTTTGGCAATTGTTCAGGTGGGTGGTGAGAAATGTATGAATGAAGGCAATTGCGGTAGATGGATGATGGAATGGATGGAAAGATGCTTTGGAATGGAATTGACAGGATAGAGTAAGTGATCACATATGAAAGACGTTGCCACCAAGTTGTTTTAAATTGTATCTGACTCTTTGTGACTCCAGTTGGGGTTTGGCAAAGATACTGAAGTGGTTTGCCATTTCCTTCTCCAATTCATTAGGCAGATGAGGAAACTGAGGCAAACAGGGTTAAATGACTTGCTCAGGGTCACACAGCTAGTAAGTGTCTGAGGCCAGGTTTGAACTCCACAAAGATGACCCTAGGCCTGGCCCTCTATCCACTGCGCCACCTAGCTGATCATATGAAGGACAGATCAATTAATTAACCAACAAATGTATATTAAATGCCTACAGACACTTGCTAGGTGTTGGAGAATCAAATATAAAAAGAAAGCAATTGCTACATGCAAGGACTCTAATTCTAATAGGATAAATAATAAACAGATGTAGATGTAATTTAATTAATTTAAACTACTAAGAGATGTAGTTTAAATATAAATTGGCTAAATAAAAATTCACACTAAATAGTTAAATTCCAAGTAGTTTGGAGAGGAAACACAGTTGGGGAGACCTGAAAGTTTTCATGTAGAAGATAATGCTTGAGCTACAAAGGATGAAAAAGAAAAAAAAAGATAATAGAGAAGGAAGAGCCAAAGAACATGAGACTATGTGAATGATATTGCTGGTATGACCCAGACAGAAACAGGTTTAGTGCAAAAATATAAACTGAGTTTTGGATATGTTGATTTAGATCCACCAGGTACAGCTATCCAGAGAGCAATTCAAGAAGTGGATGTGTAGTTCAGAAAGTAGGTCAGGCCTGGAAGTGTAGATTTGCAAGACACAATCATGGTGGTAGTAGTTGAAATCATAGTAATGAATGAGATTACTGAGGGAGAATGTTAAGGAAGGAGAGTGACAAGAATGGACCCTTGGAAAATATACAGATTAAGGCATGAAAGGAAGAAAATGGGTTAGAGAGAAGAGGACTAGGAAAATGTGTTCACAATGAAGTCAAGAGAGGAAAGTTTAGAAGAACGGAGAGTTTTTGCTAAAAATCATGAAGTTTATACAAATATATAAATTGAAGACAATCAGTGAAGGAAGACAAAAAAAAGTATGGACAAAATTTCCACTCAAACAATCTCTATATACAAAACACAAACTTTGACATCATCCTGTATATAGGGTTGTATACAGGGGTGTTAGTATGTGAAAGCACATACAGATGCTTCAAAAGTTTCGTATTTTATATCACATTTTTAGTCTGTATTTTTTTGGAGGGGTAAGGAAGGCAATTGGGGTTAAGCGATTTGCCTAAGGTAACATAGCTAGTAAGTGTGTCAAGTGTCTAAGGCTGGATTTGAACTCAGGTTTTCCTGACTCCAGGGCTGGTGTTCTATTCACTTCACCACCTAGCTGCCCCTAGTCTGTATTTTAAGTAAAGTTTAGTTGGTAATTAAAAACTTTAATTCAGCTTCAGTTTCTTTAATCTGATGTCTAGTTACTTTATGATTAAGTATTCAATGAAAGTTCACCTTAAAAATGCAAAATTCCCTGATTGCAAAAGGAATTTGCATACCTATGTTAAGAGATTGATTCTTCATCTTAAAAGAGAATTCACAAAAGTTTCCTTTCAAGTAGAAATCTTTTCCCCTTTCATCCATTTAAAACAGTATTTGATTTACAAAATATTGATTTACACATAATTTTTCAGGACAACAGTGACTGTTTAGACACATTTGTTAGTATCTATATTTTTAGTAAGAGGTGTCAGAATATGGAAAGAATGAGAGTGTATTCACTTTGCACATTTTATATAATACACCGAATTTTTAAAAGGTTTTATGTAGAAAATAGACTCAAAGGAGGGAGAACAATAATTTGTCTCATGGGGAGAAAGCTGTTTCAATATAAAGGAAGAACTTTTAGGAATGAATCAGGCATTTCAGAGAATCTACATGGTAAGAATCATATAAAATGAATTAATAATAACCATAATTATAGTGCTTTATAATTGCTTTATAATGCTTTTCTTTAGAAGTGGTTAAAGTACTTCATTTAATCTCATTTATCCTCATAATTTCCCTTTGAGGTGGGTTGTATTCAGTTTTGCAGCTGAGAAAAAAAGGGAGGAAAGAGAAGTTAACTAACTTAACTAACATAATCATTAGTCCACAGCAGAGTTGACTTGGGACTGAAATTAGTTCTTTAGACTTCTGATGTTGGAAGACAGACTGTGCGGGACTGACTGGGAGTAAAGAATTGAAAGCAATGTCTAGACCAGTTCTCTGTATTGTGGGAGATGTAAAGATCTCTCTGGCAAGGTCTTTGCTGTCAAAAAAATTATAATCTCTTATGGGAGATGCTTCAATAGGTTTGTGATCTCATCAATCAATTCTCTCTGTCTCTCTCCAAGGCTCCAGATTTCAAGACATCTACACTTTACCACATTGTGCCTTTTGTCCATGCCCTTCATCTGTCCTCTAAAAGGAGTTAAGACAACATGCTGAATCCTTTCCCCTATAACATCTGTAGATGTCAGTAAGGTTCCAAGCTATCCATCGGTTATCCTAAAGAGATAGGAAGGCATCAAGATTGGCTTATTTGGATCTGGATTTCTAAAGACAATGAGGCATCTAAACAACGCTTCTAAGTGAATGTAGTACACACTGGAATCCCAGGTAGAAACAGAGTATAACAGATAAAAAGTCACAGTGTGAGTTATGGTAGAAAGATATAATATTTAGAGCTAAGAAGAATTAGAATTGTTGATAGCCTTAAAGCAAGAGTAAGTACAAAATTATCAAAGATATATACATATACATACACATATATACACATACATATATATTATATACATACATATATACATACATATATTCAGTATACAGTGTCATTTCATTATGATTATTAATTTTGTGGAATTTGCTGGATGTTGACAAAAGGGAGTGAAAAAGTCTGAAGGAAGTAAATCCAGGAGAGTTTGAATTTATCCAATTCAAGACATTTAGCTAGTTAAAAAAAATTAAAAACAAGAAAGTCATTTTAGTTTTATATATTTTGATAAATTTCAAATAATCATTTTAACATTTACTTTACGTGACATTTTTCTTTTTCATTTGTTCACAGGGCAGATATAGAGATAGAATTTCAGTATTCTTATGACAATAACCTGTGATTTTGATGCTGTGGGATGTCCTTCCTCCAATCAAATCTTAATTCTGAGTGAATTACTTATCTATAGCTTTATAGTCAGTAAGTGTCAGAGACTAGATTTTAACTTCAGTTTTCCAAACACTTCATGTCTGACATTCTATCCACTTTCACAATGCTTCTCTGTAGGCAATCTGGGGGCCAAAGGGATGACAGAATTTTTAAGCCATGTACTTCCAATAGTAAAATGAAGTCTAAAGGGAACATTTGAATCTTTTTTTAAAGTTATTTTTGTTTTGTTTTGTTTTTGAGTGTCTCTCTTGAAATCTTTTCACATCTCTAGTTTCATGTGAGTTCCCTTCCTAGAACACACATGAAGAAAATTCCTTGTGTTCTCTCTTGTTTGCTCAAAATTTAAGTCTAAAATGAAACTCGGTATTTCCACTCTATCTCCCTGCGCTTCAATCTTTACCTTCCTTCATACTTTCTTTATTCCGTTGAGAGCACCATTATCATCCCAGTTACCCAGGTTTATGACCTTGGAACTCATTTTGACTTTTCTCCTTCAAACTTATTGTCCTTCCAATTTCTAATTGGTTGCTAAATTCTATAGATCCTCTTTTCAGTCTCTTGTATTTTTCTTCTTACTCCATTTACATAGTCAACAGAACCATCACCTCTTCTCCAACCAATTGTCATTGCCTCTTAACTGGTCTCCCCATTCCCATTCTCTCTCCTTTCCAGAGATGTAATGTGGTACAATGGATTGAGAACTAAAGTTGGAGTCAGAGGATATGTGTTTAAAACCTATCTCATAAAAAAAAAACAACCCTATCGCATCATTTAGTACTTATGTAATCCTGGGCAAGTTATCTAATACCTCTGGGCCCCAGATTCCTCATCTGTAAAATGGAAGGGGGTTGGACAAAATAATCTCTAATGGCCCTTCTAACTCTAAATCTGCAATACAATGATCTCTTTTCAGTCAACTTTCTAAGCAGCTACCAAAACACTCTATGGCACAGGCCAGGTCAGATCACTTTCTTGTTCAAAAATCTTTAGAGGAGTTCTATAACCTCTAAGATAAAATGCAAATTCCTCAACCTGACATTTAGGGTCCTTGGCAATCTGATTCCAGCCTACTTTAAAAAAAAAGGTTTTTTTTAAGTTAGCAAAATTCTATTTTGTCTCTCTCCCACTCTTTTAACCTAATTGGAAAAAGAAACAATGACAAAAGTCTTTGTTACAAATATTCATAGTCAAGGATAAGCAGATTTACACATTGACCATGTGCAACACATATGTGCATACATGTATATACATATAGGCATATTTGTGTGTGTGTGTGTTTCTTCTTCACCTTGAACATATAAGCTTCTGTCAGGAATTGGGTAGCATGCTTCATCATTTGTTTTATGGAATTGACAAAATCCTTTGTCTTAATGATATTGTTGACATTGTGCAAATTGCTATTCTGCTTTTGCTTCCTTCACTCTGGAGAAATTTAAACAAATCTTTTCAGATTTCTCTGCAACCACATTTTTTTCAAATTTCTTACAGCACAATAGTATCCCATTACATTAATATATCATACTTTTTTCAGTCTTTCCTCATCAATTGCTGCTTTTCCTTTAGTTTCCAGTTAGTCATTGGGGAAAAAAAAGAATTGTTATGAATACTTTTGTACCTATTAGTCATTTTCCTCTTTATTTGGTCTCTTTAGGGTATAAGTTTTATCTTAGGATCATCTAGCTTACCTTTCCACCCTTATCTTGTGTAATCACTTAATTCCTAGAATTACCCCCTCCCTATTATCTATATTCCAGCCAACCAAACTACTGGCTCCCTACTGAATTCCACATTTCATCTTCAGCTTTAGGTATTCCTCAGTTACCCCTCAATGCATAGAATATACTCCTTTCCTCTACAAAACACAGAATGCTTTTCTTCCTTCAAATCTCAACTAGTGTCACCTTCTCCAGAAAGCCTGCCTTGATCTTCTCTGTTGTTAAGTGGTCTCATCCTTCTCAATAACTTGTGTGTAACATATGTTATAGCCCCATCATAGACTATGAGCCCCATAGTTGTTTAATAAATATTTGCTTAATTGAACCACATTTTGCTGACATGCCTTTAAATTTGGTACTTTTCTTCCTTCTGAAGTTCATGATAGTTGTGGCTTTTGATCCAAAAGGAAAAAAAAATAGTAGTGTTAAGAAGTAAAACACATTTATGCATAAAGGAACTTGTACTTTTTTTGGCAGTTGTATAATACAGTACCTGGTGACATAGGAAAGATGACAGCTTTGCATTTTATTTCTGCAAGATAACTTATCTGTGAAGGGTGATTATGATGTTTTTTTTGTGGTGCTTATGAGTTGCTAACATCTTTTGAAAGATGGAAAAAATAATAATCACCCTTCACAGGAAATAGTGTTCTTCTTCTGTGAGAAACTTTTCCCATAAAAGCCCACATTTTGGGGTTTGAATTAATGAGTACATCAGATTCGGCAGCAATCAATCAACTTGATTTCACGTCTAATAGGTATCAAGATGGATGCCAAACCTGACATATCAGGGCAGAAATGATCATCTGACACTGCAGAAATATAGGGGAAAAAGTCACAGTACTAAAACTTAGGAGGATTATTCTGCTGTCTTCTCTCTACTCCTAACTTTCAGGGGGATCATTAACAATTTATTTGACCTTATGTATAAAATGAGAAGTCATAACAACTCACATTTAGAGAAAGCTTTGCAAAAGGTTTTACATGCATTATTTCATTTGTTTCTGACAAGGATCTGACTATATGAGTGTTATTATTATGTTCCATTTTACAGATTGGAAATTTGAGGCTCATTGAAGTTAAATAACTCTTTTAGGATCACAGAGTAGGTTAATAATGTGGAACTCAAACACATTTCTTTTTGACTACAAATTCAGTATTTTTACCAGAAAAAATAAAACAAAAAATATGGAAAAACAACTTAGAAGGTTAGCAGGAAAGTTCTTTCATACTTAGGTAATAATGGAGCACAGTCTAGTATGGGTAGTGCTGAAGCAGACCTATACCCAGGAAACCAGCAGCAGACCTTGGAAGCCTCTGAATCAGCAATGGAAGCAGCTGCTTCTGGAGTTCTCAGTCCACACATGGTAAGGGAGTTGAACAACTGGTTAGTAACAGATTTCTTGGGTCTCTTTGTTAGCACCTGGGACAGGACTCTGTTGCTTTGTCCATGCACAGATCCAGGTCACAATACTAGGTGGAAATCCCAAAGTGAAGAGGAGCATTAGCACACCAGACTTTGAAATCTCAGTGGAGTAGGGATCCTTCTCAAATTTCAAGGGCAGAAAAAAATTGTTTGTAGTCACACACAGACCAGAGCACAGGCCAGGAGAGTAACAAACACCTCTCCTTAAATCATTCCACCTTCAAAGAACTGAAAACTTATAGGTGCCCAGAGAAATCTCTGAAAACAGCTGAACAAAACCCCAAAGCTTGGCACAGTTTGCCCTACCTTTGAAGCAGAACCCTACTTTAACAAAGAGTCACTTAACTTACTCTATTTAACAGAGTCAAAAGTCAAGTAATAGGTTGGGAAAATGAAAAAGCAGTAGAAAAAAATTCTTACCATAACAAGTTACTATGGTGATGAGGAAGGTCAAAACAAACACTCAGAAGAAAATGAAATCAAAGCTCCTACATCTAAAGCTTCCAAGAAAAAGTTTGAATTGGTCAGTGGAAGAACTCAAAAGGAATTTTGAAGATCAAGTAAGAGAAGTAGAGGGAAAAATTGGGAAGATAAATGAGAGTGATGAAAGAAAAACATGAAAAAACTTAACTTAGTATAGAAGACAAAATATTACTGGAAAAATAGTAGCTTAAACAATAGACTGGGTAAAATAGTGAAAGAGGTCCAAAAAAGGCAATGAGAAGATTGCCTTAAGATGCAGAATTGGCCAAATAGGAACAGATATACAAAATTTCACTGAAGGAGAAAAAATAACTTAAAAAGTAAAATTGGCAAAATGCAAAGGGAGGTTCAAAATCCCATTGAAGAAGATAATTCCTTAAAAATTAGAACTGAGCAAATTGAAGGTAATAACTATGAAGAATCAAGAAACAATGAAACAAAACTGAAAGAATAATAAAATAGAAGACAATGTGAAATATCTCATAGAAAAAAAAACTGGCCTGGAAAAACAGACCTAGGAAAGCTATGATAAAAAATACAAACAAACAAAAAATTAGTCTAGATATCATCTTTTAAGAAATTATCAACGAATATTGCACTGAAATTCTAAAACCATAGAGTCAAATAGAAATTGAAAGAATCTACTGTTCACCTCCTGAAAGAGACTCCAAAAATGGAAACTCCCAGGAATATTATATCCAAATTCTAGACCTCCCAGGTTAAGGAAAAAACGCTGCAAGCAACCAGGAAGAAAGAATTCAGATTCGGTGCTGCCACAGTCAGAATAACACAAGATTTAGTAGCTTCTACAACAAAGAATCATAGGGCTTGGAACATGATATCCAGAGAGAGGGAACTGACATTACAACCAAGAATCACCTACCCAGCAAAACTGAGCATAATCATTCAGCGGAAAAAAATGGGCATTCAAAGAAACAGAGGATTTTCAGGCATTCTTCATGAAAAGACTGAAGCTGATTAGAAAATTTTACTTTCAAATATAAGATTCAAGAGAAGTACAAAAAGGTAAACAGAAAAGGGAAATCATAAGTGACATAATAAGACTAAACTGTTTACATTCCTACATGAGAAGATGATAGTGGTAACTCATAAGAACTTTCTCATTATTAGGACAATTGGAAGATATATAGACAGAGGGCAGAGGTGTGAGATGAATATGAAGGATAATACCTAAAAAATAAAATTAAGGGGTACGAGAGGAATATACTGGAAGAAAAGAAAAGGGGGAGTGAAGAAAAGGTTTTTATACTGGAGAGGAAGAGGAAGGAGGTGAAGGGGAGAGAGTAAAACTTACTCTCATCATAACTGGATCAAAGAAGGAATAACATATACATTTAATTGGGTATAGAAATCTATCTTATGCTAAAAGAAAATAGGAGTGAAGAGGATTAGAGAGCTGGCATTGTGTGATAGAAAAGAGGACAGTTTGGGAGAGAAGTCAGAAGCAAAACACTTAAGGAGGGACAGGGTGAAAGGAGAGAATAGAATAAAAGGTGGTGGTGGGAAATAGGATGGAGGGAAATACAGTTAGCAACAGTAACTATAAAAAAATATGAAGCAAGTTTCTCTGATAAAGGCCTCGTTTCTAAAACATATAGAGAACTGAGTTAATTTTATAAAATAAGAGCCATATCCCAATTGATAAATGATCAAAAGAAAGATATGAACAGTTTTCAGATGAAGTAATCAAAACTATCTATAGCTATATTGAAAAATGATCTTAATTCACTAGAATGGTAATGGGAATTTGAATATCTTCCTTGCCCTGTAATAAGCCTAGGGGAATTTGAAGAACTTGCCCGTTTTGAAGATCTTTCCCGTCTCCTAACAGGCTGATGTAATCATATGGTGACTCTGGTGGGAGGAGTTTGCTGAAGGGTGGAGCAGAGCCCATAGAAGGCTGGGGTCAGAGCAGTTAGAGATGGAAGGAAGAGAGGAAATATCCAGTCAGACAGCTAGGCTCATGAGTGTTGGTTTGTGAGAAGGCTAAAGGATGGTGTGGTTCTCTGCTGCATTGTAACATATTGACTTCTATGTGGCTATAATGGATTCAGTTTCCTGGTGTTGGGATTTGGTTTTCTGGTGTCTGAATAAATGTTTTGTGTCTGTCTTCTATATGGGAAACCTCTTATATTTTGTTCTTGAGAACTATGCTAACACATTTACAATCACTGTCGGTGCTGTGAATATTGCATTGGTGTTACACTCACTGTTGACTGGAGAAATGCAATTTAAAACAATTCTGAGGTATTAACTCATATGTATTAGACTGGCTCATAGGACAGAAAAGGAAAATGACAAATGGTGGAGTGGATGTGGGAAAAAAAGGAGACACTAATGCACTGTTGGTGGAGTTATGAACTCATTCAACCACTCTTTTTTTAATACAATGTTTTATTTGTTTTCTTGTTTACATAGTTCATTTTCATGAGATTTTTGAGCTACAAATTTTCTCCCCATCTTTCCCCTACCTCACCCCCAGCCCCCAAATAGTACTCTCACTGTGGAGCCCTTCCCCTGTTCTGCTCTCTAACTTTCTGGTAGGGTAGGGAGGGTCTCCCTATCCCAGACCCTGTATATCTTGATTCCTAGTTGCAGGTATTGCAGAGCTTTATATTCTAGATTCTCTCGGTTCCTCCCTTGTCACCCACCCCTGGTGGAAGGACAACCAATTCAATACAGGCTGTG